>CM061142.1:451537077-452138651 GCA_030789695.1 Scilla litardierei
CATCCCAGTGACGATTGGAATAGAGGCTGGTATTGTGGAGCTGACCACATAGTCTGAAGACCACATCAGAGGCGACGATACTTAGCACACCTCTCCAGAGTTTCTGGATTCAGCAGCTGTTTAATTGTGATAACTTTGTAATCTGTGTATATTTTTAGAATGTTGTAAATAGGAGTGATGAGATAAGCCTAAGAGATCTAAAAGCCTAAGAGCTTTTACAGATCAGGGGGATTTGAGGGAATTTGTACTCTTTTCCCTTAGCTATGGTTTTTCCCACTGGGTTTTCCATAACCAAAGGTTTTAACGAGGTAAATCACATCAACTCTGGATCCTGAAGTATCCACCCCTCTGTGACGCTCAGAATCCAGAAGTATTCATGAGCAGAGTCACTTGTACAAATCAGCGGGAGTTAAAGAGCGTTTGAACTCTTTTTCCTTAACTATGGTTTCCCCCACAGGGTTTTCCATAGCTAAAGGTTTTAACGAGGTAAACCTCACCAACTCAGGATCCTGAAATATCCACCCCATTTGAGTCTCCTATTACGCTTAGAATCCCGAAGTATTCTTGAGCAGAGTCCACACCTATGACTGAATAAGGGGGAGTGTTATGAATGGAAATGCCAGAGTCGGTTAGGATTGCGGGTATCTTAGATATATACCCATATCTATGTATCATATCTTTCTACTCTCCTATCCTGCCTATAAATAAAGGGCTGGGGGTTCCTCCCACATTAGTTGATTTATAACAAATAAAACGTTTTTGCACCGTGCAAAAATCCCATTTTTCGCACTCGAAGATTGCTCTATATATAGGTAAATCTTCAATTGAGAACATTTCGCACCGTGCGAAAATGTTTTTAGTTTTATTTTGAAATTTTTTTTCAAAAATTCTTCTTTCCACCCTCAATATATGTTGTTATACCCCTCTCAAAACATAATCGTTGAGAAATAATGTCATTTGGCCTTTGATCAAGTCATTTCAACAAATTCGCACGTTTTGATACCGTTAAATTTGTAACGGGTGGATGTGTGCTCTTCACCCATTATTTTTCCTGGGGTATATAATTGTATGGATTAAATATCAAAAAATTTTGAAAAAAAATTTCAAAAAAATAAAAAAAGTTTTCGCACCGTTCGAAAACCCCATTTTTCGCACCCGAAGATTGCTATATATATATATATATATATATTCCCTTTACGTTTTGATTTGTGAAGTAAATAAAAAGTTAAGGTTTGTTAAGATATTTAGTTGCCTAAAATCGTGGACAGAATATGATTCCCAATAACAATATAGAACATGTTATGATTTATAGGTTAAATGGTTGTTAAGATTTAATTAAATTTGATTTTATTAGGGAAAATCGATTCAATTAAGATATTTAGATTTAATTAAGATTAGAAAAGCAATTTGGTTATATTTTTAGATTATTAAGATTTATTAGGATAAGGTTTGATTTAGGAAATGGATTTGGTTATGATAAATTATTACGATTTTGCCCATCAACTCGACGTCATCCAAAAATAATAAAGAAAATATCAGCGCGATCGTGAAGTCCTGAGGATCACAAATACGGGGTCCGATCAAACATTCGAGCTAAGGAAAATAATAAATAAAATCAAATCGTAATTTCTCAAATAAATCAATTTATTAATAATATATGTACGAAATACAAACGATAAAAACATACCGTTACATCCTACCCTCCTTATTAAAATTCCGCCTTTGGAATTCTATCAGCTAGGATGTCAGGAATAAATAAGGATACCGCTCACGCAGTTCATCTTCTTATTCCCAGGTGGATTCTCCAGGTGATCCGTGATGCCACATCACTCTAACAAGACTGGCAACTTTATTCCTGAGGGTCTTTTGTCGTCTGCCTAAGATTTGAACTAGCTGCTGCTCGTAGGTCATATCAGGTCGAACTGTAATTTCAGAGTAGTCAACCACATGAGTAGGGTTACTAATGTAATGACACAATTGAGAGATATGGAAAACATTATGTACTCCTTCCAATGAAGGCAGTAGAGCTAAACGATAAGCAATTTCTCCAACTTGCTTTAGCACATCAAATGGTCCAATGAATCTTGAGCTAAGATTTCCTCGCTTCCCAAAACGTATCACTCCTCGGTTTGGGGATATCTTCAGGAAAACATGATCTACTGATTGAAACTCCAAATGACGGCGCTTTGCATGAGCCCAGTTCTTGTACCGGTCCTGTGCAATGCGTACCTTGTCCCTGATATTACGCACCACGTCCACTGTTTCAACAATCATCTCTGGACCAAATAATTCTCGTTCACCAATGTCATCCCAACTCAATGGGGATCGACACTTACTTCCATAGAGTGCAGCACACTGGGCCATTCCAATGTTGGCTTGGTAGGTATTGTTGTGGCCAAACTCTACCAAGTGTAGGTGATCTTCCCACGAGCCTTTGAAATCCAGCATACAAGATCGTAATATATCTTCTAATATCAGGATAGTACGCTCTGATTAACCATCAGTCTGCATGTGATACGCAGTGCTTAAGCTAAGACTGGTACTCAGATTGGATTACAGACGCTTCCAGAATGGAGATGTGAATCTAGTGTCTCGGTCAGAGACGATGCTCACTGGAACACCATACAATCGAACAATCTCCTACATGGTTATCGATTACATCACAACATATACTAGAAAGAAGTTTTAAAGGCATATGATAGATCATTACATCCATATACCTCTTTGCAAGTATTTTCGTAGGTTGTCCCACTCGGAAGGCTATGAAATGTGCTGACTTGGTTAATCGATCAATGATCACCCAAATCGCATCATTTTGTTTAGTACTCTGAGGCAGTCCAGTTACGAAATCCATAGTGATGTGCTGCCACTTCCATTCCGGAATAGGCATGGGTTGAAGCAATTCAGCAGTGCGATGATGTTCAGCCTTCACCTGCTGACACACAAGGCATTTAGCAACACTTCGAGTCACGTGTCTCTTCATTCCAAGCAACCAAAAGTTCAGACGAATATCCTTGTACATCTTGGTGCAATCAGGATGAATGGAATAAGGAGAGTTGTGTGCTTCATTCAGTATCTTATCTCTGATATTAATTGAAGGCACACAAATTCTACTTCCATATCTCAAAGAACCATCTTCATGAATAAGCAAGTCTGTCCGAAGTCCATCTTTGACTCGCTCTCTGATCTTCTGTAACTTTGCATCTCCAGACTGATCAGCTTTAATTCGATCTACGATGGTAGATAGAATTTGCATATTCATCAATAATGCTGGAGTCCCTTGTAAAACAACTTCAATTTCCATCTCTCGCATTGCTCCCTGAAGTCTCCATTGAGCTGAGAGAGTTATGATCGCTGGTAATCGGCTCAATGCATCTGGTACCACATTATCTTTCCTTGGATGATATTGGAGGTCGATGTCATAATCAACCATGAGCTCTAACCATCTGCGTTGCCTCATATTGAGCTCCTACTGGGTAAATATGTACTTCAAACTTTTGTGGTCGGTGTAGATCTTCACTTGCTCACTTAATAGAAAGTGCCTCCAAATCTTCAGAGCAAATATGATAGCAGCTAATTCCAAGTCATGTGTTGGACAGTTCTTCTCATGAGTATTTAGTTACCGGAAAGCATATGCCACCACATGACCATGCTGGTGTAGGATACATCCCAGACCCTTGCCAAATGTGTCACAAAAAACTTCAAATCCCCCAATTCTGTATGGTATAGCTAGCACCGGTGCAGTCATCAGCTTCATCTTCAATTCTTCGAAAGCTTTCTCACAAGCTTAAGACCATATGAACTTCATATCCTTCCTCGTCAGACGAGTCATAGGATCTGCAATCTTTGAGAAGTCATTGATGAATCGGCGGTAATAACCAGCCAATCAAAGAAAACTTCGGATATCTGAAGCTGACCAAGGAGGTGGCCAATTCCTGACTGAGGTAACCTTCTTCAGATTGACAGAAATACCATCTCTTGATACCACATGTCCAAGAAAGGCGAATCGGTCTAGCCATAATTCACACTTGCTGTACTTAGCATATAATTGATGATGTCACAAGGTCTCCAATACAATCTATAGATGCTCGATATGTTCCTCTTCGTTCCTCGAGTAGACCAGAATGTCGTCGATAAAGATCACTACGAACTTATCTAAGAAATCATAAAAGATCAAGTTCATAAGATTCATGAATATTGCTGGAGTGTTAGTCACATCGAATGGCATGGCTACGAATTCGTAGTGCCCATACTTGGTCTGGAATACCGTCTTCGGGATGTCTTCACTTCTGACCTTCACTTGATGATAACCACTTCGGATATCTGGCTGGGAAAAGACTCGCGAGCTGGCAAGTTGATCGAAGAGGTCGTCAATGCATGTCAATGGGTACTTGTTCTTAATGGTCACCTTGTTTAGTTCTCGATAATCCACCCACCTTGACCCATCCTTCATCTTGACCAAAAGAACTGGTGCACCCCAAGAAGATACATTGGGATGTATCAATCCCTTCTGCAACAGATCGTCGAGTTGTTTCCAAAGTTCTTCCAGTTCATCCGGATCCATGTGATAATGAGCCTTTGAAATAAGTTGAGTGTTCGACAGAAGGTCAATGGTGAATTTTAGAGCTCGATCATGCTGTAATCCCAAAATATCTTCATGGAATATGTCTTCAAAGTCTCAGACCATTCTAGGATTCTCAGGTTCAACAAGCATTGATGCAATGATTTCTTCGTTCGGCTTGGCACGAAATTTAATATGTCCAAGTGAACGGTCTCTGCTCGCAAATTCAAACAAAAGATGGTTAGGGATTTCAAACACTACCTTCTTTTTGTGACAGTCGATGGTAGCGTAGAAATTTCCTAACTAGTCCATACTGAATATTACATCAAAGTTTGGCATGTCGACTATCTTAAAGTCTGCAAAGATCTCGTTCCCACATATCACTACAGGGCAAGATCGACAGCTACTAAAGGTTTTAACCACTCCACTCCCGATGGTGATGCTCTAACAATTATTTAGAGAGTCAACATGAATAGAATGATTCTCTACAAATTTTCGGGATATGAAGCAATGTGAGGCTCCAGAATCAAAAAGAGATAGAGCTGGATAAGAGACTACTAAGATAACACCTAGAACATGGAAATTGTCTTAGCTTAATGGTAGATAAGCAAACACATACATATAACATAAGCATTATAAAAGAAAGGTTAGGCATTACCTGAGATCACTTTCTCATCAGTCTCAGCCTCTGCGGCTGTAGTGGTGAAAGCCTGACTCCTCGGTTGGTTCAGCCTCGCTTGTTCAAAAGCCTTCAGTTGTGGAGCCAGAGGTGGTCCACGCTGAGTAGATCCAGGAGCACCACGATGAGTAGTTCCAGAAGGTCCAGCAGTCGTCGGTTTATTGGTGCGGTGAGGACAGTCTCTGGTAGCATGTGCAGGTGCTCCGCATATAAAGCATTGATTCAGCAGCACTCGGTAGTCCTTCTTGATGTGTCCAGTCTGATTGCAGTGAAAGCACACCATCTGAGATCAGTTGTTAGCAGGAGCAGTAGACCTCTTGAATTGTGTAGTCTGAGCAGGTCAGAGATTGCTCCTTGGCGGCTCATGTGGACACTTACTTCCTCCTGTCTGAAGCACTTTCTTATGCTTCATGATGTTCTCATGCTTCTTCGCAGCATCCAAGACTTCCTGATGAGTGGTCAGATACGTCGAAGACATCGAAGCTTGGATGTCGACATCAGACCCTATAGAAACAAGTTCGTACGATCTTTGGGATCTTCCATCAGGTGAGGAGCAAAGCGACTAAGTAAGGAAATTCTGCTTCGTATTTATCAACAGTCAGAGTGCCTTGGCCTAGGTTGACGAAATGTTGCTGGAGCTCCCTCTTTGCTGATCAGGGGAAGTACTAGGCATCAAATCTCTCTCGAAAGATGGACGAGTTAATAGGCTTAACCAGACGTGCTTCTTCAGCATCCCACCTATTTCGAGCATATCTAGTCAGCTGTTTCTTAGCAACTTCCACCCAGCCTGCCTGATCAATGCGAGAGAGGCTCAGGTCGTCTTCAGTACTCTGGGCCCATTCTTCAGCTTCCAGTGTGTCTTCTCTTCCAGAGAAACTCTTCAGGTTTAGCTCCCAAAACTGATTTGCTCCAGGTTCAGTCCGAGGAGGAGGTGGCACAGGTTGTGCAGGCTATTGTCCTTAGCAAGTCAGCTATTGTTGAATTTCCAGCATTGCTCTCATGACACCCATGAGTTTGTTGATGTCGGGAACACCATTCCCATTAGATCCATTTTCGTTCTGAGTGTTGGGTCTTCTTGCCATGCTGAAAAGAGAAACAAGGTAAACATTTGTTTGCAAGGTTATTTAAACGAGCTAGTTAGTAATGATATCTATACTGTTTTTGAAATATTTCGCAGAATGCAAGCACCCTGATGAGCCACCACTAAAACCTATCATGCCCCGCTTCCCATTATACTTGGAAGCGAGAACGTGAGCAGGTCCGCATGTGCTTAAAGAAAATAAGAAGGACTTTCTTCTTTCTTCTTCAACTTTAGCACAATAATCATTATGTTTAGCAAATCAGGTTCTTGCATGCAAGGTTCTCAGAAGTAGCATAAATATTTATTACAATTTTATTCCAGAGTTCAAAACAAAGTACACAAAAAAAATTAAGGGCAAGCATGGCCGTACAACTAACTGAAAAAAACACACCTGAAGCAACAAACATGAAAAAATAAATTAAAACTACAGCAACTCTCTAGTCTTCAGCAGGGAGGACCTCAGCGTCCTCGTAACTCTTATTAGCTGGGTCCACCTCCATCATAGGATCCTCAAAAGCGGGGTCCTCAACGTACTCTGACCCTAAACCTAACATATATTTCATAAATTCATTTGAAATATTTGTCAGCGAGATAGCTCAGCAAGATTTAGTAAAATAAGATATTTAAGCTTTTAAAAATAGGAAAAACAAAAGAGCGTTAGGACATATAAAGAAAACAAGTGCATAGTAAAAGAATACGAACATGCTGAAATTAAGGACAATGAATTAATCAACAATTAACACTTGTTTTGCATTTTACTAATGCGATGATGGTTTGTTGGTTAAGTACTTTTCAGTTATCAGTGTTAGTGAATATGTCCAAGTTCGATAAGTATAATGTTCTTGATGCACCCTATCATCGGAGGTTTACTATGACGCTTCTTGCCATCCCTAGCATGGAAAATGGCAAATATGCTTGTCTCCATTAGTGTGGTATGGAGGTAGCCGTAAGATGCTCAATCTACACTTACGAACTCTACTACATGAACCAACCCCGCCCAAACTGTTCTGCCTAGTCATCGACTAGTTTTCATTCCATATGTATTCGATGGGTTCACATATGCCCCAAGTGCCCTACATCACAATTCATTTGGGGTAAACCATCCAAGGATGGTATTGCACAAGTAAAAGTATAAGCATGTAATGAAGGCATTATATGAGCATGTTTACAATGTTAGAAACAATGTATACCGATGGATTTCCTTTGCAACGAGACACGTTATGATAATAGAAATCACTTAAAATTGTCATAATGATTTTAATATGAGAGAATTATTTTCCAGATATTTAAATACAATTTTTCTGGATTTTTAAACCATTATGTGCAATTTTCTGGAATTAAAAAACAATTATCACCTCTTTCAGAATTTAGAAAAATAAAACCCATAAACTTGGAAAGTCGAATCTCCCAATCTACACGTTGGATTTTTATGTAATTAGGATCAGAATTTTCCTTGTGTTAAATACTTTTAGGTCCAGTAAGTTTCAGAGGGTCGTTTATGTGAAAATCGCCAACCGTGCTTTATTTACGCGTTTAATTATAATTACGTATAACTTTAAAAATTCGTAGAAAATAGGGTACTTGCCTGATTGGAGCGATTTTGGTGTCCACGTGAGCGTGTGAAAGGCGCGAATTTTTCTGCGTATTTACATTTTCCATCATTAAGCTATAAATTTTAACTAATTAAAATAATATTATATATATATATGTATACTGTTCATATATTAATACTATATATATATATATAACTAACCTACGCAACACTCACCGTTTTCTCACCATTGCTTGCAGGGGAGGGCCGCGGCTTGGATGGTGACATCAGGGAAGCCGGAGGAGGTGGTCGGTGCCAGCAGTCCAGGCGATGACCAGAGGTTGTGACGGTGGTCCAACAACGGTGCGAGGGTGAGGGTTCTGAGGTGGCTGCCATTGGTTTTGAAGAGGAAGGAGGAAGGTCGTGACGTTGGTGGAGAGCGGGTCGTCGGAGCTGCGGTACTGGCGACGATCTTACGCGAGGTGACGACGTTCAGGCTGGCGGGGAGGCCGCACGTTGAGGGTGATGCCATTGTTGCTCATGGTGTATGTGGTTGAGGGCAGATGGTGGGGTCATGGGTATGTGGGTGATGTCGATGAGTGTTTGTGAATGGTTAGGGATAGGTGGCATCACCGGAGTTAAGGGGAGGCAGTTTGGATGGTGGTAACCGCCGAGCTTGAGGAGGAGGTCGGGGTGAGGGAAGGTCATGGGTTTGAGGGTCTGAGGAGAAGGGAGGCGTGGTGATGTTGGAGGGGTTTGGACGGCGGTTTGGAGGTACTGACCGTCGGGGGCTAAGGGGAGGCGGTGGATGCTAGGGGTTTTGAGGAGGATGGAGGAAGATGTTGCGACTGTTAGGAGGGGCTTGTGGTTTTCTTCTTTGTTTTGGAAGCAGTGGGAGATAATGTGTGGGGTTTTTATTTTGAAAGAGGAAGTAGGGTTTGCATGGGTTAGGGTTGATGCCGTGATATGAAGAGAGATACGGTAAAGGGAGAGATAGATATAGAGCGTGGATTTGTGTTTTTATATATATATATATATATATATATATATATATATATATATATATATATATATATATATATATATATTATATAAAAGAGGGATGTTATCAAGAGAAATTGAATAAGAGAATTTGGACATGAGAAATTGGATAAGAGAAATTGGATAAGAGAATTTGGACATGAGAAATTGGATAAGAGAATTTGGACATGAGAAATTGGATAAGAGAATTTGGATATCTATTATATAAAAGAGGGATGTTATCAAGAGAAATTGGATAATAGAATTTGGACATGAGAAATTGGATAAGAGAATTTGGATATCTATTATATAAAATAGTATATAAAAGAGGGATGTTATCATGAGAAATTGGATAAGAGAATTTGGACATGAGAAATTGGATAAGAGAATTTGGATATCTATTATATAAAAGAGGGATGTTATCAAGAGAAATTGGATAAGAGAATTTGGACATGAGAAATTGGATAAGAGAATTTGGATATGTATTATATAAAAAAGGGATATTATCAAGAGAAATTGGATAAGAGAATTTCGACATGAGAAATTGGATAAGAAAATTTGGATATCTATTATATAAAAGAGGGAAATTGGATAAGAGAAAATATATTAGATGAGATTTTGAGGGATAAGAGGGGAGGTGGGGAATTGTGCACATACAACCCTGGTTGGATATGTATTATATAAAAACGGGATATTATCAAGAGAAATTGGATAAGAGAATTTCGACATGAGAAATTGGATAAGAAAATTTGGATATCTATTATATAAAAGAGGGAAATTGGATAAGAGAAAATATATTAGATGAGATTTTGAGGGATAAGAGGGGAGGTGGGGAATTGTGCACATACAACCCTGGTTTTTGCATATTTGCACCTGGACCCTCCCCACGCACCCACCAACAATTTTTATTCTCTCCCCTTCCGACCTTTTTTTCCAGTCCTTTGAAGATTTTGAATCTTATCATACTTGGACAAAGCTTTGTCCTACGTGGCAAGTTTGTCCTAGCTGTCAATGACAATTTTAGGGGACTTAAATTTTGGAGGAAAACTTAAATTTGGAGGGAAACTTGAAATTTTGTGGGAAAACTTGAAATTTGTGGGGGAAAAACTCAGCCATTAAATAAACCGTGCCCTATGGGCACGTACAATGACTAGTGTATATATATGTATATATATATATATCTATTATATAAAAGAGGGATGTTATCAAGAGAAATTGGATAAGAGAATTTGGACATGAGAAATTGGATAAGAGAAATTGGACATTAGAAATTGGATAATAGAATTTAGATATCTTTTATATAAAAGAGGGATGTTATCAAGAGAAATTGGATAAGCGAATTTGGATATCTGTTATATAAAAGAGTATATAAAAGAGGGATGTTGTCAAGAGAAATTGGATAAGAGAATTTGGACTTGAGAAATTGGATAAGAGAATTTGGATATCTATTATATAAAAGAGGGATGTTATCAAGAGAAATTGAATAAGAGAATTTGGACATGAGAAATTGGATAATAGAATTTGGATATCTATTATATAAAAGAGGGATGTTATCAAGAGAAATTGGATAAGAGAATTTCGACATGAGAAATTGGATAAGAGAATTTGGATATCTATTATATAAAAGAGGGAAATTGGATAAGAGAAAATATAATAGATGAGATTTTGAGGGAAAAGAGAGGAGGTGTGGAATTGTGCACATACAACCCCGCTTTTTGCATTTTTGCACCTGGACCCTCCACACACACCCACCAACAATTTTTATTCTCCCCCCTTCCGACCTTTTTTTCTCGTCCTTTGAAGATTTTGAATCTTATCCTACTAGGACAAAGCTTTGTTCTATGTGGCAAGTTTGTCCTAGCTGTCAATGACAATTTTGGGGGACTTAAATTTTGGAGGAAAACTTAAATTTGGAGGAAAACTTGAAATTTTGTGGGAAAACTTGAAATTTGTGGGGGAAAAACTCAGCCATTAAATACATCGTGCCCTATGGGCACGGGCAATGACTAGTATATATATATATATATGCGTTTTGATTTGTGAAGTAAAGAAAAAGTTAAGGTTTATTGAGATATTTAGTTGCCCAAAATCGTGGACAGAATATGATTCCCAGTAACAAGATAGAATAGGTTAAGGTTTATTGGTTAAATGGTTGTTAAGATTTAATTAAATTAGATTTGATTAGGGAAAATTGATTCAATTAAGATATTTAGATTTAATTAAGATTAGAAAATCAATTTGGTTAAGATTTTTAGATTATTAGGATTTATTAGGATAAGGTTTGATTTAGGAAATTGATTTGGTTAAGATAAATTATTACGATTTCGCACTTCGACTCGAAGTCATCAAAAAATAATAAAGAAAATATCATCGCGATCGTGAAGTCGTGAGGATCGTAAATATGTGGTCTGATCACGCATTAGAGCTAAGGAAAATAATAAATAAAATGAAATCATAATTGCTCAAATAAATCAATTTATTAATAATATACGTACGAAATACGTATGATAGAAATGTGCCGTTACAATAGCGAGCTACAAGTGGTCTGTAGGGACATGCGTTTGTCGATTGCCAATACAATACCTACTCATTTGACCCAGATTCATATACCTACAACCACTACCCAGACTACTCCTATCAACAACCTCAAACTTATGACCCCACAGTCACCACATGAGTCTAAATTGGAGAGTCTCATGGAAGTCTTCCTTGTAACTCAGAGCCAGAAGAACAAAAACTTTCAAAGCTATATTCAGCAAGTGAACTTAATGCTTGACTCACTTACCGCATATAGTATAGCGATTGAGTCCCAGTTTGCCCAAATTACCCAGCAGATGAGCCAGCTCATGAAACCTCAGGGGCAACCAAAACATGATTTAGAAGGTCAGATAAATGCAGCTACACCAAAGAGTAGAGCGCACCTAGAAGGACCATTTAGCACAGTACCTACTTCTACCGTTCTTCCATGGTGTGGCAGAGAAGAATCTAAATCTATTATAGAGGACTAGGCGATGCAAGACTAGACACCTAGGGAGAAGATTGTTGGCTTCACCCAAATTGATGGAGAGACTTTTTAGGAAGTTTGGGAGAGGTACAACAAATTATTGCTTGGGTTGTCTAAGTATGGGGTCAAGACAATCTGGCTCATTCCTTCCTTCTGTGGAGTACTACAAGTGCACATGCAAGAGTACATGGCAAGGATGAATGATGGAAGACTTTTTGACATGTCACCTGAAGTAGCTTGTAGATATTTGGAGGATGCTGCTACGTCTAACGTCTCACCGGTCACTTGCACCATGGGAGGTAATTTATCTAAACAACATTTTGACAATTCTGATATAGATTCCTCCTCTCATACAGGTGATACCATTTAGCCATATCACATAGACGGTCTCATCCAATGCTACATATCAGATGACGATGAGATGGATGATGAGATGTTCGTTAGACTTGAGGGAAACACAATTCGATACTACTCAGAAAAATACAACCTTGAGGTTTGCATGGGCGAGAGCAGGATGTCTAAAATAGAAGATCCCACGTCATCATTTTCTTTTGATCAGTTTCCCTATTTTGAGTTGTGCAAGAGCACTGAGAGGACTATGATACATACATACCTACGAGGAGGGTGTGTGTGTGGGCATCGTCATGATGATTAGTTTCAGCGGGCCCGACCCACACTGTCACCGCCACTGTTATTCTCCATTCCATAAGAGTCTGAGCATCAACATAACACCATTCAGGGAGATTTCATAAACCCCATTCACTCTTTTTTTGAATCTCAAAGTTTTCTTCATTATTCTTTATATTCAGTATCCCTGACACTATGTATCTCCCGTAGGACATGGGTATATCTGCACCGGAGGTATGCTTAGTTGTGCCAGCACCTGGTCATTTTGAAAATGAAATGAGCGAGGATTTGATCGTATCTTATTTCGAGAGTAGTGAAACTTCTCCAGGGAGTATTCGTCAACCTGTTCTAATTTTTCCCACGATTTTTGACGACTACCATTGGACTAATTTCATTTTGGGGAATAAATCTTCGCACTGGATTGACATACTTTGTATATCGTAGGTTACAAGCGGACACCTTTGAGATATGTTAGGTGCTTTATTGCTGGGATCGAGTAATGTTTGTGGAGTGAAGCAGCTGGCTGAACCACGAAAGTAGCAGATGAAACAGATTCCTACTTGTTTCAGGCTTGGTTACTTGGCCAATAGGGTTCCTATAAAAACTTCTTAGGATCTAATTCGAAATTCCAATTCTTTCCTAATTATAGGGATCATATCTTTGCGCGGCCAAACAAAAACGCTCTTAATGGGCTTTCTATTTTGGGAGTGACTGCTGCTATAACTGCGTGTGCTTATTCGTGGGTTGCACGAATTATTTTTAAAAGCCTATTCACCCCCCCTCTAGGCTAGGATCCAGATCCAACACCTACACCATTAATAATTCGCGATCCACCGTTTGACCAAGTGCATCTATCTCGTAATGTAGATTTTTATTTGCTTTCTAGAATAGTGTTTGAATAAGCTCGTCCTCTTCTCAACAGCGAGGGTAGCATATTAGGATGGAAAAGCATACAATTTTTTTAATAATACATCTCACACTTATCATTCGGTTCACAAATGACATCATTTTGACCAAAGAACCCTCGACATGCCGATTTTCCCATCCTTGCTTCGATCTCAATGATATTCTCATTGTC
This sequence comes from Scilla litardierei, assembly GCA_030789695.1. NCBI lineage: Eukaryota > Viridiplantae > Streptophyta > Magnoliopsida > Asparagales > Asparagaceae > Scilla > Scilla litardierei. The sequence continues at coordinate 451,550,659 of CM061142.1, forward strand.
TCCCGACACCACACCATCGAGCCCCTCCCCATACATGAGCCCATACTATTAACATCCTTAGTTCATTTAGGGCAGTGCTTCATTCTAGGTTAGGGGAGTTACCCCATGCATCTCATCATCCTTCTTGCATTTAGTTGCATTTGCATAATGTTCATTATTTCAGCATTCTCCACCCAATAACCCCCCCATGTTCATCTCCCTATTTTCCATTCTTTTCGCATTGGGGACAATAATTAATTCAAGCTTGGGGAGGTGCATTTCCATGCTTTTACATCTTATGCATATCATTTTAGTAATACTTTTCTTATTTTACACTACTTTTTAAATTTTTCCTCGTGCATTATTTCCCTTCATTTTCCCATGCATCTCATGCATAATTCTTTAGTTCCATGAGTATCACATTTTATATGCATTATGCTTGAATGACCCATTAGGATTATCAATCTTTTGGTCGGATTCCTGAGATTGTCTAGGATATAACTTAGAGTGCATTTTTTTTTAGAATTCATGTTAATATGCTCCTTATGAATTTGTTTATAGTTTTCTAAGATATACATTCTCAAAATGGCCTAGGTTTTATATGACTTGTGAATCCACTTTATGCATGTACCATCGAAGCTTTAATTGAGTTGAATAGTTTGTAATCTGGTAAGACTTGGATAACAACATGATTATTCCAGTACCGAGGAATGGTATTTTTCCTAGCCCATTCGTAATTGAATAAAAATAAATATATGTATAGCGTACATCGTTATTCCAGTTATTATTGAGTAGCCAAGTCCTAGTGTCTCAAGAAGCATTGAGGATTCGTGTTGAAAGGTATATCTTGAGGGAGTGCATAAAATAAAATTCCTAGTTGGTTTGAACTAGTAAGTACGGTGGGTCCTTCTTGGCCCAATGCCCCAAAGTCATCTGATCTAAGAGTCATTGACCCAACGCTCCTTACATAAACCAATCTAAGTTTTATTAAAAAATGAATACGTGTTTCACTCATGAATGATGCTAGTGATGAAGGGTTTTCTAGGACCCTTAGAGAACAAAAACTCTATTATCGTCCTAAGTCGGATGGAACATAGACATAAAAGATGCAGCAGAAAAATTATGTTAATCTAATTAACATACAACCCTAAGGAACCAGACCCTCTTAGCCAATGTAACGACTGGTTTTTCTATATTAGTGTTATATATATATATACTAGTCATAACCCATGCCCGTAGGGCACGATTCATTTAAGATATTCCCATGTCAAAAGCTTAGTTCCCCAAGAATTTTGCTCATCCCAAGGAATTAAGTTAATAACAAAAATCTTAGTTCCTCAACAAATTTAGTACCATCCAAATTTAGTTCATCTCCAAAATTGTAGGGTTCTCCCAGCGAAATTTTCGAGTTCAAAAAATTTTAGTTCATCCCAAAATTTAGTTTTTTCAGAGAATTTAGTTTCACACAAAAATTGATAGTCAAAATTGATAGTAAAAATTGATAGTCAAGCTTTAGTTCAGAGAATTTTAGTCTCCTGCAATTAAATGTCTGTTGCTGTCTTGGAAAAGATCTTAGAATCAAATGGTTGTTGCTATCCCCAAAAAAGCCTCTTGCTCTCCCCCAAAAGCAGACTCGCTTTCCCAAGTCAAATGGCAAGTTACGAAAAGAAATGGGCCCCACACAAACTCAAAAATACAAACCATTCATCTTAATTTTTAATCCCAACCGTTCATCATCCAAGATTAAATCTCAGCCACTTTTTATCCCCCTCACTTGTCCTAGTCAGCTTGTCCTAGTCAGCCCTAGGATTCAAAAAACTCTGTCAAATGTAATATAGATATATATATATATATATATATATATATATATATATATATATATATATGTCTTGGTGGATTTTCTCCTTGCGTGTGATTTCCGTCTCCGTAGCTTTCACTTTCGTTCGTTTCGTTGTGATTTCCTAGCTTCTTCCTTAGATCATTGAGCTTGGAGTAAGTCACTCATGACGAGCTTCATATCGCTCATATCTTAGAGGTAGGTTGATCTTAGAAGCCGTAGGAATCTTCCCGAAGCTTCGCGCTTCAATTCGGCACTTTCCAAACACGTTAGTTGGTTCAAGAAGGAGAACCAACCGACTAGATTCCAATCTAGTCGGTCAGGAACTCTTCTCAAATCGACTAGTTCATTGAATCAAGTATTCAGGGGTTATTGTTTATCGTTAGTCGGTCTAAGAACATTTGTCGACTGACTAGATGAGAAACTAGTCGGTCAGCAATCGTTCTTTAACCGACTAGCTCTATGATCATTTTTGTAACCAAGTACTATTCATTCTTAGTCGGTCTAAGAACGTTCGTCGACCGACTAGATGAGAAACTAGTCGGTCAGTAGTTGTTCTTTGACCGACTAAATCTAAATCCTATTTTTCGTCAGGAGTTACTGTTTACACTTAGTCGGACTGCGTTGGTTAACCGACCGACTAGTTCCCAAACTAGTCGGTCAGAGGTTGCTCTTTGACCGACTACTCAGTGTCGAAACCCTAATTTTCGGGCAGCCGCCAGGTCGTTTTCTATTTAAACCCCACTTCGTTTCTTTTCTTTCTTTCTCTTCTCCTGGCCTCTTTCCTTCCCCCTTGACCTCTGATCTTCCCCAACCTTCCTCTAGCTCTTCCCCTTCATCAAGAGCCTCTCCCCCTCTCCATTTAGGCCGGCCACCACCTCTAGGTCGCCGGAAAACCCCCAAAAATCCCCAAAACCCCATTTCTCCAGATTTTCTCCCCATTTCCAGATCTGAACCCTAGTTTCCTGGATCGTTCTTCCGTCGCCGTGCTTGCTCGGCATCGATCTTCTACTTCTATACGGTAGGGTTCGATCCTTTGATATTCGCATAACCCTCTTTGTGATTTTATTGAAACCCTAATAGAAACTAGGTTGGATGTTGTTCTAATTTTGTTTTGCCATGCCAGCGATTCCATTCCCGTAGATTAGCTTTTGTGCGACGTGCCTCATTGATCGTCATCCTCGGTGCTAGGTAAGTGAAACTTGCCACTTAGGGTTTGAGGCCATGTTTTAGGCCACTTTTGTACCGTAGCGTAAAAGAGACTAGAAAGTGAAATGATAGCTTCCTAGACGCTGTATTTGATCTAGTTTGACAACGAAACTAGATCCGTCACCTCAATTGATCTAGCTTGACAACGAAGCTAGGTCCAACCCTTTTAACTTGTTGTTCATGCATATTAAACTGCCATGTTTAATTCCTTGCCTGTACGCCTTACTACTTGCCATGATACCCATGTTGAATGTCGCATTCGTAGCACACGCTTCAATACTTGTGTTTCCTGGCTCGTGTTCCAGAAGCGGGCCACGTGTGTTGGTTGATAGCTAATGCTCGATCTACTTGTTTCCGGCTAGGCACCTGCTTTTAGCGGGCACAATCCTACGCCAAATTTTGAACCTAAAAACAAGCTCTTGGGCGGGGCAACCCTGGCTCATTTACTGAGCATCGTGTGCAGGGACCCTGGCTTGTTTACGTGTGGGATGGGGTAAGGGTTAAGCGGTCATTCAACTGGGAGTCTGCCCGATCACCAACTTCAGTTGTAAGGCGTAAACTCTGGGTTCTGGGATAGTGTTAAGCGGCCACTCAGTGTGAATGTCCAACAGTTCAGCTGTAAGATGTAAACATCTACAAACAACTTGAAACGTGACTAGTGAAAAGATTGAGAATGTTAGTCGCTTGGCTACTCCTGTCATGCCATGATAATTGTTCACTTGTACTTGATGTTATAGCATGTCTTGCTTGCACACTCATACTAAAACTGTCATCCATGCCATACTTGCTACTTGTTACTCGATACTTGCACCTTACCTCATTTATTACTCACATTCTAAACTTTTCATGCTATGCATCATACAATAACTGCTAGGTTGTTAGTTTACTTTTCTTTCAATTTCCTTGTCCAAGTCTCTTGTAGACTTGCTGACATGTGCCCCTTGCTCTTTTGGGTGATACATATTAGATCCTGAGCCAGAGCTAGTTGGAGAGGACGTAGTGTTTGCTGGCGCTGATCCAATGGTTGCCGAGGAGGAGTTTGTGGTCATTGGTGACCAGTCTTAGAGGTCGCTTGTGTTCTCTTCCTTGTTTAGGTTTGCTGTTAGTTGTTGGTGCGTGGCACCCTTGCTTGTATGTTGTACTTTGTTGGCCATGTTTGGGCATTAGCTTTTCCTTTTGAGCCTGGTGGCTTTTTGATCGTATTGTGTTACTTTTCACTATTTCTTGTTTTTGTCGGATTTCAGGAAATATGGAGCGATCGGGAGCAAAAATGAGCTTTAGGGACTTGCACCCACTCCGGAGCGTCACCCAAGGCTCTTTTGAGGGCTATTCGGCGATGGGAGACAGGTGGAAGAAGAAGGAACTCCGTAGGAGCGACGAGGAGGAGAAACGGAGAAGATTGGGCATTTTAGCATGCCACTCGGCCGAGTGAAGGAGTCACTCGGCCGAGCAAAGAAGCCCGCTCGGCCGGCCAGATCGGACACGCAGCAGATTGAGTATCAGCGTGCACTCGGCCGAGCATCGCCAGCCCACTCGGCCGAGCACAGAGACACCACCCGCCCGAGTGGCATCACGACGACGGCAAGCAAAAATCTCAGACTTACTGGAATCCGTCAGGCGATTGAGGGTTCCGACTCGGCCGAGTACCGAATGCCCCGCGGCCGAGTGAGTAAAGCCACTCGGCCGAGTCACCTCCGAAGACAGACCCCCCAAGACCCCTGACTTACTGGAATTTTACAGGGTCTATCACTCGGCCGAGTAGAGAAGCCCACTCGACCGAGTAGAGAAGTCAACTCGGCCGAGTGATGCCGAGGACACGCAGCGCCCAGATTTTCAGACAGCCTCCCACTCTTTTGAAATCTGCTATCATTCCAGCAATCAAAGTATTTTTCTCATATTTTTTATGGATAGTAGACTTCATGACGGTTCCAACGCCGCCAAGAACGCACAAATCGGAGGTCGGATGAAATCTGGAGAATTTCTGCAAGTTGATGCTGCAGTGCTGGAATTCCCACTCGGCCGGGTCACATGTTCCACTCGGCCGAGTGCGGCCTGGGCCCAGATTTTAAGTTGCGGTTTGGGCTGTTTTTGGGCACGAATTTGAGGGGTTTTCTAGGGTTATTTGCTAGGGTTTTGGGAGAGTATTTAAGGGGTTTGTAGCCACCATTAGAGGAGATCCCCATTATGTTTTCTTAGCCCCCATATGTTTTTCTTAGGATTATTTTAGAGGTTAGGCCATGCCCTAGGCCCCCTCTTGGATCAAAAAGCTTGTATTTTGGATTGAAGATCTTCATCAAGCTAAGTATTTTCTTCTTTTTATTTGAATCTTTGTTTTTCTATCTTTTTGTATGCAAGCAATGATTTCTATTGATTCTCATATCCTTATTGCTATGCTAGAGTAGATTTGTTGTTCTAGGGTTTGGGGATGAACCCTATGGATCTAATTTCATATTTGTGATGAATGAATTTCTAAATTGCTAGAATTGCTAGGAGGTTAGGTTGTGATTGATTTACTACGGATAGCTAGGGATTTCCATCGATTTGGGATTTGCAAGAGATTGGATTCTAATCGATGGGAAGGCCTAGATATTCGATTTAGGTTTACAATTGGGTTTCTCTAGATTTGGTTTGCAAGAGATTGGACCAAAGCTAGGATTTTTAATTGTAAATCTATACACATATTCGTTTGCAAGAGATTGGACGAATACGAACTATCACAACCTAGATCGTAACTCGAGTTTGCACGAGAGTGGGCTCGAGGAGCGATTGAACGATGATGTCGATCCTCATGCTAGTGGCTTAGGTTAGGGTTTGCAAGAGATTGGGCCCTAACCTAGGTTTGCTATAGACCGGCAATAGCGCGAGAGCGTGAGCTTGGTTCTACATTAAGTTACGACTAGTTCACCTCAACACAAGTCTAGTAATATTGAGATTCACTATTAACAATGATGCATGACGGTCCGTAGTGGGGATTCCCTAGCCCTAGACGTCTTTATTTGATTTTATATCCCCATACTTTGCCCGACGATTGTGACAGGATCGCCGCAAGGCAAATTCCCTCTTTTATTATATTGTATTTAAATCGATATTTGACCGATTTCTTTATCATCGACACCGACATCCACCACCATTTCCATTATATCATTCCATAACCATCTCCACCAATAAAACATTCGTAGTCAAACCAACCTAGGATAGATTGGAGCCAACACCACCTCCTCGTGTTCGATACCCGCTCGCCACTTTGCCGTGCGCTTGCGGTAAAACTACAATCGTTCTCCGGGTGTGTATCCGGGGCCGATCAAGTTTTTGGTCGTGCTCTTGGGTTGCATTTTGGAGCGATCAAGTTTTTGGCGCCGTTGCCGGGGAGGTGTTTCCGTTGGGTGCCAATTTGTCACAATTAGGTTGATTAGACTACGAAAAAAAAATTAACAAAAAAAAGGAAAATTTTCACCCCCGCCACCATTACTATCATTTCTATATTCCTTTGTGCCACTGATATTTTTCTCTAGGTATTTATCTTTGTTGATCAGGTGTTATGGATTACACTACGTGGACCACAGATTTTGATCAGAGTGCTCAGATGGGAGAATACTATTATGATCAGAGTGCTCAGATGGGAGAATACTATTATGATCAGAATGCTCAGATGGGAGAATACTTTTTTGAGGAGATGCACTGGCCCGAGCTTGATGAGAGACAAAGGATCTTTTTTGATGAGATGCATGCACACCAGGTTGAAATGCAAGCCGGGCTTGAAAAGAGTAACCTTCTATTGGAACGGGTGAAGAGGCAACTTGAAATGAATGCGCTCATGTTTAAGGTTGCGACGATTCCCAAAGATATCAGTTCTGTTCCTTCATCTTATGGGCAAGAAGCATCTCCAATCATATTACCAGAGCCAGAATGTGCCACCGTCGATCCCACATCCTACAATACAGCTGTTGCATATGAAGAGTGGATGGATGAAGATACAGTGGAGGAAGCAGAAATTGAGCCACCAGCGCAGCCAGAGGATGATGGATTTCAGAGATTATTGGAGGGTCTCTTGGAGTCAGTGAGGTTCACCGGTTCAGAGAGCATTACAGCAGGTGATGCATTTGAGCTACGATTTGCAGATTTTGTTATGAACCGTGTTTCAGCTGCAGGAACAATTGAGGAGGACATCCATGTCAGTCTTGAGGGGGATAGACTATATTTTCAGATTGCTTGCGGGCATTCCCGTCCACATGATACATCCCCACAAGTTGACACACCTGAGCAGCCAGCATCACCATCCCAGAGAGAGCCTACATTGATAGTTGATGAGAAGGCAAATGAGCACACTATCGAGCCAGAGCATGCTTTTGAGGAGGCCTTACACACAGAGCCAGAGCTTATCACCGAGGAGGTCATGCATCGGGACGAGGACACAGCCATTCATGAGGATCCCGAGCACTATCCTCCTCCATTAGAGCTTCCGCAGCCACCTCATCCTCCCACTGACGCAGAGGACTACCCCACAGAGCTTTTGGCCCCCCTTCAGGGAGATCTCTTTACTCCCTCGCCCTTTATCTTTGATTTCCCTCCAGTGTATGATGTTTTTTATGATTCATCGTGCCTTTTGCAGGATTCATGTACATACGATCAAGAGGTACGATGGGACGTATATGAGGAGGAGAGCGAGGAGTTAGCACCCATGGACACATATGAATATGATCAAGGGGTGCACTGGGATGAGTCTGACGATGATGAGGAGCATCTTGATGGGGTCCACATCTATGATCTAGATTTACCTGAGCAGCATAGAGAAGACACCGTGGAGACAGCTATCACGGCACGTGAGGATATTGGATTATTTCCAGGGAAGTATCGTCCACCATTATTTATTCCATACATTTCTATAGACGATTCTCTTTGGGATACTTTTATTATGAGGGTGAATTTTTTGCGGCGAACTGATGCATCCTATTCTCTGCAGGGTACAGGTGGAGTCCTTGTGGGAATGCTGGAGGATGCATTGCTGGAGTTCGTTGGTGTTCGTGGACGCATGCACCTGGCGGAGCCACGGAAAGAGCAGTTGGAGCAGTTGCCTGCACCGGCAAAGATACTGGATCCGCCTTTTGCTATAGGTGATATCAATCCAGTAGTGTAGAAATTTTTATGCTTTGAATAAACACGAATTCTCTCGACAGCGAGAGGACCGTATAGATTTGCTTGAATAAATATCACCTCATATGATGGCAACAAAAATCATTTACACCCCAAACCCATTATATATATTAACTAGTCATAATCTGTGCCCGTAGGCACGGTTCATTTAACATTTTCCCCGTGAAATCTTTGTTCCCCGAAATTTTTTTTACACATTCAAAATTTAACAGCACAATATATTAGCGTAAAAATATTTAACGACACGGGCACCTTCGGCGCATGCGTCTTCTGCATGGAACAACAAATTCGGCGTTGAACAACAAATTTGGCGCCCGCGCCTTCGGTGCAAAACAACAAATCTTTGTAAAAAAATTTAGCGCGGCGCGGGCGCCTTCGATTTCCCCTGCGAAATCTTTGTTCCCCGAAAATTATTTCCACAGCCAAAATTTAATAGAACAATAAATTAGCATAAAATATTTAGCGGCACGGGCACCTTCGGTGCGGAACAACAAATTCGGCGCAGGCGTCTTCCGCGCGGAACAACAAATTCGACGTCGAACAACAAATTTGGCGACCGCGCCTTTGACGCGGGACAACAAATAAGTCTAAAAAAATATAGCGCGGGCGCCGAATTAACAAACATCAGGGTATTTTTACGCTAATTTGTTGTTTGGTAAATTGTTTTACGCTAAATTTTTTATTTTATTTAATTTAATGGATTATGATTCTCCACAATCTTTCCCAAGGCAGTTTTAATTTCAAAGTTTAGATTTCCAAGGCACTTTTCCCCCAAATTTAATCTTTTACACCCCAAACCCATTATATATATTAATTCCCCTCTCCATATTTTGATACGCCACATCCTTTTGCTCACCACCATCGAGCTTTTCTTTCAAGTGAATACTCACTTTCTTATTCATTTGACTTGATCACGCTTTGCAAAGCCATGACATTTTTGATTGAGTCACTTGAATAGGATTGTTTGGTATAAGCTTGGGGGAAAGCGCTCTCATGCATCATTGTATGTGCATGTAGTTGCATTAGGATTTCATGTCATTCATTTCATCATTTTTCATTCACCCCCTTATTATTATCGTTGTTCCTCATATTCTTTCATTATGATCACATTGAGGACAATGTGAAGTTTAAGCTTGGGGGAGTGCATTTCCATGCCATTTAGATGCATTAGTTGCATTTTTACTTTATTTTAGGGTTTTTAGAATTTTTCAAATTTTTGCATCATCTTTTTGATTTTTCCATCTTATTTTCCTTTTATGTGTGTTCATGCATCATATTGTGTGCTTGATTTTCTTTTCTTTTCTTTCCTCTCTTTTATTTTCTTATTTCTTTATTTTTCTTTCTCTCCTTTTGCTAGATTTGTTCCTTATGATGATATCTCTTATTGCTTTAGCAACCATCACGATGCTTATTATTCATTGCCATGCTACTTAGAGTATTCCATAGTCTTGCTATTCACATGTGCTTGCAAATCTATTTCTTTTGATGATTCCTCTACATGAATGCATGATATTAATTGAAACTGAATGTATGGATTAGTGTTTGGTATGCTTTTGTTGGAAATGCACCAAGATTCACGCATCATTAGTATATCTGAAGCATCAGTTTTATTGTCTTATTCACCTTCTGTTGCATGCTTGATATGATTGTGCGCTTTACCGCTTGACCTCACTCTTTATTGAGATGATTGAGAATATCCATGCTTACATATGAGTTTTAGTTGAAGTATTATTTTATTGAACCGTTTGTGCACATCTTAGAGTGAACCGAGTGTTACATTATTTCTTTCTCCACATATATCTTTTTATTCTCTACATGTCACTTGAGTTCACCTCCTAAAGCTACTTATATCGCATCTATTTCCCAAAAATCCCCACAAAAGAAAAGTTAGCTCCAAAAAGTCCAAAAAGCCAAAAAGGAGCCAAAAGCCAAAAATACAAATCATATAGCTCCTACAAAAATCCAAAAAGAAAAATGAGAAACAAAAAGTTCAAAAAGAAAAAAAAAGAAAAATACATTTCTCTATCTCATTATTGGAGCCACAAAATACTTGGGAAAACCAAGGCAAAAATCCCATTTTCCACTATCATATTCCTTTAGATGTGATGCCTCAAGCTAAGCTTGGGGGGGTGAATTCATTTGACCATATGAGTGAGTGCGACATTAGAGTGGAGAGGTGCACGAATGGGGAAGTTTGATAATGCTGAAACTTAGCAAAATACCTTAGTTATGGAAATTTCTTATGAATCGATATAAATACGTGAATGCCATGATTTATTCCATTCTCTATTGCATGCTTGGTGTGATTCTTATATGCTTCAGTTATAACTCTTGATTGAAAAGTGCATTGCCAACATTTGTATATTAAATCCTATGAAATGCGTGACGTGGATATGAATTGATTGTATGAATTTAGAGAATCCCTTTTGTTGTTCTTAAAAGCTTGCAAGTACCATGTTTATGTAAGATATGAAATCCTTATAGCATGCGATTCGTATTTTCCAAGTTATCTGATGTGTAGCTTATGGCTTGAGATCTGAGAGAATAATCTAGCGACCCCTTCCACCTCGTGTTCTTTCTTTTCCATTTCATTTTCTTTGTTTTCATCTCCCGAGTTCGTCTCTCTACTTTTCTTCCTCGAGGACGAGTAAGAGGCAAGCTTGGGGGATTTTGATCGGTCCATATTTTACACCTTTTTTCTACATATTTGCATGCCATTTCGGTTGCTCATATTGCGATTTTCACGATTATTCGATGATATTGTGTTACTTTTCACTATTTCTTGTTTTTGTCGGATTTCAGGAAATATGGAGCGATCGGGAGCAAAAATGAGCTTTAGGGACTTGCACCCACTCCGGAGCGTCACCCAAGGCTCTTTTGAGGGCTATTCGGCGATGGGAGACAGGTGGAAGAAGAAGGAACTCCGTAGGAGCGACGAGGAGGAGAAACGGAGAAGATTGGGCATTTTAGCATGCCACTCGGCCGAGTGAAGGAGTCACTCGGCCGAGCAAAGAAGCCCGCTCGGCCGGCCAGATCGGACACGCAGCAGATTGAGTATCAGCGTGCACTCGGCCGAGCATCGCCAGCCCACTCGGCCGAGCACGGAGACACCACCCGCCCGAGTGGCATCACGACGACGGCAAGCAAAAATCTCAGACTTACTGGAATCCGTCAGGCGATTGAGGGTTCCGACTCGGCCGAGTACCGAATGCCCCGCGGCCGAGTGAGTAAAGCCACTCGGCCGAGTCACCTCCGAAGACAGACCCCCCAAGACCCCTGACTTACTGGAATTTTACAGGGTCTATCACTCGGCCGAGTAGAGAAGCCCACTCGACCGAGTAGAGAAGTCAACTCGGCCGAGTGATGCCGAGGACACGCAGCGCCCAGATTTTCAGACAGCCTCCCACTCTTTTGAAATCTGCTATCATTCCAGCAATCAAAGTATTTTTCTCATATTTTTTATGGATAGTAGACTTCATGACGGTTCCAACGCCGCCAAGAACGCGCAAATCGGAGGTCGGATGAAATCTGGAGAATTTCTGCAAGTTGATGCTGCAGTGCTGGAATTCCCACTCGGCCGGGTCACATGTTCCACTCGGCCGAGTGCGGCCTGGGCCCAGATTTTAAGTTGCGGTTTGGGCTGTTTTTGGGCACGAATTTGAGGGGTTTTCTAGGGTTATTTGCTAGGGTTTTGGGAGAGTATTTAAGGGGTTTGTAGCCACCATTAGAGGGAGATCCCCATTATGTTTTCTTAGCCCCCATATGTTTTTCTTAGGATTATTTTAGAGGTTAGGCCATGCCCTAGGCCCCCTCTTGGATCTAAAAGCTTGTATTTTGGATTGAAGATCTTCATCAAGCTAAGTATTTTCTTCTTTTTATTTGAATCTTTGTTTTTCTATCTTTTTGTATGCAAGCAATGATTTCTATTGATTCTCATATCCTTATTGCTATGCTAGAGTAGATTTGTTGTTCTAGGGTTTGGGGATGAACCCTATGGATCTAATTTCATATTTGTGATGAATGAATCTCTAAATTGCTAGAATTGCTAGGAGGTTAGGTTGTGATTGATTTATTACGGATAGCTAGGGATTTCCATCGATTTGGGGTTTGCAAGAGATTGGATTCTAATCGATGGGAAGGCCTAGATATTCGATTTAGGTTTACAATTGGGTTTCTCTAGATTTGGTTTGCAAGAGATTGGACCAAAGCTAGGATTTTTAATTGTAAATCTATACACATATTCGTTTGCAAGAGATTGGACGAATACGAACTATCACAACCTAGATCGTAACTCGAGTTTGCACGAGAGTGGGCTCGAGGAGCGATTGGACGATGATGTCGATCCTCATGCTAGTGGCTTAGGTTAGGGTTTGCAAGAGATTGGGCCCTAACCTAGGTTTGCTATAGACCGGCAATAGCGCGAGAGCGTGAGCTTGGTTCTACATTAAGTTGCGACTAGTTCACCTCAACGCAAGTCTAGTAATATTGAGATTCACTATTAACAATGATGCATGACGGTCCGTAGTGGGGATTCCCTAGCCCTAGACGCCTTTATTTGATTTTATATCCCCATACTTTGCCCGACGATTGTGACAGGATCGCCGCAAGGCAAATTCCCTCTTTTATTATATTGTATTTAAATCGATATTTGACCGATTTCTTTATCATCGACACCGACATCCACCACCATTTCCATTATATCATTCCATAACCATCTCCACCAATAAAACATTCGTAGTCAAACCAACCTAGGATAGATTGGAGCCAACACCACCTCCTCGTGTTCGATACCCGCTCGCCACTTTGCCGTGCGCTTGCGGTAAAACTACAATCGTTCTCCGGGTGTATATTCGGGGCCGATCAAGTTTTTGGTCGTGCTCTTGGGTTGCATTTTGGAGCGATCACTTTTCTGTGATATTGTAATTTATTTTATGGATATTCTGAGATTGAATAAATTGCTTATTGTCTCACTTCATTATTCTTATCGTTGTTTCGTATTGCGTTGCAAGGACCTGCCAAATTAATTATTGATTGACGCTTATCGGGCTTGGAGCCTTGCAGCTTCAAGTCTGAGCGGACCTTCTCACGTCTCGCCTCCACATTTTTGGGAAGTAAGGCGTGACAAGTTTTACTGGTGGCCCATGCAGGTCCATTTGCAAATGCGAACTATCTGAACAACGATAATAATTATAGAATGTCCATTAAATAAATTAGAACATCCAAATTATAAGCCCGGAGTCTGGGTTTTAGCGTTCCTATGTCTTAGGTGGCTAGTAGACGTGTTAGAGCACCTGTCCCAGCTTGATAGGAAATCCATTAGGTCAGGACTATAGTAAGACTTAGTTAGACTTTTGTGCTGGCTAGTTAGGGATCCCTGATTGTTTGTTAGACTCCATGCTAGTGATTGATATGATAGTCTTAAGAGTTACCTTAGTGGTTCCTGTCTAGCTCTGACCATGATAGATTCCTAGGATTTCTTTAGCCGTTCGCTTGGGTTCATCGATTTCGGGCCCAACAGAACATGATCTCGATTCTCTTAGAACCTTCCTTGAGGCCTCTAATATACTCTAGCCACTAGGAAGCCTTAGTGTTAAATTTCCCTTGACCTTTAGTCAACCGATGATTAGGACTCTCTGGTTCAATCTTTTCCTGGTCACTACACTTCTGTGTTACTGACCGTGGGTTTTCATCGTAGTTTTCTTGAATCGTAATTTAGGTGCATTCATCGCACAACCACATTCATTGCCCTCGATTCACATGACCCCCTCCTTACTATTATCATTGACCTTTCTAATCTTTTCCGTTGCAAATCTTGATTCTTCCAAAGACGTTTCCAAATTTTTCCTTATTAAAAGTTTCCACTCGATTTAAATTTTGTTTTAAACCTTCTTTCAATATATTTCCATTACTTCCATTTGAGCTAAAAGTCATTCTTAGATTTTGAAGACTATTTGGTCGTAATTTTAAATTACTATCTTGTAACTATTTTTCTAACATATATCGTCCGCACTTGATTTTAAACTTTAGTACTATTTCGATAATTCGATATACCACCTTTTCTAAATCACGAAATTCATTTTAGCTATTTACCATACGTACTTTAAAATACTTCATTCGAGATAAATAGAACTCCAATTAATTTATGAATATATACTAATTACAAGTTTGTCGTACCCATACTTCAAAGTCTTTATACCAACCCGTTCGTGTGGCAAATCCTTGTTTCCCCTAAAAGTATTTTCGATGTTCCTCTTTCGCTAAGTTTAAATTTGTTCGAAAACTATTAATATATATATTAGATTTCATACTCTTTCGCGACTTAAATTTATTTGTTCTTTTCTAAACATTGAAACTTTTGTCGAGATTTTTGATTATTAGTTTATAATATTTTCCAGCCTATATTTTCATATCGATATAAATGTCTTGCCCCTTTTCATATACCAATTTTATTCTGAACCGTACTTCTGTTTTTCATAACCTGAATTATAATTTTCTTTTCTTACTTATGCCATTAAAACTTATTCGAATACTGCATCGTGTTTGCTTCTTATATACCTTTCAAGTCACATGGGACTTCAGCTTTCAGCGAGTCGATTTTATGCTCAACTTTTTCCCTAGTTCAGATTTTCGTAAAATTACTTTTCGAAACCATTTCCTGATCTAGACCCTCCATAATTCGGTTTTAAAGCTTTATTACCAATTTAATAATTCTATATATGTATATCCTCCCACTTACTTCCATACTACTAAGATGTTACTACCTTTCCATTCATCATACATATTTCTAAAAATGATTTCTAGAATAGAACTACAATTATTTTTATATATCAGTACTATGTTCGTTGTGCTCGTGTGTTAAGACCCTTGTATGAATCAGTTTCTGCTGGCGAACCCGGATTCTCTAAAAAGTACTTTCAATACGGTTTGTTGGAATTTCTCTTCAGTTTTAAGACTTGAAAAAAACATTTGGCATGAGCATAAACCCTCTACACTATATTTGATCTGATTTCATTCCTTGAACCTCGAAACTTTTTCCCAAAATTTTTAAACTACTGCCGCATAACATTTTCTAACATACGCTCTATATGTTCGTGTAAATGATTTACTTTTACTTGTGATAGCTTTATATAAGCTAAATAAACCATTTCCTCTTATTATATATATTCAACTCAAACTTATTTCGAACAACTCATTTTATCGACCGGTTTCATACTCTTCATTTTAACTTATATCTTTTACACGCTGTTTTCCATGTATCCTAATGGAGCATCATTACATCATTACACGACCGTTCTCATGCTTTTCGATCCTTCTATTCGTTACGCTTTTGATTTCAGTTTCTTTCCTTTTGTCTAGCCAATAGAGCTTGTCGTCGCCCGTGTCAACCTTAATATAGTTTGGTGGGCCCCATTAGTGTAATTTGATGTGTCGTCGTAGTGTATTAAATTCCATGATGCATATGAAGTTGTTTGTGGTTGGTATTGGTATGTTGTGTGTAGGTAGTTATGTATTAGCTGCATGAGTATAAGTGTGATATACATATGATATTAGGATTATAATTGTTTGATTGGTATTACTTGTTTTTATGAGATGACGTATGCGTGTATACCATGAGGTATACCCGACTACAGCATATCTTAACTAATGGATGAAGTAAGTGTATTGATGTGCCAATTATAGATGGATGGATATGGTATGAATATATGATACATGTATGTGACCATACGATGACAGCATTTATTAGGGAGAGTATTGTAATTATAGGTGTGCTGATGTTTGTAATAATATCATGGTATATGAAGTGATTGAAATATGTGATATTACCTGATTAGATATTAAGGGTGTTTGACATTTTGATATGTATATGGTTATGTTGGTAGACGTGTATGCATTAGATAGTATTGGTATATGTATGGATGCTGTGTTATGTATATGGAATTATTCTGCTATGATTCTGAGTCTCACTCAAGCTTGAGTGGGTATACTCTATGTACGTTGGTGTATTTGTATGTGGTTGGTGTGTAGTGATGGATGATGTATGTATAATGTTTGGATTGTTTGTGTCCGGTTGTGTTACGCACATGATTGTGGGTCACTAAACCAGTATATAGTTATAGGCGTTGGTCTTGTGGTATAGTTATTTATTAGGGGGCTTGCCTGCGTGAATATACATATATGTGCTAGCTAAAACTAAGTGTGACGATGTACTGAGTTTATAATTGTATGATTAGTAAATATGAATGGAATGTTAGCGTGTGTGGGTGTGCACCATGCACGGGTAAGTATGTGCTTAGTTATAAGTTTTGGTGACTATAATATGTGTGGTGTGTCGTGGGTATAATTATAGGGCCGTATGTGATGTGAGGTTATAGTGAAATATTTGCATGTATTGGAATGGCTGTAAATTGTGAAATTATAATGATGGTGGAAGTATATTAAATATAATAACTTGAGTTTAGAATGGTGTAGTGTGATTACGTGTGTTGACGTGTTTGGTATTGGATGTATACTAGGAGATATAGGGAGTAGTGTATTCTTATTGCCTTGTTCTTAGGTAGCTACCTAACGTAGAGTGTTGCGATGGCATTTACTAGTGTGAACTATTTAATTGGTTGTGAGTATAGGGACTAATGTTTGGTGTTAGGTAAGTAATAGTTATATAAGGGATGTATGTGTATATGCGTATATGATGGAAATACGTGTATGCTTTTGACTGACTATGATAGGTATAAGAGTATGATGTGCGTGGATGATGCATGCTAGTAGTGTTAATGTTTGATTACCTAGTGCGAATATAAGCACTTGTAATAACTATACCTGATTGAATTTGATATGATTGGGGTAGTTACTAGAGCGACTAGATATGTTAGAAAGTCCGAGGATGGACTTTATTCTAAGGTGGGTAGGATGTAACGACTGGTTTTTCTATATTAGTGTTATCGATATATATATATATATGTCTTGGTGGATTTTCTCCTTGCGTGTGATTTCCGTCTCCGTAGCTTTCACTTTCGTTCGTTTCGTTGTGATTTCCTAGCTTCTTCCTTAGATCGTTGGGCTTGGAGTAAGTCACTCATGACGAGCTTCATATCGCTCATATCTTAGAAGTAGGTTGATCTTAGAAGCCGTAGGAATCTTCCCGAAGCTTCGCGCTTCAATTCGGCACTTTCCGTACACGTTACTGGTTCAAGAAGGAGAACCAACCGACTAGATTCAATCTAGTCGGTCAGGAACTCTTCTCAAACCGACTAGTTCATTGAATCAATTATTCAGGAGTTACTCTTTATCGTTAGTCGGTCTAAGAACATTTGTCGACCGACTAGATTAGAAACTAGTCGGTCAGCAATCGTTCTTTAACCGACTAGCTCTATGATCATTTTTGATACCAAGTACTATTCATTCTTAGTCGGTCTAAGAACGTTCGTCGACCGACTAGATGAGAAACTAGTCGGTCAGTAGTTGTTCTTTGACCGACTAAATCTAAATCCTATTTTTCGTCAGGAGTTACTGTTTACACTTAGTCGGTCTGCGTTGGTCAATCGACCGACTAGTTCCCAAACTAGTCGGTCAGAGGTTGCTCTTTGACCGACTAATCAGTGTCGAAACCCTAATTTTCGGGCAGCCGCCAGGTCGTTTTCTATTTAAACCCCACTTCGTTTCTTTTCTTTCTTTCTCTTCTCCTGGCCTCTTTCCTTCCCCCTTGACCTCTGATCTTCCCCAACCTTCCTCTAGCTCTTCCCCTTCATCAAGAGCCTCTCCCCCTCTCCATTTAGGCCGGCCACCACCTCTAGGTCGCCGGAAAACCCCCAAAAATCCCCAAAACCCCATTTCTCCAGATTTTCTCCCCATTTCCAGATCTGAACCCTAGTTTCCCGGATCGTTCTTCCGTCGCCGTGCTTGCTCGGCATCGATCTTCTACTTCTATACGGTAGGGTTAGATCCTTTGATATTCGCATAACCCTCTTTGTGATTTTATTGAAACCTAATAGAAACTAGTTTGGATGTTGTTCTAATGTTGTTTTGCCATGGCAGCGATTCCATTCCCGTAGATTAGCTTTTGTGCGACGTGCCTCATTGATCGTCATCCTCGGTGCTAGGCAAGTGAAACTTGCCACTTAGGGTTTGAGGCCATGTTTTAGGCCACTTTTGTACCGTAGCGTAAAAGAGACTAGACAGTGAAATGATAGCTGCCTAGACGCCTTATTTGATCTAGTTTGACAACGAAACTAGATCCGTCACCTCAATTGATCTAGCTTGACAACGAAGCTAGGTCCAACCCTTTTAACTTGTTGTTCATGCATATTAAACTGCCATGTTTAATTCCTTGCCTGTACGCCTTACTACTTGCCATGCTATCCATGTTGAATGTCGCATTCGTAGCACATGCTACAATACTTGTGTTTCCTGGCTCGTGTTCCAGAAGCGGGCCACGTGTGTTGGTTGATAGCCAATGCCCAATCTACTTGTTTCCGGCTAGGCACCTGCTTTTAGCGGGCACAATCCTACGCCAAATTGTGAACCTAAAAACAAGCTCTTGTGCGGGGCAACCCTGGCTCATTTACTGAGCATCGTGTGCAGGGACCCTGGCTTGTTTACGTGTGGGATGGGGTAAGGGTTAAGCGGCCATTCAACTGGGAGTCTGCCCGATCAGCAACTTCAGTTGTAAGGCGTAAACTCTGGGTTCTGGGGTAGTGTTAAGCGGCCACTCAGTGTGAATGTCCAACAGTTCAGCTGTAAGGCGTAAACATCTACAAACAACTTGAAACGTGACTAGTGAAAAGATTGAGAATGTTAGTAGCTTGGCTACTCCTGTCATGCCATGATAATTGTTCACTTGTACTTGATGTTATACCATGTCTTGCTTGCACACTCATACTAAAACTGTCATCCATGCCATACTTGCTACTTGTTACTCGATACTTGCACCTTACCTCATTTGTTACTCACATACTAAACTTGTCATGCTATGCATCATACTATAACTGCTAGGTTGTTAGTTTACTTTCCTTTCAGTTTCCTTGCCCAAGTCTCTTGTAGACTTGCTGACATGTGCCCCTTGCTCTTTTGGGTGACACATGTTAGATCCTAAGCCAGAGCTAGTTGGAGAGGACGTAGTGTTTGCTGGCGCTGAGCCAATGGTTACCGAGGAGGAGTTTGTGGTCATTGGTGACCAGTCTTAGAGGTCGCTTGTGTTCTCTTCCTTGTTTAGGTTTGCTGTTAGTTGTTGGTGCGTGGCACCCTTGCTTGTATGTTGTACTTTGTTGGCCATGTTTGGGCCTTAGCTTTTCCTTTTGAGCCTGGTGGCTTTTCTGTGATATTGTAATTTATTTTATGGATATTCTGAGATTGAATAAATTGCTTATTGTCTCACTTCATTATTCTTATCGTTGTTTCGTATTGCGTTGCAAGGACCTGCCAGATTAATTATTGATTGACGCTTATCGGGCTTGGAGCCTTGCAGCTTCAAGTCTGAGCGGACCTTCTCACGTCTCGCCTCCACATTTTTGGGAAGCGGGGCGTGACAGCCAGGATCTCTGCCAACTCGGGGTGGATCTGACCACCCCCAAGAGGGATCTAATTACTGCGAATAATTAAAATGAAAGCTTAAACACATACTTGGAATCTCAACCCTGGGGCAGGCGAGATGTTCCACACCGTCTTCTGAGATGCTCCCTATCCCATGCTTAGCCACTCCTCGAACCGCTCCTCGAACCGCTTCGCATCCCGAGGCGAGCAATCCTCGTGTCGCCGAGCCAATCACGCACGGAAGAAAGTGTCACGTGAGTGAAAGCCTTCGCCAAGATTTCAGATCCGAATCCGAACTCCTTCGTGGCTTTGCTAGAGCCCTTAGGAGTAAGGCAGAAATATAGGGAGATAGGGAAATATTAATTTAAGCCTTGATCCGAGCGTGCTACAACTTTTACAGGAGCCGTTCAGATCTGGAGCTTGGGACGAGTTTGGAGGAAGGGGGAGGCCCCTATTTATATATGCGGCGGACTCTCCCCTTTTCCGCACAACCGATGTGTGACTATTAAATTAGAGTTAATTTAAATCAAGTTAGGTTTCCCCCTTCACAAAGTGCAAACTTCCGTAAATTTTAACTCCCTCACCGTTGAGCTTCATGATTGATACAACCTATCAATTCGAAGGCTGTTCAACGGTGAACGCATAGGAAAAAACGGCGAGTCAATCGGAGTCCTTTTGACCCTCCAATTGATCACCCAAAGTTCAGCCCAAGGCTTGTTTTTCGCAAAAACTGAGCCGTCAAAAACTGCCCAACCTAGGTTTCAGAAAACCTACTCTGCGGGGCCCACCAGGCTAGCTGGGCGAGCCCAGACCAGGCCAGAACCTGGTCTGGGCGTGCCCAGACTGGCGCACCCAGCCTGGGCGCCTGGCCCCGGCTGGGCCCGGCTGGGCCCAGGCCCAGGCGTCGCCCGGGCCTGGGCCTGGGCCGGGCGCCCAGGACCATGCGGGCCTGGCACCCTACCTTTACTGGGCCTGACCAGGCTTCCAGGCCAGACCCAGTCTGGCCTGGGTCAGCCTGGTCTGGCCTGGTCTGATCCATTGAACTCTTTTGGGCATGACTTGGGCATTTGGCGTCCGATTTGGACGCCATTCGAACCTGGGCGTAGACCGGGACATTCCCGTCTTAGCCATGAACTTTTCCTTGCGTTTGTTCCATTAAATATTGTCTTAAACAATTTAAGACACATTTAATCTCATTTTTGCATCATATGCAAATTAGTCACTATCTTAGCTTAAATTGTCATTTGCATCAAAATGCAATTTTCTCTTCCTTTGCATCAAATGCAAATTATTTTCCCTAACTAATTTCTACCTATTACTAGACGAAGGTCGCACTCTATGTGAGACCCTACAGCCTGACCCCTACAACAGGTTGGGCTCGAAGCCCTATACAGCAGTGACAACGAGCAGTGGTTGCCGTCCCTTGCTTCAGAATCATTATTATGTGGTTGACTCATTGACATGAGTATTGTTGGGACCACCCTGACTGTTTCGGTGATGAATTCTGCAGTTTTAGTCTCTTCGTCTAAACTATGTCTTGCAGATCAAGTCTAGGGTACGATAAAACTGTCAACCCCAATAACTTGACTCTGGTTAGTTTCTATCAATCTTTACTCAACTAATGTTGGACTTCTTCCAACATACTCTGTGCAGAGATTTTACTAAAGACCGAACTAACTCTACGACACTAACTCCCATTGACCGGGAGAGAAGAATTCTCTCTTGGCCACTACTCTCCTCGTACGCTTCAAGTGACACCCAATCAAAGACCTTTCGACAGGCCTAGCCTCGAAGCTAGGTCAGTGATCTAAGTGACACTGTTCATGCACATGTTCGTAAATTGACCTCAAGTCAAAAGACCAACTTGCATATCATCACTTAGAGTTATCATTGACAGATTGGTCAATATAACCATATGATAACTCTTGTGGATCGTTCAGTGAACTCATTTTCTAATGAGCACCTATGTCTCGTCTCCGACTTCGCCAAGTCGAACGATCGTGAGATCATCGCCACTGCTTAACGTGAAGACTAAGACACAATGGTCTATCCGATGTTTTGATATCCTTGTCTCGAAGCATCTACGACCACGAACCCTTTTAGACTTATGCTACAGACGGTCAAACATTTCTCCATGATCGAGATACTCATCTCGATACATGTTTGACCTTGCATAAAGTCTCAGGACTTTACCTAAGTTGATATCTAATGTTAACTACATTATAATATAACTTAGATAAATTATTACCAAACAGCTTACTGTTATTTCGAACAAGACGTTTGTGCTATTCACACAGAGATAAATAGCATCGAGGGCATCATATCTCTACATCTCCCACTTGCACTCAGGCCCATTTATCCCGGTATCTTATACCGTTTTACACATAAGTTTTCCCGACTTCATGTGGTAGAGTCTTTGTGAGTGGATCTGCTAAACCGTCTACTCTATAGACTTAAGTGGTTTCTATGTTCATGTTAGTCTAACCATTTGAATCTCATTCAAATAATTCACTTGGTCTTTCGGAATCCATAATATTTTATTTCCTTGGATCTTATCCAGCTCATCGTACCATACGATAATCATTTAAATTTGTTACTGGTCATTTTAAATGGCTCATATCTATTTCTGATAAAGTATCAAACTTTTTGATTTCTTTGTCAAAAATATATGTTCCATCCCTTTGATGCCTCGCATATAATTTATACGCTCCGACTGACCTTGAAAAATTTCTTGCTAATTCATATAAGTTGGTTCGTCTAAATCATATTTAGAGAAACGAACTTATAAGTGAATGCTCCAATTTTCATGGTCAACTTGAGCGTTTACATCGTGTTTGGTCCGAGTAGATCTGTACACATCTTCTGGCGAAAAACGGTTTCATCATAATCTGTTTTATAGGAATTAGGATGAAAATCGCTCTCGACCAACATGATTGTACTTCATTATTTTCTTTCTGCACCATTCTTTCATCTTAAAAATTTACTTGCAGAAAGTGAGGAAACATTTTCCTTAGGCACGTAAACTAAATTTCAAAAATTATTTACGCACACGGACCTATTCTAATTGCATCAAGTTATAAATCCGGAGTTACTACTCCGGATTTCATCCTAGAAGTTGACTAAGTCATCATCAATTATGATGTCTAACTCGACTCTTCGTCTCTCGAGATTCGAGTAATTACACAACTTCCTTTCAATTGATTTAATGAATATCTTATTGATAATGTCCTCATAGAACACTGTCAAAACCTAGGCATTACTATCTGGGTCTTAACCCAGTGGGAGGACTTAACTCAGAGTCACTTACTATGAATCGCACCAAGTCTAACTAAGTGTGATTCATACCTTTTAACACACGGATGTCTTAACAGACTTGACCTGAGAGAAAATCATATTTTCTTTTAATTTCGCAAGATTTAATATAGCTAAGTATTTGTCCATTCGATCTAATCGAATCAGTTTAAAATACTGTAGTCATTTCGTTCTTTATTTTATCAGACTTGTGTTTCATCAAGAACATGTGTCTTAATAAAATATACGAATAACTTATTTTGGTTAATCTAGACTCGGGTACATCAGTATGTACGAGACTGAGTTCGACAACTCATTCTTCCACTGTCTTACAAATGGGTTTTAGCCATTATATCTAAGAGGGTAAGATTCATAAGTGTCCGCAAACTTCATAATACGAAAGGTCAGACCCCTCTTTATGTGACTTGTGAAGCTCAGTCTCTCGATACGACCTAGTCTATTTTACCATATAAGTTTGCTACTATCTTGTGTATTTATATATTAAAATTTAATATATTATAGTTATTACAAATTACTAACACAAAACATTGCTTCAGAAGTAAGGTGACAACATTCATCAAAATGTGATAGTCGTTTTTTGTATAACAATTATTCTGAAATCGTGACATCAAAATATGTCACATTTTCACTTCCTCCTACTTATGCCTTTACTAATGATAAATATAACTAACTTTCTCAATTGACTTTCCGGAGTGCCTTCTTCCTTTTCTAAATTACATTTAGATATTAAATAACCCAACATAAATAAATAGCTATGCAAGCATTTTATGTATCCAAACGCTTGAGCTTTGCAACCTTGAGTGTAGCTCAACACGTTGCTTGTCTCAAGATCCGGTTGGGATGCATAGTCTTGCACCGCTCATGCACTCGTATTCGACTCAAACAGTTTGATCGAATTCTCGAACTTTGCGGATCAAAATTGTTTGTCCATACAACCTTAAGTGTAGCTCGACAAGTTTTAGGGAGAAACATACTTCGAATATCATATATGTTCAAGATGTCCCACATAGAGGCGAGTGGCATGTAGCGTGAATTTATTTGTTGGACCCAGAACTTAATGAAATCATATTTCTTAAGTCTGTTCTTTTAGAAGGTCATTTTAATGTCAACGAGAATATAGTTTAATTTTATCAATTAGAATTTAACTTGATATTCAATTAATCAACCTAATTGACCAGTTTTCTTATTCCATTAAAATATTATATTTTGATTTCTTCGGTAAACATAGTCTTGCCCTAGTTCAGCATATATTCAATATTAAATATAGGTAGAATGGCTTTTATCTATCTATATCCTCCCACTATTTTTACGATCATTTTTAAGCCTTAACAATGAACGATTTAATCGAATTAAATAAATGGGTAGAGATCCAATCACCCTGAGCCTAACAGCCTTGAGTGTGGCTCAACAAGTTGCTTGTCTCAACGATCAGAAGATGACTCTTCATCGATCATATCAGATATGACCCTCTTATCGGTTTTTACCCCTAGCCATTTGTGATCATGAGTGTGCTCATCCAAATCACAATGTCTAGTCTAATCGGACCCGTGTTTTCGCGTCTAGCCTGACTTGCCCCGGTGCTCAGTGTATTCACGACACGTCGGTTTGGGTCAGGTCTTAGACTACATATTCCCGGACTACATCATTGACTTAACTTACGCCGGCGCTCGGTGTATTCACGACACGATGGTTTGGGTCAAGTCAAGATTTCATCTTATGTATTTAAGGAGTTAGTTTCTACAAGGTTGCCAAGTCACAGCTTGAGTGTAGCTCATCAACTGGAACACGGGTCCTATAGTTTCCAACCCCTAAAACAAGGAGGGCTACAGCTAACCTTGAAGAAGATTATTAACGTATTTGACTTAGATATAGTCCAGGGTGTCATACAATCATGATTCGCGTCATTGCGGTCCAGCGGAATACAGCCAGGGAATTGACTAAGCCAGGATCACTATCCCTTATAGGGTAATCCAGCAAACTTAGCCAAGTACATTGACTGGATCGTGGTCCATTGAATGAAGCTTGTCATTTTTATATGCGTGCCATAGACTAAATAGCTTTTATTAACAACTAATTAATCATATCACCTAGTTGAATCCTTAAATTCAAAATTTTAGGATTTGTTTAATAGCTTTTATTAAATCCTTATCTACTATAAGGTTCACGTGCTATCCTAATCGATATTAGGATTTTAATAAATTTATTAACAACGCTAAAAGCGAAGTCCTTTAATGAGAATTAATTTCATAAAGATTGGAATTAACTATTTCATTAAAGGGACTACCCAAATCAGGAATTTGGTCTTAAAGGGTTGTTAAAAGTTTTATTAAAACATAGCATGTCATTAAAATTCAATTAATAAATTTTAATCATTTCTTAATGGCTAACCTAAAGGGTTGTCTTGTGTTATCAAATAAGAGACAAGATGACATAGCCATTAAAATAAAGTTACACTAATTTTAACGCATAAAAAGAGTGTACAACTATTTAACAATTAAATAGTATAACGTTTATCAAATAAACAATCTTAGCATGCATACTTAAATCTAACATTTAAATCTAAAATATGATTTTTAAAACCATTTTATTTTATCTCATAAAATAATAACTTGTTTTTAAAAGATCACCAAATTTGCATGCTAAAAATATTTATCGCATAAAAATTTTAAACTTTTAAAATCAGTTTTAAAACTATCACATAAATTTAAAACATCATTTTAAAAAATTTCATGCTTAAAAATTTATCATATAAAAATTTTAAACATCTAAAAGTATTTTAAATTTATCGCATAAATTTTTAAAGTTTTAAAATCAGTTTTAAAATTATCACATAAATTTTAAAACGTCATTTAAAAAAATTTCATGTTCAAAAATTTATCATATAGAATTTTAAACATCTAAAACATTTTAAACTTATCGAATAAATTCAAAGAAGCAATCAATTAATTAATCGCAGTCCTAGATTAGCATACAGACAAGGCTCTGATACCACTGAAGGGTTTTCTAGGACCCTTAGGGCACAAAACTCTATTCCCGTCCTAAGTCAGACGGAACATAGACAAAAAAGATGCAGCGGAAAAATTATGTTAAACTAATTAACATGCAACCCTAAGGAACCAGACCCTCTTAGCCAGGATCTCTGCCAACTCGGGGTGGATCTGACCACCCCAAGAGGGATCTAACTACTGCGAATAATTAAATCGAAAGCTTAAACACATACCCGAAATCTCAACCCTGGGGCAGGCGAGATGTTCCCTATCCCACGCCGAGCCACTCCTTGAACCGCTCCTCGAACCACTCCGCATCCCGAGGCGAGCAATTATCGTGTCACCGAGCCAATCACGCGTCGAAGAAAGTTTCACGCGAGTGAAAGCCTTCGCCAAGATTTCGGATCCGAATCCGAACTCTTTCGTGGCTTTGCTAGAGCCCTCAGGAGTAAGGCAGAAATATAGGGAGATAGAGAAATATTAAGTTAAGCCTAGATCCGATCGTGCTCCAACTTTTACAGGAGCCGCTCAAATCTGGAGCTTGGGACGAGTTTGGAGGAAGGGGAGAGTGTTGGATATGGAAGACGTTTGTACACCCTTGTGGGGGATGTACGAGGGAATACGGACCTCGAACGTCGCGGTACACGAAGTCGTGTACAAAGGGCATCTGTTCCCTTGCGGAGAGGATCTCTGGATGAGTGGGAAAGTCGCATTATATATGCATAAGTGCATGCGACATATGGCTAATAAAGGGGGAATATCTTAAGCTTATGTTGTACCATGCATATGGTACAACTTAAGCTTATAATGTGCCATGTATCATGGTACACCTTAATTAAGTTGTTCCAAAGAAACAACTTACCCTAAAATAACTACCTTGTGGGCTATAAATAAGACCCAAGGGTAAGCCATTTCTTACACCCTTTTGCATGAAATTCATGCATGCAACTTCATCATAGCGAAGCTCTGCAGAAATCCTTTCTCTTCCTCTATCCAAGTTCTTAATCTAAAGTAGAGATTTAGATTGTGGATTAGTAGCCTTACTCCATTCGTGAGAAGACTCGATCCGTCGTGGCGAATCCGAAGGCGAAGTTCGTAGACTACCGTGCCCCATACGCAAGCGTAAGTCTAAACTTCATATTATCGATCCTAACTCTGTTTTGGCAGGATCCTTCATTGGTATCAGAGCCATAAGGATTCGCCCCGGTCAAACCACCGCCCCGTCGAAACTACGAACGAGTCGTTGTCTTTTTCACGAATGGGTCTCCTACCATTACGGATATGGTAGGAACGCTTCGTGACGGAGAGAACGCAGCGGTTGTTCTTTTCACGTTAGGGTCTCCTATCATTACGGATATGGTAGGAACTCTCCGTGACGGGAAGAACCGGACCATTCACGTAGTACGTTATTCATTTTTGGCACACGGCCATTAGGAAATAACTAATTTCTCGACGAACGGGTGCTTCATCGACGAACGGGTGCTTCATCGAGGAAGATGATGGTAGTTATTTCCATCGGGTAAGAGGAAATTTGGTGCATGTGCACCATGGCCAAATAGGCTATGAATGCCATGCATCACCCCTCCCCCGAGCGGAGGGGGTTGGCTACGGCCAATAACCACCGGCGACCACCCCATCAAGGGGGAGGAGAGGTGTGCGGCAACCCCATTCAAGGGGGTGGCCGGCCATGGCCAAAGGGGCCATGGCCGGCCAATGCCCAAAATGGCCTTGGCCATGACCGGCCATGGCCAAGCCATGGCCGGCCATGGCTAGGCCGGCAGAGGCCGGCCAAGGCCAGGCCGGCCTGGCCGGCCCCTGGCAGTGGCCAGGGCCGGCGCCCTGGCCACTGCCAGGGCCTGGCCGGCCCTGGCAGTGGCCAGGGCCGGCCTGGCCAGCCCTGGCAGAGGCCAGGGCCAATGCCCTGGCCTCGGCCAGGGGCATGGCCGGCCCCTGGCCGAGGGGCCAGGGCCCCCTGGCCGGGCCAGGGCAGAGGCCCTGGCCGGCCCTTGGCCAAGCCCCCGGCCAGGGCAGAGGCCCTGGCCGGGAAGAAGTTGCAGTCTGAAATTGGTCGAACAATTTGGTGTTTCTGGTCGACCAATCTGGCAGAAGGTCTGGGTCGACTGCAAACTTGCCAACTGACCCATACGGGGGTGACAAAAAGGCATTGGTCAAACTCGAATGTGTCGATTAGCCCATACGGGGCTAACCACAGTGCCGACTAGTTCATACGGGACTAACATTTTAATGAAGTTTTTCATTGGGCTCTACTCCTTGAAGATTAGCCATAGTGCTCTACTTCATGCGAGATTAGCCATGTCATTGTGCTCTACTCTACGGAGATTAGCCAATGTACTTGTGACGTTGTGCTCTACTCTACAGAGATTAGCCAATGTGCTTTCAAATTTTTTGGAAAAGATGTTTTCAAATAGGTTATGTCCCGTCCTTAATCGGGATAGCGCAATTTAGAATTCCAAGTCCTACCACGATCCGGCCATGGTTATCTAACCCATGGGTGTGTAGAACAGGTCTCGTGGCTTGGCAATTGTTGCGCTAAAATTCTTTGCGCAAATTCTCACCTATTCCATTTTGAAAGATATGTTTTTCAAAATATTTTTCCGCTGCTAATACCATACGGGTATTATTTCTGATTTCTTTTTACTTGAGATAAGTAAGAGGGATACTTTGAAAGTTAATTCTAGCTGGGTAGTTGGGAACGTAGTGAACTTCTCGATTCTAGAGTAACATTTCAACGCATCCAAGGAACTTATCAAGTGTTTAAAGAATCGAAACTTTATGCATAGAATTTTGATCGTGTTTTTCATTCTCTTTGCAGTTTTTTGAATCGAATATGTCTACCGCTTCTAAGAACATTGTCGCAGAGCTTAATAAAGGTGAAAAGCTCAACGGCGACAATTATAAACTTTGGTCAATTAAAATCCAATATGTTTTGGAGGAGCAAGATGTGCTCGCAACACTCCAAAACATAATGGAAGAACCTGAGTTTGGCAATACGGCCCAACACAAGAGGGACCGGGAAGCTTATGATACTTGGACTCGAAAGAACAAAATAGCACGTATTACGTTACTGTCCGCAATGGACAATGACATAATGCGTCTATTTCAGGAATTCGACTTAGCCAAAGACATATGGTCTGAGCTAGAGATAAAGTTTGGTGGAACTTCGGTTACCAAACTCCGCTCCTTAAACATTCAATTTGATTCGTACAAGATGCGGCGAGATCATTCTATGAAAAAGCATCTCCGCCACATGGCGAATCTTATATCTGAATTAAAGGATGCGGGTGTTACGCTGTCTGACGAACAGCAGATCCAAGCAGTCATTCGTTCACTCCCAGAT
This sequence comes from Scilla litardierei, assembly GCA_030789695.1. NCBI lineage: Eukaryota > Viridiplantae > Streptophyta > Magnoliopsida > Asparagales > Asparagaceae > Scilla > Scilla litardierei. The sequence goes on from CM061142.1 coordinate 451,580,018, forward strand.
AGCTGGGATAACATGAAAATGCATCTCACTCATAATGAGTGCATTAAAACTTTAAGCGATGTATCGAAACACCTCGAACTCGAGGAAAGAGCGGATTCAAGCCGCAAAACCAAGTGCAGAAGAGTGCACGTGGCCGCTAGTTCCTCACATGGAGGAAATAAGCGGAAGAATAAACGCTTAAGGTTTGTGAACGAACGAAAGCAAGAACCGGAAACCTCAAAGAAGACAAAGAACAAAAAGTGGCAAAAGAATGTGCACTCAAAGAAGAAAAACTTGAAAAAGATCAAGTGCTTTAAGTGCAACAAGTACGGTCACTTCGCCCGTACATGTACGGATGGAAGTGATAAGGTAACTTGTAGGGCTAGTTACATATGTGTTTCTAGTTCCATGTTTCTTGCTGAATCTAACTATTTTTGGTTGATTGATTCAGGGGCCACAGACCACGTAGCGAAGGACAGAAGGTTCTTCGTAGAGTATCGAAGGATAACTCAAGGAACAAAGTGGATATACGTCGGCAACAACACTCGTGTTGAAGTCAAAGGCGTCGAAACATGCAAGCTAGTTCTCGACAACGGCCGGACTTTATTATTGCACGACGTCCTCTTTGCTCCAGATATTAGAAGGAATATCGTTTCTGTGGTCATGTTAATGTCTTTAGATTATGAGTGGAGGTTCTATAAACAATATGTTGACCTTGTTTGTAATAATTCTTTGATTGGTTCTGGTAATGTTTGTAATGGATTAATTGTTTTAAATACAATGTATGATGATTCTTCTTCCATTAATGAAAGTTTCCATTTGACAAATGCTTCTAACTCTGAGTCTGAGATCATTTGTTGGCATGCAAGACTTGGTCATATTGGACCAACTAGAATGGATAGACTTGCCAAAAGTGGCTTGCTATCTAATGTTTCAAAAGTTGAAATGTCAACTTTGTGAACATTGTCTTGTAGGGGGAAAACTTGTCGCAAGCCGTTTGGAACTGGCACAAGGGCCGAAGTTCCATTACAGCTTATCCATTCGGACATTTGCGGTCCAATGAATGTTAAGACAAGACGCGGGAAGTCCTATTTCATCACATTTATTGATGACTTCACCCGTTTCGGTCACATTTATTTGATTTCCCACAAACATGAAGCTTTAACTTGCTTCAAAAACTATATGAGTTTAGTGGAAAATCAACTAGATCGCAAGATAAAGGTCTTGCGAACTGATCGGGGTGGAGAATATCAATCAACGAGTTTTAAGGAACTCTGTGATGAAAAAGGCATAGTTCATCAAATAACTATGCCTTATACTCCGCAACAAAACGGTGTTGCGGGAAAGAAGAAATAGGACATTGATGGAAATGGTCCGATCAATGATGTCTCAGGCAAATTTGCCTATCACCTTTTGGGGGGTGACGCATTATTGACGGCAGCATTCATCTTAAACCGTGTACCCTCGAAGTCGGTAAGTTCTACTCCTTATGAGTTGTGGAACAATAGAACTCCAGACTTAAACATTCTAAAACCTTGGGGTTGTGCCTCTTACGCACATTTATCCTCTCACAAATATGGCAAACTTGGGCCACGTGGGAGGAAGTGTATCTTCATCCGATACGCTGAAAACTCCAAAGGATATGTTTTCGTCGGTCAAGAGGACAATGGGGATCTAATAGAATTCGAATCGAGGGATGTTGTCTTCTTGGAAAAAGAGTTTCCAAGACAGGGTGAGATAAGTCAAGACTTATCCCTTGTTTGAGACTTGGGATCAAGAAGGATCGGAACGTTCGAGTGGGAGAATTCTTGGTGAAGAAGAAAATACGTTTCAAACTTCACCAATGGATGATACGAACGATACCAATCCTATTCCAAGTGGGAGTGATGTTATTCCAAGTGGGAGTGATGTCATTCCAAGTGGGAGTGATCAAACTCAAAACAAGACGTAGTAATCGAACGAGGCTAACACCTCTGAGATTTGAGGATGAATTTCCTCAAACATTCATGACATTACTACAAGATGATGACGAACCTGCAAATTTCAAACAGGCCGTCACATGCCCTTGCTAAAGATAAATGTATAGCGGCAATGGAAGACGAACTTCAATCCATGAAAACAAACCAAGTCTGGGACTTGGTTAATTTACCTAAGGGACGTAGAGCCATTGGGAACAAGTGGGTTCTCAAAATCAAGCATAAGGCTGATGGCTCCATCGAGAAATATAAAGCTCGCCTTGTTGCGAAAGGTTTCACGCAACAGGAAGGAATAGACTACGAAGAGACTTTCTCTCCTGTCGTGCGTTTTACCTCCATTCGCTTAATTCTGGTAATGGTGGCTTGTTTGGACCTCGAGTTACATCAGATGGATGTAAAGACTGCTTTTCTTAACGGAGAACTAGATGAGGAGATCTACATGGAACAACCAAACGGGTTCATACAAGAAGAAAACAAACATAAGGTTTGTAAACTTCGTAAATCCATATATGGTCTTAAACAATCCTCAAGGCAGTGGTATATGCGCTTTCAAGAAGTCGTTTTGTCGTATGGTTTCTCCATGCTCGACGAAGACAACTACGTATATATTAAGAGGATTAAAAACAAGTATGTAATTATGTCTCTTTATGTAGATGACATACTTATAGCCGGAAATGATAAGCGTCTTATCTTGGATATCAAAGCTTGGCTTTCATCCGTCTTTGAGATGAAAGACATGGGTGAAGCTGCATATATCCTTGGGGTTAAGATCTCAAGGAATCGTTCCAAGAAACTTCTTTCTCTCTCTCAAGAGACATATATAAAGAAAGTTTTAGAACGGTTTAATATGCAGGACTGCAAGCCAATTGATACTCCAATAAGCAAAGGCGAGGGTCTATGTTTGGAGATGTGTCCCAAAGATCCAAAAGAAAAGAAAGCTATGGAAAAAGTTCCATACTCCAGTGCTGTCGGGAGTCTGATGTACGCCATGATGTGTACCAGACCAGACATTTGCTATGCTGTTGGTATGGTAAGCCGTTACCAATCCAACCCAGGACAAGCACACTGGAAAGCGGTGTGAAGAGGATATTAAGATACCTCAAAGGGACTGCGGACTATGCGTTATGCTATCAAGGCAATACCTTGAGACTCGAAGGCTATACCGATGCTGATTGGGCGGGTGATCTCGACGAGCGAAGATCTACCTCAGGCTTTGTTTACTTGCTCGGGAATGGTGCAATATCCTGGAGCAGCAAGAGGCAAACCTGCATCGCCTTATCAACCATGGAAGCCGAATTCGTAGCATTCAGCATGGCGGTCCAAGAAGCTGTTTGGCTTAGGAAATTCTTAGACAGGCTGACGAATGCCTCTGACTCGAGCACTGTTCCTATATACAGTGATAGTCAAGCTTCGATTGCCTATGTCAAAGATCCTAAATTTCATTGTAAGACCAAACACATTGACATTCGATTCAAGTTTGCGAAGGATTATGACAAACGGAAGGAAGTAGACATAGGATACATATCCACGCATGAGATGATAGCGGATCCCCTTACTAAGGCGATCCCCAGAGATGTGTTTTTCAAACACTTATCATCTATGGGAATGCGTAGGTGCTGAGCTGTATCATGTAATATTTCCCATGTCTATAGAAGATCAAAATTTAATTTGCATACAAGTTTCTTACAAATGATTTTATATACATTTGTGTTTAAGTCTCAGCTATTTTATTATGTGTATGTCGGACAGATTAAGGTTGGCTCTCTCACATGAGCAACCGCCTTATCTTATCAGATGGGGATAAGATAGAGATGAGACTAGTTTAAAGTCAAAATCATTAGACAAATGATTTAGAGTCATGACTTAAACAAGATAGTCGAATGAAAGATCTGCATCATATGGATGCTTACAAAAGATCTGAGATCTGTATCACAAGGATATTTGAAAGAGATCTCATAGGATTTTTTAATCCTATCTGTCTTATGCAGGATGAGAGTCCGTGAATATTTCACGAGTAGTAAGGGGACTCAAAAAGATAGGCACTGTGGTGTCTGATCTTTTCATCCGTACAACATCATTAAGACATACTCTCCCTGGGAAAGGAGTGATGTTGTAATACGTGTTCATACCACGTATGCATTTCGACCACTGAGTTAGTAGCAATAGTGTTTGCTATTATGTGAGACTCAAAGGCCATACGGGTCTTAACTCTTACCCTCAAGGACTCCAATTGGTTCCTTTAGATTTGACGAGATGATCGCTATCTTAGCGTGTTGCTAATGGGCTATGATAATTCGGCTCGGCGGGGCACGTTAGAAAAAGCGAATCAAGTCAAAATCAGAAGGTTCGCAAGAAGAGGAAGATTGATTTCATATTCGCATTTGGACTTTAATGATTCAAAGCTGGCCAGCCAATTGTAATCCAGATGGGATTCAATTGTTGAATATAAAGTATAAGAAATGTGAAGAAATAATCTAGGGTAAAACATGCGTTGAACTACTCAACTTTGCACCTTCGAGGTCGTTGTGTATCTCTAACAAGTGCACAACAACAGACTCTACGCGCATGACGGTCGCACGGTCTATTTCTCGGTATGATAGATGAAAGAACTAAGGGAAAGACGTTCTCTTACAATCCCCTCAAGTGTGAGTGGGGAGATGTTGGATATGGAAGACGTTTGTACACCCTTGTGGGGGATGTACGAGGGAATACGGACCTCGAACGTCGCGTACACGAAGTCGTGTACAAAGGGAATCTGTTCCCTTGCGGAGAGGATCTCTGGATGAGTGGGAAAGTCGCATTATATATGCATAAGTGCATGCGACATATGGCTAATAAAGGGGGGAATATCTTAAGCTTATGTTGTACCATGCATATGGTACAACTTAAGCTTATAATGTGCCATGTATCATGGTACACCTTAATTAAGTTGTTCCAAAGGAACAACTTACCCTAAAATAACTACCTTGGGGGCTATAAATAAGACCCAAGGGTAAGCCATTTCTTACACCCTTTTGCATGAAATTCATGCATGCAACTTCATCATAGCGAAGCTCTGTAGCCGCTCAGATCTGGAGCTTGGGACGAGTTTGGAGGAAGGGGGGATGCCCCTATTTATATATGCGGCGAACTCTCCCCTTTTCCGAACAACCGATGTGGGACTATTAAATTAGAGTTAATTTAAATCAAGTTAGTTTGCCCTTCACAAAGTGCAAACTTCCATGAATTTTAACTCCCTCATCGTTGAGCTTCATGATTGATACAACCTATCAATTCGAAGGGTGTTCAATGATGAACGCATATGAAAAAACGGCGAGTCAATCGGAGTCCTTTTGACCCTCCAATTGATCGCCCAAAGTTCAGCCCAAGGCTTGTTTTTCACAAAAACTGAGCCGTCAAAAACTGCCCAACCTAGGTTTCAGAAAACCTACTCTGTGGGGCCCACTAGGCCAGCTGGGCGAGCCCAGACCAGGCCAGAATCTTGTCTGGGCGTGCCCAGAATGGCGCACCCAGCCTGGGCGCCTGGCCCCAGCTGGGCCTAGGCCGGGCACCCTGGACCATGCGGGCCTGGCACCCTACCTTTACTGGGCTTGACCAGGCTTCCAGGCCAGACCCAGTCTGGCCTGGGTCAGCCTGGTCTGGCCTGGTCTGATCCATTGAACTCTTTTGGGCATGACTTGGGCATTTGGCGTCCGATTTGGACGCCGTTCGAACCTGGGCGTAGACCGGGACATTCCCGTCTTAGTCGTGAACTTTTCCTTGCGTTTATTCCATTAAATATTGTCTTAAACAATTTAAGACACATTTAATCTCATTTTGCATCATATGCAAATTAGTCCCTATCTTAGCTTAAATTGTCATTTGCATCAAAATGCAATTTTCTCTTCCTCTGCATCAAATGCAAATTATTTTTCCTAACTAATTTATACATATTACTAGATGAAGGTCGCACTCTATGTGAGACCCTACAGCCTGACCCTTACAACAGGTTGGGCTCGAAGCCCTATACGGTAGTGACCAAGAGCAGTGGTTTCCGTCCCTGCTTCAGAATCATCATTATGTGGTTGACTCATCGACATGAGTATTGTCGGGACCACCCTGACAGTTTCGGTGATGAATTCTGCAGTTTTAGTCTGTTCGTCTAAACTATGTCGTGCAGATCAAGTCTAGGGTACGGTCAAACTGTCAACCCCAATAACTTGACTCCGGTTAGTTTCTATCGATCTTTGGTCAACTAACGTTGGACTTCTTCCAACATACTCTGCGCAGAGATTTTACTAAAGACCGAACTAACTCTACGAAACTAACTCCCATTGACCGGGAGAGACGAATCCTCTCTTGGCCACTACTCTCCTCGTACGCTTCAAGTGACACCCAATCAAAGACCTTTCGACAGGCCTAGCCTCGAAGCTAGGTCAGTGATCTAAGTGACACTGTTCATGCACATGTTCGTAAATTGACCTCAAGTCAAAAGACCAACTTGCCTATCCTCACTTCGAGTTATCATTGACAAATCGGTCAATATAACCATATGATTACTCTTGTGGATCGTTCAGTGAACTCATTTTCTAATGAGCACATGTGTCTCGTCTCCGACTTCGCCAAGTCGAACGATCATGAGATCATCGACACTGGTTAACGGTGAAGACTAAGACACAATGGTCTATCTGATGTTTCGATATCCTTGTCTCGAAGCATCTACGACCACGAACCCTTTTAAACTTATGCTACAGACGGTTAAACATTTCTCCATGATCGAGATACTCATCTCGATACTTGTTTGATCTTGCATAAAGTCTCAGGACTTTACCTAAGTTGATATCTAATGTTAACTACATTATAATATTACTGAGATAAATTATTACCAAAAAGCTTACTGTTATTTCGAACAAGACGTTTGTGCTATTCACACAGAGATAAATAGCCTCGAGGGCATCATATCTCTACAAGTGATTCCATGAATAAAGGAACCATAACATGTTTGATGGCCACTTCTTAGATAGATTCATATGCCATGATATAATATTAATTCTTCTTTGATCTTTGTATAACGTCGATTTCCATCTTACTAACTAAATGCGTGATATATAATTTATCTTTGAACTTGAATATCTTCATAGGTGTATATTATAGGTGTATATTATATCTTCATAGGTGTATAATTTATCTTACTAACTAAATGCAGAATTCATCACCGAAACAGTCACCTATGAAGAAATGGAAAATACATGGTTCTATAAACTTGGCCGTCTGTCGTGATGCTTGACTGGAATTTGAGTGGGGTTTAGGTTTAAAATTGTAGAGGTTTTTGGGTGGGTTAGGTTTAAAAATGATTAGATTTGTTTGTTGTGGTGACATTTTTGAATTTTGTATTTTTTTGAGGCTTTTGAAACCGAGCTTGAAACTGATTAGGTATTCGAATTTTTAAAAATATTAGTTCCCCCCCAACCAATTGGTTTTCCTTAACCAATTGATTTTTTTAAAAAATGTAGAGGTTTCCTCCTAAAATTCAAAAATTACCTCCCAAATTTTTTACAACACATCATCTTAATCCTAATCCTAGTCACCATTGTCCTACTCATCTTGTCCTAGTCATCAACCCATTGTCCTACTCATCTTGTCCTAGTAGGACAAAATTCAAAATATGCTCTCTTTTTTTGACAAGTAAGTGTGGATCTTTATTAACAACGACAAATAATACAAAACTTCACCACTAGAAGAGGCTAGTAGGGCAGGAGAAGGGTGGGGAGAGGACACAAGCGTCGTCACCCACTACTTCCTTAGTCCTACAAGTCTCAACTAGCGAGACCAAAAAATACGTACAAAAAATACAATGTCAGGAATCTAGAAAACCCCAATTGGAATAGGGGGCAATCACAGAAGGTTGATCTCGTTCTAAGGGCTATCCGAACATCTGCTGCTATGTCTTCAAAAGGCCAATTTTATCCTACTTTTTACCTTCAAAAATTCTCATGTTACGTTGCTTCCAGATGTGCCAGACCATGGAAGCAAGAGCCATTTTAGCCAAAAGGCCCACGCTGTCTTTCTTAGTGTAGTGGGTGAGCATGAGGTCTCCCACTTCACTAAGAGAAGCCGGGGCGGCGGAGGTAATGCCCAATTTAAGTAATCTCATGCATAAGATGTATCGCGTGTAGGGGCATTCAAAGAATAAGTGGCCTATACTCTCAACAAAATTATTATCTTCACAGAGAACACATGATTGATCTGAGGCAATCCCCCATTTATGGAAGGTATCTCTGGTTAGTAGTTTACCATGGAAAGCACGAAGGAGAGTAAGAGCCAATTTGGCTACAAGGCGATTAAACCACACAACACTGTAATAGGGAAATGGATTCCCTCTGATAAGAGATCCCTCCCAGGCTTCCCGGAAAGAGCAAGTGGAACTAGGGATCCATTCCCATGAGTCATCCCCCTGCCCCAAATGGAACGACTGAAGTAGGGGATGCAAAGCATCAATATCCGAATCAACAGACCAGCCTACATCAGACCAGTAATCCCTGACGACTTTATTTTCAGAACTAGGGGGAGCGCAAACAACAGAGATAAGGGTCGACACGGTAACCAATTTTCATACCAGAACGAGGTGGGGCCACCATCACTCACATTGCGTCTAATAAGTTTTTGGGACGTACCACGGCATCGGAGAAGGAATTTCCAAGTGCCAGACTGAGTAGGCTTGGCCTTGGAGCGATAGAACCTGACAGAAGGCTTGTAAACATTCCACATATACTTAGCCCAATAACTATCTGAAGATAAGTACTTCCAAGTTAAGCGAACCCCTGAGGCAACATTAAGATCTGAAAGAAGCCTTAGACCAACCCATCCTTCTTCTTTAGGCGTGCATAAGTCCTTCGAGGCCCAGGTATGTAGATTTCCCCAAATAAATTTTCTACAGGCTAAACTAATAGAACGTATAACTGAAGAGGGAATACGATATGCATGCATCCAAAATTCCACCATACCATGGATAACGGTACAGACCAGCTCAATTCTCCCAGATATAGATAGAAGCGAAGATGACCATCCCAATAATCGTTGCTTGCAGTTATCAACCAACCTGACAAACATAAATGCTTTTGGGTAGATTGAAGATAAGGGGAGACCCAGATATATATAAAGGGAGGAGACTAGCTTAATCCCAAGAATATCAGCAAGGGTGGAAGGGTTACGAGAGCCCTTGCTAAAAATGTCCGAACTTTTATCCCAGTTTACTTGCAATGTTGTATATAAGTGAAAAGTGCTAAGCAGCCCCTTTAGGCCTTCCAAGGAGTGAGAATTACCGCGACAAAAAACCAAAAGGTCATCAGCAAAAAGCAAGTGGGAGATAGCCCCAGGCCTTCGGATTGGATGTATAGTGAGGGAAGCCTCCGCTTTGGCCATCAGAAGGGAGAAGGCCTCCATCACAATGACAAACAGGTACGGAGACAAAGGGTCACCCTACCTCAATCCTCTATTAGAGGGGGAAAACACTTGCAGGCGAGCCGTCCACTAGCACCGAAAAAGTTGTTGAAGTAATACAAGTATGAATCCAATTAATAAATCTGGTGCCAAAACCCATCTGATGGAGCATGACCAAAATAAAATCCATATTGAAGCTGTCAAAGGCCTTACGAAGATCCAACTTGATGCCAGCCCAGGCACCCATGTGATTGCTAAAATCCCTAATCTGCTCGTGGGCAATAAGGGTGCAATCGGATAGCAGCCTGTCTTTGAGAAAGGCTGCTTGATTTGGCGAAATCAGCCAACTAATAACCCGCTGTAAACTGTTGCAAAGGATCTTACTAATAACTTTGTATATGACATTGCAACAAGCGATTGGTCTGTAGTCAGCAAGACTGGAAACATTGGAATTCTTCGGAATTAGGGTCAGAAAAGTGTGGTTAATCTCACGCAACATGGACCCAGAACTGAAGAAAGAGGAGATAGCTGCAGTGACATCCTTCCCTATGATAGGCCAACATTTCTGATAAAAGAAGGCATTATACCCATCTGGCCCCGGGGCTTTGTCTTTCCCAATCTGGAATACAACCTCTTTAATATCATCAGCTGAAATACTCCTATCCATCCAATCTGCACCAATGGAAGTTAGCTTTCGCTTAGGAGTAAGCTTTGGAAAAATGTTCCAGTAATCATCTTGCTTGTATAAATTTTCATAGAACAGTGAGGCTTCCATTCTGAGGCGCTCGGTGCTAGAATTCGGCTTGCCATTTGCAGAAATGAGATGACTGAGATTATTATAGGAGCGTCTTGATTTCAAAGCTGAATAAAAAAATTTAGTGTTTCTGTCTCCCAAGTTGAGCCAGTTTTGACGAATTTTCTGCCTCATGTCAGATTCCCCTGTGTCTAGAGCATGCGCAAATCTGAGAATGGCCTCATGTTCAAGTTTCTGGAGCCTAACATCATTCAGATATTCATGGGACAGTGATCACTAACCCCAACATTCAGATATTCAGTGTAGGAGTTCGGGAGCAGATTAATCCAAGCGTCATTACAAAGCGTTCTGTCAAGTGTTGCGGTGATGCGTCCGGTCCCTATTCACTTATTAGTCCAGCTCTTCCTCTGGCCTACAGTCTTCAATTCAAGTAAACTGCAATGTCCGATACAATCATTGAAAGCATCAGTGGCGACTGTATCTATCGGACGACCACCTTGCTTCTTTTTTGAATAGTGGACACAATTGAAGTCTCCTCCAACGAGCCAAGGCATCGAGCTAAGAAATGGAGAGTCCTGGCAAAGAAAATCCCATAGGGCCTGTCGCAAAGAAGCCTGATTAAACGCATATATGACAGAGAGGGCAATTTAGAGGCCTGCATTATTTAAGAAGATGATAGAAATATGCTGAGGAGAGATAGAGTGAATGGCACAACACCAATTAACGGTGTCAAAGAGAATGACGATGCGACCACCATACAGCTGGAGTCTATCGTCAATACTGGCCCAAGAACTAGGAAAGCACTTAGTAACCCTTGCGGCGTGTTGCGACACAACTTTAGTTTCTAATAAACAAACGACTGAAGGGCGATGCTTACGGATCCTCTGTTTCAGATCCCCCCTCCTAGTGGAGGAGTTAAGCCCCCTCGTATTCCACAAAAGAACTGACATCTAAACGGAGGTAAGGGGATTGTCGTTGCTCCCTACTAGCCGTAAGCTGCGTCTGGTAGCCGTCGGCAAATCATACTTCTTATGGGTTTGTTTTGCCTTAGTAGCTGAAGCCGCTATCGTCAGAGCTATTAGCTCAGCTTCCCAAAGCTTATTTGTGGTCGTAAGTATGGACTCTGGAATATCTGCATCAAGGAGCAATGAGGGGGAAACCTTGTTGCGTTCATTGTCTTTCATGGAAGAGGAGAGTACGGCAGCTTCAAGGTTGGCATCTTCGGAATTCGATCCAGATATAGGTGCTGTATTCTCAACAGCCTCAAGGGGTTTTTTGTTTGGCATATTATTTTCAACAGGGCTCGTGTTAGATTGCCCTGTTGAAATGTGATTCACGGAAGAGGATTTTGAACTACTGCCGACCTCCAGTACGACATGATGAAAATTTCCTGGGTCCAAGACCTTCCCTACCACCTTGCACTGGATGTCCCCTTCATCAACCGAGGAAGACAAATTATCATTTGAATGAATTTCCTGTGCCTTCAGCTTGTCCTCCGCAACAGGTTGGATTGAAGGGGGCTCTCCCGCATTCTTTGCCGAAGGGCATTGGGTATTTGTGTGGCCGAAGCACAGAACACCTAGGGGGCTCCCCTTCATACTTGAAATCAACAGTAAACTGGGACCCATCCTCTAACTCAACCAAAACAGATTTGGGCAAAGGCATTTTCGCATCAACCTCTACTAGACATCGCGCATACTGAGTCCTGTCAAGATTTGCTGTTGCACGGTCTAGGCAGATCGGGATCCCCACCCCGCTAGCAATATGATTGAGTATCTCAAGGGTCCACATGGAAAGGGGCATGCGGTGAAGTTGGATCCAAACAGGGACCGCCGTTAGGATCTCCCGCTCGAGTTTCACTATCTGACTCCAACATTGGAGAACTACCAGACGGCCATCAAAAAGCCAAGGTCCGCCATGGAGAATACTGTCACAATCTGCACTATTCTCAAACTTGAAGTAAAAGAAGCTGTTTTTGCGACTAAAATGCATAGATTTCCCTTCAACTTCCATAAACGCTCAGTCCAAGATTTGATTTGTCCATAGTATGTGACATCTCCCAGAACGTACCCCATATGTGCAAGGCTCCATCGAGCGGCTCCACGATCAACAAGAGTATTAGCAATCTTAACTTTGATGCCACCATCCGCACCCACAACTGGAGTAATATGGGTCATCACTAAGGGATCATCATACTTATGGCTAGTGGAGCAAATATCAACCCAGGATCTCTTCCCCGCATCCGGATTGATTTGAATAACAGCCTAAGGTCTCACAGGCAATTTATCATACACCTTTCGTGCCATATTATGGCCAGCTGCTGTCAAATGAGATGGCTTCCCTCCGTGTCCCTGTCCCCCCCCCCCCACGATGCAGCCAGACGAGATGATTGCCTCCATCCTCTCTCTTGATAACTCCAATTGTTTCAGATCCAATCGAAATTTTTCCCGTGTCCATGTTCCTCCCGCGATGTAATCGAACGTAAGGATGCCTTCCATAATTCGCGGTACTCCATTGTCCAGCCTCAGGATCATCAGCTAGAGTGCCTGACTCCTTGCCCTTGTCGAAGACCCCCTAAGGTCGCCGCCACCAACTGGGAAAGGCCCTGCCACTGTAGCCGTCTGGGCGGCCTGATCGTCGCCTCCCACCAACATTTTTTGTATATAAATATGCTCTCTTTTATAGAATATATATATATATATATATATATATTACATTTGACAGTGATTTTTGAATCCTAGGGCTGACTAGGACAAGCTGACTAGGACAAACAGGTTGGTAGAAGGATGGTTCAGATTCAATCTTGATAAATCAACGGCTGGGATGAGTGATTGTGGATGTTTTAGAGGGAAACTTTGTAATTTGTGTGAAAAACTTTTTGGGGGAAAACCAAGGTAACATTACTTAGTGCAATGCATTAAATGCAACCTTGATCCACGCATAAATGCCAGCTGGCAAAGTATGAATGGCCGAATCAATGGGCAATGTCTCTCTTAAGCACAGAGCCAAGAAGACCACAATCCACCAATTCTAAATCCAACCAATAAACATCCAAGAGTTGATAATCCAACGGACCAAAACCTTGAATATTTTCTCTCGCGGATCATGCCTCAATCCAACATTGAACACAAAACCAAATCCCTCTCAGACTCCGAATTGAACCTATATGTATAAAAATCGAACATAGGGATTCCCAGTTCAAAGAAAAACGGCCCAAATAAAAAAGAATAAAAAGAAAATAGAGATTGAAAAGGATTTGGGAAGACCATGGTTAATCTCTCTGTATTTGGGAAGACCATGGCAAGAAACGTTCATGCTTTCAAGGTTTTCACGATGCTCAAGCATTCACGATGCCGGCGGTCTGGCGCCTATCTCGTCGTGGCAGGGTAAAGACGATCAGCGGAATCATTGGCAGGGTGAACACGTGTTGTAGCCGTGGCAGGGTGAAGATGATCGGCGGACTCATCTACGAGGAACATCGCCGTGGCAGGGTGAACGCGTGTTATCGCCATGGCAGGGTGTCTCGCCGTGGCAGGGTGAAGATGATCAGTCGTAGATGACGTACATCGCCGTGACAGGGTGAACGTGTGTTGTCCTAATGCTTCTCCTGTCATTATTATTATGTTAGGAAGATCATAAGTTGATTTTATTTAGTTTATTTGGTTTATTCTTATGACAGGGTGAACGCCATGACAGGGCTTTATCTTTTATTTGGTTTATTTTTTAATGTAAAGAAGACTGGTTTGGATGTGTTTGGCTATCACTAAAGATTGATGTTTGTTTTGTTATCAAATCTCCCGTCAAAATGTGATCATTTGAATGCTGGTTGTGGTTGCTGTAAGTTACTAAATGTTTGTTTTATAGTAATTTCTATTACAATTTAGTCCCTTAAAATTCTTAAATGTTTGTTTTGTTATCATACACTAAATGATGTTATATATATAAGTTGGAAGCAAAAAGTTAGGAATAGCTAATTTAGGAATAATTTCATCTTTTCTAATGGGGTTGAATGTGATGAGATGGGTATTCTATTTTGTCCTTATCGATTTATTTAATTTTTATGTTAAATTTCTATCTTTGAAGAATAAATAAACTTTTTATATACAAGCTTGAAATTGGGTGGCTCTGGAAACACACATACCACAACTTAGAAGAAAAAAATTTGCATAAAAAACTTTGTTTAAGTATGGATGTAATAAATTATATAGTTGAGAGATGTATTTGAATGATAAATTTTTAGGAAAAAATGCCAAAAATTAAAATTAGTTAGAAAAGTTGACTAAGTCTAAACATAGTTTTAAAAATCAACCATCTTTTGTCAAGTTAGTATCTGATGGAAAATTTAGCACTTATGTGATAGCTTCGAAAATGGTCTGGATTGCTGATGTGCACTAGCTTAGTCGGCATCTCCCCGCTTTCTCCCAAGGCCTACCATGGGTCAAACCCTGGTGAATGCGGGCCTCGCGCACACGCCTAGCCAAGAATTCTGATGGATGAAAAAATGGTCGGGATTGACAATTCCTGTCATTTTGGATTGTTGCCCGACTTTTTAAATTTTCTGGTTAGCAAACCTGGCATTTTGGATGTTAAGGACATATATTTTAGGTTGATATTTTCTACATTATATTGATTTACGCGTCAATTTTAGTGGAGCAATTTGGTTTGGTGGTATAGTTCTTGCTTTGGGTGCGAGTGATCTCGAGTTAAGTTCCACTATAAAAAGTTTCTTTGAATATTATCACCACAAATTGTGGAGTGTGCTCTGTTATGCAGTCAACAGATATCAAATTTCTTTGGGCTCACATGCAACATCATTGACCAAACAAAATTTTTGTAAATACAGATGGTATTGCAGGCTATGACTAACTTGCACACGGTTGTAAGCAAACACGGGCAGTAGAATACGATCAGGATCACCACTGAAGTTGGCCCAAATTATTAAGTAATCTATTAAATACTATTAATATGAGTAATATGAGTAATAGAGGTTAAGAAGTAATGATCATAGATATGATGAGATCAACATCATGTAGAATCTCAAATAATTTTATTCCACATGCAAATATTGTATACGTACATCCCTACTAATTTAATTTCATCCATAGACATGGATTAATTTGGAATAATTTCCACCCACAGACATGGATTAATTTGGATTTATTTGATACTTGAGGTTTATGATATAACAGAAGGATTGTAAAATTTACAGTGCTTGATCGCATAATTTAGCCATAGAACACAAAAAAATTAGGGGACATTCCAACAATTGGAACCTCTCGCACCCAAGGGAAACCCGAGAATTGAATTCGGACCTCCTGTACTAAACGGAAAGGTTATACCACCAGTCCAATTGCACTGTGAGGATCTATTTAGAAAATAGAACCAGAAGAGAATGCTGACAATCCAAAATTAACGTGGCAAAAGTTTGTCGATTTTAATAAATATTTTAAAACTTTGTAGATTTTTGTAATTATATTTAGTTTTAGGCTTTTTTGAAAAATTTGTCTGTTTTTCAATGGGTTTGCTAACTAGGATAAAATGATGGGTAAAAAGACGAATACGATTGAATCTTAGGGAATCAATTGGTATGATGAAAATTTGTGAATATTTGAAGGAAAAGCTCTACAATTATGAGGAGCCCTAAATCTGTATGGTAATGAATTTTTGGGAGGAACTAAAATTTTAGGGTGACCTAAATAACAATTATTGCACTTTAATTATTGCTGTTGGTATACAACTAGGGGATCAAAACTTTTGATGGGGGGTATTTTAAATGAACTATGCCTTTAATACATGTGTATGACTAAATCCAGAAAGAACTAAAATTTTGGAGGAAGTAAATCTGGAAGAAACTAAATTTTGGCAGAAAAATAAAATTTTTGCAGGGAACTAAATTCTCTGGGATACTAAATTTTAGTGGGGGGCTAAATTTTTTGGGATTGTTGGTAAATGGGTTAGCTGACTAGAACAAAGAATTGGATAGGAAGATGGCTATGATTGCATCTTAAAGATTCAATGGGTAGAGTATATTTTGTGAAAATTTTGGTGGAGCTAAATCTGAAGAGAACTAAATTTTGGGAGGGTTAAAATTTTTCTGGAGAAATAAATTCCTCCGGGGACTAAAATTTTAATTGCGCTTTAATTACAGTTGTTTGTCTAAAATTATGTGATCCAATATTTTGAGGGAGAAATATTTTAAATGAATAAGAGCCCTAAGGACACATGTTAAATCTGAAGGGACCTAAATTTAGGGGAAAACTAAAATTTTTGAGGATAACTAAAATTTTCGCGGGAAACTAAATAGTAATTATTGCACTTTAATTATTAATATTCATTTAAATTTTTTACGCTAATTTGTTGTTCTGCGTAGAAGGCGCCCAAGCTGAATAAATTTTTTACACTAATTTGTTGTTCCGCCCGCTAAATTGTTTTACACTAATTTGTTGTTCCACACCGAAGGCGGCCGCGCCGAATTTATTGTTCCATGCCGAAGGCGTCCGTACCGTTAAATTTTTTTACGTTAATTTGTTGTTCTTTTAAATTTTGGCTATGAAAATAATTTTTTGGGGAACAAAGATTTCACGGGGGAAAATCGTAAATGAACCGTGCCCGAGGGCACGGGTTATGACTAGTGTGTGTGTGTGTGTGTGTGTGTGTGTGTGTGTGTGTGTGTGTGTGTGTGTGTATGGGTAAATGGATCCTAAGGTGCATCCTTAGATTCAATCTAAGGAGGCACCCCCATTTCCACCAATCTCACACAATTTTTTGAAATTTTTTTCATGGGTTTATTGTTTACCTCATGGATGATTAACATACCAAATTTCAAGGGATTCCAATACTTTATGAGCCTCCATCTACCCCTTGCAACATCGTGGGGTTTTCAGCACGTTTTAGACCGTTGAAGTTGTAAGGGATAGATGGTGGTCTCAAAAGTATTGGAATCCCTTGAAATTTGGTATGTAGATCATCCATGATGTGAACAATAACCCCATAAAAAAATATTTCCAAAAAAATTGTAGTAGATGTGGGGAAATGGGGACGCCTCCTTAGATTTTCATCTAAGAAGGCACCTTAGATCCCCTTTTTCCTATATATATATATATATATATATATATATATATATATATATATATATATATATATATATATATGGTGCTATTCAGCTGCGAAGGGCTTTCGCACGGAGCTGTGTGCGAATGAAATGTCAGTCGTCGGCTGATGATTTTGTCCAGCGAACTCGGGCCCCCGCTGTGTTTGAATCGGAAAATTACTGTTATGCTCTCTCTCTCTCTCTCTCTCTCTCTCTCTCTCTCTCTCTCTCTCTCTCTCTCTCTCTCTCTTTCTCTGACCTTAAGGGCTTGCGATCGCTTTCGGCTGTTTCTCCCCTCCCTTTTGGCTGCTGCTCCCTTGCTTTCCCCTCTCGTCCTATCTCGCAATCCGAAGATCAACTCTCACCTTAGATCACCAGCGTGAGAACCCAAAAAACACTGAATTAATGAATTTTTCTTCATCTATGCTATTTTAGGGTTTTTTCCCCTTCTTAAATAATGAATTTTTGGAGAGCAGCCTTCATCCCCAATAGCGAAAGCAACAACAGCATCACCATCACCCACAACAGCAGGAGCACCATCACATATTACATGAAGCTCGACATCCTCCATTATATTTATATGTGATTACCTTTTCTGGTGAGCTTTTTCTCTGAAAATATTGACTTCCTAGTTCACCTTGCACCATTCTGCTTTAATTCTTTGATTATGATATCCTGAAGGTTTTATTTTATTTGCTTATCTCAGTTGCATGTTATCTGCATGTTATCTGTATCCTTGTGACCTGCAACTGCGGTCACGATTCCTAAGGTTTCTATTAAAATCCAACTTTTAATTGAGCAATTACCTTGTTTGTTCCAGATATCTGTGAATAGAATTGCATACTAGGGAATGTCAAGGAATGTTGGTGCTATAACTTTTCTCTGATTTTCATGTTGATTGAATATTTGAATGATATATGCATTGTACAAAATTTTCTTTTGTTGCTGATATTGGATAGATGTCCATCATCCACGTGATTTCATGGATAGAAAGTAGTCCAATTATTGAAAAGAATTCACGTGTAACCATTTAAAAGATGAAAAGTCTTGGTTGTTTGCAGTCATTGCCAGGCTCATATGATCACCAAACCTTTTGGGAAGTACTGATTTAGATTTTTCTTTTTACATAAAACTCAATGTTTTCCTTTTGTTTCAATGCTGGAATAAAATTTCTCAATGCCAAGTCAGGAAAAAAAATCAGAACACATCGATTCTTGGTTTAAATCTTGACATGTTTCCTAGTTAAACCGGAACTATATGCCATGTTTCTTGGATTATGAAAGCCATTATGATTCATGTTTGCTTGCTTAAACTACTTGTTCATGTCGGATGAAATGTATAGTTCACATAATTATGGTACAAACTTAAATGGATAAAGGATTTATTCCAGTCGGATGAAATGTGTAGTTCACATAATGGTCATGATGCCCTTCTTGTCAATATGTAATACCTTGAAAGCACTTGGTGATTCTTAAACATTTTATGAGATCGGGCACATCAAATATGCTGACTTTATGTAATTTGCAAGTGGTTCTTCTAAAGCAGAAGCCGACGAAGAATGAACTTAGGACATGCATATGTGAAAAGTTCATCATATACATCATATGCTTCTTCTTCATATCTCTGTATCTTCAACATTTTGTCATTGTACTGCTCCTTTAGTTGTTGTAATAAACATTCTCCTGAATTAGTTTTGTTTGGGGTCATAATGAAAGGCATATTGCCAACAACACATACATATGTTCATTCTTTTTCAGTATTTGATCATATTATTTCATTCTTTTCAGTGTTCAAGGACATAATAATTTCTGTTGGATGTTATATAAGATTTAACTGATATTTTTGATGATTACATATGATGTTATATAGTATGATTGTGTAGGATGTTATATAATAAGATTGTTTGGAGTTAAATGATACTAACAGTACGTATATGGAGTTTGTATAGGATGGACATTAACAGTGAAAGTTCTCATAGAGATGATCAACGTGTTAGTGAAATGCAAGGAGTATTCGTGCCAAATGTTGAAGAGCATATGAAACCAAAGATTGGAATGATTTTTAACAACATTGAGGAAGCTGAATTATTCTACAAAAATTATGGAAAGGCTGGTTGTTTTGATGTCCGTAATAGCACAACAACTTATAATAAACCTGGATTGCTAGTTGCCAAGAATTTTGTTTGCTCAAAACAAGGGATGTAACAGGCTAAAGCAGAAGACAGGCGTTGTGGAACAGGTAGAACGTGTTGCAAGGCCATGTTGCGGTTGAAATTGAACATACAGACGGACAAGTGGGAAGTGGTTAATTTCATAGAAGAACATAACCATAGTTTTACAACACCGAGTAGAAAACATTTGTTAAAGGGGAATCGCGAGGTAACTACGGCTAAGAAAAAGTTGATAAAACAGTTTGTGGATGTGGCCATTCCGACAAACAAGCAAATGGCTTTCTTCGAACACTCAAGCGGTGGGTTTGATAAAATTGGATGCACAGAGGTTGATGTTCGAAATTATAGAAGAGACATGAGAGCAGAAGTGATGGGTCATGATGCAGAAATGATGGTAGATTATTTCAAATGGGAGAAAGAAAAAAATGATATGTTCTTTTATAAGTACAAAGTTGATGGGGAGCACAGATTAACTCGTTGTTTCTGGGCGGATAGTATTGCGATACTAAATTGCGAGAAATTCGGGGATGTGATTGTATTCGATGCCACACATAATACTAATCAATATGGATTGGTATTTGTGCCATTTGTTGGCGTAAATCATCATGGAAAGACGGTGTTTTTAGGATGTGGATTGATTCCAAATGAAGAAGCAAATTCTTTCATATGGGTGTTTAATATGTGGGTGGAAGCAATGGGTCGTCATCCGTTGGCCATGGTTACCGATCAAGATTTGGGGATAAGCAAGGCAATTCAGAGGGTTTTTCCAGAAATCAGGCATAGGTACTGTATTTGGCATATTAGAGACAAATTGCCGGCTAAGTTGGGTGCATTGTATTATAGAAAGGAATTTAAAGACCCATTCCTAAAAAATATGTGGGATGCTGAAACTCCAAGTGAATTTGAAGAAAATTGGAATTTGATATTGTAACAAAATGGATTGGAAACCAATGAATGGTTAATGGATTTGTACGAAATCAGTGAGAAATGGGTTCCATGTTATCTTAAAGATACCTTCTGGGCTGGGATGTCTAGTAGTCAAAGAAGTGAATCCATGAATTCTATGCTCAAGGGGAAAGTATCAAGGAAAAACTCGCTTCATGATTTTCTCAACATCTTTCAGAGGGCATTGGCAAGACAAAGAGAGGGAGAGCTGCAAGATGATCACCGCTCATTGGAGATACAACCAACATTGAGGACAAAATGGCCTATGGAGAATCAAATGTCCAGAGTATACACGAAGAAAATCTTTTTAATTTTTCAAGATGAAATTGAGCCTAGCTTATTATACAACATTGGAATTGCAAATGATGATGACAATGAAACAATATTTGAAGTAAATTATCTGGTCCACCCTGAGAAAAGAAATGCTATATATTGCAAAACAACTAGAATGGTAAGATGTTCATGCCGCATGTTTGAGTTTAGGGGCATCCCATGTAGACATATCTTGACAATCCTAAAAAATTCAAACCATACTCGGTTACCAGATCAATATATTTTACCAAGATGGTGCCAAACTGTGAGAAGAAGGGTTGTACATACAGATGGGAATATGCCTGGAGACAAAAGTAATCTTGCTTCAAGGTTCAGTGAATTACATGCCATGGCACATGGTTTAGTTGAAGTTGGTCAACGTTCACATGAAGCATATGAGCTTGCACGTGAATTGATTGCAGAGGCAACTGTAAGGGTAGAAAAGTTGACGCTTACGAATGTTGAAGGAAGTAGACAAGAAAAAGAGGTGATAGAAACAAACATCAAGCCATCTCAATATATTATTCATGATCCAAGTCAAGCAAGAACGAAAGGAAGGCCCAAATCCGGTAGAATGAAGCCAATAAGAGAGATGTTGAAAGGACGACCCAGAAAATGCCAAACGTGTAGAAAGCGAGGCCAAAATCATGATAGTAGGAATTGTCCGCTTAAGCTATCAAGGTATACATCTATTCACATTCACGCTTTTTTACATTATGACAATGCTCTTTATTATTTCTAATTATGTACGTTGTTTCCAGTTCTTCACATGGACATTATAATCATACCAAAGAAAACAATGATTCATAAGAAGACTCCTTTGAAACAGATGCGACAATATCAATTGCGTAAAGTTTGCTTGAGATACTCCCAGAATTCTTTTTGGGTGAAGTGGTAGATACACAGGAAGTCAACTGGTTGTTTTTTGATACAAATGCCAACGTGTTGCTTCAGAATTGCCATTGATGGACGGCCAAAAGGTAGCAGTTTGTTCATGTTTTATTTGAAGATTTAGTTCCTGCTAGTTGTTTTTTCTCTAGAAACAAAATTATATGCAATCTTTTTGTTCTGAAATGGAGCGTTCTATTATTTTCATGCATGCGCTACTGTAGTAGTTATAATCGAACTTATGCTCCTTCTATAATATGTTAATCTTGTAGTGCCCCTTTTCTGCAATGGACCTGCACATTGATTTTTGTGGTTGTGTTATATTTTTGTGTTGTGTAATTATTTTCATGATTGGCCTAGAAACTTTTTTTGTGATATGCAACAGAATTTCTCGAAATTGCCAAAATGAAAACTTTATTTTTTTTTTCTTGCAAGAGAATTTCAAGCATCCTACATTCCGAAGAAGGATTTGGAGGCGGATTTCATGGTCGTCGGTGGATCCAAGGGTCGACACTTTGCATTTTCTATGAATAAGCTCGAATGAATTGTTGTTAATAATCCATGAAGACGGTTGGAATATGGCAAAATTTGAAAGTGTCTTCTTGTTGGTTTCTTCTTTACATGGTTGAAATTTTTTGGGTGTGTAAAAATAGTTGTAGCTTATATGGATGATGTATGAATGTGCACGTATCAACACACAAGCCAAATGAGCTGAAGCGATGTTCGTATGATATGTGAAATGAGCAGGGAAGGCTGGAGTGATATTTACACTGATCCAGCTCCTTTGTTCCAGATTTCTTTTGCCTCAGGCTACGTTGAGCTCGTATCATTTGTTCAAAAAAGCATATGGTTATTACTATTGTGCAATTTTACTTCTGATAATTGCTTATGGGATTAAATGCTAGTAAACACCCAGTTTCTTTCAAAGTACATGGTAGGATCCAAATTTGCAACTTGAAGTGTGTATCATAACCCATAAATCGTGTGCAAACAAATCGTGTGCAAACAAATACAATTAATGCAAAAATAAATTCAGTTTACATGGTAGCTGTAGCTGTAGCAAGTCTTGCGAATTGCCAACTATGTTAAGCTCAATAAATTCCCTTGTGATATGCCATGAATTTGATTCTGTGGCATTTTATGTGTGCAGAACTTGCATTGCGTGCACCAGAATTGGGATACAACAAACTGCTTGATGATATACGCCACACTATGGAAAGCAAGAAAGTGACATTAGTGTTGAAACGACAGAACTTTCTATGCGTTAAAACCCATTTTCTCAATAAATGTAACCATTTTAATACAAAAAGAAGTGAAATATTGAAACATATTTACAATGCAATAGCCAACACCAAAAGGCGAGCACCAACACAGCCAACACAGCCTTCATGCATGCCATAATATTTGCCAAACTATATTGGAGACAGACACATTCCGAGTATATTACAGGTAGAAGCACAAAACAAGAAGCAATGGTTGTCCATATATCCTTAAAAGAATTTTTTAGGGTCTTCTTCCGGTTGTCAATTCAAACTTCATCGTCTCCAGAAAGGGCCATGTTGCCTCTGCTCACTTATCTGCCGAGAAGGGAGAAAGAAAAACAACTGTAATCTACAAAATCCAATCCAAAAACAAGTGCAAGGTAGTAACAGAATTTGAAATAGATTATTGAACATATTTTGATCATTAGCATCCACCAGAAATAATTCTGATATGGACAATTCACTGCAGTCTGTGGGTAATAAACATTCAGCTGCAGGTAATAAACATTCAGCTGGTAATAAAATGCAGGTTGTCCATGCATCAACAAGTCCTTCATTCAATCAAAAATAAAGATTCATGTTGATTCTGCAGGTATGAGCCACATTTAGGTTGATTCTGCAGGTAATAAACATTCAGCGATGTGGCCCATATCAGGCTCAACTAATATTGAAAATGTTACATCGAATGGTGAACGATGATATATACATATATCATAGAAATAAAGTCTCTTTTCGATTTTCTGTAATAAGCAGTGCAAGCTGATGCTGGACATGAAATTACAGAACCATTCAAACGATCGCTACTAAGTTTTCTCTGGCTATGAGATTTGTGAATAGAGAATCGCGATGGAAGTCTGAGTACCCTTTTTTCAAACATGGAGATTGGCTTAGAATCAAGAATCACTGGGATAACCTTCAAGAGTATGGATCTAAAATCACTCTTGATTTAGATATAAAAGCATTCCAGTGCGGTTCAAGCGAGAAAATTCCCCTCTTTCACTCTCCATGGGGAGAGACTTCAATTACTAACGAATGAGGAGAAAAAAATGGTTGTTGCCTGTTGATTTCAAAAACTTTATCATCGCAATATACAGTTTGATATGAAGATGCCTGAACACCAAACTTGAAGCAAATGCAAGCAAATTTATGATGGTTATATATATTGATATCAAATTTATGTACCTTAATAAAATGAACTTCTCAATCTTATGTCATATAGCAACGATTATGATATAGTTGAGTATATATATGTTCAATACTAAATTGAAGGTTTTCAATAGTTTCAGTATATTTGATCATAACAAACTGATTATGTTCAGAGCATTGGAAAAACAGGAACAAAACTAAATCCATTCAGAAGGACCACAATATTATTACTTCTCATCATGACTTCTGTTTTTATGATGGGCCAGATTATGTCCAGCTTAAGTGCATGCTATCTATGTGTAACATTGTTAAATTACCTAATTGGTGCTCTTATTATGTCCTAAATTTAAGCATGTAAACCTAGGAAGTACTGAAGAATTATAATTTGAACTATTCTTTCTATAGATAATCTTAAAATGTTATCATTCAAATGTTAGAAAATTAGTTGAAGAGTTGAAATTAATAATCTTGCGATCTGCTTGATACCGGAGACTTTTGATTGCATTCTACAAAGCTTATCCCAGCTTACCAGAATGCTTAGCTATTAGCTATTAACAAAATCTGCCCAGCTTACCTGAATGTGCACAGGTCAGGAGAGGAATCATTGACCTGCGGATGATCAAAACCCTCACTTCACCATTTTTCTACAGTCGATTAAAGAATTAACAACAAGCTTCTTGTTAATGTTCGAAAATTCACTGAAATTTGGCGTTTCTAACAATCTAGGTTCTTTGGGCATATGGGCATACATAGGATGTATACAACCTTCAAAATTCAAAAATAATCAACAAAAATTTAAAATAAAACTGCCCAAAATTGACAGAAAAGAAAAGTACAAAAAATATACACATCAAAGAGAGAAGGTGGCTCTTCAGGGGGTTTTAGGGTTCTGATCACTCGTTTTTGGGAGATGATTGATTAGGGGTTTTTTGGGGTTCTTCGTAGGCGATTTGGGTTTTCTCACGTGGGAGATCTTGGGCGAGAGTTGATCGTCGGCTCGCGGCCAAACTCGAGGGAGCAACAGCTGAAAGTGATCGCAAGCCTTTGACGTCAGAGAGAGAGAGAGGGGCATAACAGTAATTTTCTGACTCAAACACAGCGGGGGCCTGAGTTCGCAGCGGCAAAATCATCAACCCCGTGCGATTGCATCTGACGGCTGACATTTCATTCGCACGCAGCTCCGTGCGAAAGCCCTTCGCAGCTGAATAGCGCCATATCTATATTACAATTGGGGGCAGATTTTGAATTTGTCCTATGTGGCAATGTCACATCAAGTTTTGGAGGGAAATTTTTAGGTTGAAGAGAAATTTGTTGGGAATACACAAAAACATTGAAATTAGGAATAGCCTTTTAATATTAGTTATGAAAAAAATGTTGTGTACACACACACAATCTCATCTTGGAAATGAATGCGAGCTGTGAGAGAATGAACGCGAGAGATGCTGCCAACTCATTGATCCCCGTTGCAAAACCCTGTAAAATTTTGATCACATCTGCTGATAATTATTGATGTTTGTTTAAAATTAGTGTGTCCAAGATTTTTAAATGAACAGTGTCAAAGAGCACGTGTTATATGTATACGAAGGCACCCGCGCCGAACGCGCCCGCTAAATTTTTTAACGCTGATTTGTTGTTATGCGCCCCTAATGCACCCGCGCCGAAATTGTTGTTTTACGTCAAATTTGTTGTTCTGCGCCGAAGGCACCCACGTCGAATTTGGTGTTCTGTGTCGAAGGCGCATGCGCTGAATTTGTTGTTCCGCACCAAAGGCGCCCGTGCTATTTTTTAACGCTGATTTGTTGTTCCGCCCTAAGGCACCTGCGTCGAAATTGTTGTTTTACGTCGAATTTGTTGTTCTGCGTCGAAGGCACCCACGTCGAATTTGGTGTTCTGTGTCGAAGGCGCATGCGCTGAATTTGTTGTTCCGCACCGAAGGCACCCACACTGAAGGCGCCTGTGCCGCTAAATATTGTAAGCTAATTTGTTTATCTTTTAAATTTTGGCTTTGAAAAATAATTTCGGGGAACAAAGATTTCGCAAGGGAAAATCTTAAATTAATCGTGCCCGCGGGCACGGGTTATGACTAGTATATATATATACTAGGCATTACCCGTCCCCATAGGGCACGGTTTATTTAATCCCCCTACAAATTTCACCCCCAAATTTCAAGTTTCCCCCCAAAATTGAAGTCCCCTCAAATTTCAATTTTCAAATCTTCCCCACAAATTTCCCTCCAAAACGTATCCCAATCCTAGTCATCAAGTCCTTGTCCTAGTCATAACCCCATATGTCCTAGTCATCTTGTCCTACTGGGACAAACATTCAAAATCTTCATCCCATAGGGCACGGTTTATTTAATCCCCCTACAAATTTCACCCCCAAATTTCAAGTTTCCCCCCAAAATTTAAGTCCCCTCAAATTTCAATTTTCAAATCTTCCCCACAAATTTCCCTCCAAAACTTATCCCAATCCTAGTCATCATGTCCTTGTCCTAGTCATAACCCCATATGTCCTAGTCATCTTGTCCTACTGGGACAAACATTCAAAATCTTCATCTTTTATAGAATATATATATATATATATATATATATATATGGTAAATGACATTAAAATACCCTAACGTTTGGGCCATTTTCACTTATATACCCTATCGTTCATTTTGGTAAACTTTGATACCCAAATCTAAATTTGATGTAGGATTGGAGGAGGAAATATTGTCTGAAGAGGAGGCTGAAAACACTGTGCATCCCAGACATAGGAAGACTGATGGAATGCATGTATTTGGAGGCCTCTTCAGACAATATTTCCTCCTCCAATCCTACATCAAATTTAGATTTGGGTATCAAAGTTTACCAAAATGAACGATAGTGTATATAAGTGAAAATGGCCCAAACGTTGGGGTATTTTAATGTCATTTACCCTATAGGAAAATTTTCAAATGAGAACATTTCGCACCATGCGAAAATGTTTTTAGGTTTTTTTTGAAATTTTTTTTTTCAAAAATTCTTTTTTCCACCCTCATTATATGTTGTTATACCCCTCTCAAAAAATAATCATTGAGAAATAATGTCATTTGGCCTTCGATCAAGGCATTTCATCAAATTCGCACGTTTTGAGACCGAAATTTGTAACGGGTGGATGGGTGCTCTAATGCCCAACGGGTTCACCCATTATTTTCCCTGGGGTATATATTTGTATGGATTAAACATCAAAAAAAAGAATTTTTGAAAAAAAAAATTTCAAAAAAAAAAAATGTTTTCGCACCGTGCGAAAACCCCTTTTTTCGCAACCGAAGATCAATATATATATATATATATATATATATATATATATATATATATATATATATATATATACATACACTAGTCTATAACCCGTACCCCTGGGCACGGTTCAATTTAGATATTTCCCCCTCAAAATCATAGTTCCCCCGAAAATGTGGGCACGATTCATTTTAGATATTCCCCCCTCAAAATCTTAGTTCCCCTGAAATTGTGTACATGATTCATTTTAGAAATTCACCCCTCAAAATCTTAGTTCCCCAATCAAAGTCTTAGATCCCCAAAATTTAGGTCACCTCAAAAGATTTTAATTCTCACATTGTTTAATTACTCACAAAATTTTTAGTCGCTGACAAAAATGTTAGTCCCCCAATATGTATTTCGTTTCTAATTTTTTTTTGTAAAGTTAGTTGCATTTCCCCCACATTTTTTAGACAAAATACTCTATAAAAATGGGAGCTAAAAAAGATGTTACAGTATTAAGATACATGAATAAACAGAAAAATAGAGATGGACGTAAAAATTAGCCATGTCACCAAAACCTAGGAGTGCGGAAGCTAGCAGCATTGATCAAATTATGTACATTAGCCATGTCACCACGTTCCCCCCAATCACAGCCAACCATGAAAACAATTGAAATTGGTGAAGTAAAAAAACCATGCAAGCAACTATTGAAATTTACATTTCTAACATCAAAATGTAACACCTTAATAATGTTACACAAAAGTAATGTAGATCCAGTTCTATTAGTCTAAGCCAAGTAACACCATAATAATATTTACATTTGTTACAGCAAAAATACATCTGTTACATCAAAGCTGTTAATACGCAATCCATCATGGTTCAACAGGAAACTTCCTTTTCATTATATTATAAAAGGAATGCGTGTCAATCTCAATCCAATATCGTGTGTCATCTGGATGCACAATAACCTAGGTAATTACAAACATAAATTGGTTAGAGAAATAAAGAAATATGTGCTAACATTAATAATGTAAACTTAAAACGTTTTTACCTTATGCGGGGGGAGCATATGTGAACGTGCTTTATGGACCCAATCAAACTCCTTAAGAACTAACTTCCAATTCTATAACACAAACGATATTATGTTGATATTCAATGAAAATGATATTGTGGGAATAAAATTCTAATAGTTTTTTACATTACCTCCATAACACATGTTTCGGGTGCATCAATATTCCCTATCACCTGTGCATCTACAATTCTTTTTGCTGCTTGCTGAAAATAATAATAATAATAATAATAATTTACTAACTTAAAAGTCTTAATATGAAAATGCTAACTTATTTATTGGTCAGCATACCTTGTCCCAGCAAATTCTTATATAATCACGCAACTTGATAGCTATATTATTTTGAGCAAGTAACACAACCTATAAGAACAAAAAATATTAAGAAAAATGAAATAAAATAAAATATATAATAAAAAGTTATGATTAAAGACTTACAGTTTTATACAAATCTGCATCCACCTGTATATAAAAATAAAAACAAATATTTTAGCTAATCATTCATATTGAAAGATTCATATTGAAAGAAATAATAAGGCAAAAATGATTTTTACTGAAGTTAAAAATTTCTTACATTGCCATATATAGCTAGTGATGCCAATCCACATTATGCAGCTAGGGGTTGTATGATAAAGGTGTACCTGTATGGTAGACAACAGTCGATAAATAATTTTTTTAAAGAATGACTAAATGAATAAAATAAATAGAACTATTTACAAAAAAAATTAAAATACTAACTTACAATATTAATCATATAGTGGAATTCATAGCAAAACATCTGGATAAACGATGTTTAATGTTTTATTTGAATCGGCCGGAAGAAGGACACATACACGATCAAAATATGTGCACCGTGAAAGTGCCACATACAGATGTCCATGACTGAAAACTGCAGTCCGCAAATCAACTCCAACGAACTTTAGAGATTGTCCCTGAGCTTTATTAATTGTCATGGCATAAGTTACCCGGACAGGAAACTGCCGTCTTGTCATATGAAATGGTAATGTTGTAGCCAATGATGACAAAGATATTCTTGGAATAAACACAAAACTACCGGCTTTATCCCCATTTAAAATTTGAGCTTCAATGACACGTGATGCACATCTGACAACCATCAATCGAGTGCCATTGTAGAGCCCATCTTTTGGTGCAATATTTCGTAATAAAATAATAGGACAACCCACCTTAAGATCAAGTTTAAATTGTGGCAACCCAGGAAGATCCAAAGAGTTTATGTACTCAGTTGGATATCGATTTATAATGGTTGGGTCTGTTTCTTCATTTTCAGACAGGCTGTCTGCAGCTAGATACGTAATCTTTTGTCCCGGAAATATGTGTAATGCAGCAGCATTTATAAAAGCAACATCATCATTCCATGCAGACAGAATTATTCGTTCAGTCAGGTATGCCGGAGTCACTGCACCCTCAATATCAAGCTGCGGATAAATTCGAAGTAATAACTCGTTTAAATCCTTGCACCTGAATATGTGAGAAGGAAGTTCTACCACCTCTGTAGGATTTGTACCAACCTAATATATTATATAGATAAAATTTAAGTTAAGGAATGACTAAGATAAAAATAGTAAGTAAAATTAAATTAGGCATGAAATAAAATACCTCCAAAATAAATTTTGCAAAATTTGCATTCTCAACAGATGAGTTATTTAACTGCATATTTTGATCCAAGATCAAAACTTGTACAGAGCACCATAATACAGATCGTCTCAATGAAGCACCAACAATTTCTTCTCGAATCCCCTTTGGTATGATGGGCAAGATTTGTCGGAAATCCCCACCAAGAACAACAGTAATACCACCAAATGCTCTGGGGTTATCACAAATATCTTGTAATGATCGATCCACTGCCTCAACACAGTGCCGATGTTGCATAGGTACTTCATCCCATATTATAAGTTTTGCTTTTTCTGAATAATTGAGCTTGCATGGATTGCTTGCTAAAATTACAAATTGAAGTATCATGCACATCTAACGGGATTCGAAATGTGGAATTGTGTAGTCCGGCCTTCGCTAAGCAGCAATGATGTAATACCGGATAACGTGACGGTGATAACTATATTTCCAAGACTACGCAACATTGTTGCTAGTGCATTGTACAAAAAAGTCTTTCCAGTTCCAGCACCGCCACTCAAGAAGAATGTAGTACCTTTATTTTCAAATACAGATGAAGTAATTGCCGAGTAAGCATGGTGTTGTGCATCATTGAGGCAATCAATGTCTTTTTGAGCATCCATTTGTTTAGCCTTATTTATAAGTTCCTGATGTTCATACAACAATCTATTGCCAACAATTGCATTCCAATCTCCAGCAGGAAGTGGCATTGGTGGGAAGTCAGATAGACACTTACCGTAATCCTCAAGCAATTCATTGATAAGGAATAATCCATAATCTTCAAGTTGGCATTGAGTTGGGGTAGAAATTACAAATAAAGTTTGTAATTTATGTGGAAGATCATCGCAAATGTGCATTGAAAATTCATTCCATAATGCAAGGGGGTCGATCGGCGAACATTCGATAAGAATAATACAAAACAGTCTTCGTAATTGATATCCTGTTTTCATAATTGAAGCCTCGGAAAGATATTGTCTCCACTCGGAATCATCTTCAAGAAGACCTTTTGCAATACATGTTGCTTTGAATGTAGGGTACTCGATAGAATTGAATGTGCGTAAATTTTCCCACGATGTTGGCCCTTTAACAACTGTTAGTAGCAACCGTAGATAAAATCTCTCACCAGAATTAGGGGAGGCAAAATATATTCTGCTAATTGTATATCCAGATTGTCTTGGAGTCCAGACTTTTGTTGACGAATGCCACACAAACTTTTGAGGAAATTCTTGATATGTGAGATCATGTGCAGACTCATGTAAAGCGCAACATGTAAAATTTCAGTAAAAGTTGTCTTATCATTTTCAGCCCTAAACCTTATTGCATCTACATCTTCATCTGGATCAAAAATAACACGGTGTTGCCCTGGTAAATGAAGTATCAATCTTTGAACTGACGGAATCTCTTGATGCAAAGGATGCTCAAATATTCGCCAGGCTGCCTCAGGTGGTCCAATATATCTTGCATCAAGGTATTGTTGGATCTCATTTACTGCGCCCAATACCATTGTGGTCCGATCATGACCTTTATAAATATACTTATGAATGTACTTCACACATCTTATCCCATCACAAACTTCGACATTAATGTGGCAGTTAAAGCGCCTTGAGAGATACATGTTGTGCGGCACAACATCTCGGTTATCAACCTGATGCCCCCTTACAGTATATAGATGCACATTACTACGACGACGGTAAATAGGATATCCATCACGATACATGGTTATTGCATCTGCATAATTTCGAGGGTATTTCTTAGTACACTTACCATTTTCCTTACATGAAGCATTTGGATTTCGAGCACCACATGGTCCATGCACCATACATTTTGACACAGTATCGAATAATGCCGGATCTTGAGCAGGATCAGGAAATTCAGCACAAACAATTCTATCCACTTGATCACATGTATGAATCTTATCAGATCCACGAAGAAAGAAAAGAGCATGCATATGTGGAAGACCCCGTTTCTGAAATTCAATTGTAAATACATGTGCTACTTTCTTTCCAAATACATTATTGCCATCAATCTCCTTCATCAAAGCCTTTCTTTTTAACTCAAATACACGTGCGACTAAATCTGGACGGTCGGTAGCCTTTTGATTGGGCAATAGAGCCGAAGTAATTTCTGGCCGCTTTGGATTTGTGGTCATGGTAAGAAAAATATCAGGGTACTGGTTATAACGTGTGATAGCCATCGAGTCTTGAAATATTTCAAACATGTGACGTGCACTGCCAGTGAAAGATGAAGGAAGTATCATGCGCTGTCTAATTTGGTCACATCTGGCATATGCATCGATATCTACAAGACCCTGATGAGCTCTGAGCGGAGTTTTCGTTGATTAAGTTTGATGAATGTCAAACGATGTTGCTCAATTGCTGCCTATGCATCAACTATGAACTCCTGGAATGACTTTCCAGCTCTTAAAATTGAAGAATACTCGTTCTGTCTTTCAAACAGACGGTAGCTATAAAACTCACACATGGTCAGGCGTCTACTTGAGGATATGTTTTGAACTGGATCCCACTGCTTCAACTCAGGTTCCCATCCAAGCTGGCCATCAGGAAATAATAAGATGTAGTGTAATGGTAAGTATGCAGGATGAGTCTCATTGATTTGCATTAATTGAAGATTTCCTCGAAGATGTAAAACTATATCTCGCATCCCGGAAGGTCGATAGCCATCGCCGGGTAAAATAACCGCAATCTCATCTACGGTTGGGAGGTTATAACGACGACGATCCTTGTTTGAATTGTAATGCAGATATACAGGAAGATCATGACCACATGAATCTGCTTGAGATAAAACAGAATACGCCTGACAATATAGTTTGATGAATGGATTTATGCCCGATAAACAATTTTGAATAATTTGTAAGACATCCTTGCTCAAATGTGGATTTCTATTACGTCGGAACTCCATAGCAGAATCAGGATCATATATGTAAAGTTGACAATAACATGCTGTTTGATCCGGTTGGAGCAGAAGTGATCCTGTTCGATGGCATAATTCTCCATGAATAGTAAATATGTTCGGGCCACTGCCAGCAATCAATCTTTGATCCATTGTCACACCAAGGCTGGTAAATACATTAGCTGCATTATACTCTCGAGTATACATTCGAAATGATTTTTATGCCTCACTGTCACCATCATATAATTCTCGAAGTGCTGGAGGTGGTTCATTAAGTTTCGGTAATTTTACTTTTCCTTGCAAACAATATGTTCCAAAAAGATGTGTTCTTAAAGTTGACTTCGACAACTGTTCATCCAACCAGTGTAAGGTTGAACAATGAGGGCATGGAATGTTCATTAATCCAAGATAGTGCCGACCAAAATCAACCTGAGTTGGTGGACCAGAGCCATGCTGAGTTGACCGACATCGGAAGATCGAGGATGAGCCAGCGTCTTCTTGTTCAACTGGAGAATTTGTTAATCCAGGTGTTATTTGAGGTATACAGATAGGAGTCATATATCGAGATATGTTTCGTTGAGCTTTTTCTCGTTCTCTCCTTTGACATTGAGCTAAACACCTAGCCAAAATAAAACCATAATAATTAAATAAAATTAAGTTACATTAAAGCAGAGTAGCTTTTATGAATAATAACCTGGCAGATGGGTCATCATCTTCAGCACATATCGTATCATTGTGCGAGGCTGAGACCTTATCTTCATATTCAATGGGAGAAGTTGGTACTGCATATGTGCTTGAGGCATATCGAGTACACTGGTAGGAGTCATATATCGAGATGTGTTTGCTTGTATTTGTTCTCGTTCTCTCCTTTTGCGTTGAGCTAAAGCTCTATCCAAATTTAAACACAAAAATAAACACAACTAAAATACATGGGAGGAGAAAAGATTTTATGTACAGTCGGGTTGATAATGACCTGACAGATGGTCCAGGAACTTGTCCGAAAATCATATCGTTACGTGAGGCTGAGACAGCATCTTCTTGTTCAACCAGAGAAGTTGTCACGTCTGGGGTTATTTGAGATATATCAAGTACACCGTCAGAAGTCAGAGCGTGAGATATGTTTCGTTGTTCTTGTTCTCGTTCTCTCCTTTTGCGTTGAGCTAAAGCCCTATCCAAATTTAAACACAAAAATAAACACAACTAAAATACATGGGAGGAGAAAAGATTTTATGTACAGTCGGGTTGATAATGACCTGACAGATGGTCCAGGAACTTGTCCAGAAATCATATCGTTACGCGAGGCTGAGACATCATCTTCGTGTTCAACCGGAGAAGTTGTCACGGCTGGTGTTATTTGAGGTATATCAAGTATACCGTTAGAAGTCAGAGCGTGAGATATGTTTCGTTGTTCTTGTTCTCGTCCTCTCCTTTTGCGTTGGGCTAAAGCCCTATCCAAATTTAAACACAAAAATAAACACAACTAAAATACATGGGAGGAGAAAAGATTTTATGTACAGTCGGGTTGATAATGACCTGACAGATGGTCCAGGAACTTGTCTGGAAATCATATCGTTACGCGAGGCTGAGACAGCATCTTCGTGTTCAACCGGAGAAGTTGTCATGGCTGGTGTTATTTGAGGTATATCAAGTACACCGTCAGAAGTCATAGCGTGAGATATGTTTCGTTGTTCTTGTTCTCGTTCTCTCCTTTTGTGTTGGGCTAAAGCCCTATCCAAATTTAAACACAAAAATAAACACAACTAAAATACATGGGAGGAGAAAAGATTTTATGTACAGTCGGGTTGATAATGACCTGACAGATGGTCCAGGAACTTGCCCGGAAATCATATCGTTACGCGAGGCTGAGACATCATCTTCGTGTTCAACCGGATAAGTTGTCACGGCTGGTGTTATTTGAGGTATATCAAGTACACCGTCAGAAGTCAGAGCGTGAGATATGTTTCGTTGTTCTTGTTCTCGTTCTCTCCTTTTGCGTTGAGCTAAAGCCCTATCCAAATTTAAACACAAAAATAAACATAACTAAAATACATGGGAGGAGAAAAGATTTTATGTACAGGCGGGTTGATAATGACCTGACAGATGGTCCAGTAACTTGTCCGAAAATCATATCGTTACGCGAGGCTGAGACAGAATCTTCTTGTTCAACCGGAGAAGTTGTCACGGCTGGTGTTATTTGAGGTATATCAAGTACACCGACAGTAGTCAGAGCGTGAAATATGTTTCGTTGTTCTTGTTCTCATTCTCTCCTACTACGTTGAGCTAAAGCCCTATCCAAATTAAACCCAAACTAATTACAATTAAAATACATTATTTGTGAATTTTAGATGTTTGGCACAGTCAAGTGGATAATAACCTGGCTGATGGTTCATCATCTTGTTCAAAAATTGTGTCATTGTTATTCCTTTTATATTGCCATTGTCGCAGGGGTGAAATTTGATATTCTTGATATAATTTGATATTCTTGATATAATTTTTTGTTACTTTTCAAATGAGTTGAGAATGAAATTCATGTCCTGTAAAGCTCATTTAGTATTCATTATCCATAAATTTTTTACAGCACACTGAAACATACCCTCATCAAGAAGAGCACCCTCAAGAAGAGCAAGCACTAAACTATATCCTCCAAACTCAAACTCAAACTTTTTAATACTTATGGAGGGTGCTTGCTATTTGAAAAGTAACAAAAAATTATTGAATATGAGTTTGATAATTGAATATGTGCTGCAGGAGTGCTCTTCTTGATGAGGGTATGTTTGGAGGCTATAGATTAGTTTTTGAAGTAGTCCATTTCAATTCAATTTCAACTTGAATTATCAAACTCAAATATTGTATAATTAGACTGTAAAAAGCCAATAATTATGAAACATAATTATCAAACAATTGTTATCATCAAGTCTAATGATAACAACTTGAATTATCTTTGGAATTATGTTCATTCTCAAATATTGATATTTATCTTTGAATAATTCCAAAGAACATAATAAGCCAATATCTTTGGAAACCAATATCTTTGTATAATAAGCCAAAATTATTCCAAACATAATTTTCCAATCTATGAAATTTAAGCATATACATTCTCTGAAATTCAAAACCATACCAGTAGCATATCAAACCCATAATGAAATAAGTTCAAAAAATGAAGAACACAAAAAACAGGAACAAAAAACAGGGACAAAAAACATAGAGTGAAGAGAGGTATATACATTCTCTAAAATTTCAGTTCAAAAAAATGAAGAAAACAAAAAAACATGGACAAACAAAATGATTGTGTAATCAGGATATAAATATCATCCTAATTTTTGATAACTTGAGAATATTTGAGAATTGGAGTGTATGAACTTGACTTAAATTCAAAATCATGTCAACATGACTTACATTCAAAATCCTACATGCACATACTCAAGTTGAACTTGACTTAAATTCAAAACAGGATTTTGATGTACACATAATCAAGTTGAAGTGTAAATCAAACTTATTGATGTTCACATATTGCATACACATACTCTTGTATTTATATTGATGTACACATACTCAATTTTTGAATTCAAATTGACAGGATTTTGATGTACACATACTCAAAAAAGGATTTTTTGATTGATGTACACATACTCAAGTTGATGTACACATACTCTTGAATTTATCTTTTACACTCAAATTCAAAAAAGCTGTAATAACACTCAAAATTCATTCAAAAATTCATTCACACATACTCAAGTTTGAACAACACTGTAAAAATTCATTCACATAGCACTCAAAGTTTAAATCCTCAGGACACTGCAATTAACATAACACTCAATCAAAAAATAGCCCAGAGTATGGATCTTTCTTATTAACATGACAATACTCTTGGTGTAAATAGGGCAATACTCTTGATGATGGATCTTTCTTATTAACAGGACAATCCATACATACTTTTTTCACTACACATACTTTTTTAATTAACAGGATCGTTCTCATTCACACATACTTTTTTAATTACACCAAGAGTATTGATCAGTTACCTGATGTTGCTTGAATATCCAATCACCAAATAGCCCAGAATTGAAACTTGAACTCTTGAATATCCCAGTTAAACAGTTGAACTTGAACTTTTGAACTTCAGGATAACACACCCAGAATATTCAAACACCCAGAATATTCAAGTCACCTCCAGAAATAAATACCCTCCACCTTGCAAAAATCTGAAAATACCAAAAGAAAATTTGAACTCATATGTTTTTGATGAGTGCAGATTCAAATGCCCAAATGAAAGTTAAGAATTAATGACTGAAATGAGCTTTTGTTATGAGGAAATGGATAAGAGTTGCTTAAATAATCAAATTGAAATTTTTCTCATTCAACTGTATTTGAACTTGATGAAACTTGATGAAAAAAACTTCACATAACTTTCAACTTCACATAAAAAATGAACTATGGTTATGTATCAACTGCAGACCATCAACTTCACATCAAGTTGCAACTGCAGAGTATCAACTTCACATAAAAAAACTGCACATAACTATCAACTTCACATATTTTTGAACTTGAATTTTTGATAACTTGAGAAATATCATCCCAATTCATGTTCAAACTAGGATATTCAAAAAATTTTAAGTACTCAGTTTTATTGACTATTATACCTGACAATTTGCTATACATGGGGCTGGAATGCAGATTTAAGAATGCAGATTTTATTGACTATTATAGCTGACAATGTTCAAACTGGGTTATTGCCCGATGAAGGGTTATTCTTAATTCAATTTGATTATCTCATATGTATATACATTCAATATGTAAATACCCAAAATTCAAATTCAATTCAATTTGATTATTTTAGTTAAAAAATACATATTAGATAATCAATTGTACTGATTCAATTTGATTCAATTGAAAATACATTCAAATGAAATAAGCAGTTAAAAAATACATTCAATTTAAAAATACATTCAATTGAAAATACATAATAAGAGTTGCTTAAATAATCAAATTGAAAATTTTCTCATTCTACTGAAATGTTTCACATTCAAAATGAAACCTTGAAAATAAAAATTAAAACTTGATGAAAAAATGAAAATTTTCAACCAACATTCAACTGAAAGTATTCTCTTTCAACTGCAGACCAACATTCACATACCCCATGGATAAGCAATATCATTCTAATATCTTTCAACTGAAATTTTTAATATCATTCACTTACCCAATTGGGCCATTTGATTTTTTAAAATCATTCTCTGTGATTTTTAATATCATTCAGCCAACTGAATTTTTAATATCATTCAGCAAAAGAAAATGTTGCAAAAAGAAAATGAAAATGTTGCAACAGGATTAATAGACAACCCCTGTTAAACTAAAGTATCATGTGAAATGAATTCATTTGGACAAAAAATTGGCAGTATTGGGATTCATCAAGAACATTGCTGAAAATACCAAAAGAAAATTTCATTTCACAGGACAAAATGTATTACATTAGCACATCTAGCCAACTACATGCTTACAATGTGTATTATCCATGCAATACTAAACATGTATTGCAAATTTATCCAGTCAAGAGTACACAAACAGGAACATTTGATAATTATCCATGCATTGCAAACATGTTAATATTCAGTATTCACTAAACATAGCATTGCAAACATGTTATTATTCACTAAACCTGTTATCCAATTTCAAAACATAGCTGAACTAAACATTAGTATTTAGTCTCCCATTGCAGTCTCCCATTAGCATTGCAAACATTAGTATTCAGTCTCCAATTTCAAAACATAGCTGAACTAAAACATAGCTGAACAAAACATAGCATTGTAGTCACCCAATTTCATTGTCCTGTTAATATTGGTTGCAAATATTTCAATATGGATTAAAAGCTCAATTGCAAACTTCAGCAATTTCAAACTTCAGTCTTCTATATCATTATCCTGTTAAATTTTCAGTCTTCAGCAATTTCAAACTCAATTGCAAACTCAAGCTTTCAGGAAGCTCAATTTTTTCAGCAAGCTCAATTTTTTCAGCTTTCTTGGAATCTTGGAATAAAATCTCTATAATCATGGAATAAAAGCTCACCAATTCTCTCAAACTGATCGAGGGGTGAGGGTTGAAAATTACACCCAATTACACATGAAAGCTTAATGAAAATTACACACAACTACAGTGAAATTTACACCCAACTGAAAATTACACCTAATTACCAATTCATATTTTGGAAGTTGCAACTGAAATTTATATCATATATAGTCTCAAATTAATATATAGGGTTGAAAATATCTCAATTGCATTAATATATTATAGTCAGTATAAGCTTGGATTTCAAAATAACTCAAATACATGACTCACTCAAATTAATTTTTGTCATGTTAATTTTTTCAACAAAGTACAAAATTTTTTCAACAAAATTTTGGAATTACACCCTGCAAAATTTTGGAATTACACCCAGCAAAATTCAGCAAATTTTTCCCAGCATAACTCAAATACAAAATTTTTTCAGCAAATTACACCCAACTACACTGAAAATTACACCCAACTGAAAATTACACCCAATTACCAATTCATTTTCATTTATAGCATATTTTGGAATTTGCAACTGAAATTTATATCATATATAGGCTCAAAATCCTGTCAATTTTAGTCACTTCAAATTGACAGCACTCAAATAGTTTAGTTATTTTAGTTCACCCAAAAGATAGGATATTTGAGTCTCTCAAATTGGATAAATAACTCAAATTGACAGGATAAATAACTCAAAATTTTGAAATACATAACAAAATGTGAATTATATGAGTTATAACTCAGTTATTCATGTTAGCTATGGTCATTTTCAAGTTCAATATGTGATCATTTTCATGTTAGCTTTGTCCTGTTAATATTATTGAGCTTTGGCATGTTAATATTCTTTCAGCAATTTCAAACTCAATTGCAAACTCAAGCTTTCAGCAATCTCATTTTTTCAGCAAGCTCAATCTTTAAGAATATACAACCAGTTTGCATATGAAGCTGATGTTAACATATGAAGCTTGTCCTGTTATTAGCAATGCATATGTTAGCATATGTTAGCATATGAAGAGCTAGCAGTGAAGTGAGTTATCAGTTAAGTGAGATGTCAATGCATTCCCCCTCAAAATACTCACCTATGAGGTGATACCAAATTTAGCTATGCTTGCAAGTTGAAGTTATGCTGTCAATATTCTTGTTAGCTTTGCAGGTTATCAACTTCAAAATACTCACATATTGACAGCCCACCTATTTAGTTCTCACATTAAGAATTACATTTGGGCACATAATTTGTCTTCAAAATATGTTATGCTTAGTATGTGCATATTTCATTTAATACTCAGCTAATTTGAAATTCTTAATACTCAGCTAATTATGTCTTCATTCAACATAATATTAAGAACTTCTTAATTCTCAGCTAATATTCTTAATACTCAGCAAATACTAAGCTATTTTGAACTTCAGCAATATGCAAATACTAAAGCATAGCTGAAATTCTTAATATTTCATAGCTGAACATAGTTGAAAAGCACAGCTGAGTATTAAGAACAAAATAGCTATTTTGAAATATTATTGTTATACTCAGTATTAAGAATGAAGAACAAAATAGCTATGTTGAATGAAGAACAAAATAGCTAGTATTAAGAACTTCAGCAAATACTCAGCAAATACTAAGCTATGTTGAATGAAATATGCAAATATTCTTAATAATCAGCTAATATACTCAACTAAATGTTATGCTTAGTATTTGCTGAACTAAATGAAATTCTTAATTCTTAATACTCAGCTACGTAATGTGAAGACATTTCATTTGCTGAGTATTTGCAAATTTGAAGACATTTCTCACATTTGAATCCTGGCAATGCATTGTCCTGCTAATAGTTTCAAAATGGATAAGAGTTGTCCCACAAATAAAAGTTTCAAATTTCATTTTTGGGTGTCAAAATCAATTTCCAAGGATTACATCCAAGTCCAGCTCAATTTCAAAATAGCTTGCTGAAATATGGATATAATGAAATTGACAGCACATGTATACCAAGTTCAAGACATCAAGCTTGATAAGTTTTGGAAGAAGGAAAATGTAAAAAAATTTGGT
This sequence comes from Scilla litardierei, assembly GCA_030789695.1. Classification (NCBI taxonomy): domain Eukaryota; kingdom Viridiplantae; phylum Streptophyta; class Magnoliopsida; order Asparagales; family Asparagaceae; genus Scilla; species Scilla litardierei. The sequence continues at coordinate 451,620,889 of CM061142.1, forward strand.
GTATTTTCAATAATACAAAACAGTGTCCTGCAAATTAATCAACAACAAAGCTTGATGTATTGTCAATAATACATTGGCTTGCAAGCTTGATGTATTTTCAAAGCAAAGTGGTGTGGTCTTCAGATTTTTGCAATAGTTTCAGTAATTGCTATTGATTTTTGCAAAAGTTTCAAAGGAAAGCCATGATTAATTTGTCCTGCAAATATTTAAACCAAACTCATGTAAGTGCTATTGATTGTTCATGTAAATACATGTGCAATTTTCAAGTATCAGTGCATGTATTTCAGTATTCATTGATTGTGCAATACATGTGATGCTTCAAGTATCAAACTTGCAAAATCCATGATATTATCAGTAGCAAGCAGGAAAATTGACAAAATTCAAAAAAAAATTGTATATTTGAATTTCAGGGACTAAAATTTCAGAGATATATGAAGATGAATGTTGGTATATGAATGATATTAAAAACATATACAAAAGTCTATGTTGAAAGATATTAGAATGATATTAAAAATTTCATTGCAACTTCATATGCAGAGCTTCCCACTTGGGTATATCTTTCAACATAGACTTTCAACATGGACCTTCCCACTTGGCCATTTGATTTTTTATTATTCTATTTTCATTGCAGAGCTTAGAGCTTAGAGCTTCATATATCAACTTCATAGACAAAAATTTCATAGATATATAAAATGAAATCTCATAACCATATACAAAAGTCTCATAAACAATTTTGTATATGAAATTTATAATGCCATATTGAAAGTTATATGAAAGTTACACTGATCTCATATACAAAACTTCATAGACAAAATACTCACCTATCTTGAATGTTATCAACTTCATATATGCTTGCAAAAATTTCAAGAAAAAAATTCAAATAATATGCTAAAATTCAACATAGCAATTCCATCTTCATTTGCAAAAAAACACAAAGCAGAGAAATTGCATTCTACATTAGGCTTCATTCAACATTAGGCATTACATATGTTGAAATTTTCCAAGCTAATAGCTGAACTACATTTGCATTAGCTTTCAGTTCAAAATTTTAGTTCAAAATTGAAGTATTGCTATTTCAATTGAATATTGCTATTTCAAAAAAAATTGCATTCGCCCCTCAAAATACTCACTTATGAGGTTATACCAATAATCAAGTCAATGAGCAAATTCTTAATTGAAATTAAGCTGCCAATGAATTCCCCCCTCAAATACTCACCTATGAGGTGATACCAAATTTAGCTATGCTTGCAATTTGAAGTTATGCTGTCATTATTCTTGTTAGCTATGCAGGTTATCAACTTCAAAATACTCACATATTGACAACCCACCTATTTAAAGAATTTCAATTTCAAAATACTCAGCTATGCAGGTCAATATTTGAATTTCAATTTCAACTAACAATTGAAGTTATGCTGGATTGACATCATAACCTATTTAGTTCAACCTAAATAGGTTGAAATTTGAAGTTATGCAAAAAATTGAATATAGCTGAAAAGATAAAAAAACAATATGCTAAATCTGAAGAGAGCTGATTATACAAAACCAAATAATATAGCTGAAAACATATAGCTGAAAACATATAGCTGAAAAGAGCATGAAAAAAACCAAATGATAAAAAGACCAAATGCTACATCATAGAGCTGAAGAGAGCAGACAAAAAATGAAGAAAAACATAAAAGAGAGCTCATCATAGTCATCTTAGCAATATTGAATTCAATATTTGCTAGTTATCTTAGTCATCTTAGCTATTCAATATTTCAGTCATGCTATCAAAAAATACCAATCCCTGAAATTCCATACATGATTAATCAGTTCATAATGTCCTGTTGAGAGACTCCATACACTGAAAAATTCCAAGCAAATTTGAAATTTCATACTGAAAGATTCCATGCTAAAAATTTGAATCATTATCGGGACACTTTCACATGCTAAAAACTGATAATGTTCATATTTGAAATTTGATTCAACAGGACATTATGAGGACACTTTCATGTTAACATGATTCAAACCATTTCAAATGATTAATGATTCAAATGATTAATCATTAATGACTCAACCCTTAATGATTTCAAATGATTAATGATTCAAACAATTATCAGTTTGCTTTCAGTGTATGGAATTCCATACTGAGAGATTCCATGCAAATTTGAAATTCCATACATGGTTAATCATGTGTGAGAGATAGTCCTGTTTTAGCATGTCCTCATAATGTCCTGTTATGAACATTATCAGTTTTTAGCATGTTGAAATTTGAAATATTCTCATGGAATTTGAAATATATGGGCAAATATTATCATGGAATTCCATATTCAATATCTTCAGAAAATTTGAAATTCCATGCAGTTATTGAACTTCAATTTCAAATGCCCAAATTCCATATCTTAAGAAATTTCAGAATTTCAAATTCCATGAGAAATATTCTCAAAGTTTACTCTTCTGAAATTTGAGAATTTCAGAATATGAGTACTCAAATTCCATATCATTAACTCAAATTTCAGAAGAGTATACTGCATGAGAAAAATTTGAATACTCAAATTTGAATTTGGGCATGAGAAAAATTCAAGTTCAAAATTAAATTCAATTTCAACACCATAGTTCATTTTTCTCTCAAAATTATATCAACATTTCATTTGATAATTTCATGTTGAAGTCAACATTTTTCTTATATAATCAAATACCATAGTTCAGTTTAATTTCATGTTAACCTCAAATTTCAGAAGAGTTGAGGTGCAACATTTTGAAATTAACAAAATCAAGCTCTCTTTCATGCAGGTATACTCTTGTTAACTTCATGTTGATTAATCATGTTGAACATGAAAATTTCATAATAGGACACTTTCAAAGTAACAAAAAATGTCATGTTAAATTTTCAAAGTAACAAAATTTAACAAAATGTCCTGTTATGACATCAAAGTAACATGACATCAAAGTAAAATAATCAACAGAATTTAACATGATTAATCATTTCATAACAGGACATTATGAGGACACTTTCATGTTAACATGATTCAACAGGACACTTTCATGCAAAATTAACAAAATCAAGCTCTCTGCATGAAAATGAAGAGCTTATTCATATACATTGATAACCAAAAAGTATTGGCAGTATTGGTATTAAAAAAGTATGAATGAAATTGCAACTTGGACTAAGAGTTTGCAATGGAATAATGGATAAATAGGAATTCATTTAGCAACAGGATTAATCAACAACCCCTGTTAAACAAAAGTATACTGTGAAATGAATTCATTTAGCCACAGGACAAAAGTATGAGTGAATTCATTTCACAGGATATATCCTATTTTCATTTCACAGCTATAAAATTTCAGTTCAAAAGCCAGTTATTTTCATTTCACAGGATATATCCCAAGCAAAATAAACATGATTATTTGCCAATTGTTTTATTTGCCACAAATAGGACTCATTTCCATATCAACTGAAATGTTAAACAAAATGAATCAAATTTTTGGAATCCATGTGAATAGCCATATGTGTAACTGTTAAACAATAATTTTTATGCCAAATTTCCATACATAAAATGTTCTATTGCCATACATCAAATTCAAGATACCCAGGATATCTTGAATTGGCAATTTGTCAGTCCAATTGTCAAACATATTCATATTCAAATTTACATATGAACTCAAATTCATATTCATATTCAAATACATACTCATACTTAAGCCAATACTTAAGCCAATTTCATACGCATACTCTTAAATCAAATTTCTTCTAGCTTTAAAATTTCAGTTGCCATTCTTCTAGCAATGAAAATAGGAATTCAATTCAGAAGTGCATATCTCATAAGCATGGACCAAAACAAACTTGGACTAAGAGTTTGCAAAATGAAAAAAAATGATTTTCAATGGACTGAAAAAAGGCAAATTTTTTTTTGCAAACTCTTCATATGAATAAGATAGCAAAAATGATAAATGATTCAGCACTCCTGTCAAGCTGTACACTGTGATTTGTAAGCAATATAAATGATTTGGAACATTGCAATTATCTCATTTTGCAGCAAGCTCATTCTTACGCAATATAAATGATTCACAAAGCTCACCAATTCTCTCAAACTCACCAATTCACAAAGGACGTGATGAAGCCCTCAAACCCACAAAGCTCACCAAGAGTTGAGTTGCTGAGGCCGTGATGAATTTCAAACAGCTGCAATGTGAGGGTGCTGGATGTAGAAGAGGGTGCTTGAGCTCTCCCGCGATGAAGCTCAAACAGCTGCAATGTGAGGGTAAAATAAAAGAAGAAAATGTGAGTGTGAAATAAATTAAAAGAAAAGATGAGGTAGAAGAGGGTGCTGGAGGCAGAAGAGGGTAGAAAAGATGAAATAAATTAAAAGAAATGTGCTTGCTTGATGGTCTTCCTTGATCTGCTTGCTCTCCCTTGATCTGAGGTAGAAGAGGGTACTGGAGGTAGAAGAGGGTGCTGGAGGAGGTAGAAGATGATGGCGATGATGGCGATGAGGGTGCTCTCCCTTGATCTACTTGCTCTTGGCGCGCAAAGCTAATACGGAGTAAACATCAAATAAGGAGTAAACTGTGGTGTGATCAAATTTTTCCCCCTCATATTTGATGTGATCTAATCAGGTTCTCTCCAAATGCGAGCAATGTAAAAGGAAATTTTGAAATTTTGATTTCAAATTTATATACAAAATGATTTGATTTCTTGTCATATCTCAATTTCTCATACCTCATATACAAATCCATATAAACAACACACCCAATTACACATAACCAAAATCTCTTATCCATTATCTCTTACCCAAAATTTCTTATACAACAATACCCCATATACAAATCTAAACATAACCAATTTCTCTTATCCAAAAACTCTTATCCAAAAACCCATGATAACATCCATATTTTATAGAATAGATATATATATATCAAAGAGAGACAAAATTGCGCAACATATACATATAAGAGATCTCAGCAGAGAATAATGAGCCAAACAGGATTATCATATATATATATATATATATATATATATATATATATATATATATATATATATATATATATATATATATATATATATGTAGAGAATACATGGAGTACACAAAACGATATAACTACTACTCCACATATATTAAAATGACAAAACAAAGTATCACCATAAAATGTGCTACAAGCACCATCGCACACAAACAAACAGAAATAACCATCCATACACCAACCAAACATCTATATAAGCTTAGACTCTTAAACCCTAGCAAAAGAAAATACTAGGTCCTAGGGTGAGATGTCTCGGAGTAACAGCAGTCAAACTCAATTACAATGGAGTCCTGAGGAGAAGATCGATCTGAACGCCAAGAGGATATAATATGAGCAGAACGACGACGGGGGTACACAGAAGCTTTCATCTTAGATGACGAAGCATTGCCAGCAGTAGGAAAGACCACATGGGCAGCCTCAGCACCAGCAGGTTTTGACGACTGAACAGCAGCAGGAGGGGGCTGGGTGACCTCAGCATGAGGGGGCTGGGTGACCTCACCAAGAGAATGAGGAATAGCAGTGGGTGCAGGTGGAACTGTAGTATGTGGGACATCCTTAGAAGGAGGAAACAAAACCTGAAGGGAGGCAGGAACTGTGAAGCCATGATGCAGAAAAGACTTGAGGAAAAGCTCAAGCAACACGGAGACTTTCTGATCCAACCCGGAGACTTTCTGATCCAAAAGAGTCATACTCTCATTCAACTGAATGAGGAGAGGATCATGTGGAGGAGATGCCAGAGGTGGAATCGATGGGTCAGCATGATGTGTATGTGAAGAAGTAGGAAAAGACCAAGATATCCCCAGAAACTTTGAGGGATGAGGATCGAACACTGAAATCTCCAAAAATTCAGAGGTAGTAGGAGAAGACTGAGGACTCTTAGAGCTGGATTTGGATGGAGAAGCTTCAAGTGAAAGGTCTCTAGGCTTCTTCACTCGAAGGAACCTAAAAGTTGCAGTTTTGGGGGCCATATGAAGAAAATCGATAGGAACTCGACAATCTAGGGCACGATCGAAAGAGGGAAGTGGAAAATATACCAAAGCGATGGAGGAGAGAGGAGAAAGACTCAACGGAGGGGCTTGAATGGAGGAGGAGGACGGACGGAGGCTGATCGACGGAGCGGAGAATGATCTACAGTCGAGAGGAAGTAGAGGCAAGAAGTCGATGCTGTTTGAATTGCATGAGAGAGAAAGAGGCATCCATCAAATGTTATAAGAGAAAGATGGAGTGGTCTGGGCTGTTGGATCAAAAATAACGGCTAATATCGTGGGCTACGAACTGCCAAACTCAGCAGACATGCGACTAATGCACATCGTACAGTCGCCTGTCAAGCCCTAATAAAAAATGACTCAGAAAGCAGACATGCGCCTGTAGAAGTAAACACAGTCGCCTAGATTTGAACATGTGCCTGTGAAATGACTTACAGGGGCATGCTGCAAAGTAAAAGTTTGAAGAAATTTTGAGCCAACTCTTGGGAAAAATGGTGACAATTGGGCAGACGCAAGATGACAAAAATACAGTCTCCTAGCAGATGACCAGTTACATGTAACATGACCATCAGTCACCTGTCTTAAAAGAGTTATGAAGGCTAAAAACTGGAGATTGGGCAGTCGACTATAGAAGATATGGCAGTCGACTGTCATGTTTCTGAAACCCAGAATTGAGTTAGAATCAAGGATTTGAGACATCTAACCCTTGGACATATACTCTAATCACTCTAAAAACATAAAATCACCATCATAAGCATATAAACTAATACACATATCAAGCATATTAATCAAATCATCAAATCATCAAAAATATCCAATAAATCTCATTGAAAAAATGTGAAAATATGACATATTCAACATGAGATATGGAAATGATCATATGAATTCAATACAAGTTATACCATATGAAAATGAGCTACTAAATTTTAGATTCCCCCATAATCCCTAAATCTCCACGCAACCACACAAATGAGTCTTCTTTTACAGGTTTATTGACGATGTCAGCGATTTGTTTTTGGGTTTCAATGTACTCTAATATGATCTCCTTCTAGCTATATGATCATTAATGAAATGGTGTCTCACATCTAAGTGTTTTGTACGTCAGTGGTGTACCAGATTTTTTGAAAGACATATTGCACTTTGGTTATCAACCATGATAATGCAATTATCACACTTGACACCATAATCTTAGAGTGTGTGTGTCTCATCCAAAGGACTTGTGCACATACAAGACCCGCGGTAATATATTCCGCTTCGGTCGTGGATAATGATACGGAGTTTTGCTTCTTGGAAAACCAAGAGACAAGGGAATTTCCTAGAAAATGGCAAGTACCACTAGTACTTTTCCTGTCGGATTTGCATCTAGCAAAATTAGCATCACTATACGAGACTAGCTCATATGTGCTAGATTTAGGGTAAAGTAATCCATAATCTAGTGTTTGATTGAGGTAACGAAAATTCCGTTTAATCGCAATCAAGTGTGATTCCTTAGGTCTAGCTTGATATCTAGCACAAAGACATACTTAAAACATGATATCGGACCTACTAGCAGTTAAATAAAGTAAGCTACCGATCATACCACGATATAGACGAATTTCTACATCTTTCCCATTTTCATCCTTGTGTAGATGGGTGGTCGTACTCATGGGAGTCATTTTGCTTGAAGACGATTCCATCCCGAAGCACTATATAAACTCCCCGGTGTACTTGGTTTGGTGTATGAAAATCACATCCTTCATTTTCCGAATTTAAGACCTAGGAAGTAGTTTAGCTCACCCATGTGGCTCATCTCAAATTCTTCCTTCATAGATTTAGAAAATTCTTTGCAAAGGTTAAAGTTAGTAGAACTAAAGATAATATCATCTACATTAACTTTAATAAGGAGGATGTCATTTTCATAATCTTTAATGAAAAGAGTTGAATCACCTTCACCCAATTTAAAAACTAAATCCAAAAGAAAGGTAGCTCGTACGCTTCAAGTGTCCCCCAGCCTAAGATCTTTTAGCAGGCCTTGCCTCGAAGCTAGAACATATACCTAAGTGACATTGTTCACACACATCTTCGTACAATGATCTCAAGTCCTAAGGACCAACTAGCCTATCATCACTAGAGTTATTAATGACAGTTAGTTAATGTTTAACAATTTGATAACTCTATGGGTCGTTCAGTGGACTCATTCTCTAATGAGCACTTGTGTCTTGTCTCCGACTTCATCAAGTCGCATGATTATGTGACCAACAAGACAAAGACACAATGGTCTGTCTGATGTGCTGATATCATATCTCAACGCATCTATGACCATGAACGCTTTTAAGACTCAAGTTCCTATCAGTCAGACATTTCTCATAATCGCGATCTCTATCTCGAAACATGTATGACCTAACCTGGAGTCTAAGGAAATTATCTAAGCAATATTTAAAATAGAAAATTATTTTGACAATTTGTACTAGAAAACATACTTTCATTTATGAACAAGATGTTTACAAAGATAAATAGCCTCGAGGGCATACATCTCTCTACAGGTGGTGGCAGAGGGGCTGACTGTGGAGGGGCTGACTGCGGAGGGGCTGCAAGCGGTGAAGAATCTGGTTCAGCATGAGCTGAATACCAAGAATCATGGCAATACGGGCTTGCTGAGCAGTGACGGCCGTCGTGACAGGCCTAAGGTCAACTCTAAGTCCAGTCACTGTCGACTCGACAGCACTGAGACGTTGCTCTCTATTTTCAGGAGCGAAGGTAGATGGACGTAGAGTTGTATGAGCAGGGGGTGTTACATGGCCTCCAAATACTATTGGGGCCACTATCGGGTGTGTTCAAGGAGCAGAGCTCACAACAAGATGCTCAGCCTCCAAGGGAGGCTGAGACGCAAGAATGCTCTCAGAAATAAGTGCAACAGAGGAGGAGGTCGGAATATCAAAAGAGGACGAGGCAGGCTGAGAGGTCGTGGCAACAGTTGTGGTGACAGACACCACAACACTCTCGGTATATACGACGACGACAGAGACTGAAGCATCGACAGGTGGGGTGGTCGTGAAATCAGGAGATAGTGACACCCCAGGAGTCGTGAAGTCAGGTGTGTCAAGGGTCTCTGTGGTCGCGAAGGAAGAACAGTTGCCTCTCTCAAAAGTGGTGGGGACAACACTCTCAAAACTCATATATGAAATCGGATCAACTCTCAGTGATGTAGTGGTGGTGGGATCAGACACAACGGTAGAAGTGGAGCTCTCGGCATGAGCAGAAGTGAAGATAGATGTGCCAAGCTCGGGGATCGCATAAGAGGCAGGCTTAGGAATCGGGATCTCAGGGGCAAGGGGCTTGACATAGGGCTCCTACTGCTCGTCGTCGGGCTCTAGTACATATACAAGAGGGATGAGGAGGTCCATCGGGAACCTCCACTCTGTGCAGCTGGTCCAATATGGGTCCGAATGGGGTTCGAAATTACTATATAATCAGCTAAGAAGGGACCATGTAACCAGACCCAATGAGGCTGTCTGTGAGGGCGGATCAGGTGCATACGGGCCAAAACATCTAAATATAAGGAGGTGGGGCCCGTAGCACGGCGTAGGCCAGTGGGAAGCTGGATGTCAAAATAGGTACTAGGAGGGTGATCAGACTGCCACAATATATCGCCTTGGTGGAGGCGACCGAAGAAAAGATGCGGTCAAAAAACCATCTAGAAATATCAATAGAAATAGCGGGGACTAAGACGTCCCAGTCACCCTCTAAGGCTCTCTCCCTAGTCATCGCATACAGCATGAAAATATCTGGCGTGGACATGGTTCCAACCTTTGGCCTGGCTAGTATGGTGGTTGCCAAAAGACGTTGTGCAAGCCATAGGCAGGGGTGGACTATAGAAGAGGCCTTCGCCCTGCTAGGGTCGAAGATGTGTGCGCTAGTGATCATGTCCCAGAAAGCAACAGCTGAAAAGACAGATGGGGTGTGATGTGTGGGATCATAAGCTCGATCGGGGTCTGGGACAGGGGGAAATGAAAGTATGCTTGAGCCATGTCATGCGAGATCTCGCACTCCTGGTCCATAAGCCTAAAAGAGTAGCCCCTAGGAGTCCTACAAATAGAACTCAAGACCTCCAGTGTCGGACGGACGAAGGTCACCACCGACAACGACAAACAGTCACCCCACCCCATGTTGTCATACAACTGGTACAGGCCCTGAAATACCCCTAGGAATTCAAGTTGCTATGCACGATCCTAGTGGGTATGATCTGGCACTGCGAGATCCTCTCAAATTTTACACGATGTGCATCATCTCTGAAAGAGATCCCGTACGTCTCGATCAGAGAGGCAGGCTGTGCTGGTGGTGGTGGTACAGGTGGTGCAAAAGATACCGGGAGTGCAGCTAAAGGGTCGCTACGTGGCAGGGGATCCGTCCCAGAGGAAGAAGGACCGGGGTCACCAGTCTTCTTCCACTTGGAAGCGGGCTGCCTGCCACCCGAACGGGTGCGTAGAGGCATCTGTGAATACCATAAGATGCACGCTAATCTACTGCTATCAAAATTCTCTAAATAAAATATGGAACGAGTGTACCGAGCACGATGCGACTCCAAGCTAGCGGATGAGTATGAGACAGCTCCCCTAAGCTCCAAATCTGCAAAAGATCTCCCCGAGCTTTCTTGTTGCACAAAAACAATTAATTAGCGTTAAGAATTCATAATATTGGTGCAGATCAAGAGAAATCGGTGAAAAATAGGGTTGCATAGGGTTAGGGGTTGGATTTGGGCTTACGAAATGGATAGGGGAAGATATAGGGTGAAATGGGGTGAAATAGTGGTGATCTCCTGAGGAGCGCCATCAGAGAAGCGATCGAAGGTGGCATCGCCGTCGACCGGGGTCGGCATGCTCGGGCGAGTCAGGCGCGGCCTTGGGTGAATGGATAGAGAGGTGCGGACGAGTCGGGGGTTTTAGGAGGAAGTCGATTGATTTAGGAATTTGGCTACGTGTGAGTGAGATTGGGGATTTTATATGGGTGGCCCGACTTAAGTCACTCGGCTAAATGACGGTCGTCACTCGGTTGAGTAGCCCATTTTTAAGGTTTTTGAAATTTCGGCTAAGTCGAGCGGCTCGGCCGAGTGGTTCGAGTCACTCGGGCGAGTGACAAGTTCCACTCGGTCGAGTGAGAAATAAAGATAGAGTGTGATTTTTTTGGTGATTCTGCTGCAGTCTCCTACTCAGTCGAGTACAATTAGTCCCTCAGTCGAGTGAACTAATGACTCAGCTGAGTAGATAGGCCTTACAGAGCATGATATTAGAGTTTTTTTGCTACAAGGTGCACTCAGTCGAGTGACAAATAACTCGGCCGAGTGGCATAAAATTTACATAGTGTGGTTTTTGGGACTTCCCTGTTCAGTGCATTACTCGAACGAGTGACTTCTTCACTCGGCCGAGTGAGAATCTCACTCGGCCGAGTAGGCTGTCTGTTTCAGCTATCTACTCTCTGTTTTTCTCTGTCTTCGTTTTCTCCTTCTCCCGTCAGTTTCTTCCTTCCTTTATCATTTAAGCATGTCCCTGGGGCTTCTCTCCATCCCCATGGCTACCCTCCGTTAAATGAATTCCACGTATCTCATTCCTGCGATAAAAATGTTGCCCATTGTCAGATTTTTTCTAGACTCGTGACTTACTAAACTAATAAGAATCTAAAACGAAAATAGCAACTAAAATTCAACAAAAGAACTAAGATATTAACATATGGTTTCCTCCTGACAAGCGCTCGTTTAATGTCTTGAGCTCGACCCCTTATGATTTTACGTTGAGCACGTGATGTTCTGTGCATAGGAGATGTGTGCGTCAAACTTTGTGAGGAGGCCGGTAGGATTCAGATGTTGCACTTCTTATTGCTTGGCCTCCTATAAGTGCGCTTCCTCTCTAATGATGGTGGGGGATGACTCCTCCAAGCTTCAGTTCTTGGCTCCTTTATTCTTTCCTGGCGGTGGTGACGTATTTGCCAGTGGCGCGTTCTTTCCTTGCTTCACCGAAGAGAGCTTGCAGAGCTCTTTAATCCTCACGACATCAGCATCGTTCTCCTCTTCCTTGGTGAGAGGATCCAGGGTATCTCCATTTTGGAGCGTCATTTTTAGAAATTGGCACTCCATCAAGACTATCCACGTGCAAAGCTCCAATGGCATATGACATGGTTTCATCGATGACCTCATCAAGTAGGTCCACATAGTCGCTCTCCTCTTCCTCGTTGAAAGGATCTGGGGTATCTACATTTGGAGCGCCATTTTTAGAAATTGGCACTCCATCAAGACTATCCACGTGCAAAGCTCCAATGGCATATGGCATGGCTTCATCGATGACCTCATCAAGTAGGTCCACATAGTCATTCTCCTCCAGCTATGATCTATTCTTCATGGCACGCGGGAGATGGAACTCGACTTCGATATTTCCAACGTTGAGTGATAACTTTGGTGGTAGCTAAGAAGGGGCGTCCAAGTATAAGAGATGTGTCTCCTTCTTCTTTTACGTCCATGCGAAGTCACATGGAACGCAAAGTCCTCCTAGTATTTGAAGCGGCATATTTTCAGCGATTCCCACCGACCTAGTGATACGCCCATCGACGAGTTGAATCTTCATGTTAGTGGCCTTAAGGTCGGTCCCCGTATTGAGATGAATCTTCATGTTAGTGACCTAGTGATACGCCCATCCCAAATCATAGTTTTTCACGTTTTTTCCGCTTTTGCACCCATTTTTCATCACGGTTTTCTTTTTTACCATGCATCACGTTTTTTCTTATTTTCCTTGTGTGCTGCATTGTAAATATCTTTGTTTTTCGTTTATCTTTATTTCTTTCATCTTTTGCTAGAGATGATTTTTTAGTGATGATGATGACATGGTGTTAGCTTTTCTCTATATGCATGCTAAATTTGTCATGTCATAGCTTTTGTTTCTGATATCATATGCTATGTCCTGTGTTGCATTTAGAAATAGTAACCCACTTCTTTTTCCGTATGAAAATGGATGAAATTCTATTATTAGCTGATGTCTGATGATTCATATGTATGCTATCGTAGAAAACACACCAAGATTCACGCATTGATTGCTTATATCTGGAGTACTGCTTTCTTTTCTCATATCACTTCTTATTGCATGATTTGTACGCTTCACTTTAGGTTGATTGAATGTTTGCTAGCATTTGATAAATCTGGATTATTTTACTTTTTGAGATCAAACTGAGTAGATTAGATTACCCTGCTGAAGTTGTCATGCACGTCCTATAGAGTGAACCGATAGATACATTTATTTCTTTCTCCACATATCTTGAACATAATTTCTCTATTTTATATTCATTGGTGAATCTCCCTTAGCAATTCTATTATTGGCATCCCCCCGTTATTATATCGCATGCTCCAAATTCCCCAAAGCCCAAAGAAAAAATACTTGTATATCATTCTCTTTGATTTGGGATCATTTGTGTATATATGTTAAAAAAAAGAAAAGGAAAAAAAAGAAAAATATTTGAGAATAAGAAAAGAAAAGAGAAAAGAAGTTCGAAAATGATCCCATCTCATACACTTTCTCTCTTTCTTCCCTTTTTTTTGTTTTTGTTTTTTTTCTTTCACTTTTGGAGCCACAAAAGGAAACAGGGATGTAAATATTGTTTTGTATATGCCACCACACTTATAGATAAGCTTGGGGGAGAGAATCCAATGATGTGTGAGAGAGTGACTAGCTGACGATGCATGACAACCTAGGCTAAGTAATATTTTATACTCGGTGAGATTGCTAAAGTTTCACGAAATCCAAAAATCTACGCCTAGCATTCATTTCATGAAAACCACACTTTTTCTATTCTTACTACTCTATCGTGTGATATCTCTTATACTCCTTATCGAAAGCATTCAATTGAAAAGTGTGTGATCTACGATATTGTATACCGCTTTAGATGCTTCAGACGATGTTAATCTTAGAATTATTCCATTTTTCATGCTATATTGATATTCTTGGGTTTTCTATTTCAAATGCACCATTATACTATGATATCAAAATAAAAGTCTTTGACATGTGTTTTATATTCGATGCATGCTATATGAGTAAGCAAAACCCACGTCCTGAGAAAAATGATCTAGCAACTTCCCTCTTCGTTTTCTACTTTGTTTTTCATTTTTAATTTTCCAATTTCTCCATCGTTTTCTTTATCTTTATCCACCGGGTTCGCTTTTTACTCATCTTCCTCGAGGACGAGTAAGAGGTAAGCTTGGGGGATTTTGATCACTCCGTATTTTACATCTTTTTTCTGCATGTTTGCATGCCATTTAGATCGCTCAAATCGTTTTTTTCACGTTTATTCGACAATATTGTGATGCTTTTCACGATTTGTTGTTTTTGTCGTATTTTAGGAGATTTGGAGCGATTTGGAGTGATTCTGAGATGCACCCACTCCGGTGTGTCACTGACGACTCTCTTGAGGGGTATTCTGCGATTTGAGAGGAGTGGAAGAAGAAAGAACGTCGCAGGAGCGACGAGAAGGCAAAAATACGAAGAATGGGCATTTTCAGCATGCCACTCGGCCGAGTGAAGGAGTCACTCGGCCGAGCATAGACAACCCGCTTGGCCAGCCAGATCAGACACGCAACAGAGCTAATATCAGCGTGCACTCGGCCGAGCATCGCCAGACCACTCGGCCGAGCACCGAGTCACCCCTCGCCCGAGTGAAGAACGCCCATCGCCCGAGTGAAGAAAAGTCACTCGGCCGAGTGACTCCCGAGAATCTGTCAGGGTCTCTCATTCGGCCGAGTGACATTTGTCACTCGGCCGAGTAAGCCGCGCTGCCTGTAGCGTAAGTTGCGATTTTGAGGCTGCGCAGGGGCAGTTTCGTCACCGTTTTTGGGCGATTTTGGGGGGTATTTGACCCCAGTTTTAAACCTAGTTTAGAGAGCTTTTTCAGAACTTTTTGCAGCCTTTTTTAGATTACTTTTTAGGAATTAGATTTAGCTTTTAGGGAGGTGAGAAAAGTGTTAATTTGTTGGATACTATTTTGCTCTTCATTGGTTTGTCTCTCTCCCTATCAAAAACTCCATTTTTATTGATATATTGAATATTGCTATGAATTCTATTGATTTTATTTGTGAATTTATATTGAATTTCATTATGAATTGTGAGTAGTTTTATCGTCTTAGGGCGTAGGGATGAACCCTACGAGCCCAATTTCAAATTTGTGATGAATTGGTGAAATTATTGCTAGAATTGATTAGGGTTAGTTTGGGATTGATTTAATACGAATGGCTAGGGATTCATACCGATTGGAATTTGCAAGAGATTGGATCCCAACTCGATAGGAAGCCCTAGAAATTCGAATTGGGTTGCAATTGAATTTCTCCGGAATCGGTTTGCAAGAGATTGGACCGAAACTAGGGTTTTTGATTGTAATTCTATACCAATACCCATTTGCAAGAGATTGGACGGGTAGGAACTATCCCAACCTAGGTCGTAGCTCGAGTTTGCACGAGAGTGGGCTTGAGATACGATTGAACGATGATGTTGTTCTTCACGCTAGTTTTCCTAGGTTAGGGTTTGCAAGAGATTGGACGCTACCCTAGGTTTGCTATAGACCGGCAATAACGCGAGAGCGTGAGCTTGGTTCTACATTTAGTTGCAACTAGTTCACCCGTATTTCAAGTCTAGCAATTATGAAACCTACGAATCATAATGATGAGATACGACAAGTAGCGGGGATTCCCTATCCCTAGACGTCTTTATTAATTTGATATTTTCTTTCGTATAATTGAACGAATGTGACCGCATTACTGCGAACATTTCTCTACCATTCTTATAGCCAGGTGGATTGAAGAAGACACTGTCATTAGGCATCCCTGTGTTCGATACCCGCTCGCCACTACACCGTGCGCTTGCGGTAAGACTAGCGAGTCGCGGTCCAGGGACGTGTATCCGGGGCCCGATCAGGCTGTCTTGGCCTGTCGATAATTTAGCATTGATCGTCTTCTGCTCGGCCATAAACTACTCAACTCTAGTCTCATGCTCAGATCTTTGTAGCGCTGACGGTGGGTTTTGTGGCCTCCATCCTTGATTAAATCCGGGGGCTATAAGGCCCCGCTTGTTGCCTTTGCTGGAATTGTTATTGTGGTTGTGGCCTTTGTTGGTAGGATTGTTGCTGAGGTGGCAGGCGAGCTTGTTGTTGTTGTTGTTGTTGTTGTTGTTGTTGTTGAGGGGTTAAACTCCAATATTGTTTGAATTTGAAAATCCGGGGTGAGACTTCCAAGACGATTCACCCAAGACCCATTATTTGATCCACCTGGCTTGTAATCAGAAACATACTGAACCTGCTCAACAGGTTCCTCATATGCCTTGTCGCCAACGTACATGACTTAGCCTTTCCAATCATTTGTGTGCCTATTTGATGTCGATGTGTCAAGCAAAATATAAGGCTCAATCAGCTTCTTCTCAAATCTCTCCACCACTCTAGATAGAGAGTCAAACTTTGTCGCCAATTCTGCCACTGCCTTGGCTTCATATATGCTTGTCAGCTTCATCGATGATGATGTTTGGCCGCTCTCATCAGCCCACTGCTGATTGTAGAGACCATTTCCTCTAGTAACGTCGTAGCATCTTCCGGTGTCTTTGATAATCGCCCCATTAGCGATGACGTCAATAATCATCTTCGTATATACTTTCAAACCATTGGAGAAGCTATGCACTATCTCCCAATCATCTATGTTGTGGTGGGGGCATTGATGTTGTAGATCCTTGAAGTGCTCTCATGCCTCATATAACGATTCCTGGGGGCCCTGCCTGAAAGACATCAAAGAATTTCATATCTTTACGGACTTTGAAGGCGGATAGAACTTGTTGACGAAGGCGCTTTCTAGCTCGTCCCAAGTAGTAAATGTGCCATGTGCTTGCGTCCTCAAGCAATATTGAGCTTTATCTCGAAGAGTGAAGGGAAAAAGCAGCAGGTGGATGGCATCCTCGGGTACATTAGGGATCTGAAAGGTGGCGCACTTCACCAAGAACATCTGGATATGGTAATGCAGATTTTCATGCGCATTTCCATGGAAGGGATCTTGTTGCATCAGCACAATAAGCCTCGTTTTCAGCTCAAAATTCTTCTCTGGTGACAACTTTGGCATAATTAGGGATGAAGAAGTCGAGTTGTTTGGAGTAAGCCTATCCCAGAAGGAAATAAGTCTAGCAGTTCGTCGTGGAATATTTTCCTCCGTCATTTGATTTTCCTCTGAAGTTTGCCTCTTATCTGCTCTTAATTTCCTTATGGTACGCCCGATCTCGGGATTAAATAATATATCTTCCTCGGTTGCCCTCGATCGTGTGTTCATGCACAGAAAAAGAGAATCTGCAAAGAAGTGTTAGCACAATAGAGGAATAAAAGGAAAAAAGAAATAAAATAAAAAAGAATAGCTAAGTAAAAATATAGAATACCGTCGCTTCCCCAGCAACGGTGCCAAAAACTTGGTCGTCCTGGATAGTAACTCCGAAAACAATGTAGTTTTACCCAAGCGCACGTTTAAGTGGTGAGCGGGTATCAAATCATGGGGAGGAACTATTGGTATCTATATCGATTACTAAGCTATTATGAAATGGTGGCGAAGAAATATTGGTGTTACAATCGTTCAAAGTGTTGGTTATAAATTCAATTTATAAGAATATCTAGGGCTTGGGAATCCCCACTGTAGATGTCAAGCAATCAATGTGAATCACGAATCTCTATATTACTACTCTTGATTTAGGGTGAACTTGTAGCAACTAAATTGGGAACCAACGCACACTCTCGCGCTACGCAAGTCTATAGTAATCTAAATTAGAGCCTCGCTCTCGCGCAAGCCAAGTTCAAACTACTAGCATTAAAATCGACAATAATATCCAATTCCAACTTAGGCTCGCTCTCACACAACTTAAGTTCAAATCTAGATCGTGATAGTTCGTATCCGTTTTACAATCGTACAAACGAATATAATTATAGAAATATAATAAAGATGCTAGTTTTGTCGCTCTTGCACAACAATTCTAGGGAATCTCGATTATAGATCTAAATCAAATATCTAGGGCGTCCCTTAGATCAAGATCCTCTCTCGAGCTCTCAAGATCTAATAGAAATCCCTTGCTATCCGTAGTAAATAAATCACAACCTAACCCTTAACAAGCTTAGCGACATAGAAATTCAATAGATCACACAAATCATACTTTAGATCCATGGGGTTCATCCCTTTGCCCTTGAGCAAAGAGACTACTTATAATTCATCATAAAAATAACAATAGAAACAAGATGTGCAATAGAATCATCACAGAACTCAGATTTAGAAAGAAATATAGTATAAAATTATCAGCTTGCAAGAGTTTAGACAAACCAATTTTGGAATAAAAGCTTCAAGAATAAGAAATTTAGATCCTTCTCTCCAATCCTTTCGCCAAAAGAAAACTAAAACTAAAATTAAAACTAAGAAAATTATTCTAAAGAGTCTCTCCTTGGGCTGCCCACAAAACTGGGTAATTATAGCCGCCCAAAAAGTACAAAAAATCCTGACAGATTTGCTAACCCCTAGTTTCCCTAAGATGGCCGACGTCGTACCCGGTCGAGTGAACTGCTCACTCGATCGAGTGAGAAATCTGCAAGAAATAGGGATTTTCAGTGTTCTGGAAGTTCAGACCACTCGACCGAGTAGTCTGTTCACTCGGTCGAGTAAGGTTCTTACTCGGTCGAGTGGGACCGACTGCATATCCTCTCAAAAACAGAGAAGTGTCAAAGAATTTCTTCACATTTTTTATCTCTACTCAAACGAGTGGGATTCTCACTCGGCCGAGTGGAAATTTCTACTCGGTCGAATACATTATGGCTCTTCTTCAGGCTGGATTGGGCGTGTCAGATTCACTCGGTCGAGTGCGCTGCTCCACTCGGTCGAGTGAGCTGCGTCACTCGGCCGAGTGGCTTGTTTCAATACTCTTTTCTCCTTCTTCTCGCTTCCTCGTCATTTCTTTTGCCTTTCTTCTTCTACTACTAATCCTCCAGCACCGTTAGGTCTCTGATATCATCGTAAAAGATGCTCCGGCATGTGTGTAAGTGCTCGTGGCTCCAAATTGCTCCCGATTGCTCCATATTTTCTGAAATCAGACGAAACCAAGAAATAGTGAAATATATCGTAAAAACATCGTATAATCGTTAAAATCGCGATATGAGCAATCGTTATGGGATGGAAAAATGTAGAAATAAAGTGTAAAATATGAGCCTATCAGTGACAACCAATTTTAGTACGCCCACTGACAACGTTCTAAGATCTAGAAAATACCCAAGTTTATTAGCATGACCTCCCTGTGGGATCGGTATCTTTTTATATTACAAAGATATGACACCATGCACTTGTGGTAGTCTCTGGGGTTAAATTCGGAGCGCACATAGTCATATCTAGGTGGGTTTTGGAGTTAATTATGGGACGCATCAAGCTTTTGGTGCCGTTGTCAGGGAGGTACCGGTTATTACTTGGGTTTATTTCTTTATTGAAGAATTTGTTAGCAACTCTTACCATCTCTTATCTTTCCATATTTTTATTCTTTTTATTCCTTTGTAACTGACGCTTCTCTCCAGTCAATATTCTTTAAAAACAATCAGGTATTATGGAGATGCAAGTACCTTGGATCAGTGATTCTGATTGCAGCTCAGATGGGTTTAAATCTTCTCCATACCAAGCATACGATTCTCAAGACTCATACATGGAGGGAGCCATGGTTGAAAACACGACAAGGGAGCTACTGGATGCAGTCTGATTCATCGGATCAGGAACCTACATGGCAGGTGATGGGTCCCAACAAATGGTTATAGATTATATAATGAACAATGTTTCTGATGTAGATATCATTAAGGACGACATCCATATAAGCTTTGAAAGCGTATGAACCACTGAGTGACTACCAATTCTCGAATATCTTGGAATGCGTTGTGACTGATGTATGGACCAACGATTCGGTTTGATTCCATGTGGAGGACCCTATGGTGCAAGAGCTATCAATCTTCATTGCTAGTACCTTCAAGGATGCAGAGTACTTGGATGGCGGCCCCATCTCTGATGGAGTCTATGTATGGTACGAGGGTGATGCTATACACTTATATGGTGATAATATCCTCCAAACAGAGACATACGAAGACTACGTCAACGAAGAGTGGATAGAACCCGACCAACTTCAAGGAGACATCATTCAGGGAAGCCCTCTTGACTCTACGCCTGATAATATGTGCGCAACTAGAAATCTTATTCATATTGACAGGTGCACTACGGATCCTAATCCCATGGAGATGGACTCTGCAGACATTTATCACAATGCACCATCATCACCCTGCTTATCTTACGAATCCGCCGAAGAGGAATTCGCCGAAGCCGAACCAATAATTGAAGACGCATCCTTACCACAGGCGAGCGATGATGGGGTACATCACCCCCTCAGGTAGAACTAAAACATCTTCCTGCGAATTTAAAATATGCTTTCCTAGGGGAGAATTCCACCTACACTGTCATCGTTAGCGCCTCCCTGACTGAGCCACAATTAGAAAGTCTTCTTAAACCCCTCAGAACTCATAGGAAAGTGATAGGGTATATCATTGCCGATCTGAAAGGCATTAGCGAAACAGTATGCACCCATAGAATCCACCTCGAGGAAAATGCAGCTACTTCCATTTACCCTCAAAGGCGATTGAACCCTAACATGAAAGAGGTAGTCAAAAAAGAGGTGTTGAAATTGCAAGAAGCCGATATTATCTATCCCATTTCTGATAGTAGATGGGTTAGTCTCGTTCAGGTTGTCCCTAAAAAGGGGGCATGACCGTTGTGACGAATGATAAAAACGAATTGCTATCCACTAGGACTGACACTGGTTGGCGCATGTGTATTGATTACAAAAAACTTAATAAGGCCACCAGAAAAGACCATTTTCCCCTCCCATTCATTGACCAGATGCTTGAGCGACTTGCCAAGTACAAATATTTTTGTTACCTTGATGGATATTCCGGATTCTTCCAAATCCCATTGCATCGTGAAGACCAAGAAAAAACGACGTTTACTTGTCCTTATGTCACCTTCGCATACCAAAGAATGCCATTTGGATTATGTAATGTGTTGAGTATTGGTGTTTCATACCAATGTTATTTTGATGATGATCACAACATTATGTTGATGCTAATGACTCTCTTGTTTTAGTCTCATAGTTAACATTTCAAAAATATCATTTTTGGAGACTAAACATCTTGGTGCAAGGATGGACATCGAGAGGAGCAATGCCAAAGCTTGGACTCAAGGGGTGCCAAAGCTTGGAGATGATGGAGAGCATCAAGGTTGAAGCCATAGACTCTAAGGGAAGCAATGTAGTCCATGTAATATCTCATTTATTTCTTTTCTCCTTTTTGAGTCTAGGTTTAATGTAATGCCATGATAGAAGGATTAACTAATTCATGCATATGTATTTTCCATCTTAGTGAGCCTCAGGATTATCATAGAAATCAGCCCAATAGGTTCACCATGCCTTAAACTCCAACTGGAGTTTTTGGCTCTCCAACATGCGACTTATGATGGTTTTACAGGTGACTGGGTGATTCCAGGCACCTGTCGAGCCTTCTACAGTCGACTGTAGTGCACTTCTCAAGTCAACCTTTTATTGACTCTTACTTAAGCTTATGGAACAGTCGACTGAAGGTCAATTTACAGTCGCCTGTCTTCCCATAGGCTCCTGTGAATTGTTCTACAGTCGTCTGTGCACAACTTGTATTTTCTGGGCTTCATCCCAATTTGCAAGTCAGTCGACTGTTGCAATTTTTACAATCGCCTATCTATTTTACAGTCGCATGTACTTTGACCATCAGTCGTCTGTATGCATACTGTGCGTAAGTTGCATCACTCTAGTTTATTTCCATCCCCTGCTATAGTCGCTTACTGAAGGATTTACAGGCGGCTGTCCTGTATACAGTCGACTATGTAGTCTTCTACAGTCGCATGTCCTGGCTCAGATTATAGTCGTTGGGATTTATTTAGCCGTTGGTCAGTCGACTGTCAAATGATCATCAGTCGACTGACGATGACGTTTCAGCCCAGATTCTAGCCGTTACAGCTTTTTGTTTTTGCCTTTTTTTCCTTGGCTTTTGAGAGTTCATATAGGGTTCCTATACATATGAGAGGGCTGCGTTTATTAGAACTTCTTAGAACTATTTCAAATCTTTAGAGATTGATTAAGCCACTCTCAAACTCTCTCATTTCCCTCTTAGAGCTCATTCTCTCCTTTATGCATTAAAGTCAAGCTCAAGGAAAATCATCCAAGTTCATCTCAAGCAAATCTCATCACTTGGAGATCCTCTTCCATGCCTTGCAATGATTAATGAGTAAGTTCATCTCAAGGCATAAGTAAGAGTATTTGTTTTACTTTGTGTTTCTTTGAAACCCTAATTCTCTTTTTGGGAATTAGATACTCTCTTTGTGGGAGTTTGGTGTCCTAGTGTAGGGCTAACCCTAATTCTTTGTGTGGGAGTTAGCAATTCTCTGTGTGTGAGTTTGACCCTTGTGTATGGTTGATTTGGTTCTTGTGTAGGACAAAATACTCTGTGAGAGGTACCTCTTTGTGGGATTGTATTCACTTCTCTTTGTGGGAATTATAGTGAATATTGGTGTGGCTAGACATACCCAAGTTTGGAGAACCAGGATAATATCTTGTGTTTGCGTTTGGATTGATTGTGATGATTAATTTCTCTTGGATTCATTATTCCGCATTTGCAAGTTAAATTTTAATTGCACAATTTATTGCCATTACTTGTTGGATCTCCTGGCACACCAAATACACTAGAAAGGGGTGAATAGTGTAAATCAAGACGATATTGCAAAATTAAAAGTTGATGAAAAATTGCAATAAGAATGCGGAATTAAAAGATCACAATCCAGAATAATCCAAACGCAAACACAGAGATTTTTATCCTGGTTCGGATCCTTGTGATCCTACGTCCAGTCCTCTATCCCATATGATTTTAATCCACTAAAACACTTGCTCCCCGCAAGTAATCAACATACACAGATGCCAACACTCCACATGTTGCAAACTTGTATAATCTCTTCAACAAGTGATTCACCAAATAAAATAAATAAAGAGTAGAGAACAATATACCTATAGCCTTGATAATATCGGAATTATAGCGCAAGGTTGGTGATGGAATCTGCAAGGTTCAAGATGTGAATTGTGGTAGAACACTGTTGGAAATTGGACTTCCTAAAGGGGCAGAATTTCTGCAGAGTTTTCCCTATGGAAATCTGAAAATCACACATATTCTAGAGAGAGAAAGAAACCTTAAGAAAAGAGAAAGTGAAAGAATTTTCGTTTGCTTTAGGCAGGGGTCTGGGGGTCTATTTATAGTCCAAAAAGTTAGTTTTCGAACGTTGTACAACGGCCTAAATTTTCAAAAAAATCTGAGCCATTTTCCAAAAAATTAGTCGACTAGGCAAAAGTATTAATCGACTAATAGTGCTGCCAGGTCAAAAAATGGCTGTTGAAGTGTCCTTTGATAGAATAACGAAAATAAACTTCCACAAACGGACAAAAACGGTTAGAAACTGACAAAGTGACGTTGGAAGGTAGTTTGTAACTGCCATTAAATAATTATAAAAATTATTTAATAGGAATCAGTTATAAAAACTGACGTTATACATATATGAAAAATTGTCTAGCAGACTAGGGAAATCTATTAGTCGACTAGGAACAAAATTTTGAGAAAATTTTAGAATTTGATCCTTATGATTGGAAAATATATTTTGACTAAAAATTATTTTGTTTTTTCCTTAATAAAATAAGAAAAAGTCTATTAGTCGACTAGGAGAAAATGATGGTCTGCTAATTTTTCTGAAGTTTGGATTTTGAGGCTGAGTCCTAAAGAACTAAGATAGAGTATTATTAAGGATTTAACAATCTAAAGTTTTGCAAGAATAAAAGTAAAATTACATCATCTTCCTCAAGATATAATAATTCATTGCTTGAGCTGCATCGTGCATTGTGATGTTGTTTCTTGCAACGTAACTTTGACGATTATCATATGTGATGGTTTGAGCTTGATAATCTGCATCCAAAGGGTTAGTATACACACATATATATAAATTATTGTATCATCAAAAACATTATGGGAAGAGAAACTTTATGTTTCCAATATTCTCCCCCTTTTTTGATGATACAATATATCATAAGATAATATGAAATAAATGTGTTTGTAACAAAATACTTGTAATTGTAAAGCTCCCATTGTCTATATGCTTTGATAGAATGAATAATCAATTTGCCAATATAAATGATTTTATAAAATTTTAATATTAATTAGCAAACGCATATATCATAAAATTTTGAATGTAGGCAAATTTTGTATATGTGTGCAAATGTGTCATGTCATTTCATATTTTTCTCCCCCTTTGAAATTATCAAAAATGGAATGAATTTCTGCAAATTATTGAATTAGTCGACTAATGAAAAGTTCTGGTCGACCAATCAGTGCAGAATGCTGAGAAACAGGGAAGAATATGAACTAAAGCAAACTGAAAACTTCATTAATAGAACTGAAGTGATACATGGATGGATTCATACATAGGATACTGCTTATGGATAAAAGCAAAATACCACAACCAAAAGCAACCTAAGCCATACTAATAAAGTACATACTAACTTGACAACAACAATTTAACACCAAACACCAAACAGAACCACTGAAAACATCTACCAAACCAGACAACTAATTAAAAAATGCAAATAACTACGATTAGTCGACTAACTAATTTCCCTAGTCGAATAATAAGCGAAATCCTTCGAAATCGCTTCAAAATGGTGGAGGAGGGTGGTCCGACGTTAATGGGGAATATGGAGACCAATGTTCAAGGAGACTGAGAATATGGGCCTGACTTTGTTGTGAAGTCTCGAAGCCCTTGTTCATAGCGATGGTGATGTTCTCTAGGCAGGTTTCAAAACCGCTCAAGTGTTCCTGGACGCCCATAAATCCCTTGTTAACATCCTCACACAGGTTGTCAATCTGCGTTTGGATAGTGGCACGCTGAGGAGGAGAGGTCCTGCGAGGGTTATGAGGGCTAACACCAAAACGACGACGGCGGAGAGGAGGTTCCGTGGGGCGATCTTCTTCTTCGTTTCTAAGAGGAGGAGGAGGAGGTAAAGTCATGCGGTTAAGAACCGAACGATCAAAATTGATAGTAGGAAATATGGAAACTTCACCAACTAAAAAGATATTGAAGTACTTGAAGATGCGGGTGATGGTGCAAGGGAGGTAAATGTGTGTTGTAATGGGCTTGATGAGTATACGCATGTAAGCATAAGCCCAATTTACCTTTAATCCCCCAACAATGGCGTAAAGACAAAGTGCAAGGTGGTTGCTAACGTAGTTTAGAGAACCAGATTTGGGAAGGAGGTTGTAGATGAGGATCTTGAAGATGAGACATAGAGTGGGAAGCAAGTCAATGTCGCTCATCCCCACAAGGAAATTCAGGCTTAATCGGGCAAGAACATTGGCATTATCTAAAGGAAAACCAAGGTCGGGGACATGATAATGAGGGATACCTAGGGCTTCGGCAAGAGAGATGTAATCGAGATGAATTTCGTGGCCCTTGACAATGGTGTCAAAGAAGACATTACCATCATCGAAGGTTACCTCCATGTTGGCATAGAACTCCTTAACTAGACTCGGATAGTAAGGAACAACCTCGACAAAACTCCAGAGATTGAGGAGAGAGACATCATCAAGAAGATTGAAAACATCATATTGGAGAATTTCGGTATCATTGAAATCTATGAAGTGTTCCGGATAAAATGGGGAGTGGCCAGGGAATCAAATTTGGTGAGGGCTTCGACGGAGTTGAAGATCAAATGACGGCGGTCGGAAGGGTTCGGACAACAGGAAGAGGAGGAGGACATCTGGGATCGTGTCGAAAGATTGGGGAACATTTAGACCAAGAGGAGAGTGGTTTTCGCATGGTAGAAATGAAGAGGAACCATTGAATTAAATAGAGAAAACTTAGAGGGAATTTCGAAATTCGAAAGTAAAAACTGATTTGGAGCCAATTGAAAACTTCCCTTAACTTCCCTAGAGGTTGAAGAACCGATTGGTGCGAAAAATGGTGGAAGAAAACGGTCAAAATCACAGTTCTGCGACAAACTGTAATTTTCTGGTCGACTAATCGAAACGTCTAGGCAACTAATCGATGCGCAGAATATTTTGAGAGGAGTAAGATGCGAAAAAAATTAGTTTTTAATAAAATAGTCGGTCAAACTAGAGGACGAAAAGGACCTGACTTCTATCCAATGCAAACGGATAGGGTGTACTTGAATTTGACTTGGCAAAGACACTCTCTAAAGTGACGTGTACTTGACAACTTGTATTTCCAAGGAGCTTTGAAAAATAGGAGGGAAAACAAAAAGTGAGGTCTTTTTGTTGTGTAGTCATTTCAAAAAGGTGTTGGCTGATCAGATTAATAAATAATAATAAGATAATATATATATATCTGATATATAGCAATATCTAATGGGTTAGTCGACTAGAACAGTCTGCTAGTCGACTAATAAAAGTATAAAATAATTCTAAACATTCCAGAAAAATTCTATATTGATATTAACATAATATATACATATAATCTATCGTTAAAATTCCGATTCACTAACTATACCAAGTTCTCTTCTAAGTTTTAGAAAAGTCTTTTCTTTAAGAGGCATAGTCAGGATATCAGCAATTTGATTCTTAGTATCTATATACTTAAGAATAATATCACCTTTTTGGACATGATCATCCAAGAAACGGTGACATATATCTATGTGCTTAGTTCGTGCATGATGTACCTGTGTTTTTGTTAAATTTATAGCACTAGTGTTATCACGCATGATTGGACATGTGTTACACTGAATGCCATAGTATTGTTTGTTTCATCCATAAAAGCTATACACATGCTAAACCAGCGGCAATGTATTCTGTTTCGGTAGTAGATAAAGAAAAAAAAATTTGTTTCTTACTAAACCAAGATACTAATGCATATCCTCAAAAGTGACAAGTTCCACTTGTACTTTTACGATCAGTTTTGCAACCAGCAAAATCTGCGTCAATTTATGAAACTAAATCAAATGAATTTGATTTTGGATAATATAAACCAAAATCAGATGTATGTTTGATATACCTAATTATCCTTTTGATAGCATTAAAATGTGATAATTTAGGATCAGATTGATGTCTAGCACATATACAAATAGAAAACATAATATCTGGTCTACTTGCGGTAAGATAAAGTAATGATCCAATCATATCTCGATATAATGTTTTATCAACACTCTTACAATTTGGATCCTTGTCAAGAGTTAATGAAGTACCCATTGGAGTATGCTTTTTTGTAGAATTCTCTAATCCAAACCGTTTGATGAGTTCCTTTGTATATTTACTTTGGTGTATAAATATACCTTCCTTCATTTGTTTGATTTGAAGTCCAAGGAAGTAGGTTAATTCACCCATGTGACTCATCTCAAATTCATTCTGCATTTTCTTAGAAAATTCTTGACAAAGAGAATCATTAGTAGAACCAAAAATTATGTCATCAACATATATTTGTATAATGATAACATCAGAATCTATATGTTTAGTAAATAAAGTAGAGTCTATTTTTCCAATAGAATAACCAGCTTTTAACAGAAAGTTCTTCAATCTTTCGTACCAAGCACAAGGTGCTTGTTTTAATCCATATAATGCTTTCTTTAACTTGAAAACATGATTTTCAAAACTTTCATGTTGAAATCCTGGTGGTTGTTCTACATAAACTTTTTCCTTTATAATACCATTAATAAATACACTTTTAACATCCATTTGATATAACTTAAAATCCTTATAACATGCATATGCTAAAAGCATTCTAATAGATTCTAATCTTGCGACAGGAGCAGAGGTTTCATCATAATCTATGCCTTCTTCCTGATTATAACCTTGTGCAACTAATCTAGCCTTAATTCTAACTACTTGACCAGATTCATCCAATTTATTCTTAAATACCCACTTTGTTCCTATAATAGGATGATCTGAAGGTCTAGGTACTAATTCTCATACATCATTCCTTTGAATTGATTCAGTTCTAACTGCATTGCTATAATCCATGAATTATCTTTACATGCTTCAATAATGTTCGTTGGTTCAATGGATAATATAAATGCACAATTGGTCATTTGTTCTATTTGAGATCTAGTTCTTACTCTATCAGAAATATCTCCAATAACTAGATCATGTGGATGATTAGGAATTTGAACAAATGCTTTAGGAAGACTTGTATTCTTAGGAATTATCTCAGGAATGGGATTAGTAGAATCATCGTCATCTAACTTAGTGTTTTCTAAAGAACTAGTGATAGGTATAGAATCTTCTTCATCTAAGTGTGTGATAGCTGTAAAATTTTCATCAAAATTTACATGAAGAGATTCCTCAATACATAAGGTTCTTTTATTATAAATCCTATAAGTTTTACTACGTGTAGAATATCCTACAAAAATACCTTCGTCTGACTTAGAATCAAACTTGTCTAGTGAATCCTTAGTGTTAAGAATAAAACATTTACTACCAAATATTTTAAAATAAGACACACGAGGTATACGATCATAAAACAATTCAAAACAAGTTTTATTTATTTGTGGTCTTACCAAAATTCTATTTAATACATAACATGCAGTAGCAATGCCTTCTGTCCAAAAGTATTTTGGTAAAGCACTATCACATAACATGGTTCTAGCACATTCTTGTAATGTTCTATTTTTTTCTTTCAACTACACCATTTTATGGTGCAGCTCAAGGAAAAGAAAAGTTATGTGTTATACCATGTTTATTACAAAATTTTGTAACTAATTTATTTTCAAACTCTCCTCCATGATCACTACGAACAGTAATAATGGATGAAGATTTTAAAATTTGAATACTTTTACAAAATATTGTAAATTCTTCAAATTCATCATTTTAATGCTTCAAGAATAAACCCAAGTATATCTTGAAAAATCATCAATAATAACAAATGCATATTTATTACCATTTAAAGAGGCTATTCTAGAAGGACCAAATAAATCTAAATGCAAAAGTTCAAGTAGTATTTTTGTAGAGATAGCATCTTTCAATGTAAAAGAGGATTTATGCATTTTACTTTATTGACATGCATCACAAAATTGTGGATGAGTAAAAGATATATTAGGCATTCTAGAAACTAACTTTTGTTTTGAAATATGTGCTAAATGCTTACAGTTAGTATGTCCAAAACATTTATGCCATAATAATGTGTTATCTGTGGATGCTAGTAGACAATGATTATTTGAAGATAATTTCATGCATTATATATATATATATATATATATATATATATATATATATATATATATATATATATATGAAGAATATGCTTTGCGTCATTATTGATCTAACAGAAAGAATACAAGACACTCCCGGATGGAAAAAGGATACAAGTAATGTAAGTAGAGGCACATACACCTACATCCTACAAAACAAGCACCTTCCGCTATCCGTAGGTCAAAATAAACCAAAATACAATGAATCTAATCAAGAAGCCCCCAATTTTGAGGGGCGAGGCCATCCTCAACTGTGCGTATTTTGTACACCATTATTTATTAGAGAAATCACATTATTTGTGCACAAAACACGAATTCTATTGAGTATTTCTGCATTTTTATATTTTTCTTAGCATCGTCTCGATCTCACGATTCCAACGACTATTTATTTGTATTTTTCTGAGATCTGTGCTAATTTCGTGGCAGCCATCTGGCTCGAACGGCATCAGCAACTATCCACCGTTCGATCTGAGAGAGGCATCAACCTTGCCGAAGAGCAATCCTCATCATCAGCAATATAGTAGGCGGGTCTGCGACAATTTGTGCCATCAAAGATGACAAGCCTACCAACAGTTCTTCCTATGAAAATACCTATACCCGTCAAAGGTTTAAGAAAGCTACTGGAGAATTATCCCAGGCAGCAGAGATGGTGATTTAATGAGTCATTGCCAGGAATAGGGTAGCCGAGTTGCGTCGGCGAGAGAACTGTCTCCTTCAGGAACCTCATGCCAAAATAGCGTAGTGACAATGCGTTTAGTCGTTTTTTAGTGAATTCATACACATAGAAGTAAGTATCGGATAATGGAATTACAGATTTTACTAGCTCGGCAATGGATAGTAATGATGGAGTCTTTTCTTGCATGTCAATAAGACGACCAATTGGGGTATTTGGAAGTGTAGTAAGGAGATCTCCAAAGGATTTAGTGTTGTAATCGCTCCCATACGATGTCTCAACCCCCTACTATGCTCATGAGCGAGGAAGAAATGAGTTCAACGACAAATAATTTTGCCAATGCAGAGGTGACGTCCCTGAAAAACAGCGTTTTTGAGTTAGCAGCCACATTACTTTTAGTGATAAGACGAGTAGTCATCCTGGTTAAGAGACGAGCATAGAACTCAGCTTTAAGAATATCGACCCATTGGCGGAAATAGATTGTTGACAAGAGACAACTCAACGCAAGTACGTTTGGGGTTATTTTGTTGGAAGTGAGTTCAGCGTCACATTGTTAGCTTCTGAAACCCCGAACTAAAGAGGTTCTGGAGTTTGGAGAGCACATTTATATACTTCAGACCCCCCAACCCTTGGGTGTGAATGATGAGAGTGATCACTTGAACCTAGCTTAATGTATTACCGACTGTACTTGCCAGCAGCATTTGGAAATCCTGGACAAGAAGCCCAACAAGAAGGGTGCAAGAGTGCACTGGTCCTTAAGCTCCCTTACTATTCAAACCCCGTTAAGAGAATGGTCATGTCGGGAGCTTTTACGAGTACACCCTTCTTAGCCTGCTTGTTCCTCATGCCACCATTTGTGATAGTCATAGAATCATCAATTAGAGAACGTGACTGCAGTCCCTCGCTGAAGGGATTTATGCGGACCGCGGTTTGTCACATTTGGGTTGTTTAGCTGACATGTGCTTTGGGCCAGGAGCTGTGTGCCCTCATGGGCCATCGCCCCTGACACAACAGGCCCCAGTGTTACAATCCCCTAATCGGCTCGGGCTCGGGGAATTCCCAATTTTTTCCGATTTGCCCTTGTTGAAGATTCGCTCCCGCTTTCACAGCCTCTATCTCCCCAAGATGCCCATCAGCTTCTGTTTATGTACAGAAGTTCGCCCCCTCCTTCGCACAATCTTGTTTTGAATCGCCTAGCCTTCAAAACAAGAATCACCCCCCTTACTGGGAACAACCAGTTTGACCACAGTATCCATCACGCAACATCCCCTCCTGTCAACATTTGTACACCCTATACTAACTTCCTTCCGACGCTGTCCTCCAAGCTGCTGCGAACCAATATTATCCATTACCCTCCAGGCGTTTCATCCTCCAGAATACACATCTCTGGGCAACCAAATTCATATCCCCCTAGACTCCTCTATAACCAACCTTCACGGGGCACTGACTACTGTGGCCGAAGCACCTGACTCCCACTTCGCAACGCCTTGTCACCCATGAACAGCGATAGTCCGATGGCTTCCGCTTTAACTCAGGCATCTTGCGTATCAAATAGGGTCGCCGATCACTGGCAATAGCATTCGCAGCGTCCAAAGGTTAATACAGGAACCGCCGTGATCCCGCTCATAACCCGCTAACCTACCATCAAACGCCACGGTCCTCCTTGCGCCTTGCCCATGCCTTGATGTCTCCCACAACGTACGTTCAACCCCTTCGGCAGCGATCGCCACTCCCTCAACTTCAGGCGGAATACGATCTCTTCTCAGCAGCTTAGGCCGCAGAGCTAGCGGCTATCAAGCTTTCCACCCACTTTTCTTCCGGCCCCCGATCCCTTCCTTCTCCCGTTCTTCCTGAATCCGTTAGATGTGGTGCTCCATCGATACCGGATTGAAAGATCAAGCAGTGGAAGAAACAAGAACAGTGATCCACAAGATCAGTCGTCGCCTCAGCTTGATCAGGCTCAAAACAGCAACCACCAGACCAATAAGGAATAGCAAAGCTCAGAATACGAACTAGAAACAGATTAGCCTTACCCCCCGGACGCGACCTCAGTAGAGATCCACACGAATCTAGAGCGACCACTCGAATCCATTCAAGGCGGCCACCGGATCGCTCGAAATCGAAGAGACAGAGCGACGCTTCGAGGGAGGGAGGAGCCAGTCGCTTCCACCGGATTGCACTCCCCCGCCGCCGTCAGCCGGGGCGGCCGTCATCTCAGAATCGCCTCGCACTCTAGAATTCTCAGAGAGAGAAAATGTTATTATATATATATATATATATAATTCTTACGATTACCTTGAAATAAAATATTAGACATGTTAAAGTGATATATAATGCATGCGTTCTTTTCAAAAACAATTTTAAAATCTTTATCGCTTAATTGAGAAATGGATAAGAGATTATGTTTCAAACCGTCAAAGAGTAGCATGTTTTCGATGATTGGCTTAGTTGGATCACCAACTGTTCTAATGCCAATCACTTTACCTTTGTTGTTATCACCAAAAGTAACGGTGCCACCATCTTTGAATTGAACGATTGATAGAAGTCTGATGTTCCCGGTCATGTGTTTAGAACATCCACTATCTAGTATCCATCTTTCTTTTATGGGTACCTAAAAGATAAGCAATAAATATTGGTACCCTTTTTATATGGGTCCTTAGGATTAGTCCTTAGGAAACCAAACCCAAGTGGAATTTGGTTTCTTCAAATAATTTGGAGAAAGAATAATATTTTTCATAAAGTTAGAAACATATGTATCTTTATCATATAAACAAATATCTTTGGGAACCCAAATATTATGCATAATTGTTTTTTAGGGGATGTAATAAAATTGGTCTTCTTTTGGATATGAATAATATCATTTTTCATACTATTAGAAGAGTCAGTTTTCTTTGCATTAATAAATACATGCTTTTTCTTTTCTAAAGTAGTATTACCAAGAATATTAGATTTGTGAGTATTCTTGTACCCCAAACCTCGTCTATGATTAGCAGGATGTTGTATTCTAAGTAAATCATCAAGATTATTCTTTCCTTTATTAAACTTAATAATGTTAAAAGACATATCATCATATTTCAATTTTAGAGAAGAAATATCTTTATCTAAAATGGAAATGCGTGAAATCATGTTATGATTCTCAGATTTGAGAATCTCATTTTCGTGAAGTAGTTTATCATTTTGAGAGGATAATATTTCCTTCTCAAATTTTAACCTATCTAATGAAGAAGAAGAAGAGGTCAGTTCTTGATGAGAAAGAACTAATGCCTTATGTTGAGAATTCAATTTCTTTAATCTCGTATATAATTCATTAAAAGCATAGTCGTTCTTCATTATCTAAACTACTTACCTCATTATCACTTTGTGCCATAAAGCACATATGCGCTTTCTCTTCTTTAAATTGTTCGTTGACTTCTTCTTCTTCATCTGAAGATGAAGAGTCACATGTTGCTGCTAGTGCCTTTTTTCTCTTTTCGAACTTCTTATCCTTTCTAAAGTTGTTGAATGTCCTTTCTTTAGGCTTAAGAAGTGGACAATCCTTTTTCATGTGTCCGTGCCTGTTACATTGAAAACACAAAGAAGCATCGGAAGTTTTAGGCTTAAAACTTTTAAACTTAGCTTTTCGTAGAAACTTCTTGAAGTTTCTAGTTATTAGTGCCATGTCTTCATTGTCTATGTCTGAACTATCGGTGACTGATGAAGCGGCAAAGGCATGAGTTTTCTTCTTTGTATCTGCTTGTTCTTTGCGATCCAAAAGTTGTACTTCGTAGGCCATCAGGTTACTAAACAAACTGTCAACTTTGAGAGTTGAAAAGTCATTGGCTTCTTCTATGGCTGTAGTCTTCTTCTCCCATTCTGACGTTAAGGCACAAAGAATCTTCCTTACTTGTTCTGTTTGAGTATAGGTCTTGCCAAGGGCTATTAAAGAGTTGACAATGTTGGTGAAACGAGTGATCATTTCTCCAATTGGTTTATTCTCCTTCATTCTGAATAACTCAAACCAGTGAACAAGAACAGAGATTTTAGTTTCCTTAAATTTATTAGTTACTTCATGTGTTACCTGGAGTGTATGCCAGATGTCATATGCAGTTTTGGCCTAGGAGACATGGTTGAACTCATTCTTGTCCATTGCGCAGAATAGTGCATTCATTGCTTTAGTTGCAGGTTGCAGCAGACTTGTCGTTAGTGGTCCATTGGGCATATGGAGTTGTAGGCTTCTCGTATTGAGTTTCCAACATGTTCCAAAGTTCTTAGTTAATGCTTTGAAGATAGATTGTCATCCTTGTCTTCCAATAGGAGTAGTTGGAACCATTGAATAGTGGAGGCTTTGTAGTAGAGTGCCCTTCTGGAAGTTGTGATGTAGAGGATGAAATGTTCATCGGATAAGTGTAAGCCATCTTAACCATGTAGCTCTAATACCAAAAGTTGGATCTCCTGGCACACCAAATACACTAGAGGGGGTGAATAGTATAAATCATGACGATATTGCAAAATTAAAAGTTAATAAAAAATTGCAATAAGAGTGCGGAAATAAAGATCACAATCCAGAATAATCCAAACGCAAACACAGAGATTCTTATCCTGGTTCGGATCCTTGTGATCCTACGTCCAGTCCTCTACCCCGTGGAGATTTGAATCCACTAAAACACTTGCTCCAGCAAGTAATCAACATACAAAGATGCTCACTCCCCGTGTTGCGAACTTGTACAATCTCTTCAATAAGAGATAAAATAAAGAAAGTGTATGAAGTAATATCACATATAGCCTTGATAATATCAGAATTATAGCGCAAGGTTAGTGATGGAATCTCCAAGGTTCAAGATGTGAATTGTTGTAGAACACTCTTAGAAATTGGTCTTCCTAAACGGGCAGAATTTATGCAGAGTTTTCCTTATGGAAATCTGAAAATCACACACTTTCTAGAGAGAGAAAGAAACCTTAATAAAAGAGAAAGTGAAAGAATTTTGGTGTGTTTTAGGCAGGGGTCTGGGGGTCTATTTATAGTCCAAAAATTTAGTTTTCGAACGTTGGACAACTGCCTAAATTTTCAAAAAAAAATCTGAGCCATTTTTCCAAAAATTAGTCGAGTAGGCACACGTATTAGTCGACTAATAGTGCTGCCAGGTCAGAAAATGGTTGTTGAAGTGTCCTTTGATAGAATAACGGAAATAAAATTCCACAAACAGACAAAATTGACTAGGAACTAACAAAGTGACGTTGGAAGGTAGTTTGTAACTGCCATTAAATAATTATAAAAATTATTTAATAGAAATTAGTTATAAAAACTGACGTTATAACTATATGAAAAATTGTCAAGCAAACTAGGGAAATCTATTAATCGATTAGAAACAAAATTTTGAGAAAATTTCAGAATTTGATCCTTATGATTGGAAAATATATTTTGACTAAAAATTATTTTGTTTTTTTCCTTAATAAAATAAGAAAAATTCTATTAGTCGACCAGGAGAAAGTGTTGGTCTGCTAATTTTTCTGAAGTTTGGATTTTGAGGCTGAGTCCTAAAGAACTAAGGTAGAGTATTATCAAGGCTTTAACAATCTAAAGTTTTGCAAGAATAAAAGTAAAATTACATCATCTTCCTCAAGATATAAGAATTCATTGCTTGAGCTTCATCGTGCATTGTGATGTTGTTTCTTGCAACGTAACATTGACGATTGTCATATGTGATGGTTTGAGCTTAATAATCTGCATCCAAAGAGTTAGTATACACACATATGTATAAATGATTGTATCATCTAAAACTTTATAGGAAGAGAAATTTTATGTTTCCAATATTACTCTATTCCCCCCAGAGTGTTTGTTGTTAGTATTGCAAGGTAGACAGTCCTTACAATTGGTATCAGAGCGAGGTTATAGCATACAACAACGATGAAATTCAACGTTATATCTGCATCTTATGAAGAAGGTCTATCAACCGTACGACCCCCGCTCTTTAATGGAACCAACTACCCAAGTTGGAAGATCAAGATGATGATCTGCTTGGAGGGTCAAGACCTTTGGGACATCACGGAGTCGCCATTTGAGAAGCCTACTACACCCGCGGCTTCAAGGACAAAAGCGGAGAAGGACTCGATCAAATTCAATGCAAGTACTATTAATGCATTCCGGTGCTTCCTCACTTCAAATGAGTTCAACCGCATCTCCATGTGCAAAACGGCCAACGAAATTTGGCATACATTGGAGATTTCTCATGAAGGGACTTCGAAGGTAAATAAATCTAACAATGCTTATTTAGATCTAAATATGAGTTGTTTAAGATGCAGTAAGGTGAAAACATCTCGGAGATGTTCATAAGGTTCACAGAAATCGTGAACGCTTGGAAGGACTTGGGAAGGTGATTTACCAATAGGATCGAGTGGAGAAGATCTTTGACTCACTTACATCTCAATGGGAGTCAAAGGCCAACGAAATTTTGGAGTCAAATGACATGTCCAAATACAGCGTTGAGGAGTGCATTGGGAATCTCATGGGGTATGAAGTGAAGCTTCAACACAAGAAGGAGATTCAACCATCCAAGCCCGAGAAGCCGGAGAAGCAAAAGGGGGTTGCATTCCATGCCGAGAAGGAGCCAATCGAGAATCCTCGAGTGAAGATGATGGAGAAGGAGATGCTAGCTATGATGATTTCATCGAGCTTGCTAAGTAATTCAATGCATTCCTCAAGGGCAAGCAAAGTAAATCTTTGTCAAAGTTTGCCTCCAACTCTAACAAGGTTCCTACTTGTTAAACTTGCAGTGGTAAAGGTCATCGCTCTACCGAATGCCTTTCCAAACCCTCCAAAGATAACTACCAAGGGAAAGGGAAGAAACATTGGAAAGGCAAGTCTAAATTCAAGAATCAAAAGAAGGGACTTGTCGGCACATTCGATGACTCAGATGAGGATTCATATAGTGACAAAGAGGGAGATGACAAGGAGCAAGCCCACATGTGCTTTATGGCAAAAGGGGAAGAGTCTTCGTCTAGCTCTAGCAAGGAGGAAAGCGATGGTGAAGAAAAGGAGGAGCCGAATCTACCATATGAGAAGCTTGAGTATCGTTTCAATGTGGCCTCCAACGTGGCAAGTAAGTGCATCGACTCATATGATAAATTAAAAGCAAAATTTAAAAATGCTATGAGTAGGGTGCATGAACTTGAGTCTTTTAGTATAAACAATAATGATATGCATATTTGTGACACTAGTGAGAGAGACACACTTCTCTCTCAAGTTAAAGAATTGAGCATTTCCAATGATAAATTAGTAGCTCAAAAACTTAGCTTAGAAACTCGCATTCAACAACTTACATTGAAATGCGAAAAGAAATTCCAAAAGCTTATTAGCTTTGTTCATGCTAGGGATTCACTCCATGGTTTGCTTGAAAAACAACATTCGGCAAACCATAGAGGAGGTTTGTGATACACTCCAAAGGTGGTTACCAAACACACCTCTATTTCTTCTTTTTGGTGCAAATACAAGAAATATTGCAAAAGTACTTAAGAAGAATCATCATGCTTTATTTTATAACAATAACACCAACAAGAAGCATGTAAATCACAAGGTGGTGAGGAAAAATGAAAACTCTTCATTTTTTGCTAAGAAGCAAAATCCTCACTTTATGCATGCTAAAAAATATTTTCTACACCTAACCATGTCACATCCACCCCTCTTGCTAAGGCAAACCCCTTGCCGAGGAAATCCTTGAGTTTATGTATTCCCACTAGGTGTAGTGTGCAAGAGTGTGATAGCTACATCAACTCTTTGGTTAGGGATGTGATCACCTCATGTGATTATATTAGGAAATCAAACTCCTCTTGGGTTTGGTTCTCTAATGTTTAGGTTCCTCACACATATGCATATTGCATGTGTATTGTGCTTAAATGTTTATTTTTAGCATACCCATTGTTTGTGTATGTCTCATGATTTTGAAAATATTTTCAAATGTATTTTTCATGAAGATAGGGACCTTGGGGAATACATTGGCATACATGCATTTGTTGATCCATATGTATGTCAATGGGGGAGTTAATATGTTGTATGGTTTAAAATATTTTAAAACATATTTTAACTCTCATTTCGGGTTGTTTTTGTTTGGGATCATTGTTTCACAATTGGTGTCATTTTACAATTGGTTATGATGGTGTCAAACTCAACCCATTGATATTGCCAACATGTTTCATGTTATATTTCCGTTTGGTAATGTAATGTGTATCAATTTGATTGATTCTTTTTCCATATATATGCTTTGATACACTTAGGCCCATGGCTCCAAGTTTGATTAACAATTGGTAAAGAAGATTATCTTTAAAGATATTTTATCTCTTTCTTTACAATTGGTATTAGATTTTAGAAATAAAAAATTTGACCATTTCTATGATCTAAGGGGAGCATAAGATAGTGATTGATACCTACTAAATTTAACAATTTGGTATCATACATCTCTTTAACTCTTGCATATTGTCACATCTTTAATTAGAATGACAAGGGGGATATATTTTATGTCCACCTTTTTGACAATGACAAGGGGGAAAGATATATGCATTATGTAAAGCATGTTTTTGATACATATGCATTTGGAGAGAGTGGTATATCTCTGGGGAGAGATATGTGGGATTATGTAAACCATTCATGTGTGCATGTTATATACTTATTGCAATTGGTTTATGTAATCCATGCCTATTATATATCACCATGGTTTCTCATTATTTCATTTGGTATAATCAGTATTTACAATTGTGTATCTCATTTTACAATTGGTGCATATAAGTAGGGAAAACTCATTAGCATTGTGCTTTATTTTCTTTATGTGTACATAATGTGTGTCATCATCAAAAGGGGGAGATTGTTGAGTATTGGTGTTTCATACCAAAGTTATTTTGATGATGATCACAATATTATGTTGTTGCTAATGACTCTCTTGTTTTAGTCTCATAGTTAACATTTCAAAAATATCATTTTTGGAGACTAATCACTTGGTGTAAGGATGGACATTGAGCGGAGCAATTCCATAGTTTGGACTCAAGGGATGCCAAAGCTTGGAGATGATGGAGAGCATCAAAGTTGAAGCCATAGACTCTAAGGGAAGCAATGTAATCCATGTAATATTTCATTTATTGCTTTTCTCCTTTTTGAGTCTAGGTTTAACGTAATGCCTTGATAGATGGATTAACTCATTCATGCATATGCATTTTCCATCTTAGTGAGCCTTAGGATTATCATAGAAATCATCTCAATAGGTTCATCTTGTTTTAAACTCAAACTGGAGTTTTTGGCTATCCAACAGGCGACTGATGTTGATTTTACAGGCGACTGGGTGATTCCAGGCGCCTGTCTAGCCTTCTATAGTCGACTATAGTGCACTGCTCAAGTCAACCTTTTATTGAATCTTACTTGAGCTTATGGAACAGTCGACTGAAGGTCAATTTACAGTCGCGTTTCTTCCAACAGGTGCCTGTGAATTGATCTACAGTAGTCTGTGCGTAACTTGCATTTTCTGGTCTTCATCCCAATTTGCAAGTCAGGCGACTGTTGCAGTTTTTATAGTCGCATGTCTATTTTACTGTGGCCGGTACTCTGGCCTTCAGTCGTTTGTATGCATACTGTGCGTAAGTGGCATCTCTCTGTTTTATTTCCCTTTCCTGCCACAGTCGCCTGCTGAAGGATTTATAGGCACCTGTCTTGTATACAGTCGATTGTATAGTCTTCTACAGTCGCATGTCCTGGCTCAGATTATACCTGTTGGGATTTATTTAGCCATTGGTCAGTCGACTGTCAAATGATCATCAGTCGACTGTCGATGACATTTCAACCCAGATTCTAGCCGTTACAGCTTTTGTAATGACCACTTTCCGGTCATACATATTTTAGTGCGTATGCTGTTTCGTACAAGCATTTTCGTAGTTGGTTTTATTGTTATTTTCCATAGCTCAGACGCGTGATTGGACCCCGTACCCACGATCCTCTCGGAGGCACGATTGCTCCGATGTTTTCCTTACGACTTTTTGGGTATCGGGAGACGTAGTTGTTTTATCTTCCTATCATTACCAATTATTTTTATAACACAATTCAACTGAGTTTTAATGCCTTGGGAATTTTTTGAAACAAAACAAATCATCATTTTAACTAACCTACTAATGATTTGTTGTTGGGTTTCAGGTCAAACGTATTAAATTCTTATAAAAAGAAACGTATCCTACTAAATCTGTTAGAATCAAATCATGTTAAATCTAAATCTATCTTTTAATAGCCCAACGTCTTTTTCCCTTCACCCATTCTCCCCACGTCATCCATCTTCCCCACGTTTTCCTCCCTATCCCCACGTGAATCCTTCCCTCCCTATGTTTCTCTGCAAGCTAACAGCCTCACCTACTCCATTATTTATAAAACAAACCCCAGGGTCATCTACTGTACCCCTATATCCCTTTATAAAAAACCTAGGATATTGGTTCCTACAGAGACCTAAGGCCATCTCCAGCGCCGCCCGACGTTGTCCATAGTGCCACCCGGTGCCATCAGGCAGTGCCGCCAGGGCCTGACAGCGGCGCCGCTCAGGCGCTGTCCACGGCAGCATCTCCCCGACGTGCGGCAGCAGCGATAACGACCTTCTTTCGCGTCACATCGTCGCACGGCAGCCTCGGGCTGTTGACGGCTACCTAATGCGTCCGGAACTAACTCCAAAACGATGTCGTTTACTGCAAGCGCACGGTATAGTGGCAAGCGGGTATCGAACACGGGGAGGCGGTGCTATACTACCTATCTACTCCTAGGTTGAGTTAGACTTGCAAGTTTATTGGTGGATGCGGAATATGGATGGTCGTAATGGTGATGGGTGTGAGTGTTGTGTCACTCAACGTCGCAAGCAAGTGGTTTCACACAAAGAAAGAAATAAATACAATACAAAAGATTAGGGCTTAGGGCTCGCCACTAGGACCGTCGGATATCGACTCTAGGCTAGGACTCTTACGTTGCGTTGGTTTTATTGGGGATTGTAGCATCTAGGAAGTTAATTCATGGTTCTAAGCACCATGAATCTAACGTATCACATTAGCCCGTAGGCGCATATAATACGTGCATTAAGGATCTACGATAATCTCATCACTCTCATGGTTCGAATGCTCTCAACTCGTACCACTCTCGTGTGTTAGAGCTTTGAGGTATTTTGGTGGCTCTTATTGACGCAATGGTGGTAGCCGTCAATTAGTTATATAGTTCATTAGTGGATCCCCTCAAGGCACGAGCCGGGCATGGTCACGTGCCTTGGTTGAATCCACTAATCCCTAATTAAATCCGTAGGATATTCCTTAAGCTAATCGATTCCACCGACCGTGGACACGATCTCAGTACGAATTCTCCTAGGGATCTTGATAGTTCAACCAAAATACAACCCCATTTATACCACGCACCATAAAAATCCCAACTTTGCGTCTAAATCCTAAGATCCATGGGCTAATCCCTTAGCCCTAGAAAATACTATTCATGCATCATAGGAAGAACAATAGAAGATTCAATAATAGCAAGAAAATTCATCCTAGCATGCATCAACAAGATATTCAACAAATAATCACAAATAAATAACAAATAAATAGAATTAAAGAGACAAAAGTACTTATCTTGATACAAAGGAGGGGCC
The DNA here is from genome assembly GCA_030789695.1 of Scilla litardierei. NCBI lineage: Eukaryota > Viridiplantae > Streptophyta > Magnoliopsida > Asparagales > Asparagaceae > Scilla > Scilla litardierei. Next base: position 451,662,512 of record CM061142.1, read on the forward strand.
TAGGGCATGGCCAAACTCCCCAAAAGATCGTCTCCACAAAAATATAAGAAAGATCTAAAAATTCCCTTTTGAAAAGTATACAAAAATCTCCTCCAAAACTAATCTAAAAATATCCCTAAAACTCCCCTACAGAACTCTCTAGGCTCTCCCTGGCGGCTCAGAAGAAAATCCCCCCAAAAACCCTCCAATCGTTCCAAAAATCCGGGCGCAGATCAAATAATGGGCCCACAGCGACTCGACCTGAGCACAAAGCTGCTCGGTCGAGTTTTACAGAGAATCAAAATGCCCAAAATACGTCTCTCTGCCAACCCGGGCTGATTCAGCGATGCTCGGTCGAGTAGGATGTTACTCGGGCCGAGCAGGATGTTGCTCGGTCGATTCGAAGGTTGCTCGGCTGATTGGGACTAAAAAACACATTTCAGCCTCATTTGCACATGACTCGGGCCGAGTAGGAGGTGCTCGGGCCGAGTTGGAGGTTGCTTGGTCGAGTCGGACACCAAAATGCATGACTCGGGCCGAGTTGGAGGTTGCTTGGTCGAGTCGGACACCAAAATGCATGACTCGGGCCGAGTAGAGTGCTACTCGACCGAGTAGGCTGCTGATAACAATTTCAGCACTGCACCATCAACTTGCAGAAATTCCCCAGGGCTCATCCGACCTCTGATTTGCACGTTCTTGGTGGTGTTGGAACCGTCTTGAAGTCTAGTACCTGGGAAAAATATCATAAAAATAGTAAAATTCCCAGGTGAAAGCAGATTTAGAAATAGTGCACGGTTGTCCTGTTTTCAGCACTTCGGGTCGCTCGATTCCTTCGCCACATCATAGTTCGATCGAGCGACCTTATCTCTTGCCTCTTCCTTGCTCCAGTATTCTTCTTTGGCACCTCAAACATGTCATCATGAGTCTCATTGGTGCTCTCACATCGCTGACCGTCTTATTGGCTCCAAATTGCTCCAATATCGCCCAAATCCCTGAAATGGACATAAACGCTCTGAAAGTCATATTATTCCAAATAATAGCGCAAAAGCGTATAAAATATGTAATTGAGCAATCATTTTGACGTGTAATCTTATCGATTAAATGTGGAATATAATGACACATCAAAATCCCCCAAGCTTACCTCTTACTCGTCCTCGAGGAAGACTAGTAAGAAGCTAACACGGGAGTGGGATACAATGAAGATGTGAGGCGGTGATGTGTAAATGGAGATAAGAGGTTTAATCTTAAATTCAGAAAAATACAAGAACCCAAATGCAAGATCTCGTGAACACACGCCAATATGAAATTAGAACACATATACACCCCAAATAATTAAATCTCGCTCAAATTAAAATAACATGGATTTCAATAAATGTCATGAACTTGATAAGTGATAAAATGAGAGTAGAGTTATATCATATCATAGTTTATCATGAAATATACTAAGTTCACAGAAATGAATCCAATGTCCACAACTCATTCTCTAAGCAGTATAATATGTCATGATCAAACTTTTTCAAGCATGCGCGGTATTTTGTTATACTTCATGAAATGAATTTAGCAAATCCAATCAAGGTAAGGCATCACCACACCACGACCATTTCAAGACTCCTAGAACCCATCAACTTTGACATGTATTAGTTCTATAAAGAAATGGAGATAAGGATATGGGATTTTGTAGTTTTATATTGTTTTTGGCTATATGAAAATTTTATATGCATTTTTCTTTCTTTGTATACACGAGATAACTCAATACATACAAGAAGCGGCCTATGCATCCCAGACCAGACGGTCTTAGGGCATTAGGTTACGAAGAACACCTAGGGCCTTTTATTCAAGATATTTGTTTGATTTTTGTATTTTTGGGATTTTTGCAAACTCACGTAAACGCGATGGAATGCAAAGCATGATCAAAGATCATTTATTGGCTATTCATGAAAGAAAATGAAAAAGTATAGAATCTAGACATGGCTCGGTTTCAGGAATCCTAATCATCACTACTTTGGTTGTTGTGTGATTATCCTATCTCTTTTGAATCACTAAATATCCATGAAGCAATAGAATTATCAAGCAAATCACGCAGGTGTCAAATAATTTTTAGATTGTGATTCATTCATTTTTAGCTTAACTGTTTCGAGAATACGGTTGTGAAACTATGGATTCAACTATGAAAAAGCATATTAACAAAGATTCACTAATCAAGGAATTAAGCTCTAATCTAACATATATCAGAGTTCATAAAAAAATAAATCCACGATATTTCGTAGAAAATAAGCATATGAGACATAACTATAAGAGTGAACATGGTTCATATGGAAAATACGAAGTGTGTTTCACGATGAAGCAAAGTGCGTGACTATGCACTCCCCCAAGCTTAAACATCACATTGTCCTCAATGTATGTATGATATAAATAGAGGACAATGACAAGAAAGGGGGGCCACTCAACAAAATAGTTTCTCTCCCCCAAGCTTAAACATCGCATAAAAATTGGGGGGAGAGGTGAAATAAACACCGAATATAATAGTGGGCAAGCATGATAAATAGAGGGTTGGGTGCAAAAGACAAATGAGCCATCATATGTGGTGAACTTATTTAACTAAGAAAGCATATAAAATCCTATACGGTCCTCTCGCTGTCGAGAGGATTCGAGTTTATTAAAAGCATAAAATTCTACACTACTGTATTGGTACCACCTGTAGCAAAAGGCGGATCCAGAATATTTGCCGGTGCAGGTAGCTGCTCTATCTGCACTTTTCGTGGCTCTGCCAGGTGCGTATCTCCACGGGCTCCATCAGATTTCAGCAATGTGGCTCCCAGCATCTCTCCAAGGACTCCACCTGTACCCTACAAGAGATGAACCGCATCAATCTGATGTGGATAATTTTTCCCCCAAATAAATGTATTCCAGAGAGGGTCATCAACAATAGTATTTAAAATAAAAAATGGTTGACAACACTTCCCTGGAAATAAATCTCTATGCTCGTGCACCACGTTGGTCAACTCCTCGTTGTTTTCCTCTGGTTCCTCAGGTAAGTCTGGCATAATGGAGTGGGTCTCGTCAGGGTGCTCCTCATCATCGTCAGACTCATCCTAGTGCACCTCGTGATCATATCCAACAGCGTCCATGTGTGCTAACTCCTCGCCCTCCTCCTCGTATACATCCCATTGTACCTCTTGATCATATGTATGTGTATCCTGCAAAAGGTGCAATGAGTCATCAAAATCCGAATCATAATAAACATCGTACACGGGAGGGGAATCAAATGTAGGAGAGGAGGGGGTGAAGATATCTCCCTGAATGGGAGCCGTAAGCTCTGGTGGGTGGTCCTCTGAGGGATGCTCAGCCTCTGTAGAAAGTGAAGGTGGCTGCGGTAACTCGAAAGGGGGGGGGCACAATTCAGGCTCCATCTGTGTGCAGATGTCATCGTCCCAAGTCACGTCCTCCTCAATGGTCTGCTCCGCTACTGTAGGCACAACCTCCTCAATAATATCCTCTGATAGTATAGGGTGCTCTGACTTATGTAGGTGGCAATGGGAGGCGACGATGGCATGAGCTGGCTCTGCAGTGCTAGGTGCTGATGTCTTGTCTGAAGTGATATCAAAGCGCATACTACCTCCCCCAAGCTGAACATGAATCTCATCCTCGATGGTACTTACAACAGACACACGGCTGATAATAAAATTGACGAGCTCATAATCTTCTGGATCACTTGCCTCGACGGATAATGAGCCAAAAGATCGAGCTGCGTCCAATAAGCTCTCTAAAGCTGCTGCATATCTCAGCCTTGAATTTTCTCAGATGTATCCTCCTCAAGAACTCCAATGAGGAGCCCTGCAGTCCTCTAGTAAAGAGATAAAGTAGTTGGGAACCATTCCACACATGGGTTGACTCCGTTTGGAACATTCCTAACTCTTCATCGAACCTGTAAAAGGCTTCCCTGAAAGATTCTCCATCAGCTTGTTTGAATGTAGCAGCGAGATGTATAAAGGATTGAATAGGACCCGGTCGCATCATCTTTGGAAGCACCATCGCTGCATCAACTGTACCTGATCAAGCAAAGTAGACAACCTGAAAAAGACGTCAGTGGTACAAAGAGAGATAAAGATAATAATAATAACAGGTGGTGGGGGAAAAATCTCTCGGTGTTTTTCTTTTAAATTTTTTTCAAAAAAAAAATTTTTAACTATTTTTTATATGTTTTTTACCGCAATCTAATCAACCTAATCGTGGTAAATAGATAATATGGCGGAACGCCTCCTCGGCAACGGTTCCATAAACTTGATGCGTCCGGAACTAACTCCGAAACGATGTCGTTTACCGCAAGCGCACGGTATAGTGGCAAGCGGGTATCGAACACGGGGAGGCGGTGCTATACTACCTATCTACTCCTAGGTTAAGTTAGACTTGCGGGATTATTGGTGGATGTGGAATATGGATGGTCGTAATGGTGATGGGTGCGAGTGTTGTGTCACTCAACGTCGCAAGCAAGTGGTTTCACACAAAGAAAGAAAGAAATAAAATACAAAAGATTAGGGCTTAGGACTCACCACTAGGACTGTCGGATATCGACGCTAGGCTAGGACTCTTACGTTGCGTTGGTTTTATTGGGGATTGTAGCATCTAGGAAGTGAATTCATAGTTCTAAGCACCATGAATCTAACGTATCACATTAGCCCGTAGGCGCATATAATACGTGCATTAAGGATCTACGATAATCTCATCACTCTCGTGGTTCGAATGCTCTCAACTCGTACCACTCTCGTGGGATAGAGCTTCGAGGTATTTTGGTGGCTCTTATTGACGCAATGGTGGTAGCCGTCAATTAGTTATATAGTTCATCGGTGGATCCCCTCAAGGCACGAGCCGAGCATGGTCACGTGCCTCGGTTGAATCCACTAATCCCTAATTAAATCCGTAGGATATACCTTAAGCTAATCGATTCCACCGACCGTGGGCACGATCTCAGTACGAATTCTCTTAGGGATCTTAATAGTTCAACCAAAATACAACCCCATTTATATCAACGCACCATAAAAATCCCAACTTTGCGTCTAAATCCTAAGATCCATGGGCTAATCCCTTAGCCCTAGAAAATACTACTCATGCATCATAGGAAGAACAACATAAGATTCAATAATAGCAAGAAAATTCATCCTAGCATGCATCAACAAGATATTCAACAAATAATCACAAATAAATAACAAATAAATAGAATTAAAGAGACAAAAGTACTTATCTTGATACAAAGGAGGGTCCCAGGGCATGGCCAAACTCCCCAAAAGATTGTCTCCACAAAAGTCTAAGAAAGATCTAAAAATTCCCTTTTGAAAAGTATACAAAAATCTCCTCCAAAACTAATCTAAAAATCTCCCTAAAACTTCCCTATAGGACTCTCTAGGCTCTCCCTGGCGGCTCAGAAGAAAATCCCCCCCCCCCAAAAAAAAACCCTCCAATCGTTCCAAAAATCCGGGTGCAGATCAAATAATGGGCCCACAACGACTCGGCCCGAGCACAAAGCTGCTCGGTCAAGTTTTACAGAGAATCAAAACGCCCAAAATACATCGCTCTACCAACCCAGGCTGATTTGGCGCTGCTCGGTCGAGGAGGATGTTACTCGGGCCGAGCAGGATGTTGCTCGGTCGAGTTGAAGGTTGCTTGGCTGATTGGGACTAAAAAACGCATTTCAGCCTCATTTGCACATGACTCGGGCCGAGTAGGAGGTGCTCGGGCCAAGTAGGAGGTTGCTTGATCGAGTCGGACACCAAAATGAACGACTCGGGCCGAGTAGAGTGCTACTCGACCGAGTAGGCTGCTGATAACAATTTCAGCACTGCACCATCAACTTGCAGAAATTCCCCAGGGCTCATCCGACCTCTGATTTGCATGTTCTTGGTGGCGTTGGAACCGTCTTGAAGTCTAATACCTGGACAAAATATCATAAAAATATTGAAATATCTCAGGTGATAGCAGATTTAGAAATAGTGCACGGTTGTCCTGTTTTCAGCACTTCGGGTCGCTCGATTCCTTCGCCGCATCATAGTTCGATCGAGCGACCTTCTCTCTTGCCTCTTCCTTGCTCCAGTATTCTTCTTTGGCACCTCAAACATGTCATCATGAGTCTCATTGGTGCTCTCACGTCGCCGACCGTCTTATTGGCTCCAAATTACTCCAATATCGCCCAAATCCCTGAAATGGACATAAATGCTACGAAAGTCATATTATTTCAAATAATAGCGCAAAAGCGTATAAAATATGTAATTGAGAAATCATTTTGACGTGTAATCTTATCGATAAAATGTGGAATATAATGACACATCACTACCCCCTAGCCGTTGTCCTCGCGCGACAACCACCCTCTAGCCGTAGACGACTCGCGTCAACCACCGGTAGCTTCGTGGGGGATCTCTTCATATCGGTTAGTTTACGTGCTCTTAATACCCTAAGATCAGTTTACTAATAGGCCATGAACTGTTAAATGATATATGAATCGGCTAGTGGACTTAATAAAATGTTGTTAACACGCTAAAACTATGGGGTGGATATCTTGTATACAACTCCTAGCTGATGTTGGTTCTAAGTTACTATGTTAGTATATCTATGTTAATCTATGAACAGTAAGTCAACTTAGTTAGCAAGTTTGTAACATTAATTTTATGATGTGAACCCTGCCCCAGGATAGTAAACCTAATAAAATGGGATCACTAGACGACTTCAGGATTGCTGAATATTCTAGTTCTGTCGTAACGAACCTAATTCGAAAACGTGTTTTATCGAGCAGAGAACCAGTCATTCCGTACTGTTCGTGCTACCGGAATCCGACCCCTGACGTCGCTACCCGACGTCAGAGTAGCTCTCGCATCGTGTTGAGGTAAATCCCGCTCCATAGGAATACCCACCTCGCCTGTTAATCAAACTAAAAATCGTAGCTTCTAATTGTTTTTGTAACTCACTAATTAAGATTAATTATTGGGACTGTAGGGTAGACTGCGTTGTGAGCATATAGGTAATTATTGGACTTTGGTTGATCGTGACTTAAGCGTAATTGTTCAGGCAAGTGATACTTGCCAGTAATTGTTTAGGCCACGTTTAGGCCAATTTGTGTAGTAGCGTAAAAGAGACTAGGCGATAAAATGATAGTCGCCTAGACGCCCTTACTAGATCTAGCTTGACAACGAAGGTAGATACGACACTTTTACCATGTTTTCATTCATGCTGCCATGTCACGTTTAATTTCAATTAACGGTATGCACTTTAACTGCTCATTGCCATATCATGTCATGCATCAAAATGTTTCATCGTGATTGTGTAGCACATGCTACAATAATTGTAACTATTGAGGCTATGCACCTGCTTTGCGGGCACAACCCTATGCCATATTGAAAAACACTTCCTAGCTCGTGATCCAGAAGCGAGCGCAATGTTGTTGGGAAACCAAAGCTCGATACACGTGGAGGGGTAGGGTTAAGCTACCACGCAGCGTATAAGGATGCCTGATCCGCACCTTCAGCTGTAAGGAGTAAACCCTGTGCACAATGTGAAAAGATAGTGTTCGTGATTCGTGAAATAGTGTTTTCGCAGTTTCAGCTGCGATGTGCATGCTTGATTCATCATGTCATTTTAATTGTTGCATACTTTTAATGTCATGTCATTTCATTATATTAGAACTGCTAGTCGCTTTACTATTATTTGTATCCTTGCACAAAAGTTCTCCTTTTCTGTTTGGGAGACTTTTGCTGACATGTGCCCTCTTCTCTTTGGGTGTCTTATGTCAGGTTCTGAGTTAGAGTTAGCCGCAGAGGACGAGCAGTTCACAGACGTTGAGTTCGAGGTTCCTGCATAGACTGAGTACGAGGACACTGGTGACCAGTCCTAGACTCACTTGAAGTCTCCCTTTAGTTGTTGCTTTCATTAGTTCCTATTAAGTTTCGGTGCGTAGCACCTATCTCTTTACTTTTGTTTAGGCCATGCTTTAGGCCTTTTGTTCAGACTTGTACTTTTGTGACTTCTCTGTGATGTTGGAATAATTTCTGGATGTTGTTGGTGGATGTTTCCTTTTTGTCTACTTTCCATTTATTATTATTGTTGTTTCATCGTAATGCAAGTACCCGCTATTTGTTTAATACACAGACGCTTATCAGACTGCAGCTTCACAGCTCCAAGTCTGAGCGGACCTCCTCACGTTTTGCCTTTCAAACTTGGGAAGTGGGGCGTGACAGGTTTTGTTGGTGGACCATGCAGGTCTTCTTCTTTGCATCTGTGAAATATTGGAACAACAGTAATGATAAACAACATCCAATTAAATATTCGGAACATCCGAGTCATAATTAAGTCTAATCTAAACGTTTTCTTGTCATAGATGGCAGGAAGATGCAACACCCGTGCTGGTAGTGGATCTGGAGCTGGTAGTGGAGCAGGACACGTTAAGGATGCAGATAGAGAACCCACCATGGCTGAGATGATGAGGATGATACATCAGATGATGCATCAGATGATGCAGGTTCAGCAGGGCATGCTTCTGAATGCCCCTCGCTTCGAGCCGGGAGCGAAGCAGTTTCGGGAGCTGGGCCCGACATATTTCACTGGGTCAGAAGGACCATTAGCTACGGACGAGTGGATGAAGAATACGGAGGATAATCTGCTTCTCTAAAAGGTTAACCCGGCTGGATGGGTTGACTTGGTGAAGAAGCAACTGAAGGATAATGCTCGTAGCTGGTGGGAGTCTGAGGAGCAGATGCTGGTGAGGCCTATCCCCTGGGCCACTTTCAAGGTGAGATTTGATGAGGAGTATTTCCCTCGAGCTGACAGGAGGGAGCTGATGCAGTAGTTTATCAATCTGAAGCAAGGGAATCTGACGGTGGATCAGTACCACCAGGAGTTCACCAAGTTGTGTCGCTTTGCACCAAATTTGGTTCGGACCGTTGAAGATCGAGCTCAGAAGTTCTTGGAGGGTTTATCTTTGGAGCTACAGGGTCGATGTCTTCTTCGGACTTAGATTCTTACCAGAAGTTGTTGATCGCTGCCAAGAGTCAGGAGCTGATTACCAATTAGAGGAGAGGGCAGTATTCAGGTGCTGGAAAGAGGCCTATGGAGTAGACCAGAGCTGTGGTTAGGCCAGTGATGAGGCCTAATCAATCCGTGTAGTTTTAGAAGTCAGGTGGGCCTATTCAGAAGACGTGTCATTTTTGCGGCAGGACTGGCCATGTGAAGGAGCAGTGCATGAGATTTCTAGGCCAGTGCTTGCTTTGTGGTGATGCTAAGCATTCAGTGAAGGATTGCCCGCTTTCTAGACAGCCACAGAAAGCACCAGTAGCTGCTGGACGTGGAGCGCCTCTCATTCCCTAAAAGCAGGCATTCCAGCAGGCCGTTCAGCCTAGGAGGCAAGCTTTCACGATGACCGCAGTAGAGGCGGAGGCTGAGGATGGAGTTATTGCAAGTAACACTCAGACTAGTCTTTACTTTTCATTAGTTCATCTTGCATGTTAGATTAGATCTTGTTTGCTAGAATAGGTTTTGATTGCTAGTTTGTTTGTTAGGGGTTATTCTTATTTGTGCTTGTCCCGCTCGGGTTCTCTTCGACTCTGGTGCATCCATGTGCATCGTATCCCTGAGTTTCCTGGACAAGCATTCTCTGACGACTTCCCCTCTTTCCAAGAGTTGGGATATCGTTACGGGGAATGGTGTGATCTCAGTGTCCCTTGGTTGTCAATCTTGTCCCTCGGTAGTCTGTGGACTCGAGCTTTATGCCGATTTTATCGTCCAAGACATTACCAATTATGATGCTGTTCTTGGGATGGATTGGCTTAGTTGCTTCTTCGCTACGATCGACTGCCGATGGAAGAAGGTGGTGTTTAAGATTCCTGGTTATTCGACTTTCGAGTTCAGTAGCGGTAGCAATTCGCTTGGGCCTGTCAGATTTCAGGCCAAGCAAGTAGTGGAGCTTGTGGCTTTGCAGATGGAGGTGACTAGACCAGCTGTGGTGAGAGATTTCGACGACGTCTTCCCCGAGGAAATTTCAGGACTGCCACCCAATCGAGCTCTTGAGTTCTTGATTGATCTTATTCCGAGAGCACAGCCCATTTCGAAAGCATTATATCGTATGGCTCCGGCAGAGTTGGAGGAGCATGCTGAGCACTTGAGGACTGTTCTGGAGATTTTGAGGAAGCATCGCTTGTTTGCGAAGTATTCCAAGTGCGAGTTCTGGCTTGATAGAATTGCCTTTCTTGGACATGTGGTGTCAGGAGATGGCATAGCCGTGGATCCGAAGAAGATCAAGGCTATCAGAGAGTGGTCGACTCCACAAACAGCGTCTGAGATCAGGAGTTGTCTTGGGCTAGCAGGATATTATCGGCGCTTCATTAAGGACATCTCTCGTATTGCCGAGCCGATGACTAGACTGACGAGGAAGGATATACCATTCGTTTGGTCTGATGCTTGTGAGGAGGCCTTTTCTATTCTGAATGAGAGATTGACGTCTGCACCTATCTCTTTGCTTTTGTTTCGGCCATGCTTTAGGCCTTTTGTTCAGACTTGTACTTTTGTGACTTCTATGTGATGTTGGAATAATTTCTGGATGTTGGTGGTGGATGTTTCCTTTATGTCTACTTTCCATTTATTATTATTGTTGTTTCATCGCAATGCAAGGACCTGCTATTTGTTTAATACACAGACGCTTATCAGACTTCAGCTTTACAGCTCCAAGTCTGAGCGGACCTCCTCACGTTTTACCTTCCAAACTTGGGAAGCGGGGCGTGACAGCTTTTTGTTTTTGTCTTTTTCCTTGGCTTTTGAGAGTTCATATAGGGTTCCTATATATATGAGAGGGCTGAGTTTATTAGAGCTTCTTGGAACTATTGCAAATCTGTAGAGATTGATTAAGGCACTCTCAAACTCTCTTATTTCCCTCTTAGAGCTCATTCTCTCTTTCATGCATTGAAGTCAAGCTCAAGGAAAATCACCCAAGTGCTTCTCACGCAAATCTCATCGCATGGAGATTCTCTTCCATGCCTTGCATTCATTAATGAGTAAGTTCATCTCAAGGCATAGGTAAGAGTATTTTTTTTTCTTTGTGTTTTTTGAAACCCAAATGCTCTTTGTGGGAATTAGATACTCTCTTTGTGGGAGTTACTCTCTTTGTGGAAGTTTGGTGTCCTAGCGTATGGCTAACCCTAATTCTCTGTGTGGGAGTTAGTAATTCTCTGTGTGGGAGTTAGTAATTCTCTGTGTGGGAGTTTGACCCTTGTGTAGGATTGGTTTGGTTCTTGTGTAGGACAAAATCCTCTGTGTGATGTATCTCTTTGTGGGATTGTATTCACTTCTCTTTGTGGGAATTATAGTGAATATTGGTGTGGCTGGACGTACCCAAGTTTGGGGAACCATGGTAATATCTTGTGTTTGCGTTTGGATTGATTATGTTGATTAATTCCTCTTGCATTTATTATTTCGCATTTGCAAGTAAAATTTTAATTGCACAATTTATTTCCATTACTCTATTCACACCCCCCCTTAGAGTGTTTGTCATTAGTATTGCAAGGTAGACGGTCCTTACTTAATGCACCCACGACATTTCAAAGGTGCATGACATCTATTTTCTCGGACTTCATTGAGAATATAATTGAAGTTTTCATGGATGACTTTTCCATTTATGGCACCGACTTTGTTGCTTGTCTAGCTAATTTGTCTAAAGTTTTAGAACGCTGTTATGATAATAACTTGACTTTAAATTGGGAAAAGTCTCATTTCATGGTAACTGAGGGAGTGCTTCTTGGCCACGTCGTTTCCTCTAAGGGAATCGAAGTTGATAAGGTCAAAGTTGAAATCATCAAAGATTTGCCGCCTCCCACTAATCTTAAGGGCATCCGTGGTTTCTTAGGCCATGCGAGATTTTACCGTTGCTTCATAAAAGACTTTTCTAGCATTGATCGCCCTCTTACGAAGCTCCTTGTGTAGGACGCTGCTTTTGTGTTTTTTGACGCGTGTTTGCTAGCTTTTAACAGGTTAAAAGAATCTCTCATTTCAGCTCCTAATATACAACCGACGGATTGGAATCTACCATTTGAGTTGATGTGTGATGCTAGTGACCAATCAGTATGGGTCATTCTAGGCCAAAGAAACGAGGGAAAGCTTCACGCGATATACTATGCTAGCAAGACTTTGGATGATGCTCAGAAGAATTACACCACTACATAGAAGGAACTACTAGTCGTGGTGTAATCCATCGAAAAATTCAGATCTTGTCTTCTGAGATCCAAGGTAATAGTACATACAGACCATGCGGCACTAAAGTAACTGCTGAGCAAGAAAGATGTAAGGCCATGTCTGATACGATGGATTCTCCTCCTCCAAGAATTTGATATAGAAATCAAGGACAAGAAGGGGGCTGACAATGTGGTGGCAGTTCATCTATCATGGTCATAAGCATGGAGATGACAGGTTACCAATTGATGATTCTTTCACCAGGAAACATTTATTTGCGGCATCCTTGTCTGTTACACCTTGGTACGCCGACATAGTAAATTATTTGGTGTGCGGTATAATCACCTATGGGATGGAAACCAATCAAAGGAGGAAGTTCTTACATGATGCCAGATATTACTTTTTGGATGATCCGTACTTATTCAAGACCTGTGCCGATGGAATCATCAAACGTTGCATCCCAAAAGAGGAGACTGACTCCATTATCTCACATGGCCACAATCAACCTTGCGGCAAACATGCAGCAGTTACTAAAACCACATCAAAAATTCTCCAATACGGTTTCTATTGGCACACCATCTTCAAGGATGCAAACGACTACATTAGATCATGCGACAAATGCCAAAGAATGGGGAATATCACGAAGAAAAATGAAATGCCCCTACAAGGTATCTTGGAGATAGAGCTATTCGACTGTTGGGGGATCGATTTTATCGGACCCTTCCCGTCAAGCAATGACAACAAGTACATCTTAGTTGTAGTTGATTATGTCTCAAAATGGGTGGAGGCCATAGCCACCCTAACGAATGACGCGAAGGTGTTAGCCAAGTTTTCAAGCATACAATCTTTCCGCGCTTTGGAGTTCCAAGAACGGTTATAAGTGATGGGGGGTAACTTCATCGAGAAGAAATTCGAAGCAATGCTTAAGAAGTACGGAGTTCGCCACAAGGATGGCCTCGCCTATCATCCCCAAACAAGTAGCCAAGTTGAAATCTCCAATAGAGAGATCAAGAGCATCCTAGAGAAGATGGTAGGCGGATCAAGAAGGGATTGGTCCCAAAAATTGAGTGACACCCATTGGGCATACCACACTACTTTCAAGACTCCTATCGGGACAACCCCCTACAAGTTAGTATATGGGAAAGCATGCCACTTATCGGTAGAATTGGAGCATAGAGCATATTGAGCGATAAAGAAGTTGAACTACGACTACAAGAGCACCGCCACACGACGATTTTTGGATATCAATTACCTTGAAAAAATTCGGCAACATGCTTATGAGAACGCAATGATATATAAGGAGAGGACCAAGGTCTACCACGATAAGAAAATCACGGTAAGGCGCTACGACATCGGTGACCTATTGCTCCTCTACAACTCAAGGCTATGACTCTTCCCCGAAAAGCTAAAATCAAGATGGTCCGGCCCTTTCAAGATAACAAGTATATCTCCGGGAGATGCAATAGAAATTGAGGGAAAGAATGGCAAATTCAAGGTGACCGGCCAAAGATTAAAGCCATGCGTAGCATGCGACCTGATTGGAGGCGGAGAGAGCCAAACTCTAGCCGAGTGTCGCACCATCAATTGAAAATCTTGAGGGAGTCGAGCTTACGACTTTAAACAAGCGCTTATCGGGAGGCAACCTAAATTTTCCTTCTTTTAGTTCTATTTCTTTCTGTTGATTCTTATTTCTATTCAAAAACCAAAATAAAAACGTATTTTTATTCCTTCGAAAATTATAAAATACAAAAATATAAAAATTTCTGATGTGTTCTTCCTCGTACAGTTGAGAAATAGAGAGAGCGTGCAAAACAATGAAAAAGAGGAGAAGGAACAAAGTGGAGCTGAATAGAAGAGCCATACATAGCTTGGAGAGCAAGAGGAGGCTACTCGACCGAGCAGCTATCCTGCTCAGTCGAGTTACAGTCAGTTAAGGAAATGGAAAAAGGAGCACTCTGTTTCTAATTCGACTCGACCGAGCAGCTCAAAAATGCTGAAAACATCACTCTGTTTCTAATTCGACTCGACCGAGCAGCTACCCTACTCGGTCGAGCCACAGTCATAGAAAAATGAGCTGAAATCACTACTATGTTTTTAATTTAGCTTGACCGAGCTGAGTAAGCAGCTCGGTCGAGTAGCTGGGCGCAGCTTGCGGATTCAAATTTCAAATTTTTCCTAACTTTTGAGCTCTATCAAGCAGTTTGCACTGCTCGACCGAGCAATGATTAGTGGAGAGGGGCACACACACACTTAATTCGAACCGAACTCGGCTTATATAAAACCAAATCCAGCTCGACCCACCCCAAACTCCTAATCACCCCCAAATTCAACCCAACGCCTGAGCTCCTGAGCCCTAACCCTACCCTACTCATTCTGATCTGCTCGCTGGACCGCCGTCGCACCCGCCGCCCGAGCGCTACCGCTCCCGCAGCTCACTCCGACCCTCTAGCCCCCATATCCACCTCTGTTCATTCCTCTCTCTCCAAATCCCTCTCTCTCCATTTCTCCCTATTTGAACCCCTAAATTTAATTTTTTCTATTTTAGAACCCTAAACCAAAATTAATTCAAAACCCGCTTCTAATATATCTTCTTAACCTATTGCAGGTACATTTGGAGCGTCGTGAGGAGACGCTCGGTTTGGGATAGCTTGGGGGACATCTTGCTTTGAGGCATCACGATTACTCTCGCATTTGCTTTCATCGTGACTTTCGATATTGGTATACTCTTTCCATTCTTGTTTTATATTACTGTATCACGTATTCATATCGCTTACCATCACACCCACACGATGCCCCCTAGACTTCGACCTTGGAAGCCCCCGGACAAGAAGAGGAAGGCCACTGACACCGGTCCCTCTTCTTCTAGGCCTGCACGCCACCGACGCCGATCACCCTCTCTCGGTGAGCATTTGGACGTCACCACATCCTCGCCCACATCCTCACGCTCACCATCCCCTATGCCTCTAGCACTAAAGGCCCCACCCACCATAGCCACTCACATTCCTATAGCAGCTCCCCTCCACCACCGCCTTCACAGCCACCCACCGGTACTTTGAGGACATATGACATTGTCTTCAGGGATGCCGCTCATCGCACACGATTCGAGATCGTTTCGCGCGGCCCCATCATCCCCACCCGCTTCGCATCCATCACTGCTCTCACGAGCATGCGCATCCTGCAGGGAGTCCAGCGCCTCTACCAGACCATAGGCTGGGACCACCACCTGACGATGCACACATGCACATACACTCGCCTCACTTATGAGGCGATGAGTTCAATCGTCAGGGAGGGGGACGTTATCCGTTTTCGGCTACTGGATCGTGATGTTCTCGTCACATACGCCATGATCCGTGCATATTTCCAGTTCCCTCCTATCCCTAACCCAGACCGGGCCAACTCTCCTGATGTTCAGCTTGGCTCATTTGATACCGAGGAGTTCTGGCATCGGATATCAGTTCTTCGCGGCTTCAGCCCTAGTAGGGCGAAGTCATCCTCCATTATCCACCCCTGCCTCCGATACGCACAGCGCCACATCACTACCACCGACTTCTCCAGACCTGAGGTCGGCACCCTTTCCATACAAGAGCTTGCACACCTTATAGGGATGATCTGCACCATTAGACAATGGCCCAATGGCACACTCCACCCATTCTTACTGTCCGAAACAGCCCGCTGGCTGTGCCACCGCCTTCTTCTCTAGGCCTCCTCCGCTGCCACAGAGATCTGTTGTGGTGGTTTCTTCACCATTTTTCCTTGATGCTCGGCCTTGCTCTTCCAGCCGATCTAGTGGTAGCACCTAAGCCTACCGGGCTTAACACGGATGTGCTTGCTCACATGCACATCATCAAGCCCCACGGTGAGCGCCACTGGATTTATCTTCTAGGCACCCGCCGCGAGCATCACATGTATCTACCCTGCCCTGATCTTACACAGATAGATCCACTCAAGCTTGACTGGCTCCATCCTGGAATTCACCCCATCCCAGCCATCCACGTCCTTGAGCCTCCTGCCCAGCCAGCTGCCCAGCCTACCGCTAAGGATGGCGATAAGGACTGGGAGCTTAGTTCTGATGATGAGCATGCCAGCACTTCCATTGCCTCCACCACAACCACACCACTGGTGAGCACTTCTGTCCTTACTTCTTTCAATGCCACCACTACTACCACCGCAGTGACTTCCGGGGCGGTCCACACCTCTATCCCCGTGGTCACCGCCACACTTTATTCTGTGCCCAGTCCTGAGGGCACGTATGTTTCTATTGCTTTTAAGCCAACCGCCTCACCCATTTTGGAGGATGTCCCCACCCATTCAGTCGCTGCCAGCACACTCTCTGTAGCAGTGGACCCCATTCCTTCCGATCACCCCATTTCGGAGTCTGCATCTACTCTTCCTGGCATGACTGTGGTATTCACTGATAGCGTCGTGATTTCTGTCCACACTTTTTTTGCCATGACGACTCCTGTTTCTGAGGTCCCTGCTTCGACCTCTGCACCAGATCTCGGATCCATTCATATCACATCCTCTGTCGAGATCCCCCATAGGCCACCCTCTCCCGAGTTTGCTTTCAGACCCCGTGCAGCACATGCACGAGGCCGTGTTGAGAGAGGTGCACCTAGGGGCATATGTCCACCACTTGATTCCCGACTCACTGACACACGCTTGTCAGCAGTGGAGGACGAGGTTGCTGGTTTGAGGCGTGACTTTGCCACCCTCACCCGATTGGTCGCCACCCACCACGAGTCAGTGATCCGGGACATTAGGGACATTCTAGATATTTTGAGGATGCAGTGTACACCCCCTATTATACTTGCACCTGCTCCTCCAGTCACACTTGCACCGCTATCCGAGCCGATTGCTCAGGCTTCTGCAAGACCTATCACACTTTCTGATGAGCCGATTGCACCTTATGTTGACCCGCCTGCCAGCCTACCTGTTGACCCACTGATTGTCCCCTCTTCTGGTCCTCAGTGGTGGGACCCATCACCACCCCCAGAGGGCGGTGCCCCTGCTTGATTATTATTTTTGCTCATGTTCTCCCCATCCATATTTTTGTAACCATCTGTCTTTTCAGGGCCTTGCACCTATTTAGCTTGGGGAGGACCCATCATATTCCATTTGCATATATCCTACATTTGCATCATCTGCATGCTTGCACATATTATAGGCGTTAGGACATGCATCTGCATTTTTCTTTTACATTTGTATAGTTTGTCTTTCATTTTTCCTTTCTTTTCACCCACCCACCCCACCTAGCATTATTTCCCGTCTTGCACGCGTGTTCTCAGTAGTGAGGACACTGCTGTGTTTAGCTTGGGGGATGAGCGCTATCGATTTTTATTTTTTATTTTTTATCCTATCATTTTACTTCTTCTTATTTTTATTTTCCACCCATCTTCCACCATTGCAATTTTTTCCTTCTTGCATCATATTTTCTATCGTTTTGTATTCTTGCATGCTTTTTTTATTTTACTATCCCGCTTTTCTTTTCCCTTTTATGCTAGATTTATTCTCTGTGATGATATCTCTTATAGCTTTAACAGCTATCACGATGCTTATTATCCTTACCATTCTAGTTAGAGTAATTCAGTTCTTGCTATCCATATGCTTGCAGTTATATTTCTTTTGATGATATCTCTAAATAAATGCATGATATTAAGTGAAGCTGAATGTATGGATTAGTCCTTACTATGCTTTTGTTGGAAATGCACCAAGATTCACGCATCATTTGTATATGTCCTTAGTATGCTTTTATTGGAAATGCACCAAGATTCAAGCATTATTTGCATATCTGAAGCATCTGTTTTATTGTCTTATTCACCTTCTGTTGCATGCCTGATATAATTATACGCTTTACCGCTTGACTTCCCTATTTATTGAAATGATTGAGAATATCAATGCTTGCATATGAGTTTTAGTTGGCGTATTATCTTATTGAATCGTTCGTGCACTTCTTAGAGTGAACTGAGTGTTATTATATTTCTTTCTCCACATATATCTTTTATTCTCTACTTGTCACTTGAGTTCACCCCTTGCAGCTACTTATGCCGCATCTATTCCCAAACATCCATTGCAAAAGAAAAGGTTAGCTCCAAAAAGTACAAAAAGCCAAAAAGGAGTCAAAAATCAAAAATTCAAATAATAAAGCTCCTACAAAAAGCCAAAAAGAAAAATTTGAAACAAAAAGTTGAAAAAAAATGTTTATATATCTCATTATTGGAGCCACAAAAATACTCGGGAAAGCCAATGCAAAAATCCCATTTTCTCCTATCCTTTTCCTTTAGATGTGATGCCTCAAGCTAAGCTTGGGGGGTGGATTCATTTGATCATATGAGTGAGTTTGACATTAGAGTGGAGTTGTGCATGATTGGGGATGTTTGATAATGTTGAAACTTTGCGAAATACATTAGCAATAGATTTCTTATGATTTGATATGAATATGCGAATGCCATGATTTTTTCTATTCTCTATTGCATGCTTGGTGTGATTCTTATATGCTTTATTTATAACTTTTGATTGAAAAGTGCATCGCTAACATTTGTATATTAAATTCTATGAATTGCATGACGTGTGTATGAATTGATTGGATGAATTTAGAGAATGCCTTTTGTTGATCTTAAATGCTTGCAACTACCATGTTTGAGTAAGATACGAAATTTCTATAGCATGTGATTCATTTTCAAAGTATCGTGATAAGTAGCTTATAGCTTGAGATCTGAGCAAATAATCTAGTGCCTCTCCTGACTTAATATTCTTTTTCCTATTTTTTATTTTCTCTGCCCGGTGAGCCTCGTATTCGTCTTCCTCAAGGACGAGTAAGAGGTAAGCTTGGGGGATTTTGATGTGC
Source organism: Scilla litardierei (assembly GCA_030789695.1). NCBI lineage: Eukaryota > Viridiplantae > Streptophyta > Magnoliopsida > Asparagales > Asparagaceae > Scilla > Scilla litardierei. The sequence goes on from CM061142.1 coordinate 451,681,530, forward strand.
CCATATTTTCCATGTATTTACTGCATCAAATCATATCATATTTGCCATCCAAAGTTCATATTTATATATATTGTCATATTTCTAACGTTATATTCGAGTTTCATATAGAAATATGGATTTTCAGGAACTTTGGAGCGAATTGGAGCATTTATAGGACATGGACACATCCGAGACATCCAGAGCATCATTGGCAAGTTTCAACAGATGTTCGACAAGGTGAGGAAGAACATTGGAGGAGTAGAGGAGAAGAGAACAAGAGTTGAGAGCTCTAGGTGCACTTGGCACGGATTTCCTAGTCAGCTCGGTCGAGCTACTCAGCACTCGACCGAGCTAATACTCTCATAACTCCAGCAGAACTGATATGCAGCACTCGACCGAGCAGACCTTCTACTCAACCGAGCTGACTCCAAACAGAATGACTATTTCGACCCACTCTCCCAGCACTGTAGCTCGACCGAGCAAGCATGGTGACTCGATCGAGTAGATCTTCTACTCGATCGAGCATAATTAAAACAGAGCAGTGTTTTGAGGAAAATTTCAGCCTACTGTAGCTCGACCGAGTAGAGGGGCTACTCGACCGAGTAGCCCGTATCAGCCCAGAGCCAAAGCAGCATCAAAGCGGAAGTCGCAAGTCAGCTTGACCGAGCGGCGCTGCTACTCGACCGAGTAGGGCGCCACGGCCAGACTATTGGTGGGCCCAAGTGCCCATATCTTCTGATTTTTGTGGGGTCCCTACCCCTTGTATATAATGTAGGATCCCATCATGCGATGATAGAGGATCAAAAGAGAGGACACTTACGTTAGCGTATGCTTCGCTATAGTCTCTGAACTTGGCCCTTGGATTCGCCACAACAGTCGGTACTTTGTCACAGAGGATCAAAGCAGTGTTTCACCGTCTAAATCTCTATTTGGAAGAAGAACTTAATGGAAGGGAGAAGAGGAAAGAAGGTTGCCTTATGCAAACTTATGGAATGAAGGATTAGCCTTAAAAGCCTTACCCTTGGGTCCTATTTATAGGCCTTGGGGGTAGTTATTGTAGGAAATAACTACTTATAAGCTTATTAGCCTATATTAGCAATATTCCTTATCCTCTTCCTTATGCACTTATCAAGCGCCTTTATGCACTTATAAAGTGACTTTTTCCACTTATCGAGTGGTCCTTTTCACACATGAAAAGGTTCCCTTCGTTTATGCTTTCATGCACGCGACATCTGAGGTCCATAGACCCTCATACATCCCCTCATGGGTGTATACATGTCGTCCATATCCAACATCTCCCACTCACACTTGAGGGGATTGTAAGGAAACATCTTTTCCTTTAGTTCTTCTGTTTATCATACTGAGAAATAGACCGTGTGACCGTCATGCGCATAGAGTCCACTGTTGTGCACTTGTTAGAAATACACAACACTCCTTGGGGTGCAAAGTTGAGTAGATCAACGCATGTTTTACCCTAGATTATTTCTTCACATTTCTTTTACTTTATATTCAACAATTGAATCCCATCTGGATTACAATAGGCTGGCCAGCTTTGAATCTCTAAAGTCCAAATGTGAATATAAAATTAATCTTCCTCTTCTTACGATCCTTTCGATCTTGACTTGACTCGCTTTTCTAACATGCCCCGCCGGACCGAATTGATCATAGTCCATAAGCAACATGCTAAGACAGCGATCACCTAATCAAATCTAAAGGAACCAATTAGTGTCCATAACGGTAAGAAGTTAAGACCCATGTGGTCTTTGGGTCTCACATAATAGTAAACATAATTACTATTCTAACCCAATGGTCAAATGCATACGTAGTATGAATACGTATTACAACATCACTCCTTTCTAAGGGAGCGTATGTCTTAATGATGTTGTAAGGATGATGATCAGACACCACAATGTCTGACTTTGAGTCCCTTTTATTACTCATTAATTTCCTGGACCCACATCCCGCATAAGACAGATAAGAGTTCAAAAAACCTCTTAGATATTTTGTAAGCATCCATATGATGCAGATCTTTCATACGACCATTTTTGTTTAAGTCATGACTCTAAATCATCCGTATGATGATTTTCACTTTAAACAGGTCTCATCTTTATCTTATCCATCTGATAGAATAAAGGCGGTTGCTCATGTGAGAGAGCCAACCCAATCTGTCTGACATACTAGAAAATATAGCTGAGATTAAAAGAAATGTACACAAACATTTTCAAGAAACTCATATGCAATGTCGAAAAGAACTTATTCTTTTATTAAATTTGATCTTTCATAGACATGGGAATACATTGATACAACGCAGCTCTTACGCAATCCTTGATATGATAAGTGTTTGTAAAACACATCTCTGGGGATCGCCTTCATAAGCGGATCCGCTATCATCTCATGCGTAGATATGTACCTAATGTCTACTTTCTTGTTCTTATCATAGTCTTTTGCAAATTTGTAGCGGAAATCAATGTGTTTGGTCTTACAATGGAATTTTGGATCTTTGACATAGGCTATAGATGCTTGACTGTCATTGTATATTGGTACATCACCTGAGTCACTTGCATCAATTAGCTTGTCTAAGAACCTCCTAAGCCAAACAGCTTCTTGGACCACCATGCTAAATGCTACAAATTCGGCTTCCATAGTTGAAAGTGCGATGCAGGATTGCTTCTTGCTACTCCAGGATATTGCACCAGATCCGAGTAGAAAAACATGTCCTGAGGTCGATCGTCGCTCATCGAGATCACCCGCCCAATCAGCATCAGTGTAGCCTTCGAGCCTCAAGGCATTTCCTTGATAGCATAAAGCATAGTCCACAGTCCCTTTAAGATACCGCATTATCCTCTTAACTGCTTTCCAGTGTGCTTGCCCTGGATTGGATTGGTAACGACTTACCATTCCAACGGCAAAACAGATGTCCGGTCTTGTACACATTATAGCGTACATAAGACTACCAACTGCACTGGAATATGGAACTTTTTCCATAATTTCCTTTTCTTTTTGGTTCTTTGGACACATTTTCAGACATAAATTATCGCATTTGCTTATAGGAGTATCAATGGACTTACAGTCCTGCATATTAAAGCGTTCTAGAACCTTCTTTATATAAGTCTCTTGTGAAAGAGAAAGAAGTTTCTTCGAACGATTCCTTGAAATCTTAACTCCAAGGATATATGCAACTTCTTCCATGTCTTTCATCTCAAATACTGATGAAAGCCAAGCTTTGATATCCATCACAAAGCCCTTGTCATTTCCGGATATTAAAATGTCATCTACATATAGAGACATAATAACATACTTGCTTTTGATCCTCTTGATATATACACAGTTATCTTCATCAAGCATGGTAAAACCATTTGATAAGACAACTTCTTGAAATCGTATATACCATTGCCTCGAGGATTGTTTAAGACCATATATGGACTTACGAAGTTTACAAACCTTATGTTCGTTTCCTTCTTTTACAAACCCTGTTGGTTGTTACATATAGATCTCCTCGTCCAATTCTCTATTGAGAAATGCCGTCTTTACATCCATTTGATGTAATTCGAGGTCTAAGCAAGCTACCAAAGCCAGAATCAAGCGAATCGAGGTCAAACGAACACCAGGTGAGAAGGTCTCTTCGTAGTATATCTCTTCCTGTTGCGTAAAACCTTTCGCGACAAGGCGAGCTTTATATCTGTCTATAGAACCATCAGCCTTATGCTTGATCTTAAGAACCTATTTGTTCCCAATAGCTCTATGTCCTCTGGGTAAGTCAACCAAGTCCCAGACTCGGTTAATTTTCATGGATTCTAATTCCTCCTTCATCACTTCCATCCATTTGTCTTTTGCAGGGCATGATACGGCCTATTTGAAAGTAGCAGGCTCGTCATCTTCTTGTAGTAAAGTCACAAATGTTTGTCGGAATTCATCCTCAAATCTTAGAGGAGCTAACCTTGTACAACTACTACGTCGCATTTGAGATCCTTCAAGTCCTTGTTGTCGTCCTGTCTTGGAAACTCATTTTCCAAGAAAGTAACATCCCTCGACTCAAATTCAATCAGTCCTCCATTGTCTTCCTGACCAATAAAAACATAACCATTGGAGTTTTCTGCGTATCGTATAAAGATACATTTCCTCCCTCTTGGCCCAAGTTTGCCATACTTATGGGAGGAAATATGTGCATAGGATGCACACCCCCAAGGTTTTAAAATGCTTAAGTCAGGAGACCTTTGGTTCCACAACTCATAAGGAGTGGAGCTAACTGATTTCGAGGGTATGCGGTTCAAGATGAAAGCAGCCGTCAATAATGCATCACCCCAAAAGTTGATTGGCAAGTTAGCTTGCGCCATCATTGAACGGACCATTTCCGTTAAAGTCCTATTCCTCCTTTCAGCAACACCATTTTGTTGCGGAGTATAAGGCATAGTTATTTGATGAACTATGCCCTTTTCATCACAAAGTTCCTTAAAACTTGCTGATTGATATTCACCGCCTCTATCGGTTCGCAAGACCTTAATCTTGTGATCTAATTGATTTTTCACTAAACTCATATAGTTTTTAAAGCAGGTTAATGCGTCACTTTTGTGGGATATCAAATAGATATGTCCAAATCGGGTGAAGTCATCAATAAAAGTGATGAAGTAGGACTTCCCGCATCTTGTCTTGACATTCATCGGACCACATATGTCCGAATGGATGAGCTGTAATGGAACCTCAGCCCTTGTGCCGGTTCCAAATGGCTTGCGACAAGATTTTCCTACAAGGCAATGTTCGCAAGTCGACATTTCGACCTTTGAAACATTGGATAGAAGGCCACGTTTGGTAAGTTTATCCATACGTGTTGGTCCAATGTGACCAAGCCTTGCGTGCCAACAAATTACATCTGACTCATGAATCGAAGAATTTGTTACAAGGAAATTTTCATTAAAATTTGAGGAATCGTACATCGTATTCAATACAATGAATCCTTTAAAAACATACCCAGAACCAATTACAGAATTATTACAAGACAAATTCACATTACAATTATGAAAGAACCAACTATAACCAAGACCCATTAAGACTACCACAGATATTATATTCCTTCGAATATCCGGAGCGAAGAGAACATCATGAAGTAAGATAGTGCGGCCGTTGTCCAAGACGAGCTTGCACGTCCCAACGCCTTTCACTTCAACACGTGTGTTGTTTCCTACATATATCCACTTCGTTCCTTGGGGTATCTGGTGATACTCCACGAAGGACAGTCTGTCCCTTGCTATGTGGTCGGTGGCACCTGAATCAATTATCCAAAAGGGATTAGATTCTACAAGAAATATTGAACTAGAAACACATATGTAAATAGTATTATTACAAGTTACCTTGTCACCTCCATCCGCACATGAACGGGCAAAGTGACCTAACTTGTTGCACTTGAAGCACTTGATCTTCTTCAAGTCCTTCTTCTTGTGCCATTTCTTATTCCCACCCTTTTGTTTGGGTTTCTTGGTAGACACTGGTTGCTTTTTATGGTCATGAGCAAACTTCGGGTGATGTTTACATTTCTTCCCCCCGTGTGAGGAACTAGCAACCATGTGCACTTCTGTACTTGGCTTGGCAGCCGGAAGCCGCTATTCCTCTAACTCGAGGTGCTTAAAAACATCATTGAAGTTCTTGATGCTCTCATTATGAGTGAGATGCATCTTCATGTTGTCCCATTCAATTGGTAGGAAATGTATGACCGCTTGGATTTGTTGCTCATCAGTGATCATATGACCTGCATCCTTTAACTCTGAAATAAGATTCGCCATGTGTCACAGATGCATTCCCATGGAATGATCTGGACGTTTTTTGTACGAATCGAATTTTATAGTTAAAGAGCGAAGTTTGGTCACCGAGGTGCCACCAAACTTACCCTCTAGCTTGGACCATATATCCATAGCTAGGTCATATTCTCGGAAGATTCGCATTATGTCGTCGGCCATACTTGACAATAACGTAATGCGAGCAATTTTGTTCTTCCAAGACCAAGCATCGAAAGCATCCTTGTCTCTTCTATGTTGGGCCCTAGTGCCCAACTCAGGTTCAATCATTGTGTTCTTCAGAGTTTCGAGCACATCTTGCTCCTCTAGATCATACTGTATCTTCATGGACCACAGTTTGTAATTATCGCCGCTGAGTTTTTCACCTTTGTTCAACTCAGCGACGATGTTCTTAGTAGCGGAAGACATTTTAGCTTTAAAATGCTGCAAAAGACATTTAAAAAAATTCGATCAAAAACATTGCATAAATCTTACATTTGATAAGTAACTTTCGAAAGATATTGAAGATGTTGCTCTAGAATTGGAAAGGTCATTACGATCCCAATCACCATCTAGAACAACTTTCAATATTCCCCCATCAACAAACAATAGTACTCTTATAGTACTTGCAGCGGAAAAGCGATTTTGAAAACGCAATTTTGAAAAACGTATTTTTGAAAACGTATTTTTGAAAACGCATTTTTGCACCGGGAGGTAGTGGCCTTCCCTGGCCACTGCCGGGGTCGAGCTGTGGCCGTGCCAAGGTCGGATTCCCCCTGCAGGGGGTTTTGCCGCATGCAACTACCACCGGCACCGTAGGGGCCGGCCATGCAGGACCCCCCTCGAGGCAGGGCCGGCCTCCTCGGCCTGGCCCAGGCTTCGGCCAGGGCCGTCCTGGCCTGGCCCTGGCCTCTGCCAGGGCCGCCCTGGCCCTGGCCTTGGTCAGGGCTTCCCTAGCCCTGGCCGGGGCTTCCTTGGCCCTGGCCCTGGCCAGGGCCGGCCCTGGCCTGGCCCTGGCCTCTGCCAGGGCCGGCCTGGCCCTGGCCGAGGCCAGGGCAGGCCTCTGCCATGGCCTCGGCCAGGGCCGGCATTGGCCCTGGCAGAGGCCAGGGTGCCTCTGCCCTGACCTCTGCCAGGGCCGGCCCTGGCCCTGGCAGAGGCCAGGGTCGGCCAGGGTGCCTCGGCCTGGCCGAGGCCCTGGTCGGCCAGCCGGCCTCCTTGGAGTCTGGCCGCACACGCCCTTTGTGTGGGGGGGGGTGGTCTTGGTTGACATTGGCCGAAGCCAACCCCTTCCCCAATGGGGAGGGGGTGCATATCCACCATTACCTGCATGGCCATGGTGATCATGCACCAAAGAGATCTTCTTCTCCGATGAGAAGTTTTGTGACCACCATCTTCTCCGATGAGACACCCGTTCATCGAGAAAGTGGTTATGCTTTAATGGTCGTGTGCCAAAAAAATAACACACTTTCAAGGACGCAAACTTCACGCTCTACATGAAGAGAGTTCACATTCCCTATTGAATGGAGACTCAGCTTCCATGAGGAGTGCGAGTTTGGCGAGATGAACGGTCTGTTCTTCCCGTCACGGAGAGTTCCTGCCATATCCGTAATGGCAAAAGACCCTAACGTGAAAAGAACAACTTTTACATTCTCTCCGTCACGATGCGATCCTACCATATCCATAATGGAAGAAAAACTCATTCGTGAAAGAGACAACGCGTCATTCATCGGTGAGATCGGGGCGAACCCGTGTGGCTCTGATACCAATGTAGGATCCCATCATGCGATGAAAGAGGATTGAAAGAGAGGAGACTTATGTTAGCGTATGCTTCGCTATAGTCTCTGAACTTCGCCCTTGGATTCGCCACAATAGTCGGTACTTTGTCACAGAGGATCAAAGCAGTGTTTCACCGTCTAAATCTCTATTTGGAAGAAGAACTTAATGGAAGGGAGAAGAGGAAAGAAGGTTTCCTTATGCAAACTTGTGGAATGAAGGATTAGCCTTAAAAGCCTTACCCTGGGGTCCTATTTATAGGCCTTGGGGGTAGTTATTGTAGGAAATAACTACTTATAAGCTTATTAGCCTATATTAGCAATATTCCTTATCCTCTTCCTTATGCACTTATCAAGTGCCTTTATGCACTTATAAAGTGACTTTTTCCACTTATCGAGTGGTCCTTTTCACACATGAAAAGGTTCCCTTCGTACATGTTCGGGTTTTGGCGGACCCCCAGAGCTCGGATCTATGTCCGTCCTAAGTCGGACGGACCACAGAGGCACAAAAGCGCAGCAGAAAACAGAAATTCAAAATTTCTACACTAGCTAAACTATTTAGCTAGGCTCTGGGGAGCCAGCACCTAGCCCGATCTATGCCAACTTGGGGTGCATCTGACCACCCCAAGAGGGATCTACTCTTAAAGCGACTAATTAAATCTACACTACAAATTACTTAACCACATATCCGGAATCTTGGCCCTGGAGAAGGCAAGATGTACCGCACCGTCTTCAGAAGCTCCTCGTAGCCGAGCCGCCTTGACTCGAAACGCCTGAGCCGCCTCGCACCCTCGCACCGATCCGCCCGAGCTGACTTTCGCATCCGAGCCGATCACACGCGGTAGAAAGTTTCACTTGAGAAGAACCCGCATCTTAGACGTCCGGATCAAAATCCAAACCCCCTTCGTAGTCTTGCTAGGACTACTCCGGAGAACAGGAAGAGAGAGAGAGAGAATTTAGTCGCCGATCGAGCTTGCTCTAAAAGTCTGGAGTTACTCGATCAATGGCTTGGTGTGTTTTTCAACGAGGAGAGTGCACCCCTATTTATATAGGGAGTTGGCACTCACTCTCTCATTGCGAGTAATGTGGGACATTCCGCAAATGGGAGAAAAAACAATTAAGCCAATTTGGCTTAATTTCAAGTTAAAGTGAGCTTTTCATAAAAGCAAACTTTAACTAATTAATTCTCATTGCACATTAAACCTTAGACACCAAACAAGCTATCAATCCGAAGAGCTTCGAATGGTGAACGCGTAGGAATCGACGGCGACGAATTTCGACTTCGTTTGACCCCTCAAACAATTGCTCAAAGTTTAGCAAATTATCAAAATTCGTAGCCGTCATTTGGGGTTTCTAAAACCCCCTAAATTGACTTAAGTTGCGGGGGCGCCCGCTAAGCTTAGCGGGCGCGCCCGCCCAAGGGGAGGCACAGGCGGGCCACACGCCCGCTGGGCAGCGGGCGTGCGCCTGCTGCCGCAGCGGGCCGTGCACGCTGCAGCCAGCGGGCACCTGCCCGCTTCTGCAGCGGGCGTGCACCCACTGCAGCCAGCGAGCTGCGCCCGTTTGCCTTGCCTATGGGCTTATTAGCCCAGTGGGTCTAACCCACTTCGCCTTGGACCGTTTTCGCGTTTCCGGACTCGTTAGAGCTCCGATTTGGACGCGGTTTGAACCTGTGTTTAGACCGGGACAATCCCGTCATCCAGGTAACCCTTTCCAGCATGTTTGTTCCTACAAAATTTGTCGTAACCAATTTACGACACGTTTAATCATAGTTTGCATCAAATTCAACGTTTGTCCCTATTGCTATTACGACTAACTTTCACAACTTGACTTGTGAATATCATCAAATGATTCTCTCTCAATTAATCTTCCTATTACTTAGACATGAACACTACTCGGTGTGAGACCCTACAGCCTGACCTTACTACAGGTTGGGGCTCAGAACCCCTAGACGACGGTCACTACGAGCAATAGCTGTCGTCCCTGTTTCAGAATCATCATAACGTGATCGTCCCTTTGACAAAAGCATCATTGGATTTACATTGGCTGTGTCAGTGATGAACTTCGTTAGCCATAGTCTCTTCGTCAAGACTGTGTTTATGTTGGCCTAGGGTATGGTTTACTGTCAACCCTATCAGACAACATTGGTCAGTATACGGCGGTCTTTATTGTATACACGTTGTACTTCTTACAACGCACCCCGACCGAGGATTAACATAAAGACCGTACTGAGCCTGTAACACTAACTTCCTTTTAACGGAAGTGACAAATCCCATCTTAGTTATCTACTCGCCTCGAGATCTTCGGGTGCAGCTCAACCTAAGATCTTTCAGCAGGCCTAGCCTCGAATCTAGATCATAGGTCTAAGCTACACCGTTCACTCACAGGTTTGTACAAACGACTTCAGGTCTTAAGGACCAGCTAACCTATCATCACCCTAGAGTTATTAAAGACAGTTCAGTTAAAGTCAATCATTTAATAACTCTTATGTGGGCGTTCAGTGAACTCATTCTCTAATGAGCACCTGTGTCTCGTCTCCGACTTCACCAAGTCGAATGACTATGAGATCATCATTACCCTAAGGTAAGACTAAGACTCAATGGTCTATCCGACGTGTCGATATCCAGTTCTCGACACATCTATGACCACGAACCGTTTAAGACTTATGTTTATATTCGGTCGCTTACTTACTCATAATCGAGATCTCATCTAGGTACGTAAGGACCTAACTATAAGTTTATGGATATTATCTAAGTATATTAATACGAACGATTTTATTATACTTAGAATAATACGTACCATATACAGTATGAACAAGACGTATATCCAGGATAAATTGCCTTATGGGCACATATTCTCCTACATCTCCCACTTGCACTTAGGCTATTTATCCCGGTATCTCATAGCGTTATAGCATATCAGTCACATTGACATTTATATGACAAACCTAAGAGTGGTTTTACTAACGAGTATCTACAACTAATTTTAATGGATTAAATAATACATCTCTTGATCACACAGGGTTGATCCTTCGGAAAAATGATCTGGTTCAATTTTTCCTATCTTTGTATAGCTAACAATTAGCATATAGAATCTAGATGTAGGGTCTAACATTATAATCTATGAGTCAGTCTCAGCTCATTCCACTTTTCTTGTGTCAATATGTCAAGTACATACGTGACACCCTGAGTCTCTATATATTCGATTAAATCAAAACAATTTTGATTCAATGTTCTATATAGATGATTTATTTAAGGTGGAAATCCTTTTTACTTAGTCCGAAAGACCAGAACTAAGTATACGAGCTTTCTCCCACTGACTTTGAGAATTGCCTGGTTAAATACTTCAATATTATATCTAAATCATATTTAGATTATATATGCGAAGATATAACCATTTGATAAGTTCTTTAGATGTCATGTACTAGTGTCAGGTTCGGTTTGACGAATGAGTCAAGTCAAGATCGGTTTAAGGAATCTTTACATTGACTCGCTCAATCAAAATGTCCTACACTGTACCTTTCCCTTAACCAACATTTAATATTACCCCTTTAATAACTGAATGCGGTTTATGCGTATAATTGTGATCGCACACAATTTATACGCCTCTGGAACCTATACTTAACTACCAATCGACTATAACATTAAGTCAGCTCAAAAATCAACATTTTCCGAAGCTTCGCATCATCATTCGAGAATCTACGCAACCATCTCAGAAAGCCACAATCACAGAAAATTTAAGCCAATCAAATTTCAACTCAACATCAAACGTAATTCCTGAGACATTTATAAAACAACGGATTCATTAAGATGAACCATAATTTGTTTATCCAAATAAACTTTGAGTGTAGAACACTCAATCATTGTTTTCAACTTAAAAGAAATGATACTTCTTATTATTCTAAAAATAGTATCATCTTCTTCTTGATCATGTCTCTCGAAGTCGTTTGAACGGCCCTAGCAGCAACGATTACTCAGATTGCCGACCGTCCTCTGCACTTCTCCAATCTCCGCTTCATATCAGCCACCTGTATACATTACACAGATGTGTTTTAGTATCTCATACTATATAATTGGAAATAATTACGTTTTAATGAATTGAATTTGTACCTGAGGTAGAGGCATCCGTATGCCCCTTCTTTTTCTCTGCAAGATAGATCTTACAGTTCCTCTTCTAGTGGCCAATCTTGTGGCGATGGAAGCACTCAGATTTCGACGGGGCCCCTTTAGTCTTTTTCTTCCCTTTCTTTGCCTTCGCAGGTTGCGGGACCTGCCTCTTCTTACCCTTGCCTTTCGGCTGGTCGGAAGAAGCAGAGCCAACAACCAATGCAGTCGGCTTCTTCTCAATCTCCTCAAATTGCCTAAGTATATTGAGGAGACCAGGAAGATCCATTTCAAGACTGTTCATTATAAAACCAGTGATGAAAGGCTTAAACTCAGGAGTCAAAGACTTTAGGTTAATGTCTGTGGACATCTCATTATCCAAGACAAATCCTAACTGGTCGGCATCCTCTACGTATACGATCATCTTGATAACATGATCCTGTACAGGCTCTGCCCCCATCTTGGTGCCCCAGAGGTTGCTGGTGGCTTCGAACTTGGCAGCTCGAGATCGCTTGCCGTATAACTCTTGTGCATTGAGGAGCATGCTTTGAACATCCATATGTTCATGCTTCATCTGCAACTCGTTGGTCATCGAAGCCAGAGTAAGGCACCTGGCCTTCTCTGCATCCCTCTGGTACAATTTGTAGGCTTCCTTTTCCTCGAAGGTCGAATCTTCTTCGGGCTTATCCGGAGCGTCCTCGAACAGTACGTATCCTATTACGGCTAGGGAAAGGACCAACTTGATGTTCCTAAGCCAGTCTTTGTAGTTTGTTCCATCCAGCACTTTCTTCTCAACCATATATCTAAGTTCCGAATCCATTCTGCATTTTATAGATACTTTAGTCAGTATATGTTCGTAGTATAGTTTTAATGGTTTTTATAAAACTATATTCTCCCACTAAATTTATTAAAGACATAATAATAAACAATTTATTATAAAATAAAATTTGTGAGAGAGGGATCCGACTACCCTGAGTCTGACAACCTTGAGTGTATCTCAACAAGTTGTCCGACTCTGCAGTCGGTAGACGAACTCGTCGTCGATCATATTAACTATAATTCCCTATCGATTTTTACCCCTAGTCATTTGTGATCATGAGTGTGCTCAACCGGATCACAATGGCTAGCCTAGTCGGTCCCTTGTCTTCGTGTCTAGCCCGACTTGCCCCGCCGCTCGGTGTATGCACGACACGTTGGTTTGGGTCAGGAATTAGACAACATTCTTGGTTAGACTTACGCCGATGCTCGAAGGATGAGACAACAGTTTCAGTCAGGTCAAGATGTCAATCAAGAAATCGGTTTCTATAAGATTGACATATCACGGCTTGAGTGTAGCTCAATAACCGTAACATGTTTCTTACAGTTGCCAACTCCTAAAACAAGGAGGGCTACGATTTATCTTGAACAAGATTATTATCGTATTGACTTAGGTATAGTCGATGGACTTACATAGTCATGAATCGACTACTTGCGGTTCAGCGGACGCGGCCAGGGAATTGACTAAGCCAGGACCACTGGTTACCCAGTCTAGCTAGGTTGGTCCAGCAAACTTAGCCAAACACATTGACCGACATCATGATCCATTGAAGGAGTTTTCATCAATTCTATGTTTTTCAAGCAACTAAATGGCTTTTATTTGAGAGGAGTAGTTAATCCCTATCAACTAGTGGATCCTAAAATTCGAAATTTTATGGATTGGTTGAACAATTTTTATTAAGTCCTTATCAACTATAAGGTCTATTTGTTCAACGTGCTACCCCAATCTAATTAGGATTTTATAAAACAATTCAACATGTGTCTTTTATGAAAATCATCAATTAAACGTTTTAATGAAATGATTGACAATCAAAGGGACTAACCTAATCTGGTATTAGATTTGATGTTGTTTTGTTTTATCAAACATAACATGTCACTAGTTAATTTAAAATTTTCATCTCATAAAATTTTAAACATTTAATGGCTACCTAATAAGGTTTATGAATACATTATTCAATATGTCCATTAAAGAATTGAAACAACTAATTTATCCGCATAAATGAAAGTTTCATGTTTGTGACATCTAACGAGTATTTGCAAGTTTAAAATTATCTATATAATGAAAACACGCAAATCTAGAATTTAACAAATTAAATTCGAAGATAAAAATTTAAAGCTTCAAACATTTTATCATATAAAACTAGGTATAAAAATTATCAAATAATTTTAAAACCTAGACTTTAAAATTTTAATCAATTATTTCCAAAATTAAAATATCGCATAAATAATTTTAGAAACCTATATGTAATTTAAAAGAAGCTAATTATCTTTTCATCTTAAGATTTACATATCTACTAAAGCAAATTTAAAACACCTTTTAAAATCATTAGAAATAGATTACAAGCTTTCAATCAAAGTTTTTAAAGTTTTCTAATCTTTTATGTAACTTGAGAAAAATTAAATTTCAAAAATAAAATATTTCTTAAGATTACATAAACAATTAAATGCTCTTAAAAATATTTATATCTCATAAAAATAATTTTATAAAGCATTTGGGATTCATTTAAAATTATCGCATAAAATTAAATCGTCTCAAAAAAATTTCCGTGCTGTAAAAACGATTTTTAAAACACAAAACTTTTTTAAAAATTATTTTAGCATAAAGCTAAAAAATTCGTATGTTAAAAATTAAGCAATTTAAAAGATTTAAAAGAGTCGCTATAGTATATCTATAGCATAACCGTGGCTCTGATACCACTGTTGGGGTTTTGGCTGACTCCTAGAGCTCGGATCTATGTCCGTCCTAAGTCGGACGGACCATAGAGGCACAAAAGCGCAGCGAAAAACAGAAATTCAAAATTTCTACACTAGCTAAACTATTTAGCTAGGCTCTGGGGAGCCAGAACCTAGCCCGATCTATGCCAACTTGGGGTGGATCTGACCACCCCAAGAGGGATCTACTCTTAAAGCGACTAATTAAATCTACACTACAAATTACTTAACCACATACCCGGTATCTTGGCCCTGGAGCAGGCAAGATGTACCGCACCGTCGTCAGAAGCTCCTCGTAGCCGAGCCGTCTTGACTCGAACCACCTGAGCCGCCTCGTACCCCCGCACCGATCCGCCCAAGCTGACTTTTGCCTCCGAGTCGATCACACGCGATATAAAGTTTCACTTGAGAAGAACCCGCGTCTTAGACGTCCGGATCAAAATCCAAACCCCCTTCGTAGTCTTGCTAGGACTACTCCGGAGAACATGAAGGGAGAGAGAGAATTTAGTCGCAGATCGTGCTTGCTCTAAAAGTCTGGAGCTACTTGATCGATGGCTTGGTGTGTTTTTCAACGAGGAGAGTGCACCCCTATTTATATAGGGAGTTGGCACTCACTCTCTCGTTGCGAGCAATGTGGGACATTCCGCAAATGGGAGAAAAAAACAATTAAGCCAATTTGGCTTAATTTCAAGTTAAAGTGAGCTTTTCATAAAAGCAAACTTTAACTAATTAATTCTCATTGCACATTAAACCTTATACACCAAACAAGCTATCAATCCGAAGAGCTTCGAAGGGTGAACGCGTAGGAACCGACGACGACGAATTTCGACTTCGTTTGACCCCTCAAACAATTGCTCAAAGTTTAGCAAATTATCAAAATTTGTAGCCGTCATTTGGGGTTTCTAAAAACCCCTAAATTGACTTAAGTTGCGAGCGCGCCCGCTAAGCTTAGCGGGCGCGCCCGCCCAAGGGGAGGCACAGGCGGGCCGCACGCCTGTTGGGCAGCGGGCGTGCGCCCGCTGCCGCAGCGGGTGCTGGCCCGCTGCAACCAGCGGGCACGACAGCGGGCGCTGGCCCGCTGCCGCAGCGGGCCGCGCCCGCTGCAGCCAGCGGGCGCCTGCCTGTTGCTGCAGCGGGCTCCGCCCGCTTCTGCAGAGGGTTCCGCCCACTGTGCAGCGGGCGTGCACCCGCTGCAGCCAGCGGGCTGTGCCCGTTTGCCTTGCCTATGAGCTTATTAGCCCAGTGGGTCTAACCCACTTCGCCTTGGACCGTTTTCGCGTTTTCGGGCTCGTTAGAGCTCCGATTTGGACGCGGTTTGAACCTGTGTTTAGACCGGGACGATCCCATCATCCAGGTAACCCTTTCCAGCATGTTTGTTCCTACTAAATTTGTCATAACCAATTTACGACACGTTTAATCATAGTTTGGATCAAATGCAACGTTTGTCCCTATTGATATTGCGACTAACTTTCACAACTTGACTTGTGAATATCATCAAATGATTCTCTCTCAATTAATCTTCCTATTACTTAGACACGAACACTACTCGGTGTGAGACCCTACAGCCTGACCTTACTACAGGTTGAGGCTCAGAACCCCTAGACGACGGTCACTACGAGCAGTAGCTGTCGTCCCTGGTTCAGAATCATCATAACGTGATCGACCCTTTGACAAAAGCATCATTGTGTTTACATTGGCTGTGTCAGTGATGAACTTCGTTAGCCGTAGTCTCTTCGTCAAGACTGTGTTTATGTTGGCCTAGGGTATGGTTTACTGTCAACCCTATCAGACAACATTGGTCAGTATACTGCGGTCTTTATTGTATACACGTTGTACTTCTTACAACGCACCCCGGCCGAGGATTAACATAAAGACCGTACTGAGCCTGTAACACTAACTTCCCTTTAACGGAAGTGACGAATCCCATCTTAGTCATCTACTTTCCTCGAGAGCTTCGGGTGCAGCTCAACCTAAGATCTTTCAGTAGGCCTAGCCTCGAAGCTAGATCATAAGTCTAAGCTACACCGTTCACTCACAGGTTTGTACAAACGACTTCAGGTCTTAAGGACCAACTAACCTATCATCACCCTAGAGTTATTAAAGACAGTTCAGTTAAAGTCAACCATTTAATAACTCTTATGTGGTCGTTCAGTGAACTCATTCTCTAATGAGCACCTGTGTCTCGTCTCCGACTTTACCAAATCGAATGACTATGAGATCATCATTACCCTAAGGTAAGACTAAGACTCAATGGTCTATCCGATGTGTCGATATCCAGTTCTCGACACATCTATGACCACGAACCGTTTAAGACTTATGTTTATATTCGGTCGCTTACTTACTCATAATCGAGATCTCATCTAGATACGTAAGGACCTAACCTCTATGGATATTATCTAAGTAGATTAATACGAACGATTTTATTATACTTAGAATAATATATACCATATACAGTATGAACAAGACGTATATCTAGGATAAATTGTCTTATGGGCACATATTCTCCTACAGTACATGCTTTCATGCACGCGACATCTGAGGTCCATAGACCCTCATACATCCCCTCATGTCGTCCATATCCAACATCTCCCACTCACACTTGAGGGGATTGTAAGGAAACATCTTTTCCTTTATATAAGCACTATTTTTACCCTATTTTAGAAAGGAGGCTACTATTTTCCTTAGTGTAGTTTTCTAGTTTAGTTTTAGAGATAGATTTTCTTAGCCGTCACTAATTTTGTAAAAGACAAATGTTGGATTTTTATCTGTTGCTTTTGCTTGGAATCTTGAGTCCTTAATTCTCTACGATTGTCTATTGCGCTGCAACGTTTTGGTAACGATTTCTAATCTTCTAATTCTTACTTTAATGTCTTCTATTGCGATGATGATCTCTCTTGTTTTTATTGAATTCTCTATTGTTATTTCCATGATCCATGAGTAGTCTTATCTAGGGCTGATGGAGTAGCCCTAGAATCTTAGGATTTAGATGTAAAGTTAGGATTTTTAGGTTGTTTTGGTATAAAATGGATGTGATTTGGTTGATCCAGCCAAGTTTGTAGGATATTCCATATAGGATTCGTATTCCCACGAGGTGGCGCGAATTTCTGATGGATATTCTATGGACTTAATTATGTATGTTTGGGGAACCAATTAGTGTTCGTATTTCCACGAGGTGGCACGAACTTCTGACGGGATCTACTGGCATTCTTATATTACTCATAAGAGCCATGAAGTCACATATCGAGCTCTAATTCCCACAAGGTGGTATGAGCAAAGATTGAGTATAGTTGTCGATCCTAATGCATGTATCACGTGAGAGTCTATCCATGAGGTGGGGCTAACACAGGATACGTTAGACGAGTGGCCCAACGATAGTTGGCCATGAGTTCTACATTTTTAGATGTAACAATCTCTCCCTAGTAAAGCCAATTCAACGTAAGAGTTCTAGCCTAGCATCGACATCCGACGATCCTAGTGGTGACTCCTAATGCCCTAGTATTTTTATATTGTTGATAATCCTTGATAAGAGATATTTGTGACAACCAATTTGAGTATGCCCGCTGACAATGTTCTAAGATCTAGAAAATACCCAAGTTTATTAGCATCACCTTCCTGTGGGATCGATATCTTTCTATATTACAAAGCTCAGATACCGTGCACTTGTGGTAGTCTCTGGGGTTAAATTCGGAGCGCACCTAGTCATATCTAGGTGGGTTTTGGAGTTGATTCAGGGACGCATCACACATACACCCACCCATATCTTATATGTCATTGTGCTACATTTTGCACTTTGAGGCCAATGTGATGTTTAGCTTAGAGGAGTGAGTATACTCACGCACTTTTATTCACTTTATTTTTCATCTTTATTTTCATTATTTCTTTGTTTTTCACTTATTTTCACACCCTTTTTTTAGTTTCGTTTTCACCATGCATCATATTTTATTTACTTTTAGAGTGCTTGTAGGTGTATATAGTTAGTTTTTACTTTATCCTTGTTTCTTTTACTTTCTTTGCTAGAGATGAATTTAGCTTGAATCTCACTTTACCCATGCACATATCCTTTTGCCACGCTGTTGTCTTTATTTCTAATGTCATTTACGATATATTTGTGTGCACTTGAGAAAAAGAACTTCCGATATGATATTTATTGTTTATGAATGATTTTAACGTTGACTCGTCTAAGAATTACTTTATTGTATACTCCTTGTAGAAAAACACACCAAGATTCATGCATTGACTGCATTATATTTGGAGTACTGCTCTCATATCTATATCACTTCTTGTTTCCATGAATTGTGTGTGAAATATTCGGGTCTAATGAATTAAATGTTGTTTTATTTGAGTAGACTAGTTTGCTTTTAGAAGTTAAACTGAGTGGAGGACATTACCATGCCGAAATAGTTATGCACATACAAAGAGTGAACTGAGTGGTATTATTTATTCTTTCTCCACATATCTTGAAAACATTTCTATAGATACTATCAATGGAAATTCTCCCCCAGAGTGACTCTTATTTCAGCACCTTTACCAAACTACCAAAAAGCCCAAAAGCTCCATGATCCCAAAAACACGAGGAAAAAAATATGTTTCTTTGGATGTTATACTTGTGTATATACGTTTAAAAAAGAGGAAAAAAATAAAATGTATATACACAGCTTCTATCCTTTCCATTCCTTTCTTTTACTTTTCTTTTATAGAGCTCCAATACTTAGGAAAAGGCCATGTTCTCTATATTTGATGCCATTACGCTTATAAATAAGCTTGGGGGGAGGAAATCCAATGATGAGTGAGAGAGTGATTACTTATATGTGCATGACTACCAAGGCTAGGTAATCTCTAATACTTAGGGAGATGACTTTGAGAATGACGACACCTATGGGTTGAAAATTGGACATGAAAATCGTGAGACCACATCTTTCTATTCTTGTATGTATGAATTTTGTGATATCTCTTATACTCCAAGTAGACACAGTCAATTGAAAAGTGTGTTGTCTATGAATATCTATATCGTTTTCTATGCCTTAGACGAAGTTTAGTGTTAAAATGATTTCATATTTCATAAGATTCTCATTGTTCTTAGTTTTTATATCAATTGTGCCATATATGAAATGATGTTGACATGAAAACTATAGTGTGTTTGAATTCCTTGTTGGTGCACTTGGGTAGGAGAATTCGAGTTCTGAGAGAATGATCTAGCATCCCCCCTCCTCGCTTTCTTTTCGATGATTTAGTTTTCTTTATTTGTATTCGCCAAGTCAACTTTTTACGTATCTTCCTCGAGGACGAGTAAGAGGTAAGCTTGGGGGATTTTGATATGCTCATATTTTACACTTTATTTATGCATATTTACATGACATATCAATTGCCCATATTACAAACTCAAAGTTTAAACGACGATTTCTCGACGAATTTCACGGTTTCTATGTTTTGTTGGATTTTCAGGAAATGTGGATTAATCGAGAGCAAATTGGAGCTAGGAGCATATGCACGCGCGCCGAAGCGTCAGCGGCGATGATATCGAGAAGCTCATGGTGCTTGAAGATGAGAAGAAGCTGAAGGAAGAGAAGAGAAAGAGGAAGGAAGAAAGAAGAGGAGAAGCTGAAAAATCAAACTACTCGACCGAGTGAGACTGATACTGGCCACGACCAAGTTTCCAAGAGGGTCAAAGATACTCGGCCGAGTGAGATTATCACTCGACCGAGTAAGAAGTCCACTCGACCGCGTGGAGAAAGGAAAGCTTAAACCAGAACACAGATTTTGAAGATTCCTGCAAGAGCCCCCACTCGACCGAGTGAGTAGACCAGTTGACCGAGTGGTCCGAAGAGACAAAATGCCAAATTTTGGATATTTTTAGCATAGAGTTCCACTCGACCGAGTGAAACTTCCACTTGGCCGAGTGCGTCGCCAGCCCAAATTTGGAAACTAGGGTTTGTCTAGGATTGAGGATATTTTGGTCATCTTTTTCCTAGGATTTTGAGTTAGTATAAATATGTAGTTTTATGAGCCGCAAGAGACGAGATGGCTAGAGATCACAAAAAAGACTCGATTTTATTTTGCTATTGTTTTTGCTTGGGGATCTAGTTCTTAATTATATTGTTGGATTGAAGCCTTGGGATTCATTGGTTTGTCTAAACTCTTGTTATATTTAGTTTTTATGATTATTTCTCGTTTAGATCTCTCTCTTCTATAATGATTTCTATTGCCTCCATTAATTCTATTACTTGTGTCATGAATATTCGTGAGTAGTCTCTTTGCTCTAGGGCAAAGAGATGAACCCTATATATTTTGAGCTTGATATGTGAAATATATTGAAAACACATGTTGCTAAACTTATTTTAGGGTTACATTATGGTCGATCTACTACGAAAAGCTAGGGATTTCTACCTTGATTTTGAGAGCTCGAGAGAGGATCTTAATCTATAGGAAGTCCTATATATTTGATTTAGATCTATAATGGAGATATCCAAGAATTGGTGCGCGAGAGCGACCAAAGCTATTATCTTTATTATATTTATATAATTATATTCGTCTGTACGACGGTAAGACGAATACGAACCATCATAATCTAGATTCAAACTCACACTGCACGAGAGTGAACTTGAGCGAGAATTGTATTGTATTGTCGATCTTAATACTAATAATTTAAAACTAAGCTTGCGCGAGAGCAAGGTTCTAGATTGAGTTATTATAGACTTGCGTAGTGCGAGAGCATGCGCTAGTTCTCAATATAGTTCCGAAAATTTCACCCTAAAACCGGAGTTAGTAATATGGAAGTTCATATTCACATTGATACTGGATAATCTATAGTGTGGATTCCCTAGTCCTAGGCATTCTTATTAATTAAATTCACAACCGATATTTCTACGCGTTCATGACATGCACATTTCTTCACCATTGTTCCAACTGAACCACATAACCAAGATAATACCAACAATCCTCCACGTGATTCGATACCCGCTCACCACTTAATTGTGCGCTTGTGATAAAAATATATTATTTCTAAGTACATACAGAAGAGGTCAAGTGGAAGTGTCCCTTCACATCTGTAACGACTGATGGTAGCTTTCATTTTAATCGATTCGTCGTATTTTCTCGTTTCTTCCTTAGGATCGTCGATTTCGAAGTATGTCATTCATGACGGACTTCATAACGGTCGTATCTTACTATTAGATCAAGCCTAGAAGTCTTAGGAATCAATCCCAGGGCCCCGCGCTCCGTATCGGAACTTTTTGTGCTCATTAGCCGGTATAAGAAGGGGCACCGACCGACTAGATGACGATCCAGTCGGTCGGCAATCCTTCTTGGACCGACTAGTTGGCTTTCTAAATTTCTCAGGAGTTACTGTTTATCGTTAGTCAGTCTAAGAACGTTGGTTGACCGACTAGGTTGCAAACTAGTCGGTCGACAATGCTTCTTTAACCGACTAACACATCATCTAAATTTTAGTATCAATACTGTTCACTCTTAGTCGGTCTAAGAACGTTCATCGACTGACTAGATGCTAAACTAGTCGGTCAGTCTTTGTTCATGGACCGACTGATTCTAAATCCTATTTTCGTTCAGGAGTTACTGTTTACACTTAGTCGGTCTGCATTGGTCAACCGACCGACTAGTTGCCAAACTAGTCGGTCAGTGGTTGCTCTTTGACCGACTAACCTGTGTTAAAACCCTAATTTTTGGGCAGCCGCCAGCCCATCCTATTTAAACCCATCCCAAACGATTTCATCTTCCTCCACTCGACCCTAAACCCTAAAATCTCCCCCATTGAGCCCCCATCTTCATTCCAAGCTTTAATCCTTCATTCCAAGCCCTAAATCCATCATCCAAACCATCCATTCACTCTATCTACCTCTCATCTTCCCCAAATCTCCATCAAATCCCCAAAATCCCCCAAAACCCTAATTCTCCCAAACTTCTCCAATCTTTTCCAGATCTGATCCTAGGGTTCTCCGGAGTGTTTCTTCCGCCTCCTCTCGGTAAGAAATCGATCTACCGTTGTTTTCATAACCTATTTGTATTTTTATGAAACCCTAATAAAATTTCATGTTGTTTATTGATTGTTCTCCCATAACAGCGATTTCCCCGTAGATTGGCATCCGTGTGACGAAGTGGTCGTCATCCCTGGTGCTAGGCAAGTGAAACTTGCCACTTAGGGTTTAGGCCATGTTTTAGGCCATTTGCTTGTTGTAGGCGTAAAAGAGGCTAGGTGACGAAATGATACTCGCCTAGGCGCAAATTGGGGAACTAGCTTGACAACGAAGCTAGTCCCGACATTTAGCATGTTGCACAATTACCATGTCATGTTTATTTTCCATTAACGGTACGCGAATTAATTGTCATGTCATTGCATTCTTTGGTGATCCCGTGATTGCGTAGCATCGCTACAATACTTGTGTTCCTGGCTCGTGACCAGAAGCGAGCATAATGAGTTGCTAACCCCAACGCTCGATATTGAATTGTGAACTAAGAAACAAGCTCCTGTGCGGGGTAACCCTGGCTCACTAGCTGGCCTCATGTGCAGGGACCCTGGCTTGTTTACGTGTGGGATGGGGTAAGGGTTAAGCAGCCATTCAACTGGGGGTCTGTTTGATCAACAACTGCAGTTGTAAGGCGTAAACTCCGGGGTGGGGTAGTGTTTAGTGCCGATCGGTGTGAATGATGAACCATTCAGCTGAAGGGCGTAAACATCTACAAACAACAGTGAAACGTGAATAGTGTTTAGTGCCGATCGGTGTGAATGATGAACCATTCAGCTGAAGGGCGTGAACACCTACAAAACAATGTGAATTGATTGAGAATGTTAGTAGCTAGGCTACTCTTGTCTTGTCCCGATAATTGTACTCTTGTACTTGTTGTTCATCATGTCTTAACTGTGCACTCATGTTATAACTGCCATGTCATGCATACTAAAACTGCTAGGTTGCTAGTTGCCTTACTTTCAGTTTCCTTGCCCAAGTCTTTTAGACTTGTTGGCATGTGCCCCTTTACTCTTTTGGGTGACACATGTTAGATCCTGAGCCCGAGTACCTTGTTGAGGACGAGGTGTTTGCTGACGCCGAGCCCGAGCTTGTGTTCGACGGGGAGTACGTGGACACTGGGGACCAGTCCTAGTGTCTTCGTTGTGCTTTACTTTTGTTTAGACAGTTGTTTTGTTATCGGTGCGTAGCACCTATACTTTGTTATGTCGTTTCTTTTGTTGGCCTTGTTCTGGGCCTTTAGACTCTTTCTTTTAGCCTGGTGGCTTTTCTGGATGTTGGACTTATTTTTCATGTTGGACAATTTATGAGATGTGAGGTTTTATTTCAGTCTCTCCTTGTATTATTATTGTTGTTCCGTTGTGGTTACAGGGACATGCTTATGTTTTATTGACGCTTATCGGGTTTTTGGGGCTTCACAGCTCCACTCTCGTGCGGACCTTTTCACGTCTCGCCACCATTTTAGGGAAGCGGGTCGTGACAGGTTTTAGTGGTGGCCCATGTAGGTCCTTATGTAACTTCGATTTTTGGAATGACGATAATAATATTAGAATGTCCAATAAATTAAGTTCGACGTCCGAGTCTCAAGCTATGAGTCTAATCTGATTCGTTTTCTGTGTCATTAGATGGCAGGAAGGCGTTTCACCCGTGGTGGGGGCAGTGGTGCGCTCCCTCATGATGAGGAGCCTGAGCGGGAACCCACCAACGGTGAGATGATGCAAGTGCAGCAGGGCGTGCTTTTGCAAGTCCAGAATGCTCCACTTGCTCGAGCTGCCCGGGCTCTTCCGGATGCCCCTCGCTCTGAGCCGGGAGCGAAGCAATTTCGGGAGCTGGGTCCCGCATATTTTGATGGTTCTGAGGGTCCTCTGGCTACCGATGAGTGGATTCGGAACATCGAGGACAATCTGAAGATGGCCAAGATCACCCCGGCTGGATGGGTTGATTTGGCGAAGAGGCAACTCAAGGATAATGCTTGGAATTGGTGGGATGTGGAAGAAAAGATGTTGGTGGAGCCGATAGCTTGGGCTACCTTCAAGGCCAGATTTGAGGGTGAGTTCTTTCCGAAAGCTGCCAGGGAGGAGATGCTGCAGCGTTTTATCGATTTGAAGCAAGGGAGCTCGTCGGTGGACATGTATCACCAAGAGTTCATGAGGCTGAGTCGGTTTGCGCCAAAGATGGTGCAGGACGCTGAGGAGAGAGCTCAGAGGTTCCTGCAGGGACTTGCTTCGGAGCTCCAGAGTTTTGTGACCTCTTCTGACCGGGAGTCTTATCAGAAGGTTCTAGTAGCAGCCAAGAGGCAGGAGCTGCTCGTGAACCAGAGGAGGGGGTCTGTTGTTGGTGCTGGGAAGAGGCCTGTGGAACAGGCGAGAGCTGTGGTTAGACCTGGATTCAGGCCTAATCAGTCTGCTCAGTTTAAGAGGCCAGGAGGGCCTATTCTGAAGACTTACCATTTCTGCGGCAAGCCTGGCCACATCAAGGATCAGTGTCGGAAGTTTTTGGGCCAGTGTCTGGTTTGCGGTGATGCTTCTCATGTTGCGAAGGATTGTCGGCATGCGGGTCCACTGTGGAGAGCACCTGTTGCAGCTCAGCCGTTGCAGCAGCGAGCGTCTGTTCCTGCTGGTCGTGGAGCAGCTCTGGTTCCACAGAGGCATGCTTTTCAGCAGGCTGTTCCGCCGAGGAGGCAAGCTTTTCTGATGACCGCTGTGGAGAGCGAGGCTGTGGATGAGGTTATCGCAGGTTATCCTCAATCTAGCTGTTACTTTCCTAGCTGGTTTTGATTGTTAGATTGTGTTGTTTGTTTGAACATGGTTGTTTGCTAGACTAGGGTTTGATTGTTAATTGATTGTTAGGTGTGGTTTTGGTGTGCACATTTCCTGCACGAGTCCTCTTTGACTCTGGTGCATCGATGTGTATTATTTCTCGAAGCTTCGTGGAGAGGCATTCCTTTTCGACGTCCCCTCTTTCCAAGAGTTGGAGTATCGTTACAGGGAATGGTGTGGTCTCGGTGCATCGTGGTTGCAATTCTTGCTCGTTGGTGGTCTGTGGACATGAGCTTTTCGCTGATTTCATTGTCCATGACATCATCAACTATGATGCAGTTCTTGGGATGGACTGGCTTGCGAGCTTCTATGCTACGATCGACTGTCGGAGGAAGAAGGTGGTGTTCGAGATTCCCGGACATCCAGTATTTGAGTTCAGTCGTGGTAGCAGTTCGCTTGGTCCTGTCAGATTTCGGGCCAGGCCGGTGGAGGCTGTGGCTATGCAGATGGAGTTGGAGTGGCCAGCTGTGGTGCGTGATTTTGGCGACGTCTTCCCCGATGAGATGTTTGGTTTGCCGCCTGATCGGGCTTTGGAATTTTCTATTGATCTTGTTCCGGGAGCGCAGCCGATTTCGAAGGCGCCGTATCGTATGGCACTGCAGAATTGGAAGAGTTGCGGAAGCAGTTGGATGAGCTTTTGCAGAAGGGTTATATTAATCCCAGCGTGTCTCCGTGGGGAGCACCGGTGTTGCTGGTGAAGAAGAAGGATGGTTCGCGTCGCATGTGCGTGGACTATCGGGAGTTGAATGCGGTGACCATTAAGAATAAATACCCGTTGCCTCGCATCGATGATATTTTTGATCAGCTTGGAGGTTCGAGGGTGTTTTCTAAATTGGATCTGAGGAGTGGTTACCATCAGTTGAAGGTGAAGAAGGATGATGTTCCGAAGACAGCGTTCAGGACGAAGTATGGACACTATGAGTTCGTGGTTATGCCTTTCGGCGTAACTAACGCGCCCGCAGTTTTCATGAATCTGATGAACCTGATTTTCTACGACTTTTTGGATAAGTTTGTCGTTATCTTTATCGACGACATTCTGATCTATTCGAAGTCGGAGGAAGAGCATGCCTCGCACTTAAGGACGGTGTTGGAGATTTTGAGGAAGCATCGGTTGTATGCTAAGTTTTCGAAGTGCGAGTTTTGGCTGGATAGAGTTGCTTTTCTTGGGCATGTGGTGACTGGAGATGGTATTTCAGTGGACCCCGAGAAGATTAGGGCCATCAGGGAGTGGCCTGTTCCGTCGTCTGCGTCTGAGATTCGGAGTTTCCTTGGACTTGCTGGTTATTATCGGCGATTCATTAAGGACTTTTCCCGTATTGCTGAGCCGATAACCAGGTTGACGCGGAAGGATGCTGCTTTTGTTTGGTCGGGTGATTGTGAGAATGCTTTTGGTATTCTGAAGGAGAGGTTGACGACTGCCTCTATTCTTGTTGTGCCTGATCGCAGCGGTGGATTTGAGATCTTTTGCGATGCTTCTGGCAAGGGTCTCGGTTGTGTGTTGCATCAGCATGGGCATGTTGTGGCGTATGCGTCCCGTCAGCTTAAGGTTCATGAGAAGAATTACCCGACGCATGATTTGGAGTTGGATGCCGTTGTGTTTGCTCTTAAGATTTGGAGGCACTTCTTGCTGAGTGAGAAAGTGAAGATTTTCACCGATCACAAAAGCTTGAAGTATATTTTCACTCAGAAGGAGCTCAACATGCGACAGCGTCGATGGTTGGAGCTTATGGTAGATTATGAGATTGATTTGCAGTTTCACCCTGGCAAGGTGAATGTGGTTCCAGATGCTTTGAGTAGGCTTCCAGCGGTGATGATGTTGACCTCGCAATGGAGATTGCAGCAGGATTTTTGTGAGTCTGGCGTGGAGATTTTT
This sequence comes from Scilla litardierei, assembly GCA_030789695.1. Lineage (NCBI taxonomy): Eukaryota > Viridiplantae > Streptophyta > Magnoliopsida > Asparagales > Asparagaceae > Scilla > Scilla litardierei. The sequence continues at coordinate 451,708,568 of CM061142.1, forward strand.
CTTCCTGGAGTGGCTTCGTCGTTGATGTACATGCAGGTACAGTCGACGATCGTGGATCGGATTAAGGCTGGCCAGGCTGAGGATCCGAAGCTGGTGAAGATTCGGGAGCAGGTGGAAGCCGGTCTGCGGACTGACTTTTTGATTCATGAGGATGGCTCGCTGAGGTTCGGAGCCAGGCTGTGTGTGCCATCTGGGGATATCAGAGAGGAGTTGATGGTGGAGGCACACAGTTCGCCGTATTCTGTGCATCCTGGTGGCACCAAGATGTACCAGGATCTTCGTCTGAATTATTGGTGGCATGGTATGAAGAGGAGCGTGGCTCGAAGTGTAGCCAAGTGCTTGGTTTGCCAGCAAGTGAAGGCGGAGCATCAGCGTACGGCCGGGTTGCAACTACCGCTTCCGATTCCGGAGTGGAAATGGCAACACATCACTATGGATTTCGTGACTGGACTACCTCGGAGTCCGAAGCAGAATGACGTGATTTGGGTGATCGTAGATCGATTGACCAAATCTGCGCACTTTATTCTGTTCCGAGTGGGACAGTCCACTGAGGCGCTAGCGAGGAGATATATGGAGGTAAAATTCTTTTACTCTCCGTTTTTATTTCCTTTTCCTAGTTTGGATAGTGATGTAACGTGAATCGTGCAGGAGGTTGTGCGACTTCATGGAGTCCCCATGAGTATCATGTTTGACAGAGACACGAGGTTCACATCTCAGTTCTGGCAGAGTTTGCAGAAGAGCTTGGGTACGCGTCTGAGTTTCAGCACGGCGTACCATCCGCAGACGGATGGCCAGTCCGAGAGGACGATTCAGATTTTGGAAGACATGCTGAGGGCGTGCATGTTGGATTTCAAGGGTTCGTGGGAGGACCATCTACATTTGGTGGAGTTCCCTTACAACAACAGCTTCCAGGCGAGTATTGGCATGGCGCCATTCGCCGCTCTTTATGGGAGGAAATGTCGATCGCCATTGAGTTGGGATGACGTTGGTGATCGGGAGTTGTTGGGACCTGAGATGATCGTGGAGGCCGTGGATATCGTCAGGAATATTCGGGAGAGGTTGAGAATTGCTCAGGACCGTTTTAAGCATTGGGCGGATGCTAAACGTCGTCCTTTGGAGTTTCAGCCGGGCGACCATGTGTTCTTGAAGATTTCCCCGAATCGTGGTGTGATTCGTTTCGGGAAGCGTGGGAAGTTGAGCCCGCGATACATTGGACCGTTTGACATTTTGGAGAGGGTTGGCGAGGTAGCTTATCGCTTGGCCTTGCCGCCATCTTTGGAAGGAGTTCACAATGTTTTCCATGTGTCGCAGTTTCGTCGATACATTAGCGATCCGTCTCATGCTGTGGATTTTTCGGAGATTACCGTTCGCCCCGATATGACGTATGACCAGCATCCAGTGCAGATTCTGGACAGGCGTCAGAAGTCGCTTCGGAACAAGATTGTCAATCTTGTGAGAGTGATGTGGCGACACGGCTCACCTGAAGAGTCTACTTGGGAGAATGAGGATGAGATGCGAGAACGTTTCCAACTTTTGTTTCCGGACTCGTGAGTATTTGGAAATTCCGAGGTCGGAATTTTTTTCTTAAGTTGGGGAGGATGTAACGACTGCTGTTCATGTATCTGGATTTATTATAATATAATATATGCTTTGGTGAATTTTCTCCTCATGTGTGGTTTTCGTCTCCGTAGCTTTCATTTCGATCGATTCGTCGTATTTTCTCGTTTCTTCCTTAGGATCATCGATTTCGAAGTATGTCATTCGTGACGGACTTCATAACGGTCGTATCTTACTATTAGATCAAGCCTAGAAGTCTTAGGAATCAATCCCGAGGCCCCGCGCTCCGTATCGGAACTTTTTGTGCTCATTAGCCGGTATAAGAAGGGGCACCGACCGACTAGATGACGATCCAGTCGGTCGACAATCCTTCTTGGACCGACTAGTTGACTTTCTAAATTTCTCAGGAGTTACTGTTTATCGTTAGTCGGTCTAAGAACGTTGGTTGACCGACTAGGTTGCAAACTAGTCGGTCGGCAATGCTTCTTTAACCGACTAACACATCATCTAAATTTTAGTATCAATACTGTTCTGTTTACTCTTAGTCGGTCTAAGAATGTTCATCGACCGACTAGATGCTAAACTAGTCGGTCAGTCTTTGTTCATGGACCGACTAATTCTAAATCCTATTTTCGTTCAGGAGTTACTGTTTACACTTAGTCGGTCTGCGTTGGTCGACCGACCGACTAGTTGCCAAACTAGTCGGTCAGTGGTTGCTCTTTGACCGACTAACCTGTGTTAAAACCCTAATTTCTGGGCAGCCGCCAGCCCATCCTATTAAAACCCATCCCAAACGATTTCATCTTCCTCCACTCGACCCTAAACCCTAAAATCTCCCCCATTGAGCCCCCATCTTCATTCCAAGCTTTAATCCTTCATTCCAAGCCCTAAATCCATCATCCAAACCATCCATTCACTCTATCTATCTCTCATCTTCCCCAAATCTCCATCAAATCCCCAAAATCCCCCAAAACCCTAATTCTCCCAAACTTCTCCAATCTTTTCCAGGTCTGATCCTAGGGTTCTCCGGAGTGTTTCTTCCGCCTCCTCTCGGTAAGAAATCGATCTACCGTTGTTTTCATAACCTATTTGTATTTTTATGAAACCCTAATAAAATTTCATGTTGTTTATTGATTGTTCTCCCATAACAGCGATTTCGCCGTAGATTGGCATCCGTGTGACGAAGTGGTCGTCATCCCCGGTGCTAGGCAAGTGAAACTTGCCACTTAGGGTTTAGGCCATGTTTTAGGCCATTTTCTTGTTGTAGGCGTAAAAGAGGCTAGGCGACGAAATGATACTCGCCTAGGCGCAAATTGGGGAACTAGCTTGACAACGAAGCTAGTCCCGACATTTAGCATGTTGCACAATTACCATGTCATGTTTATTTTCCATTAACGGTACGCGAATTAATTGTCATGTCATTGCATTCTTTGGTGATCCCGTGATTGCGTAGCATCGCTACAATACTTGTGTTCCTGGCTCGTGACCAGAAGCGAGCATAATGAGTTGCTAACCCCAACGCTCGATATTGAATTGTGAACTAAGAAACAAGCTCCCGTGCGGGGCAACCCTGGCTCACTAGCTGGGCTCATGTGCAGGGACCCTGGCTTGTTTACGTGTGGGATGGGGTAAGGGTTAAGCGGTCATTCAACTGGGGGTCTGTTTGATCAACAACTGCAGTTGTAAGGCGTAAACTCTGGGGTGGGGTAGTGTTTAGTGCCGATCGGTGTGAATGATGAACCATTCAGCTGAAGGGCGTAAACATCTACAAACAATAGTGAAACGTGAATAGTGTTTAGTGCCGATTGGTGTGAATGATGAACCATTCAGCTGAAGGGCGTGAACACCTACAAAACAATGTGAATTGATTGAGAATGTTAGTAGCTAGGCTACTCTTGTCTTGTCCCGATAATTGTACTCTTGTACTTGTTGTTCATCATGTCTTAACTGTGCACTCATGTTATAACTGCCATGTCATGCATACTAAAACTGCTAGGTTGCTAGTTGCCTTACTTTCAGTTTCCTTGCCCAAGTCTTTTAGACTTGCTGACATGTGCCCCTTTACTCTTTTGGGTGACACATGTTAGATCCTGAGCCCGAGTACCTTGTTGAGGACGAGGTGTTTGCTGACGCCGAGCCCGAGCTTGTGTTCGACGGGGAGTACGTGGACACTGGGGACCAGTCCTAGTGTCTTCGTTGTGCTTTACTTTTGTTTAGACAGTTGTTTTGTTATCGGTGCGTAGCACCTATACTTTGTTATGTCGTTTCTTTTGTTGGCATTGTTCTGGGCCTTTAGACTCTTTCTTTTAGCATGGTGGCTTTTCTGGATGTTGGACTTATTTTTCATGTTGGACAATTTATGAGATGTGAGGTTTTATTTCAGTCTCTCCTTGTATTATTATTGTTGTTCCGTTGTGGTTACAGGGACCTGCTTATGTTTTATTGACGCTTATCGGGTTTTTGGGGCTTCACAGCTCTACTCTCGTGCGGACCTTTTCACGTCTCGCCTCCATTTTAGGGAAGCGGGTCGTGACAACATCCTACATTAAATATGGATCTCAACAAATCTTTCTCTAAGCCTTTCAAGGAGCATGCACTGACGTCAGCAGTGATAAGTAGCTCCCCCAAGGAGCCCAGTAACCTTGTGTCTAGCTCAACGAGGTATGCCTTGCCCCCTTTGGATTTCATCTTCTCGCCCATCCCGTCCCAACCTCTCAAGCTTATCTCGGGCCAAACGTGCCGAGCCAGAAGACGAGTGACCTTTGTGGATGATGGATCAGCTAGAGCCCACCCATGGTAAGAGCCGATCGGGCCAAGCCCAGAAGAACCCGGATGGGCTCGTTAGCGAACCAAGACCCCATGAGTTGTGAGACCGGACACCGGCACCAGTTGGTCTATTCTCATGACAATGCGGCTCATCTCCCTAGGTCGACCTCATGCAGGTCGACCCCCTCACAGTAGCTCTCCGTGACCGTCCCGCTCAACTCCCTCTAAGCTGCTAACCATAGGCATGCCCCATGTGTGTGAATGTCCACTTTCTCAGAAGGGATGCGACATTTTTCACGTAAGACGGCGCATGACCAGCCCTATCAGAAGTAGCGCGTGGCTGCTTTGTCAGGAGGCATGCAACCATCATTGTTAAGGGCAGTTGTGTCTGTGTCCCACTGAAACCTCTGGAAATTCGATTATAAAAGAGACGGGGGACCACCTGATGTTGCGGAAGTGACCCCCCGAATCCGATAAATAGAGAGGAAACCCCCCGCTATCAGGTATGCGACCCTTTTTCCAAAAACCATAGTATCTTCATCCTGAATAAAACTCTAACGGCAGCTACCTCTAGCAACGACCTTCCTTCCTCCACTTGAATCTAACTTAAGCATTGGTGTCTGATCGGAGGGCCACCCCCTCTGGTGAGGCTGACGAGCTTTCTGTCTATTTCAAGTGTTAGATGAAGGTTCTCCAACCGCAGTCCGACAAAACCCACCTGTCCGGGCTCAACCTGTTCCAAGAATACTCGTCACTGTGGCCTGATCCGGGCTCAACGAGATTCTATGCCTCAACAGACGTCAAGTATGTTTGCAAGGTTTTAATAGTCTATATGAAATATTTGAACGATGCATTCTTGATTGCAACCCATATGTAAGCGTTTATCATCTAGACGCTAAAGTGGTAAATGCTAGCATTGGAATTGATTCGTTAATCATCACTTTGACTCATGGACATCATAGTGCTCATAAAAATAAGTCCTTGTACCGGCTTAGATTTTAAATATATAACCATGATTTTTAAATATATAATAACCATGATTATATGACCAACTCCGGACCAAACTTTGTATGACGCACTTTGGAAGATAATTTCTTTTATCTACGAAAAGGAAATCAGCAAAATTAAAAACGCTCGAATTGAGAACAGTAGTCAATTCGAAAAAATATATGTATATAAGTGCAATAATAAAATTGGCTTAGGTAGAACCAAAATGAACGAGATTTCTCACCAAATATTACCACGTGGGTTAGGCTTAATCAACAGCAGAGGAGTTTGTTTCTTTGTAGAATTTCTTTTTGATCCATCACAAAGCAGGAAACATGGGTCGTGTACACTTGCCTTGATCACTTAACATCCATCGGAGCAATAAAAGCTCGAAAATAAAGAAAATTAAAAGGGGATAGATGTAGTGGGATTCGAATCCGGACATCTACCGAGATAGTTGGATGATTCAACCACTACTAAGATGAGTACCGAAGCACGCATGCTCGCATGTGTTGGACCTGAGTCTCAAAGAGTAAAACTTTAAGTGGTCTTTCTATTTACCGGCATGACTACGGTTGATGCCAGCCAGGCCCGGGTTCAGCCTGGTTGTGGGAGTTACGCTGGGCTTTTTGGACAATGCTTTCTTGGGCCGGTTTCGAGATATCAGGTCCAGTTTACAGCCCTAAGTGGGCTGAAAAGTCGATCGATACTTGCGGGCCGAGAGCATATGAATTTTATTTTGGCTGTGGGTCCCACTACAAAATCTAATATCAGCGTTGACGCCTCAACTCCTAGCTGCTATTGTTCTATTTGGAATGAAGATCGGATCGGGAGGATCGAGTGTGGTTGGTCTGTTCTCTCCCCACGCTTCTATTTGTAATGTATACTGCAAGAATTGGAACTTCAACTTGTTCTTGTGGTTCGTTCTTTGAATCGTTGTATCATTAGTTATACCAATGGGTAGTCTAGGATTTATGTCAGGCTTAATCAATGGTTACTGTCACTTGTGTTGATGTTCGTTTTTTGCCCCCTTCAATTTCGATGGATTTATCCATTGATGATGCAAGTGATTGATTCTTGTTTAGTATTACCCCAAAGAATCCTGTTTTGGGTTGATGCATGGATTATCACAGGACACGTGCCAGGCCGGCTAGCGCTTGGACCGGTCCGCGTAGACGAGCAATCTCACAACACAGTGAGCCCGGACAGGTCGGTTTTGCTGGGTTGTTTTCCTTTTCTGTTCCTGAAACAAAGAAACGAGGGCGTCAGAGGTCTCGGAGGGTGCTATCCCTGGGTTGCATGCGGACCCCCGTCTTACCTCTGATGCCTAAGTCAGGCAAGATTGTATGAGGAAATAGTGTGATGGGCATCAGATAGCCCGCGCGTGGTGGCACATGAGTTGAGTGTGGGTGTTCCCATGGCCATTTTTAGATAGACATGTGTGCATTTTTAGATTGAGATGGGTATCTGCAAAGTGCATCCCAGAGAGCCCCACCTTATGGATGGGATGTCATTCTGCTTATATAGAGGTCAATGGCTAAATGGGGCTTGCCACGTGGATGGCTGCAGAGTCTTGGGTTTAGCCGACTTCGTACATCGGAGGTGGCCTACTATGTCTGCAGATAAGATAGATATTGAATGCTAATTGTATTTGGAGAGAGAATGCTGGTCGCTTGCCTAAGATAGCGACACGTGGACAAAGTGGGCCAGGCTGTGCTACTAAGGGCTGGTCTTGAGCAGCAAAGTCATCCTGAGATTGTGAGGGAGCAAACCGCGGACCATAAGGTCAGGTTAACCATGTGTGGCTATACTTGGTCGAGTGTGCCGACCCCTCGAGCCAGGTCGGGAGGTCCACGTTAATAGGTCCCATCCGACGTGTTCGACAGGGCCCCTCTGCCAATGGATCAAAACAAACTACTGATCTACAATGTCCCACCATCTTCTTGGCTAGGCATTTCGGGCCGAGCCATCACTAGGTGCTCAGGAGTAGAGAGATGAGCAGACAACCCGAATTGAATATAATGATTGCTTCGCCCGACCTTGCCTCAGGGACAATGAAGTGACGGGGTGCCTTGTTTGAAGTGAGAAGTGTGCATGATTGCATGCAATCATGGCTGTCACACCTCGAGGACGGAAGCGTCGGGTAGTGAAGGAAGATCTATTGTACTCGACCCGCATTGAATGAAGAATCCGAGCAGGCAGCACTGCTTTTCGAGGAGCGGGTGACGTGGCATCGCTTGACTGGGATTTTGTGGACGTTGTGATTAGAGGGCTCAGATGGCTTTGATCCGATGGTGGGGGTTGATTTACGCCGCTCTGTTGTTTATAATAGGAGGAGAGGAAGTCGGTATGCACTTGCGTTCTTTTGGTCTTCTGCTCTTCCCTCTGTCTAAGAAATATTTGAGGCCCCCATCTCCTCCGACGTTGCAGATTCTCAAGATATGTCATTGTTGCACTTGCCGTCTTCATCGGTGTTGTTGGTGCCTACTCTTGTCGAGTTTCCAATGAGTGACGAGGAAATCTCATCAGGGGGGGTGTTGTTCCTGGTTGCGCCCTCCCCATGAGAGGAGGAGGTGAACAGAGAGGATATAGACATCATGCACTTCTTCGAGGCTGAGGTGTGATCCAAGAAGGAGAGGCGTGCCTGGTCGACACAGTTCATCGCCATCCTGCGGGCTACTGAGTTTGAGCAGAGGCCTTCGGTGATCGAGGAAGAGGTGGAGTCCAATCAGAAAGCACTGGCTCACTGGGCGCAAAAGGGCAAAAGGCACACAGACAAAGGAACGTCCGTTAAACAATCAACAAGGAGAAGGAGGGTGGCAAAACCATGGCCAACAACGGCTTCACCGCCATCTGAGGCGAGGCAGGACCCCCAACCCAGTGAGGACCGACTGTCATACACTAGGGTGGTAAGCCGCGAAATGTCACCGGTGTCTGGTCTGTAGGCAGGTGCCAAACTCCTCGTCCTAGAAGCGTTGGAGCTAATGCTAAAGTCAACTGGGAAGGCATCCGTCAGCCATTCCGCACCGAGGACCAGCGGGCTATCCAAGTCTCTGAAGCACTTGGGCATGATAAGTCCTTCTGTCGATCCTAGTTCTAACATCATTGGCCTCGACTGACTTCTCTCTTTCCTAAATGCAGGGCCTAGGGCACTTCGGCCACTTCCGTCGCAGCTTCTGTTAGTACTTGTAACAGGTACATGTTCTGGAGAAGTCGAATGCCTGGCTCCATGATCTGGAGGGAGGCTCAGCTGAAGCGGGCCGAGGAGGAGTTAAAGAAGGCCAGAGGCGGTCCGAGCAATAGAGATGCACCAAACGAGGACGTATCCGGCGGGGGATCGATCGTGTGATCCTAGCTTTTACCTCCTTTTTGTCCTTTTAAAAAAGTATGTCGTTGCAGCAGTAAATTTTCTAATTCCCAATGACGAACGAATGAGAGTTTGTGCTTCTCGTATCGTGAGTGTTTGTTGCTTTGTGCACCTATAGAAGCTTAGTAACTCATGAGTTATGTCGTGTTAAGCCCGGGACGCTTGAACCCAAATGTCTTCACCAAACCTGCAGGGCCTGGTGTTTGTACTCTTTGCCTGGGTGTTGAACTTAGCTTTCTCAGTCATGTTAGGGGCCCGTAGATGGTTACACCTGCACTCAGCCCTATGAAGAAAGTACATGATGGGTTTCGAGCTAGGAGCACGGTCCCGAACCTAGTCAATTGCAACTAGTCCACATCTTGTAGCATGGAAAGGACTAGTTAATTTGTTAGAACAAGAGATGGCCCCAGCCTTTGCAGTGGATCAAGCTCAATAGACCAAGGGCTGAGTACTGTTCAACGCTGAGGTGTCGAGGTCAAGCACTACTGCCCGAGCGGTCATAGCAGGGTTAGGAGGCGAAGCTAAGATGTAACCGACCTCATCTGGTGGGACAATGTCCCCAACCATGAGAAGGAAAAATCCAAGGGCTGCACCTTGGAAAAAGAAATACCAACTGTAGAGATATGATGCCCTCGAGGCTATTTATCTTTGTGTGAATAGCACAAACATCTTGTTCGAAATAACCAATAAGCTATTTGGTAATAATTTATCTAAGTTATATTATAATGTAGTTAACATTAGAAATTAACTTAGGTAAATTCCTGAGACTTTATGCAAGGTCAAACATGTATCGAGATGAGTATCTCGATCATGGAGAAATGTTTGACCGTCTGTAGCATAAGTCTAAAAGGGTTCGTGGTCGTAGATGTTTCGAGATAAGGATATCGAAACATCGGATAGACCATTGTGTCTTAGCCTTCACCGTTAAGCGGTGGCGATGTTCTCATGATCGTTCGACTTGGCGAAGCCGGAGACGAGACACATGTGCTCATTAGAGAATGAGTTCACTGAACGATCCACAAGAGTTATCATATGGTTACATTGACCAATCTGTCAATGATAACTCTTAGTGATGATAGGCTAGTTGGTCTTTTGACTTGAGGTAATTTTACAAACCTGTGCGTGAACGGTGTCACTTAGATCACTGACCTAACTTGTGTCACTTAGATCACTGACCTAACTTCGAGGCTAGGCCTGTCGAAAGGTCTTTGATTGGGTGTCACTTGAAGCGTACGAGGAGAGTAGTGGCCAAGAGAGGATTCGTCTCTCCCGGTCAATGGGAGTTGATGTCTTAGAGTTAGTTCGGTCTTTAGTAAAATCTCTGTGTAGAGTATGTTGGAAGAAGTCCAACATAAGTTGACTAAAGTTCGATAGAAACTAACCAGAGTCAAGTTATTGGGGTTGACAGTTTGACCGTACCCTAAATTTGATCTACACGACATAGTTTAGACGAAGAGACTATAACTGCAGAAATCATCATGGACACAGTCAGGGTGGTCCCGACAATAATCATGTCGATGAGTCAACCACATAATGATGATTCCTGAAGCAGGGACGACAACCATTGCTCGTGGTCACTGCCGTATAGGGCTTCGAGCCCAACCTGTTGTAAGGGTCAGACTGTAGGGTCTCACACAGAGTGTGACCTTCGTCTAGTAATAGGTAGAAATTAGTTAGGGAGAATATTTTGCATTTTTGATGCAAGGGATGGAATAATTGCATTTGATGCAATATGATAATTTAAGTCTAGATAGGGGACTAATTTGCATATGATGCAAATGAGATTAAATGTGTCTTAAATAGTTTAAGACTATATTTAATATTATAAATGCAAAGAAAAGTTCATGTGTAAGACAGGAATGTCCCGGTCTAAACCCAGGTTCGACCGGCGTCCAAATCGGACGCCAAATGCCTAACTTATGCCCAAAACAGCCAAATGGCTCAGTCTGGGTCAGACCAGATTGACTCAGGCCAGACTAGGGTCTGGCCTGGGCACCTGGCCCACCAGGCTGGGCGCCAGGCCACTGGGCCTGGGCCCGTGCCCAGGCCCAGGAGCATGGGCGCCTGCCCAGGCACCTAGGGCGGGCGCCCTGGGCCCGCCAGGGCCCAGGCGCCCGGGGCCGGGCGCCTGGGCGCCAGGCGCCTGGGCGCCCATGCCGAGGTCTGGGCAGGCGTCCAGTCAACAGCTTTTGAAGCTGTGGGGCCCATTTGCTGGGCCCCACCAATGGGTGCAGAACCCTAGGTTTACTGGGCATTTTTGACGGCTGGTTTTTGCGAAAAACAAGTCGTAGGCTGAACTTTGGGCGGTCAATTGGAGGGTCAAACAAACTCTGATTGACTAATGGTTTTTTCTTATGGGTTCACCGTTGAACACCCTTCGAATTGATAGGTTGTATCAATCATGAAGCTCAACAGTGAGTGAGTTAAAATTCACGAAAGTTTACACTTTGTGAAGTGCAAACTAACTTGAGTTTAATTAACTCAAATTAATAGTCCCACATCGGATTTTAAGTAAAGGGGAGCAGTCAGCCGCCTATATAAATAGCGGTCTGCTGTAACGACTGGTTTTCATGTATTTGGATTATCTATATTATATATATATGTTTTGGTGGATTTTCTCCTTATGTGTGGTTTCCGTCTCCGTAGCTTTCGTTTTCGTTCGTTTCGTTGTGATTTTCTAACTTCTTCCTTAGATCGTCGAGTTTGGAGTAAGTCACTCATGACGAACTTCAAATTGCTCATATCTTAGAGATAGGTTGATCTTAGAAGCTATAGGAATCTTCCCGAAGCTTCGCGCTTCGATTCGACACTTTCCGTGCACGTTAGTTGGTTCAAGAAGGGGAACCAATCGACTAGATTCCAATCTAGTCGGCCAGGAACTCTTCTCAAACCGACTAGTTCATTAAATCAAAAATTCAGAAGTTACTATTTACTCTTAGTCGGTCTAAGAACAACCACCGACCTACTAGATGTGAAACTAGTCGGTCAGAACTTGCTCTCAGACCGACTAGTTCCTTTGATAAATTTCACCTAAATTACTATTTATCGTTAGTCGGTCTAAGAACGTTTTTCGACCGACTAGGTTGCAAACTAGTCGGTCAGCCATTGTTCTTTAACCGACTAATTCATTGATCATTTTGATGACCATAGTTACTGTTTGCTTTTAGTCGGTCACAGTTGGTCTACCGACCGACTAGTTCTCGAACTAGTCGGTCAACAACTCTTCTTTGACCGACTGACCGCTGTTGTAAACCTAGGGTTTGCCCAGCTCCCAAAACATTTCCTATTTATACCCCAAACGTTTTCTTTTCTTTCTTTCTCTTCTCCTGGCCGTTTCCTTTCCCCCTTGACCTCTGATCTTCCCCAACCTTCCTCTAGCCATTCATCCTTCCTCAAGAGCCCCTCTCCCTCTCCATTTAGGCCGGCCACCTCCTCTAGGCCGTCGACAAACCCCCAAAACCCCCAAATCTCGATTTCTCCAGATTTCCTCGCCATTTCCAGATCTGAACCGTAGCTCCCCTGATCATTCTTCCGTTGCCGTGCTTGCTCGGCATCGTTCTTCCGCGGTGATACGGTAGTAAATCGATCTCTTAATATTCTCATAACCCATTTTGAGATTTTTATTAAACCCTAATAGAACTGATATTGTTTTGCCATGGCAGCGATCCCATTCCGTAGAATAGAGTCGTGAGACGTTTTACCGTCGATCGTCATCGTCGGTATTAGGCAAGTGAAACTTGCCACTTAGGGTTTTAGGCCATGCTTTAGGCCATTGCTTATTGTAGGCGTAAAAGAAACTAGGCGACGAAATGATACTCGCCTAGGCACAAATTTCAGGATCTAACTTGACAACGAAGCTAGATCCACCGTTTTCATCATGTTGCATTCAAACTACCATGTCATGTTTAATTTCAATTAACGGTACGCGAAATATTTGTTCATGTCATTGCATATATTGATTGTTCATCGTGATTGTGTAGCACACGCTACTTTAAAATGTAAGCTGCGGCGAGTAGGATTTTGACTCCTACACAGTGATCGGGCTAGGTGCACCCCTAAGCCAAATACACTTCTTGGCTCGTGATCCAGAAGCGAACATAGTGTGTTGCTAATCCCAACGCTCGATACACGTGGAGGGGTAGGTTTAAACGATCGCTTGATCGTAGAAGTTAGCCCGTACAGCTACTTCAGCCAAAAGACGGAAACTCTGAGCACAAAGTGAAAATAGTGATAAGTGATTCGTGATTAGTGACTTGGTAGCTTTTGCTACATCGTGCGTGCTTGTCTTTTCTTTTAACTGTTGCAACATACTTAACTGCCATGTCATTGCATCTTATTATAACTGTTAGGTTGTTAGTTTAATTTCAGTTTCCTTGCTCAAGTCTTTTTAGACTTGCTGACATGTGCCCTTTCTCTTTTGGGTGTCACATGTTAGATCCTGAGCCAGAGTTCGTTGTTGAGGACGAGGTGTTTGCGGACGCCGAGCCTGAGCCTGTGTTTGACGAGGACTATGTGGACACTGGTGATCAGTCATAGAGACTATTTGGGTTTTGTTTAGTCTGCTGTAGTTGTCGGTGCGTAGCACCAATACTTTGTTCCGTGTTGGTTTTTGTTGGCCTTGTTCTGGGCCTAGACTCTTTCTTTTAGCCTGGTGGCTTTCTGGATGTTGAACTTATTTTAATGTTGGACAATTCGGAGATTTGAGATTTTATTTTTGTCTCTCTTGTGTTATTATCTTTGTTCTGTTCGTGGTTACAGGGACCTGCATTTAATTTAGTGACGCTTATCAGACGTGCAGCTTCACATGTCCACGTTTGAGCGGACCTTCTCACGTCTCGCCTCCATTTTAGGGAAGCGGGACGTGACAGGTTTTGTTGGTGGCCTATGCAGGTCCTCTCTTCTGTAACTGCGATTATCGGAATAACGATAATAATATTAGAATGTCCAATAAACTAAGTTCGACATCTGAGTCATAAGCTATGAGTCTAATCTGTTTCGTTTTCTGTGTCATTAGATGGCAAGAAGGCGATTTACCCGTGGTGGTGATAGCACGCCCCCTCATGACGAAGAGCCTGAGCGGGAGCCTACCAATGGGGAGATGATGCAGATGATGCAGGTGCAGCAGGGCATGCTCCTGCAAGTCCAGAATGCTCCAGTTGCTCGAGCTGCTCGGGCAATCCAGGATGCCCCTCGCTCCGAGCCGGGAGCGAAGCAGTTTCGGGAGCTGGGTCCCGCTTATTTTGATGGGTCTGAGGGTCCTCTAGCTGCCGATGAGTGGATTCAGAACATAGAGGATAATTTGAAGATGGCGAAGATCGGCCCGGCTTGATGGGTTGATCTGGCGAAGAGGCAACTCAAGGATAATGCTCGGAACTGGTGGGATGCAGAAGAGAAGATGTTGGTAGAGCCGATAGCGTGGGCTACTTTCAAGTCCAGGTTTGATGAGGAGTTCTTTCCGAAGGCTGCCAGGAAGGAGATGCTGCAGCGTTTTATTGAGCTGAAGCAAGGGAGCTTGACGGTGGACCAGTACCACCAAGAGTTCACTAGGCTGAGTCGGTTCGCACCGAAGATGGTGCAGGATGCTAATGAGAGGGCTCAGAGGTTCCTGCAGGGACTTGCTTTGGAGCTTCAGAGTTTTGTGTCTTCCTCTGATCTGGACTCTTATCAGAAGGTTCTGGTAGATGCGAGGAGGCAGGAGCTGAACCTGAGCCAGAGGAGAGGACATATTGCTGGAGCTAGGAAGAGGCCTATGGAGCAGGCCAGAGCGGTGGTTAGGCCTGGTTTCAAGCCTAATCAGCCAGCTCAGTTCAAGAGGCCAGGTGGGCCTGTTCTGAAGGCTTGCACCCATTTGCGGCAAGGTGGGCCATGTGAGGGACCGGTGCAGGAGACTTTTGGGGCAGTGCTTGGTCTGCGGCGATGCTTCGCATACTCTGAAGGATTGCCCTAGCATCAAGCAGCCATGGAAGGGACCTGTTGTAGCTCAGCCGTTGTAGCAGAGAGCACCGGTACCTGCTGGTCGTGGAGCAGCTCTCGTGCCACAGAGGCAGGCTTTTCAGCGGGTCGTGCAGCCAAGGAGGCAGGCTTTTGTGATGACCGATGTGGAGAGCGAGGCAGTGGATGAGGTTATCGCAGGTAATCCACAATCCAGCTGTTCCTTCTTAGTTAGTTTTGTTTGTTAGATTATGTTGTTTGCTTATACATGATTGTTTGCTAGACTAGGGCTTGATTGTTAGACTGTTGTAGGTGTGGTTCTGGTTTGTACATTTCCTACGCGAGTTCTCTTTGACTCTGGTGCATCGATGTGCATTATTTCTCGGAGCTTCGTGGAGAAGCATTCCTTGTCGACGTCCCCTCTTTCCAAGAGTTGGAATATCGTTACAGGGAATGGCGTGGTCTCGGTGCATCGTGGTTGCACTTCTTGCTCGTTGGTGGTTTGTGGACATGAGCTTTACGCTGATTTCATTATCCACGACATCATCAACTATGATGCGGTCCTTGGGATGGATTGGCTTGCGAGCTTCTATGTTGCGATCGACTGTCGGAGGAAGAAGGTGGTGTTCGAGATTCCCGGACATCCAGTATTTGAGTTCAGCCGGGGTAGCAGTTCGCTTGGCCCTGTCTGATTTTGGGCCAGACCGGTGGAGTTTGTGGCTATGCAGATGGAGCTGGAGAGGCCAACGGTAGTGCGGGACTTCGATGACGTCTTCCCCGAGGAGATGTCTGGATTACCACCCGATCAAGCTCTCGAATTTTCGATTGATCTTATTCCGGGAGCGCAGCCGATTTCGAAGGCGCCATATCGTATGGCTCTAGCAGAGTTGGAGGAATTGCAGAAGCAGCTGGATGAGCTTTTGCAGAAGGGTTATATCAATCCTAGTGTGTCTCCGTGGGGAGCACCGGTGCTGCTGGTGAAGAAGAAGGATGGTTCGCGTCGCATGTGCGTGGACTACAGGGAGCTGAATGTGGTGACCATCAAAAATAAATACCCGTTGCCTCACATCGATGATATTTTTGATCATCTTGGAGGTTCGAGGGTGTTTTCTAAGTTGGATCTGAGGAGTGGTTATCATCAGCTGAAGGTGAAGAAGGAAGATGTTCCGAAGACAGCGTTCAGGATGAAGTATGGACACTACGAGTTTGTGGTTATGCCTTTCGGTGTAACCAATACACCCGCAGTTTTCATTAATCTGATGAACCTGATTTTCTATGACTTTTTGGATAAGTTTGTCGTTATCTTCATTGACGACATTCTGGTCTATTCTAAGTCAGAGGAAGAACATGCATCGCACTTGAGGACCGTGTTGGAAATTCTGAGGAAGCATCGTTTCTATGCTAAGTTTTCGAAGTGCGAGTTTTGGCTGGACAGAGTTGCTTTTCTCGGGCATGTGGTGTCTGGCGATGGTATTTCAGTGGAACCAGAGAAGATCAGGGCCATCAGAGAGTGGCCTGTTCCGCAGTCAGCATCTGAGATCCGGAGTTTCCTTGGGCTTGCTGGTTATTATCGGCGCTTCATTAAGGACTTTTCCCGTATTGCTGAGCCGATGACCAGATTGACGCAGAAGGATGTACCTTTTTTTTGGTCGGGTGATTGTTAGAATGCCTTCGGTGTTCTGAGGGAGAGATTGACGACTGCCCCTATTCTTGTTGTGCCTGATTGCAGTGGAGGATTTGAGATCTTTTGCGATGCTTCTGGCAAGGGTCTCGGTTATGTGTTGCATCAGCACGGGCATGTTATGGCATATGCTTCACGTCAGCTCAAGACTCATGAGAAGAATTACCCGACACACGACTTGGAGTTGGCTGCCATCGTATTTGCGCTCAAGATTTGGAGGCACTTCCTGCTGAGTGAGAAGGTGAAAATCTTCACCGATCACAAAAGCTTGAAGTATATTTTTACTCAGAAGGAGCTCAATATGCGACAACGTCGATGGTTGGAGCTCATGGCGGATTATGAGATTGATTTGCAGTATCACCCTGGCAAGGTGAATGTGGTTCCTGATGCGCTGAGTAGGCTTCCAGCGGTGATGTTGTTGACTTCGCAGTGGAGATTGCAGCAGTATTTTTGCGAGTCTGGATTTGAGATTGTTCTTCCTGGAGAGGCCTCTTCGTTGATGAGTATGCATATTCAGTCGTCGATTGTGGATAGGATCAAGGCTGGTCAGGCTGGAGATCCGAAGCTGGTGAAGATTCGGGAGCAGGTGGAAGCCGGTCTGCGGACTGACTTTTTGATTCATGAGGATGGCTCGCTGAGGTTTGGAGCTAAGTTGTGTATGCCAGCTGGGGATATTAGAGAGGAGTTGTTGGTGGAGGCACACAGTTCGCCATATTCTGTGCATCCTGGTGGCACCAAGATGTACAAGGATCTTCGTCTGAACTATTGGTGGCATGGTATGAAGAGGAGTGTGGCTCGGAGTGTAGCCAAGTGCTTGGTTTGCCAGCAGGTAAAGGCGGAGCATCAGCGTACGGTAGGGTTGCTATAACCGCTTCCGATTCTGGAGTGGAAGTGACATCACATCACTATGGATTTCGTGACTGGATTACCTCGGAGTCCGAAGCAGAATGACGCGATTTGGGTGATCGTAGATCGATTGACCAAATCTATGCACTTTATTCCATTTCGAGTAGGACAGTCCACTGAGGCGCTAGCGAGGAGATATATGGAGGTAAATTCTTTTACTCTCCGTTTCTATTTCCTTTTCCTAGTTTAGATGGTGATGTAACATGAATCGTGCAGGAGATCGTACGACTTCACGGAGTCCCTGTGAGTATCATGTCAGACAGAGACATGATGTTCACATCTCAGTTCTGGAAGAGTTTGCTGAAGAGTTTGGGTACGCATTTGAGTTTCAGCACGGCGTACCATCCGCAGACAGATGGCCAGTCCGAGAGGACGATTCAAATCTTGGAGGACATGTTGAGGGCGTGCATGATGGATTTCAAGGGTTCGTGGGAGGACCATCTACATCTGGTGGAGTTCTCTTACAACAACAGCTTCCAGGCGAGTATTGGCATGGCGCCTTTCGCCGCGCTATATGGGAGGAAATGTCGATCGCCATTGAGTTGGGATGACATTGGTGATCGGGAGCTGTTGGGACCTGAGATGATTGTGGAGGCCGTGGATGTTGTCAGGAACATTCGGGAGAGGTTGAGGATTGCTCAGGACCGTTTTAAGTATTGGGCGGATGCTAAACGCTGTCCTTTGGAGTTTCAGCCTGGCGACCATGTGTTCTTGAAGATTTCCCCGAATCGTGGAGTGATTCGCTTTGGGAAGCGAGGGAAGTTGAGCCTGCGATACATTGGACCGTTTGACGTTCTGGAGAGAGTTGGCGAGGTAGCCTACCGCTTAGCCTTGCCGCCATCTTTGGAAGGGGTTCACAATGTTTTCCATGTGTCGCAGCTTCGTCGATACATCAGTGATCCATCTCATGCTGTGGATTTCTCGGAGATTACCGTTCACCCTGATATGACGTATGACCAGCAGCCAGTGCAGATTCTGGACAGGCGTCAGAAGTCGCTCCGAAACAAGGTTGTCAATCTTGTGAGGGTGATGTGGCGACACGGCTCGCCAGGAGAGTTTACTTGGGAGAATGAGGATGAGATGCGAGAGCGCTACCCACTTTTGTTCCCGGACACGTGAGTGTTGGGAAATTCCAAGGACGGAATTTTTCTTAAGTTGGGGAGGATGTAACGACTGGTTTTCATGTATTTGGATTATCTATATTATATATATATATGTTTTGGTGGATTTTCTCCTTATGTGTGGTTTCCGTCTCCGTAGCTTTCGTTTTCGTTCGTTTCGTTGTGATTTTCTAACTTCTTCCTTAGATCGTCGAGTTTGGAGTAAGTCACTCCTGACGAACTTCAAATCACTCAAATCTTAGAGATAGGTTGATCTTAGAAGCTATAGGAATCTTCCCGAAGCTTCGCGCTTCGATTCGACACTTTCCATGCACGTTAGTTGGTTCAAGAAGGGGAACCAACCGACTAGATTCCAATCTAGTCGGTCAGGAACTCTTCTCAAACCGACTAGTTCATTAAATCAAAAATTCAGAAGTTACTATTTACTCTTAGTCGGTCAAAGAACAACCACCGACCGACTAGATGTGAAACTAGTCGGTCAGAACTTGCTCTCAGACCGACTAGTTCCTTTGATAAATTTCACCTAAGTTACTGTTTATCGTTAGTCGGTCTAAGAACATTTTTCGACCGACTAGGTTGCAAACTAGTCGGTCAGCCATTGTTCTTTAACCGACTAATTCATTGACCATTTTGACGACCTGAGTTACTGTTTGCTTTTAGTCGGTCACAGTTGGTCTACCGACCGACTAGTTCTCGAACTAGTCGGTCAACTCTTCTTTGACCGACTAACCGCTGTCGTAAACCTAGGGTTTGCCCAGCTCCGAAAACTTTTCCTATTTATACCCCAAACTTTTTCTTTTCTTTCTTTCTCTTCTCCTGGCCATTTCCTTTCCCCCTTGACCTCTGATCTTCCCCAACCTTCCTCTAGCCATTCCTCCTTCCTCAAGAGCCCCTCTCCCTCTCCATTTAGGCCGGCCACCTCCTCTAGGCCGTCGGCAAACCCCCAAAACCCCCAAATCTCGATTTCTCCAGATTTCCTCGCCATTTCCAGATCTGAACCGTAGCTCCCCTGATCGTTCTTCCGTTGCCGTGCTTGCTCGGCATCGTTCTTCCGCAGTGATACGGTAGTAAATCGATCTCTTAATATTCTCATAACCCATTTTGAGATTTTTGTTAAACCCAATAGAACTGATATTGTTTTGCCATGGCAGCGATCCCATTCCGTAGAATAGAGTCGTGAGACCTTTTACAGTCGATCGTCATCGTCGGTATTAGGCAAGTGAAACTTGCCACATAGGGTTTTAGGCCATGCTTTAGGCCATTGCTTGTTGTAGGCGTAAAAGAGACTAGGCGATGAAATGATACTCGCCTAGGCACAAATTTTAGGATCTAACTTGACAACGAAGCTAGATCCGCCGTTTTCATCATGTTGCATTCAAACTACCATGTCATGTTTAATTTCAATTAACGGTACGTGAAATATTTGTTCATGTCATTGCATATATTGATTGTTCATCGTGATTGTGTAGCACACGCTACTTTAAAATGTAAGCTGTGGCGAGTAGGATTTTGACTCCTACACAGTGATCGGGCTAGGTGCACCCCTAAGCCAAATACACTTCCTGGCTCGTGATCCAGAAGCGAGCATAGTGTGTTGCTAATCCTAACGCTCGATACACGTGGAGGGGTAGGGTTAAACGATCGCTTGAGCGTAGAAGTTAGCCCGTACAGCTACTTCAGCCAAAAGACGGAAACTCTGAGCACAAAGTGAAAATAGTGATAAGTGATTCGTGATTAGTGACTTGGTAGCTTTTGCTACATCGTGCGTGCTTGTCTTTTCTTTTAACTGTTGCAACATACTTAACTGCCATGTCATTGCATCTTATTATAACTGTTAGGTTGTTAGTTTAATTTCAGTTTCCTTGCTCAAGTCTTTTTAGACTTGCTGACATGTGCCCCTTTCTCTTTTGGGTGTCACATGTTAGATCCTGAGCCAGAGTTCGTTGTTGAGGACGAGGTGTTTGCGGACGCCGAGCCCGAGCCTGTGTTTGACGAGGACTACGTGGACACTGGTGATCAGTCGTGTAACAACTGCTTTTCATGTATCTGGATTTATTGTAATATAATATATGTTTTGGGGGATTTTCTCCTCTTGTGTGGTTTTCGTCTCCGTAGATTTCATTTTCGATCGATTCGTCGTATTTTCTCGTTTCTTCCTTAGGATTGTCGATTTCGAAGTATGTCACTCGTGACGGACTTCATAACGGTCGTATCTAACTGTTAGATCAAGCCTAGGAGTCTTAGGAATCGATCCCGGGGCCCCGCGCTCCGTATAGGTACTTTTTGTGCTCATTAGCCGGTGTAAGAAGGGCCACCGACCGACTAGATGACGATCCAGTCGGTCGGCAATCCTTCTTGGACCGACTAGTTAGCTTTCTAAATTTCTCAGGAGTTACTGTTTATCGTTAGTCGGTCTAAGAACATTGGTTGACCGACTAGGTTGTAAACTAGTCGGTCGGCAATGCTTCTTTAACCGACTAACTCATCATCTTATTTTTGTATCAGCTACTGTTTACTCTTAGTCGGTCTAAGAACGTTCATCGACCGACTAGATGCTAAACTAGTCGGTCAGTATTTGTTCATGGACCGACTAACTCTAAAATCCTATTTTCGTTCAGGAGTTACTGTTTGCACTTAGTCGGTCTGCGTTGGTCGACCGACCGACTAGTTGCCAAACTAGTCGGTCAGTGGTTGCTCTTTGACCGACTAACCAGTGTTGAAACCCTAATTTCTGGGCAGCCGCCAGCTCAACCTATTTAAACCCAACCCAAACGATTTCATCTTCTCCAACACGACCCAAAACCCTAAAATCTTCCCCCTTGAGCCCCCATCTTCCTCCAAGCTTCATTTCCCCATTCCAAGCCCTAAATCCATCATCCAAACCATCCATTCACTCCATCTACCTCTCATCTTCCCCAAAATCTCACCAAACCCATCAAAATCCCCAAATCCCCCAAAACCCTAGTTTTCCCAAACTTCTCCAATCTTTTCCAGATCTGATCCTAGGGTTCCCCGGAGTGTTCCTTCCGTCTCCTCTTGGTAAGAAATCGATTCCTCTATGTTTCCATAGTCTATTGGTATTTTTATAAAACCCTAATAAATTTCATGTTGTTTGATGGTTGTTCCCCCATAACAGTGATTTCCCCATAGATTGGCATCCGTGTGACGAAGTAGTCGCCATCCCCGGTGCTAGGCAAGTGAAACTTGCATCTCTTGATTTGGGCCATGTCTTAGGCCATTTACCTTGCTTTAGCGTAAAAGAGACTAGACGGTGAAAGGATAGCCGTTTAGACGCCTTTGACCTAGCTTGACAACGAAGCTTGGTCCGTCACCTTCATCATGCTTGTATGTCACGTTTACTTTCCTTAACGGTACGCGTATTAACTGTTCATGTCATCCATGCATCCTTAACCGCTATTGCATTTTAACTGCCATGTTTAATTTAATTAACGGTACGCGAATATGTTCATATCATTGCATTTTGCCTGTCACGTTTAAATACAATTAACGGTACGCGTATTAACTGCTCATGTCATTGCATGCTTGAATACTCATCGTGATTGCGTAGCATCGCTACATACTAGTGCTACTTGTTCCGGCTAGGTGCACCCCTACGCCATACTTATTAAATACACTTTCTGGCTCGTGTTCCAGAAGACGAACTCATCACAGCCTGAGGGCATAGGGCACTCGTTGAGTGATCCCTTGTACTTGACACTTGAACACAGCATGAGGGCATAGGGCACTCGTTGAGTGATCCCTTGTACTTGTACTTGTTACTTGACACTACTTGCCACAACAACCACTTGCCACTTGTACTCTCCTTTACCTTACTTGTTACCACCTTACTTTACTTGCCATGCACCATGTTTTAATTGCTAGGTTGCTAGTTTACCATTATTCCCGTTTCCTTGCACAAGTCTTTCGACTTGCTGACATGTGCCCCTTTACTCTTTTGGGTGACACATGTTAGAGCCCGAGCCCGAGTTACTTGCTGAGGACGAGGTGTTTGCTGACGCCGAGCCCGTGCTTGTGTTTGACGGGGAGTACGTGGACACTGGGGACCAGTCCTAGTGTCTTCGTTGTGTTTTACTTTTGTTAGACAGTTGTTTTGTTATCGGTGCGTAGCACCCATACTTTGTTATGTCGTTTCTTTTGTTGGCCTTGTTCTGGGCCTTTAGACTCTTCTCTTTTAGCCTGGTGGCTTTTCTGGATGTTGAACTTATTTTCTTGTTGGACAATGTATGAGATGTGAGATTTTATTTCAGTCTCTCCTTGTGTTATTATCGTTATTCTGTTGTGGTTACAGGGACCTGCTTATGTATTATTGACGCTTATCGGGTTTGGGGCTTCACAGCTCCACTCTCGTGCGGACCTTTTCACGTCTCGCCTCCATTTTAGGGAAGCGGGTAGTGACAAGTCGTAGAGACTGTTTGGGGTTTGTTTAGTCTGCTGTAGTTGTCGGTGCGTAGCACCAATACTTTGTTCCGTGTTGGTTTTTGTTGGCCTTGTTCTGGGCCTAGACTCTTTCTTTTAGCCTGGTGGCTTTTCTGGATATTGAACTTATTTTAATGTTGGACAATTCGGAGATTTGAGATTTTATTTCTGTCTCTCTTGTGTTATTATCTTTGTTCTGTTCGTGGTTACAGGGACCTGCATTTAATTTAGTGACGCTTATCAGACGTGCAGCTTCACAGCTCCATGTTTGAGCGGACCTTCTCACGTCTCGCCTCCATTTTAGGGAAGCAGGGCGTGACATCTGCTCTCCTCCTCAAAACTCATCCCAAGCTCTAGATCTGAGCGGCTCTCGTAAATGTTGGAGCACACTCGGATTTAGGCTTAAATTAATATTTCTCTATCTCCCTATATTTCTACCTTACTCTTGAGGGCTCTAGCAAAGCCGCGAAGGGGTTCGGATTCAGATCCGAAATCTAGGCGAAGGTTTCACTCTCGTGAAACTTTCTTCGGCGCGTGGTTGGCTCGGCGACACGGGATTGATCACCTCGGGATGCGGAGCGGTTCGAGGAGCGGTTTGGGGAGCGGATCGAGGAGCGGCTCAGCGTGGGACGGGGAGCGGCTCGGAAGACGGTGCAGAACATCTCGCCTGCCCCAGGGTTGAGATTCCGGGTATGTGTTTATTAGCATTATTTTAATTTAATCGCAGTAGGTTAGATCCTATCCATCCCAAGTCGGCATAGATCTTGGCTAAGGGTTTTGTACATACGGGCTAAGTTAAAATTGTTTTAACTGCATGTTAATTAGATTAACTAGATTTTTCTTCCGCTGCAAATTCTTTTTATGTCTATGTTCCGTCCGAATTAGGACGGTCATTAAGTTTTTGTGCCCTAAGGGTCCCAGAAAACCCTTCACCAACATGTCGAATGTTACAAGTGTTCACACTTGGAATGCGAGGCGACAGTATCGATGAGACAGAATTTGAAAAGACGGGCCGGTTTGCCAAGGGATGCTGATGTGGAGGAATACTGTTCGCATGTACGCTGTACGGGAATAGATCGGTCGCATTGATCTTAGACAGTTGTGATTGGCATCATGCAGATTGAGCGGTTGCCATGATCTCCCGATGATTCCTTTAGAAATTAGGTTTAAAGGGGTAGAAAACCTGCGATTTTTGTATTTGTGCTTTTCTCCTTGCCCTTTCTCCTTTGCTTGCATGCCGACATAATTACCCCACTTTGATCGATGGCTAATCATTCCTCTTTGCACTCGGAGGAATTGTTGCTCCTATCTATGCAAGAGGTTGGGTCTGGTCTTAGGAGACTGGGAGGACCCACGACCAAAGTGGAGATGCATTGTCATGATATGATAGACTTCCTTCTTAGTCTCCGCTTCAGAAACTAATTTCCTCCTCGGTGACCATGACCATTTTAATAGAGGTTTCATAGTGAATACATCACCTCATAAAACACTACCTTCCTTCGATTTCCCAAATTGCTTTCCTTCATCTTTCCATACCTCTACTTGGATCCCATGTCCTATGATGGCATGGAATTTGCACTTTTCATCTGACTCCTCTATAAGATTGGATCTTTCTTGCCAGCCACCATCAAGGGTAAAGGCTAGATCATGAATCACTGGATCAAAATCATAGTGGTCCTATAATATGCACCAATTGTAGTAGCAAAAAATAGAAGATAATATAATGTGTATTAAATAATAAACTTGAGCGTAGGTTATTGGTTAGTTTACATTGATAAAACCAATCTCTTTTTAAATGATGACTTCAAATACTACTGTACACATTGAAGGGTTTTCTGGGTCCTTAGGGCAAACTAAAATCGACGTCCTGCCCAAGTTGGACGGACGACGAGATCAAATAAGCATCGTAAAAACAGATTTAAAACAATTTTAAATCAAGCCCTAAAGAGAAATCTATCTAACGATTGCAATTTTAAACCAGTAGACAAGGTCTCTACTATCCCGGGGTTGGGTCCGACCAGCCCTTAAAGATAAATCTATCTAAAGATTGCAATTATAAACGCATGAATTAATAAACTACATATCTTTCACTTCGTTTCCACAGAATACAAAGCGTCGTTTTCAGGAACATTTCTTTGGCCCCGCACCGCTTCACCCAAGTCGAACTGCGTCTCGAGCTGCACCTCGTCCTGAGCCGAACTGCTTCCTGAACCGCACCGCGTCCCGAGGCGAGTAACACCCTTGTCGCCGAGCCAACCACGCACCGAAGAAAGCTTCACATTGAGTGGATCCTCTATCAAGACTTCGGATCTGATCCGAACTCCTTCGTAGCTTTGCTAGAGCCGGATCAGGAGCAATGAAGAATTTAAGGAGAAAGATGGAATATTTACTTTAAGCTCAGATCCAGGCTTGCTCATGTTTAATGGAGCTACTCAAATCTGGAGCTTGGGATGTGTTTTAATGACGGGGGTTGGCCCCTATTTATATAGGCGGCTAACCTCTCCCCTTTCTTCATATCCGATGTTAAACTAAAAATTGGAGTGAAAAAATCAATTAAAGTTGGCCTTTCACAAATGCAAACTTTAGTGAATTTTTTCTCCCTCACCGTTGATCTCCAAGAATGATATCACACATCGTTGCAAAGAGGGTAGATGGGTGAACACGTAGGAAAAACGGCACTCCATTCCGACGTCGTTTGACCCCTCAAAAATTGTCTCAACGATGGGAAAAAAGCACGCGTTTCAACAAACGCAGCCGCCAAAACAAGGCTGGGAAGGAAGCCCTAGTGGTGGGGCCCCACAGTGGGCCCCACCAAAAAAAAGCCGCATGCAGCGCACGCGCCCTGAGGTGCATGTGCTGCACGCGCCCCAGCAAGGCGTGCAGCGCCCACCCAAGCAGGTGCATGCGCTGCACGTGCCCGATGGGCGGGCCCGTGCAATGCCTGCTTAGCGGGCCCGTGCTGCACATGTGCCTGCCCATAGGTGCGGATTTGCCCCACGGGTCAGGCGCGCTCGACCCGCAACGGGGCGCTCGACCCGCAATGCCCTATAAATGGGCCTTTTTCTTGTTTTGGCTCTATTTTCCTCATTTGGAGTCTGTTTTGAACCCCGTTCAAACATGTGTTTAAACCGGGACAATCTCACCATCCAAGTTACCATTTTCTTGCGTTTATTACATTAAATATGGTCATAAACATTTAAAGACACATTTAATTTCCTTTGCATCATATGCAAAATTTCCACTCTAATATTAACATCCATTTGCATCAAATACAAATGAACTGAGGGCATACATCCCTCAACATCTCCAACTTGCATTCAGTATCATTTATCTTGAATCCAGAAGCTATTTGCAAAATCTTTGCAGTTTTCTGTCTCTTGCATCAAATGCATTTTCTCCCTAATTTCTACCCATTACTAGACGAAGGTCTTACTCCGTGTGAGACCCTACAACCTGACTCTACTATAGGTGGGGCTTGAAACCCCAGACGACAGAGACTATGATCAGCAGGTGTCGTCCCTGTTTTGGTATCATACTTATGTGGTTAACTCATTAACATGAGTATTGTCGGTACCACCCCGACTGTGTCCGTGATGAATACCATAGCTTTTGTCTCTTCGTCAAAACTATGCCGCTTAGTCAAGCCTAGGGTATGGTCAACTGTCAACACTACTAGCTTGAACTTGGTTAGTCTCCATCGATCTTTAGTCAAATAATGTTGGACTTCTTCCAACATACTCTGGCCAGAGTTTTCACTAAAGATGGAACTAACACAGCGACACTAACTCCCCATTGACGGGAGAGACGAATTCTCTCTTGGACAGTACTCTCCTCACACATTTCAAGTGTCACCCAACCAAAGACGAATTCTCTCTTGGACAATACTCTCCTCACACGTTTCAAGTGTAACCCAACCAAAGGCCTTTCAACGGGGCTTTCCCAAGGCTATATCAGTGATCTAAGTGACACCGTTCAAGCATAGGTTCGTACAATGACCTCAAGTCAAAAGACCAACTTGCCTATCATCACTAAAAGTTATCATTGATAGATTAGTCAATATTAACCATATGATAACTCTCGTTGGGTCATTCAGTGAACTCATTCTCCAATAAGCACATGTGTCTCGTCTTCGACGTTGCCAAGTCAAACGACCATGAGATCATCGTCATCATTACATGGTAAAGACTAAGCCACAATGGTCTATCCGATGTGTCGATATCCTTTTCTCAAAACATCTACAACCACAAACCTTTTTAGACATATGCTACAATCGGTCAAACACTTCTCCATGATCGAGATCTCCATCTTGATACATGTTTGACCTCGCATTAAGTCTCTGACTATACCTAAGTTCTAATGAAGACTACGCTATAATTAACTTATGTACATTCTTACCAAACAACTAACTATTATTACGAACAAGATGTTTGTATTCATACATAGGGATGAATTTACCTCAAGGGCATACCCATCTCTCAACATCTCCCACTTGCACTCAGGCCGATTTATCTCGGTATCTCATACCGCATTTACACATAAGTCTCTCTAGACTTTATGTGGTAGAGTCTTCATGAGTGGATCTGCTAAACTGTCTTCAATATCGAATTAAGCGGTTCTATGTTTCTGCTTGATCACGAATTTGAATCTTATCCAAATCGATTCTTAGTACTCTTGGAATCCATAAAATTTGTATTTGCCTGGATCTCATCCAGATTCTCGTCCTCTACAAGCATAATCCAAAATAGTCACTGGTTATCAGGATGGTTCATAATATTTTCTGATAAAGTGTCAAACTCTTTGACCACTTTGTCAAAACATATGTTCCAGCTCCTTGATGCCTCGCATGCCTTTTATTTGCTCCCACTGACCTTAAAAACTCCATAAGTTTGTTCTTCTAAATCATATTTAGAAAACATATATATATATATTCCAGTTTTCATGGTCATCATGAGCATTTACATCGAGTCTGATCCGAATAGATCTGTACATAGCTATTGGTGAGAAAATTTCATCACAATCCATTTATAGGATTTCTGATGATATCCATTCTCAACTAGCATAACTTGTACTTCACTATTTTCCATCTGCACTAAACTTCTGTCTCGAAGATTCACTTGCAGCCAAAGGAAACACTTTCCTTGGGCACGTAAACTAAATACGTGCACGGACCTTTTCGGATTGCATCAAGCCATTTATTAGAGCCACTACTCTGAATGGCATCTTGGAAGTTGTCTATGTCATCATCAATTATGATGTCTTACTTAACTTTTCGTCTTACGAGACTCGAGTAATCCTTTAACTTCCTAACCATTAATTTGAGGAATATCATATTGATAAGGTCCTCACAAAACTTTATCAAGAAACTAGGCATTACTATCTGGGCCTTAACCCAGATGGAGGATTGTAACTTAGAGTCACTTACCATGCATCGCACCATGTCTAACAGAGTGCGATTCATGCTCTCCAACACACCGATGTGTTAAAACACTTGACCAGAGAGAAAAACTTATTCTCTTTTAATACGCAAGAATTACATACCAAAGTATTCCCCTCTTCGATCCCATCGAAGTGATTCAAATACTTCTGTCATTGAGTTATTTATTTTATTAGACTTATGTTTCATTAAGAACATGTGTCGTAATAAGATAATAATACCATATCCTGGCTAATTTGGACTTGGGCCCGGATACATCCGTATGTATGCGACTATGAGTTCTCCAACCCATTCTCACATTGTCTTACAGAAGGAGTTTTTGACAATCATACCTTTAAGACAAAACTCAAAAGTGTCGGTCGACTCATAATACTAGAAGTCAAGAGACCCCTCTTTATGTAACTTGTCAAGTCTGTTTTCTTCGGTACGGCCTAGTCAATATTTTCCATAGATATACTTTGTTACTAAATTGCACATTCATATATTAACTCTTAATACAACATTGTTATACATTATAATCACATCAAAACATTTCTTCTAAAGTAATGTGACGACATTCACCAAGTGTGATATAAGTTCCATATGGCCTAAAGACAACTTTTGTTCATTAGCCAATATATAAGACTAATTTCCTTTGTATAACAATTATTCTGAAAATTTTGATATCAAACATGTCCCATTTTCAGTTCCTCCTACTATGCCTTGTCTTATGATAGACCAAATATTCTTTCTCAATGAATTTTCCTTAGTACATTCTCCTTTCTAAATCACATTTAGACATTTCTCGTTCTAACACAAATATTAAATGTGCAAGCATCACATGCAACTAAACACTTTAGCTTTACAACCTTGAGGAGACTCAACAAGTTGTTCGTCTCAAGATCTAATTTATATACATGGTCTTGCACCGCTCTTACACTCATCTTCAAGTCAAACAGTTTGATCGACGTTTCGAAACTTACAGATTGAAACTGTTTTCTATACAACCTTGAGAAGACTTGTAACTGTCTGTTTTTATACGTACGTATTCCGTACGTATTTCCGTTACGATCTTCCATAACTTATGCTATGTTTATACCCGTATCCGTATTTCATATGTATTTTGTACGTATCTTTTCTATTAGCTGATTTATTTCTATACTCGTTTTATGAATTATTTCTATAACTCATATTATCTTTAAAACCTTTTAATTTTAATTATATGATTTTTGAATTCAAACCTTGAATTAGTTGCCATATAAGTTCTAAGAGACTTTTTTACACTTTTTTAAATAACAATAAAATCATATTCTTAATTATAATTACTTATTGTCCTTTCCTTTTCTTTCCTTGCAATAATCCCTCTCTTAATAACAATTAAAATTCTTGTTTCTTTCCTTTGTCACCTAAGTATTAAATCTTTTTATTTAAATCTGTCCATTTTAAATTTGTTTAAACCTTCTTTTTCAAACCCTACAAACATCATTCCCCAGGGCCCTTCAACTCAAACCCTTCTCTCTTTTTAAAACCTAGCCTATTTCTTACCTAAAACCCAATTTTTAGAACCCAGACTCCCTATAACTCACACACACAACACTCTCATATTAAAACACATACAAAACTAACCCAAGCTTTCCCCAGGGCTCACTCATCCTATTTTAAATAAACTCATAGTTCTCCCCTACCCACAGCCGCACAAATAACCTAGCTTCATCTTTTTCCCCATCTCAAGCCTCCCCTTAAACCCATCATCCCGAAACCCTAAGCTCTCATCCCCATCCGACCTCCGGCCACCCTCACGCGCCCGGTGACCCTCAACCCTCCCTAGCTCTGATCAGACCTCACTGCACAGCCCTCCACACCGTCGACCCACACCCCTCTCTCATCCTTTCAGCCCGAAGCCATCAATCCATTCACCGCAAGCCCAGCTCCCTACAGTCTGTCTCTGATCTCCCCTCGAGTTTCTATCAACTCCGACCCTCAACCCCAAGGCCACCTGCAACCATCGATGGAACCACCCCCACAACTCACCGCCAGTCACCCTCCACCACCTCGCCAAGCCGCACGACCTCCGACCTGCCGTTCACCGCCATCTCCGAGAAACCCAGCCTGCAACCATACGCCCTCTCCTTCCATCTCTCTCCGACCCAACCCTGACAGCCCCCGCAGCGACCTCCCCGAAACTAGCCCTTCGACGAAGCCCCCACCTCCGACGCTTCCTCCCGCCCTCAAACACCAATGAACCCGCCTGAGCCCCTCCTCGCAACAACCCCGAACGCCACCAATCCACACCCAGCTCGCCAAAGCTCACCACCGTGCTCTCCTACTTCACTGCCGCCTGAGAACCTCCCCGCCAACTAGGAGCTCGTTGCCCCTCTCCCCTCCTTCGACCGCAGTTCCACCCCAGCGCCACGAGACCACTTCCCTGCAAAGCAAAGCGAATGACGGTGTGAGGAATTTAGCTCTTAGTTTTGTGAATGCTACTAACAGTATTAATAATGTATACAGTAACCTCATAATAACATATTATATATATATTCTATAATGTACACGTGAGTTGCCTCCTAGTTTTGCATGAATTGTTGCTCATGTGGACTGCGTATAATCCCGTATATTTAGTTAATTATTAAGCAATGTGTAAGTCCTAATTCTTTAATGATTAGCCTTAATATTAACTCATATATCTACATTAGTAGCATGCATTATCTTGGACACAAAAATAATAGCTGTTAGTTTAAAACACAAAATTATTATTGTTAGGGTAGGTTGTAGATGTATACGTTACATATATTCATCAGTTCACATAAGTAGGTTATATATATATATATATATCAGTTCATATTGTAGCTTATTATGATATGTACAGTTAATATATGTTGATAAAGATGTATTAGTTTGACATACATGAGGTAGATTTTACTGAGTTTTGATCTTCCTTGGCTTGATGTTAAAAAACCATGACGCAGATTAAACCACGTCCCTCACAGTGTTAGCCTGGACACCCAGAACCGCTCTGATCAGGCAAGTACTTATCACCTACCAATTTTAAAGTATAAATGTTCCGTCGCCTTTAAAAATGTACATAGAATACTTTTGTTGCTTGTTGTACTATTATTTGTGTAACCCCCATCTCTGAATGGTTCCCTTATTGAAACGTGTTATTGAGCCTTCGGGCAATTACAGACTATTGGTCCTTCGGGCATTACAGATATTGGGCCTGCGGGGCATTTACGAAATGTTAGCCATACAACAAACATTGGACTATACCGATACATATTATGGACACTTTGGGTGGGGTAGTCCAATGTAGTAGAGGTCGGAAGGCTGGATTTCACTCAATCGATGAACTTGACTGACACCTAATCGGGTCGGTGAGTAGAGAGCCACGGGTAGCTCCCGTTGGCTTTGGTGTAATGCTAGTCACTTCCCCCTCAGACACTGGGCTTGTCACTAGATAGGAGATTGATTGTTGCACTCTTTTACCTCTACTATTGCTATTTCATAACCGGCTACCTTAATGCCATGCTTGTTACCTTACATGCTACACATGCCACGCTTATTACCTGTACACACTACGCGTGCCATGCTTATTGCTGTACACACTACACTTGTCATGTGTACTGCTGTACACACTACGCTTGCCATGCTTACTGCTGTACACACTACGCTTGCCATGCTTACTGCTTTACACACCACACTTGTCATGCTTACTGCTGCTGTACACACCACACTTGCCATGCTTGTTACTTTACACACTACACCTTGCTATGTTCTCTACTTTTCGCACTACGGATTGCATGCTCACTACTTTGTACACACACCCTGCTACACTTGCATGTTTTCTTACGCTACCATGCTTTTTAGTTGTACACCGTCGTGTTTTCCTCGCCTTAAAAGCTTTTTGCAAACTTTATTATTATCTTGCAGAGGGTCTATCTTCTAACGTTTTAAATCTTGCCGAGCGACCCTCGCTGAAGTATATTTCCTTGTTTTTCTACGTTGTGAAATATACGTTATGTGTTAGACAGATTTTTGCAGAGGAGCATGCCTTGAGGCTGAGCTAGTTGATCAGGAGTACGAGACCCACTGCTGAGGAACGGCGTGCTTTCGTAGCTTTGCTAAAATTTAATATTTGTTGTATTTCGTTCAGGTGTATTTTAAATTCCATGTAACTGTTCTAATGGCCATGCTAGGCCTAATTCCTTGTGTACATGTAATCTGGACAGTGATGTTGTAATAATGAAATTTATATTGTTCTGAGTTTGCATGCAAGGATCTGCATATGGTTTACTCACAGATACTTATTGGGTTGGAGCTTCACCGTTCCAGCCCATGCGGACCTGCTCGCGTCCTCGCTCCCAAGTATAATGGGAAGCGGAGCGTGACAAGACTCAACAAGTTGTACAGAGAAACGTTCTTTAAACATCAGTATGTTCAAGCTATCCCTGCTCATAGAGGCAAGTGTTAAGTAGCGTACTTTTATTGTGTTAGAGTTTAGAGCTTAAGGAAATCATTGTCCTTAACTCAGTGCTAGGAAGGACACTTTATTATCAGTGAGAACATAGTTTGGTTTATCAAATATTCCTTAACCAATCATCGTGTCCAGTTAACTTATTTGTTTTAAGGATATTACGATTTGGATTCCACATGGTAAAACATAGAATTACACTAGTTTAGCATATGTTCATGATTTTTAAAAATAGTTAAAATAGTTTTTATTCAGCTTTATCCTCCCACTATTTTTGCGATCATCTTTAGCCAAATAGATAAACGAATATAGTTATTTAATGGAAGAGGGACCCAACCACCCTTAGCTTCACAACCTTGAGGAGACTCAATAAGCTGATCAACTCTGCAGTTGGTAGATAATCTCATTATCAATCAAATCACATGTGACTCCCTATTGGTTTTTACCCCTAGTCACTTATGATCTTGAGTAGACTCAACAAACCATAATGACTAGTCTAGTCGAACCCTTGTTTTCATGTCTAATATTAACTTACCCCGATACTCAAGGAGACCCGACACATCGGTTTGGGTTAATACCAGACTACATCTCATGTTTGATGGAGTCGGTTTCTAAAAGAGACCATTTCATTGCATGAGGAGACTTAACAAACATGACATGCATCTTTTAGTCCCCTAATCCAAAAACAAGAAGGGCTACGGCTAACCTTGAAGAAGATTTTAAACTTAATTGACTAGATGTAATCAACGGTTTCACATAATCATAATTCTCATCCTTGCGGTCCAGCGAAACACGGCCAGAGATTTGGCTAGGCTAGGATCATTATCCCCAGTCGAGCTAGGGTGAGCCACAACACTAGTCAAAAAACACTAGTCCAGATCATGGTCCATTGAAGGAAGCTAATTATTCATATGTGTGCCACCGACTAGAAATGACTTCATTAAAACTAGTTAATCCTATCAACTAGTTGAATCCTAAAATTCGAAATTATTAGGATTGGTTAATAACTTTATTAATGTCATTATCAACTATAAGGATTTTTAAAAATAGTTAAAATAGTTTTTATTCAGCTTTATCCTCCCACTATTTTTGTGATCATCTTTAACCAAATAGATAAACGAATATAGTTATTTAATGGAAGAGGGACCCAACCACCCTTAGCTTCACAACCTTGAGGAGACTCAATAAGCTGATCAACTCTGCAGTTGGTAGATAATCTCATTATCAATCAAATCACATGTGACTCCCTATTGGTTTTTACCCCTAGTCACTTATGATCTTGAGTAGACTCAACAAACCATAATGACTAGTCTAGTCGAACCCTTGTTTTCATGTCTAATATTAACTTACCCCGATACTCAAGGAGACCCGACACATCGGTTTGGGTTAATACCAGACTACATCTCATGTTTGATGGAGTCGGTTTCTAAAAGAGACCATTTCATTGCATGAGGAGACTTAACAAACATGACATGCATCTTTTAGTCCCCTAATCCAAAAACAAGAAGGGCTACGGCTAACCTTGAAGAAGATTTTAAACTTAATTGACTAGATGTAATCAACGGTTTCACATAATCATAATTCTCATCCTTGCGGTCCAGCGAAACACGGCCAGGGATTTGGCTAGGCTAGGATCATTATCCCCAGTCGAGCTAGGGTGAGCCACAACACTAGTCAAAAAACACTAGTCCAGATCATGGTCCATTGAAGGAAGCTAATTATTCATATGTGTGCCACCGACTAGAAATGACTTCATTAAAACTAGTTAATCCTATCAACTAGTTGAATCCTAAAATTCGAAATTATTAGGATTGGTTAATAACTTTATTAATGTCATTATCAACTATAAGGATTTTTAGGATGCTATCCTAATCATGTATTATGCATTTAAAATTCAAGTTGCAACAATTTAAATCATAGCCTTTTTTCAAAATTATTATTAGAACAATTAAAATAATAATTATGGGAGAGGGCTACCCTAATCATGTATTAGGAGTTTAATTTATTGCAACATTTTTAAATCATAGCATGTCCTTCAAAAATTATCTTATAATTTTATGAAATCATTTAATAGCTACCCTAATGGTTTTTCTTGAATAATCACATAATCAACACGAAATCATATAACCATTAAAATTATCAACTAAACATTTTAGCATGATTACAAAGCAATTAAAAATTATCTCATATTTTTTTGCTAAACATGCAACTTATATTTTATCTCATAATTTTAAGGTACACAAAATTAATTATCATCACATAATAATTAAGACCTATTATTCAAAAAAACAGTTTTCGAAAATAATAACATTGCATGGGAAAACTAATTAAATAGTTAAATTAACAACCTCCATCTCATGGAGAAACATGCTGTATCACATACATTTTATGATTGCAAAGCATAGATCAACTAGACCAGCTCTGAGACCAAGGGTTTTCTGGGTTCGCAGGGTAATAAAATCATCATCCAGACCAAGTCGTTTGACGAGATCAAACAAGCAGCGCAAAAACAGATTTAAAACAATTTTAAATCAAGCCCTAAAGAGAACAAACCCTAAACAAGATCTCTAATATCCTGGGGTTGGGTCCGACCAACCCTTAAAGATAAATCTATCTAATAATTGCAATTATAAACGCATGAATTAATAAACTACATACCTTTCACTTCGTTTCTGCAGAATACGAAGCGTCGTTTTCAGGAACATTTCTTTGACCACGCATCGCTTCTCCCAAGTCGAACTGCGTCTCGAGCTGCACCTCGTCCTGAGCCGAATCGCTTCCCAAACTACACCACGCCCCGAGGCGAGCAACACCCTTGTCACCAAGCCAACCACACGCCAAAGAAAGTTTAACATTGAGTGGATCCTCCGTCAAGACTTCGGATCCGATCCGAACTCTTTCGTGGCTTTGCTAGAGCCCGATCAGGAGCAAGGAAGAATTTAGGGAGAAAGAAGGAATATTTACATTAAGCTCAGATCCGGGCTTGCTCACTTTTAATGGATCTACTCATATCTGGAGCTTGGGATGAGTTTCAAGGAGGGAGTTTGGCCCCTATTTATATAGGCGGCTGACGCCTCACCTTTCTTCATATCCGATGTGTGACTAAAAATTGGAGTGAAAAAATCAATTAAAGATTGGCCTGTCAGAAAGGCCAATCTTTAGTAAATTTTTTCTCCCTCACCGTTGAGCTCCAAGAACTATGTCACACATCATTGTGAAGAGGTTGAACGGTGAACGCGTAGGGAAAAACGGCACTCCATTCTGACGTCGTTTGACCCCTCAAACATCGTCTCAAAGATGGGAAAACCCACGAGTTTCAACAAATGCAGTCGCCAAAACATGGCTGGGCACAAAGACCTAGTGGTGGGGCTCCGCAGTGGGCCCCACCAAAAAAAAACTGCCGCACGCAGCGCACATGCCTCGAGGCACGTGCCCTGCACATGCCCTAGTGCAGCGTGTATCGCCTGCCCAAGCGGGATCGTATGCTACACATACCTGCTGGAAGGGCCCGTGCGGTGCTTGCCTGGCAGGCGCTTGCTACGCACGTGCCTGCCTGCGGGTGCGGGTTTGCCCCACGGGTCGGGCGCGCCCGACCCGTAATGCCCTCTAAAGGGGCCTTTTGCTTGTGTTGGCTCTATTTTTCTCATTTAGAGTCCATTTTGATTGCCGTTCGAACCTGCGTTTGGACTAGGATGATCCCGTCATCCAGGTAACCCTTTCCTTGCATTTATTACATTAAATATGGTCGTAAATATTTTACGACACATTTAATTTCTTTTGCATCATATGCAAAATTTCCACATCTAATATTAATATCCATTTGTATCAAATACAAATGAACTGAGGGCATAGATCCCTCAACACATCCTAACTCATATCTGTACACTGCTAATAAACAGTGGTTTGGATGAGTTTGAGATGGTTTCTGACCTAAAACGCTCTCACGATCAAGGTAGGCCTCAGCAACCATAAAATAATCAAAGCATTAAGTATTTGCGTAATCTTAATATAGTGTACCTGACCTTGTAAACATAATGCCTTACATAATCATCCCCTAGGGTTATTCTGATCAAATTCAGAAACCCTAACCACTTTTATTTTCCTTCTCTTCTCTGGATTCTTTCAATTTTGGTAGGTACCATTCTTGATGGGTTAAACCCCTCTTCATCCCAATCAGGCCTAAAACTTCATATCATGACCCCCAACACGTAGTCTGCATCCCCTTTCTTGAGCAATTTTCTAGTCTCATGCCAAAGCACATTCAAGTTAACCAAAATCCTCATGTATTGTTCCCAGATGAGCATCCAATCTTTTGGGCTTGTTCAGATATTTATGCATAATAACAAAAGATTCAAAGGGTTTTTTTTCCTCTATAGTGTGGAAACACAAAGAATCTTCCTTTTTTTCCATCTTGCTCTAGTTGCGCTCCACGGTTTATTGTTGCTCTAATTGCTCTCGATCCAAAGAAGGAAAAAAGAAGCTACTTGGAAAAATAACTATAAATAAATAAAAGGAAAGCACCGTAGTGAAGTACTTTTTGCGGGAGATCACAGACCTTTATTTATATGGGAAGAGTTTGTTAGTTGATATGCCCTAGGACAAATATTTGGACCTTTATATTATGTAATTTTTTCATTTATAACATGTTTCTCTTAAAGTTATTGTTATATTGCTTGCATGTTTCATTATAATAATGTTTGAATAGCTGTTTTATGTTATTCGAAGCATTCCTAGTCATTTATCGTTAAAGTTATATTAATGAATTAAGAATAGTATGAGTTTGGTTGATAATTATGAGATAATTATATGTATGGTGATATAAATCAAACTTATATGTACTTTTTGGAGAACAAGGTACTGGATAGACTCGCTATGAGATCATTACATGGATCAGTGTCATAAATGATCTCATAATAGTTATGTCATAGAATCCTTAGACATGAGATCATCACAGTTTCCTACATAAAGAACATCATGTTTTGACTTAACTAAACGTTATCTTTAATCAGTAAATCATAAAGGTTATGATTGAACATGATGTGAATTATGCATAGGAAAGTGAATGAATAAGATGGAATTTGTCCCTTTCTTATGAAAGAGATATCTAATGGGCCCCTCGGTAAGTAGGACTGAGAAAAACATGACCGTGCTCAAATGAATGTCATTTGATTTTTATCAGTCTACTTAATAATCGAGAAATTAAATGTTTGAACAATATAAGTATGACACTGTCCATGACTTATGTTCAAATAAGGTATCATGTGACAAAAGGATTATGACATGTTCTATTAATTAGGTTAATATCGGACTAATGATATTCATATTAATTGGGTAGTCATAATGTCTTGCTAGAGACCAATTATGACTTGTGGGCTTTCAATGGGATTATGCTCACTGCCAATTTGATATGAGCCTATTGGGTCGCACACAAAGAGTATAATGGATGGGATATGGTTTAAACGAGATTTCGAATCTGATTTAAAATTCAAAATAAGGCAAAATATCTTAACTGTCAGATATTGTCTCCAGTTAAGATATTATCCCTAAGATATCGATGGTTAACTAAAACGCTTAAAGAGTTAACGGATAATATATCTTGTTAAGATATTATCCCTAAAGATATCGTTGCGTAACTGAAATGCGTTAAAGGGTTAACGTGGGATTCTATATTTGATATAGAGTTGATTTTCAGTCTTTTTATGCATTCAATCAATCTCTCCCGTTTTTTGAGAAAAGTGAAGATCGATAAAGAAACCCAAGTTGCGAAGAAGGAGCTAGCACCCTCGCAATTCTTGTTCATGACGTTCACTTGTGGATACTGATAGAGGGTGGTCGTTCGTAGAGCAGCAATGGCAGTCCGACACATTAGAATCGTCGACAAAGGTTAGTAATCTTATCAAATCAAATTTGAAACGCATGGATCTTGGGAGGTTTCTGTTTTTCCGTTGTGTATAAACTAGTTATGCATGATAGAAACCCTAACAGTGGTATCATAGCAACTTGTGAATTCAATTGATTTGAATATACCATGTTTATATGTATGCAATGTTTATGAATTCGTTGGCATGATTTTTAACATGTATGTATGTTGATGCATGAACACGATTACATGTTATTAATTATAATGAACAATCTGTTTAATCTGTTTGTATGAGATACAAATATATTGAAGTTTAATAATATACATGACATGTATATGGCCATGAAATTAATTACTGTTAATATGATTAACATGCTTTATGATTACTCTGTTATTAATATGATTAACGTGTTATTTGTTGATTATTGTTAGGGTGAATTGCATAAAAATACCCTCACGTTTGTGCCATTTTTAAATACCCTGAGGTTCACTTTGATCAATTTATACTTTTTTAATTTTCTGTCCAAAAACAATAAATTTGGACGAAAATACCCCTCCCCTCATTCCAGCCCACACTCTCTCTCAATCACACACACACACACACACACTCTCTCTCTCTCTCTCTCTCTCTACACATCCTCTCTCTATCGATTCTCTCACTCTCTACTAAGCCTGTTCTTTTGCCAAGAAAGTTGCTAGGAAAGTGAAAAACGACACTATTCATCTACTGTTCATGTACTTTCCCACCCAACTTTTCCAAATCTTGTTCTTTTGCTTGAAAGTAAAAATCAGAAAGTTTGCTGACGTGGAACATGAATTGACCGATTTTGGGATTCTTTGTAATCCTCAAGAATTGTTGAAAAAGTTGTGGATTCCAAAATTATGTGGCTCCCACTATCCCTTCTCTCTCTCTCCCTCCTCCAACTCACCAACTTTCCACTTTCTCATTCCAACTTTCTACTGTCAAAAGAACACAAGACAGTTGGGTGGACCCTACTTTACTTTCCCAACCCCACTTTCCATACAACTTTCCACCCAAAAGAACACAAAACTCCATTTTCTCTCTCCTCTGATTCCAAACTTTCCCAACGTTCCCATTTCAACTTGCAACCAAAAGAACAAGCCCTAATTCTCTCTCTCTCTCTCCCAATTCTCTCTCTCTCTACAATTTCTCTCTCCCCCAATTCTCTCTCTCTCTCTCTCTCTCTCTCTCTCTCTCTCTCTCTCTCTCTCTCTCGGGTGGGTGTGCATGGGGTGGGTGGGTGTGTGCATGGGGTGTGTGCGTGCGTGCTTGGGGTGTGTGTGCGCGCACATGGGGGTGTGTGGGTGCTTATGGTGTGGGTGTCGATGGGTGTGTGCGTGGGGTGGGTGTGTGCATGGGTGGAGTGGGTTTTGTGCATGTGGTGAGTGTGTGCATGGGTGGTCGGTGAATGCATGGGGATGGGTGCTTGCATGTGTGTGTGAGGGTGCTTGCATGGGGGGGGGTGTGTGTGTGTGTCACACGCGCACGCGTGGGGGTGTGGGTGCTTGCATGGGGGAGTGTGTGTGCATGGGGAGTGGGTTTTGTGCATGGGGGTGTGTGTGCACGCGCATTGGTGGGTGGGTATGTGCATGGGGTTTGGGTGCTTGCATTGGGGGGTATGTGTGCATAGGTTGGGTGGGTTGTGTGCATGGGGGTGTGTGTGCATTGGTGGGTGGGTATGTGCTTGTGGCGTGGGTACTTGCATGGGTGTGTGTATGTGCATGGGGTGTGTGTTTTAGGGTTAGGGTGTATGCATGGGTATGTGAAGGGTGTGTGCATGGGTGTGTGCTTGGGATGGGTGTGTGTGTATATATGTGCGTGCACGCGTGCGTGCGTGTGTGGGTGTCACCCACCCCACCCATGCACACACCCACCCCAATGCACATACACCCACACACACCAATGCACACACACACCCACAACCACACAACCACACACCCATGCAAGCACCCACCCCCATGCACACACACCCCCCCATGCACACCCACCCACCCACCCACTCCATGCACACCACCCCACAACCCACATGCACACACACCCATACCCCAAGCCGACACCCACCCACCAATGCACACCCCCACGCACACACACGCCATGTACACACACCCCCAATGCACACACCCCCCACGCACACAACCCACCCACCCCACGCATACACACACAGCCCCCACACACACCCACCCACTCACACACCCCATGCACCATCCCACCCCATAGAGAGAGAGAGAATTGGGGGGAGAGAGATTCGGTGTAGAGAGAGAATTGTTAGAGAGAGAGAGAATCTGTAGAGAGAGAGAATCGTTAGAGAGAGGAGAGAGAATCGGTAGAGAGAGAGAGAATCAGTAGAGAGAGAGAGAGAGAGAGAGAGAGAATCGGTTTAGGGAGAGAGAGAGATGCGAGAGACAGCGCACGCGCGGGGTGGGGAGAGAAGAGAGATAGGAGGAGGGGCAAAATGGTCCAATTAAACACCGTGAGCCCATAATCTGCCACAAGTATCAATTTGTCACAAAATGAACCTCAGGGTAT
Organism: Scilla litardierei; assembly: GCA_030789695.1. NCBI lineage: Eukaryota > Viridiplantae > Streptophyta > Magnoliopsida > Asparagales > Asparagaceae > Scilla > Scilla litardierei. The sequence goes on from CM061142.1 coordinate 451,749,610, forward strand.
TTAATTAAAATGGCCCAAACGTGAGGGTATTTTTATGCAATTCACCCTTATTGTTAATGTGATTAATATGTTAGTTTATGATTATGGATTAATTTGATTAAACTTACGCAAATCATTGTTTAATATGATTAAACTTACGCAGATAATTGTTTAATATGTTTAATATGATTAAACTTACGCAGATCATTGATTAATATGATTAATATGATTAAACTTCCGCTGATCATTGTTTAATATGATTGAACTTACAATGATTATTGTTTAATATGATTAATATGATTAAACTAACGCTGATCATTATTTAATATAATCAACTAACGCTGATTAATATGATTGTTTAACATGAGTAAACTAACGCTGATTTGATCAGCAGATTCTAAGTAATGACTGTTTAATACGATTAAAATAACGCTGATATGATTAGCGGATTCTGAGTAATGACTGTTTAATATGATTAATATGACGCTGATATGATCAGAAATTCATTATTCAAAAATACTGAATTGGGTTTTTAAAGGCTGAAAATCATCAATGAGATTATTGATCAGCAAATGCATCATTCAGTAATGACTGTTTATTACGATCTATATGACCGCCATGTTCGTTGCGCCTTATATGTCGTGGAAGTTATTAAACATAAATTTTAATACATCAGTTTAAATAAAATTTAATGCCATGATATACGATAACATGATTTATGTTGATGTATGTATGATGTTTTGCATGCTATCACATGTTCCATATATATATATACTAGTCATTACCCGTGCCCGTAGGGCACGGCGAAGGTCGTCTCTCGGGTGCAAAACCGAGGAGGACAGTCAGTCAACGGGTGAACTGACGACATGGTAGTCGTCTCCCGTGCGCAAGAATGATGTGGAAGTCGTCTCACGGGGGCAATATTGACGTGCAAAAAGAAAACCTGGGTCTGTCGTCGGAGGGCACAATAGTAGGGACTAAAGCGCCAAAAAACGTCGTAGGAGAGCGGAAAAAAGCGATGAAAAACTTGTAAAGAGGGGGAAGAAGAGTGATTTTTAAGTTGTAGGAAAAAATAATGGGGAAATTGGAAATAAGGGGAATGTGGTGGCCAGTTTTGTTTGGGTTCCACCAAAACACTTAACTCCAAACTAAACAACTCACCCACACTCCATTGGGCTCTCCACTCTCCCAAACACTTTGTCCTAGTCATAATTTGATGCCACGAAGGACAAAGATTCAGTTACGATAAAAATTAATTTACGTTACAAAAAAATTTATTTCCTTCCAAAATTCTTCTTTACAAAATTTAGTATACTTCAAATTTAGTTTCACTCTAAAATTTAGTAACCTCCAAATTTAGTTCATCTAAGATTGCAAATTAGCTCAATACATCATACAAAGCATACATTGTATAATACGCAAATATGGGAAAGGTTGAAGGAAAAGACGATGAAAAAAATATGAGAAGGCACACTTTGTATTACAGAAGTTTCCATTTACATTCAATTTATTTCAGCAAATGTTGATTTTTTTCTGAAAAACGACCATTATAAGTTGCAATCAACCAGAAAATTAGTCAAAGAATCACCTTTGCAGACAAAGGTTAATGTATTTTGCAAATAGCCTTATTCAAATGTATGATACTACTATTTTACATGATATCATAATTAAAAAAAATGTAACTTTTTAGGTCTTGGAATGTTTTATGTTCCAATGCAGCACTAATGGAAAATAAAAATTTTGAGGGATGAAGGTGAAAGTTTGAGGGAAGACAGCAGTTGAGAGTGGCCCTTAAAATCGGAGGAAGAGAGAACATGCAAATGAGAAAGTGGGAAGTGTGGTTTTTAGTTCTTAAAACCGTGTGTTATCAGACCTCAGTGTTAAAGTACGTATGAATTGTGTTATAGGTGCATACACATAAGCATACACAAAGGTAGTTAATTTCTTTTATTTACATACTGATGTGCTGATAATAAGGCGTCATGCACAAGAAGAGCCATCAAATATCAGTTACATATGATTAGCAAACACACAGTGGATAGGTACCACGCATGTCACCTTATGAGCAGCAAATAAACATAGCTATTAGTTACATATGAGTAGCAAACAAACACAGTACCAAGCAAACACAGTTTAAAGTTTAGTGAACCCTTTATGATATACCCTCAAAAGTAGGGCAAGGTTCATTTTGAGGGTATATCATTAAATAACTAAACACTTTGAACATAGAGAAAGGAATTGCTATGAGGAATCACCAACTTGTATTGTTCCTCTTCCGGATGTCTACCAAAAAACAATTGAGTGGCCGCATAGCCGGGGTAAGGTGTACTTCATATAGCTTGCTTGTGCCAACATTTTAATCTTTGATTTCACTGTTGGGATCATTATTTGATTATCCAAATTAAATGAGACAGTATGTAGTTACCAGCACCTTTCTCATCTTTGTATCAATAGTGTAGACATTTTTTCAGTTTAATTTTTGTCAAGGCGAAGTTGGGTTGGGAATGATTTGATAGTCTAAGCAGCGCCACGTCATCATTGTCTCATATTCTCATGTCGAATTTAGAGGATTGTTATATATGTTTTTGCAGTTTTATTTCATAGAGAGTAGTTTTATAACGTCAATTCTTGGAAACTCCTGCCCATTTTCTAACTTTCATAAGGTGAAGGTGGATGTTTTCATATAAAATGTCGTAGGAAGGACAGAAAATTTTATGTAAGACAGGCCCAATGGTTCAATGATAAGAGTGATGGATTTATGTCAAAGGTAGATTAATGTGAAAGTTGGATATAGATTGTTTATATTAAATACAAATAATTCGTTTCGTATGAGAAGCACATAGATTTATACCATCATGATGAACAAACAATTTACGGGGAAAAAATGTTTTTAGGGTAATTACTATTCATTTTTTTGGTTAATTTACAAGTTTTTGCAGGTTTTTACAATATGGAAAGTTAATTTTTTTTAAAGTGTGTTTGGTTTTTATATTGCTCGCCCTATTTATATTAAATAGACTACCGTGATTTTCAATTTGGTTTTTGCCAAATTGATTGCCCTATTTGAGAACTCATTTATACCAAATATGATACTATTTATAGTACGCAATTACATCTCAGTTATAAAGTGCTCTTCATATTTGACATTACTGTGACATTCTTCATATTTGACAAATCATTTATACCAAATAGGCTTATATGCTCTTACTGGTATTCTGCCTTTTTTGTATTAATGTTTTTAATTATATTAAGGTTTTTATAGTAAGGTTCATTTAATGAAATTGTTTACCGGTTTTTACCATAATAAGGGTTTTAAAGGTTTTTATATAAAGGTTGTGAGGATAATAAGGTTAATTATTTATAATAGGCAAAGCTAGTTACTTGGTTAATTTACAAATTAATTTATCTATAGTAGGGCACAAACATTTTTAGAATAGGTTTTTAGAATAAGGTTTTTAGGTTGATATTAAGACGAATCATCTTCAGGTTTTTAGGTTTTATGAAATAAATTGCTTGTGCCAACATTTAAATATTCAACTTGTATTTTTACTTGCTACACATATGTAACATCTATGCTCAAAGTGTTTAAAGTTTAAAGTTTAGCAAACAAACACAGTAGCAATCAAAAACAGTAGCAAAAATCAGGGATTAGCATTCCCTACTAAAATTAGCAGTTGACATAAATTAGGGATTAGCATTTGACATAAATCATGGAGTTAAATTTTAATTGCAATCATTAGCAGTAGCGTAACATTTCAATCATGACCATTTCTCGTAATATTGAATTATGACATTACCTAAGGGCAAGTTTATGGAAAAAATCACATTCAGTGCAAATTATGTAACTGATTTATTGACCAACATTAATTTCTAACCTTATGTGCAATATTCATTTTTTCGGATAACAATAATATGTAAGGGTAAAAACCTATTATTTACGAATGATGAGTTATATCAAAATGATGATTTACAACCTCGAGATCATATTTTTTATATCAACATTCATTCTCCATAGGGCTCTAACATTTTTTTATGTGTTTGCTAATCCTTGCTGCATTATATCAACCTAAAAACCTAATTCTGAAAACATATTCTAAAAATGCGTGCGCCCTATTCTTTATTTGACAGGTTTTTTAAAATGACCTTAAGGACAAATTTCTGTTGTAAAACTGACCATAAACTTGGTTAATGTAACCTCCAGCAAAAGGAAAAATGTAAACGAAATTTTTTTTGTGAAAACGACATTAAACCTAATTTATGTGACCTCGAGCAAGAGGAAAATTTTTTCAAACGAAACTCAGTTAGTTGATATGAAATTTCAAACGTAAAAAAGAGAATTTGAAACTTAGTCTGCAAAAATTGAAGGGTGAAAGAAATTTGACACACAGTCAGTTGATATGAATAAGTATGGGACCGCAAAAATTTTAGATAGTCTATATCAAAATGATGATTTACAATTGGGAGTTCAATTTTTTTATGTCAACCTAAAAACCTATTCTAAAAATTTTTGTGCCCTATTATACAGTAATTAACATGTAAAGTAACCTATTCAAAAAATTATTAATACCTTCCAAAAAATAACTCTTGCCTAATACACTTCAAAAAAAATTCTTGCTTAATGCCTTTCAAAAATTCTTGCTTCTTAATGCCTTTCAAAAAATAACACTTACTGTAAACTGAAGGTAAAACATAGTTGCAAAGAATTTATATCAAGTAAGTTGGGATATTTTGCTCTTTGGTATCAAGCTTGTTGAATTATATTTGTTCTTGGCTGCATGTATAACCTGGATATAGGTTGTCACAATTTTATGTGTAGTACACTCTCGATCAAATAAAATTTTCTTCTCCCTGCTCTTTGTTAGTTCACCAAATTATTTGCTTTTACTAGTTCCAAGACTCTTAGTACCTTAAAAATTCCAAAAATTATGTGAGTGAATATCTGAAGTTTGTTAGAGCCTAAAAAATTACCAAAAATACCTTCCACAAATTACCAAAAATTACAAAAAATACCTTCCAAAAATTTCAAAAAATTCTTAATACCTTCCAAAAAATAACTCTTGCCTAATACCGTTCAAAAATAAGTCTTGGTTAATACCTTTCAGAAATTCTTACTTCTTAATACCTATCAAAAAATAACCCTTAACTATATCAACTGCAGGTAAAACAGAATTGCAAAGAATTTATATCAAGAAAGTTAGGATATTTTGCTCTTTGGCATCAGTATTGTTGAATTATATTTGTCGTTGGCTTCATGTATAATCTGGATATGAGTGTAAGTAGGCTGTCACAATTTTATGTGTATTACAATCTCTATCAAATAAAATTTTCTTCTCCCTGCTATTTGTTAGTTCACCAAATTAATTCCTACCAAAAAATAACTCTTGCCTACTACCTATCAAAAATAACTCTTGAATAATACCTTCCAAAAATTCTTAATTTTTAATACCATTCTAAAAATAACATTTGCAAGATTTGGAATAGAGGAGTGCATGAGCAAACAAATTGAGATCCTTTGAACTGATTAGGGCATGAGGTTCACATACTGGAAGTCCATTTTTACAGTCAACAAAGCATAGTACACATGAAGTTGTTATCCTATGAACCATTTAAGTATCAATGTAATTTGAAAGGTAGGATTTCCAATTTCCTGTCAAATTGAAAATTGGTGCACAGAGCAGGAAGCATGTACAACAAATTGAACAGTTGTGTACAGAGCAGGCAAAATGGGTTAAATATAGAAATGACCATGTAAACTCTGCCCTGTATTAAATGACCATGTAAAATCTGCCCTCTAAGAAAATGAGACTGTAAATTAATGAAACTTGATATTACGAAATATATTATTGATCCTTGTCAAATTCCTTTGGGTGATCTGCAAATAACAAACACATAGATAAAAGGACTCTGCATCCCAGGTTAATATTTAACAGGCGCGTACATAAAAATGACATAACCTCTACCCAAAAAATGACGAGTAATTCACCAAAACAGACAAATGCCAAAAACTGAAACGCAAACAGTCAAAAGGTCAGGTACTTTAAGAATGCGTTGATATCAAACATGAAAAACAAATGCCAAAAATTTATTTCAAATGTCAAAAATTAACCGGAACCGTAGGGATCAGAAATTAATGACTGAAATTGAGAGAGAGAGAGGGGGGGATGTCTTGAATTGAGCACGACGCAGATGAGTTACGTTTGTGGGATGAAGGTTGAAGTTTGTGGGAAGAAAGCATCCTTCAGAAGAAAAAAACAATTATTCACTGTTTTTGTTTTTCCTATGTAGAATTTGTGTAGATTAAAACTCTGACAGAATCCCACGTATTCATTCCAATCATTTCCATAATGAAGGATGCTTTCGTCTGGATTTCTACTCGTTTATTTAATATGCACATTGAACAAAATTGGAAGCAAATTAAAGAAATAGTCATAATTGTTTGTTCCAGGTATTAATTTTCTACTCGGTTAAAACCTTGAACAAAATTGGATCCTAGGGTAAAGAGAAGCTCCACACACACTTAAAATTTTTTTATTGAAAGCAAAGAACTGGAAAAACCCCGTAGAAAACAATTGTCGCTAACCTGTGGACCAGAGTAAAGAGATAATACCTGGAACACAAATAGAAAGAAGAAAAAATTAGCAGTAGACAGAAAACATTGATTACCGGAGGATTAAGGAAATTAATTCAAAAAATTAGCAGTAGACACAAACATTGATTACCGGAGGATTAAGGAAATTAATTACCGGAGGATTAAGGAAATTAATTCAAAAATTAGCAGTAAACACAAACAATTGATTCCCAAAAATGCCAAACAAACCCCAGAGATTAAGGAAAGGAACCCCAGAGATTGATTCTTAAAAAACATTGACTAAATGAAATTAATTGCACAATCAAGGAAAGGAACCACAGAACCAATTGAGGCCGGAAGCAATTAAGGAAAGGAACCACAGAACAAATGATTTGAAATGGCCAGAATTAATTTATGTAATTAAGGAAAGGAACCCAGAACAAATTGAGGCCGGAAGCAATTAAGGAAAGGAACCCCAGAACAAATGATTTGAAATTAAATCGGATATTCTTACAGAAATTAATCTCTGAGAGTTGAGAACGTCGCGAGAGAGCAGAAGCAATTTATTCCGAGAGAGCAGAAGAAATGTTAATGTTGATTTGAGAAAGTCGAGAGTTGAAAACGTCATTGTAGAAAATGGTTTTAAGTGGTTATGGAAAATTGGCAGTTTCTATAACCGGCTCAATTCAAAACGGAAGACAAATTGGCACCTGTCGTATTTTCTAATGACACATAGGACAAACAGTGACACGTAGGACAAAAACCGCCATGTAGGACAAAGGTTTGAAAAAAGCCCTGCTTTAGTGGGCTAAGATCCATATTTCACATAATTTTAAGTCAGCTTTGGCAATTTGTCACAACCCGAGAGCAAATTCAATTTACGAAAGTAATGAAATATGAAAGCAACACTTACAATCACCTATGCCTTGAAGTAGAACTTGAAAGAGAAGTGTGATGTGAGTTGAAGACTCTCTTGGAAGAGAGGAGAAAGCCCTTTCTCTTGACTGCACCAAATGCCTCGAGGATCACTCTTTGGTTCTAGGCTGGAGAGCAAGAGATCAAAGATTGAAATTCTTAGGGCTTTGGATTTGAGAGCTTTAAACTTTAGTAATGAAAGCTTAAGAGATTTTGCAATAGCTTAGGTAACCTTTCAATGGAATAGTAGCAGCCCCATTTATAATTTTCTCAAATCCATAAAATAGTTTATGCAAAATCCCTTTTGGAATCCGTGAGAAAAATCTCAACGGATAGAAACTGAACTCGCAACAGTCGACTGTTGAAGAAACCACAGTCGACTGTTGCACAGTCAACAAGGGTAGGTAAGAATTCATAACGGTAACTTACCACATGGACAGTCGACTGATGAAGCAAAGACAGTCGACTGTTGAACCAACAGGCGACTGTAATTACTTCTACAGGCGACTGGCCGAAAGAATGGTAAGTTGAAGAAATCTGGAAATCTTGTAAGATAACAGGACAGACGACTGATGAGGATAATACAGTTGACTGTTAATCAAAACTGGCGACTGTAAATCCTTATACAGACGACTGTCAAATACCCTGAGAATTTCCAGAGAGCTGAGTCAATAAATTGGCTCACAGACAGTCGACTGATCCAAGGGAAAGTCGACTGTATATTCAACATTAGTCGACTGGTCGTAAAAGTCAGATCAACAAAGTTTGGGCAAAGGATAGACATGCGACTGATTTACAAAACACAGTCGACTGTCACTAGGATAGGCGCCTGTGAATCGTTCATCAGTTGCATGTGCGAAATAAACAGAAAGGCCCAAAACTAGATTGCAAAAGTTTGTGCATAACAGGCGACTGTAGAAGAAAACACAGTCGACTGTTTTTGAGACAGACGACTGTAAAACGTTCAGCAGTCGACTGTTATAAACAATCCAAGCACAATCACTAAGAAATGAATTGGGGTCTAAGGACAATTGATCTAATGATGTCCTAAGACTGAAATGAAGATGTGTGTGAGTGCTCCATCAAAGTTCTACTTCTAAGCTACATACTAGAAGAGATAAAAGAAATTTACATTCACGAATTCTCCCTTCTATCCATCGCATGAGCTTGAAGTCTTTATGGAGCTTCAAACACCATCCACGATCATCCAATCCATTTCATTTGCCTTTAATGAACTTTGAGTGTCATCCATTACAAGTAGATCTTCATAATAAGCTTAAGCAATGAATTAACTGCAAAATAGGGGATTAGTCATAAGTATTTATGTTTGCTCATCATTAACACCAAATAGGGAGAAGTCCAATACTCAACATTCTACCCCTTTTTGATGATGACAAACAAACATAAACAAAAAGATAAATAATTGTGCGTAATGAAAACTTACTCCCCCTAAATAGATGCCAATCAAGTTAGTCAACAAATATTAGGGCATCTACATATCAATTGAAGCAAATGAGTAAGATATGCATGAATTTAATTCAAGAAATATAGAATTAAAATCCATATTCATTGTAATCTTACTCCCCCTGAATCTAAGGCAACTTCAATCTTAGATTCAAAGTGTTAGAACATACTTGGCACATTCATTATGAATCTTGTATGTTTATTTCTCTCCCCCTATGGCATTATCCAAAAAGGTAGGAGTGAATAACAACAACAATAATCGTGCTAAATACGAACTAACAACAATCAAGGAGTATAAAGATTTATAGAATCAAAACTCATAAAATCACATTAAATACGTATGTGAATATAGGAATGGAAGTCTAATATCAACATTTTAGATATACGAAAAAAATAGTTTCAAAAATGCATCACATCAGAGATAACATGAATAATCCAAAATCAAATTCTATATTGCCTCAAGAACACAACAGAAGAGAATAAATCATTCATGGAGACAATATGACAAACATCACACAGATAAGATAATCAATTATACACAGTGTGACACAAGATTAAACAGCAACATTATATATATACTAGTCATACCCCGTGCCCGTAGGGCACGATTCATTAATGATATTAACAGCTCAAAATCTTAGTTCCCCACAAAATTAAAGAACTTAAATGTGACTTAGTTCCCTTAAAATTTTTAGTACCCCCAAAATTTACTTCACCCAAAGATTTTAGTTCATTCAAAAAATTTTAGCTCCCCCAAAATTTAGTTTCCTCCCGATTTAACACGTGCCCTAAGGGCACGATTCATTTAAAATATTCTCCTCATTAAATCTTGGATATTCTAATTTTAAACAAACACCAATAATTAAAGCGCAAGAATCTTTATTTAGTTCCACCCAATAATTTTCAAAAATTTTAGTTTTCCCCAAAATTTAGTTCCCCCCAATAATTTTCAAAAAATTTAGTATTTTCCAAAATTTAGATCCCCCAAAGAGTTTAGTTCCCCCTAAAAATTTTAATTCCCCCCAAAATTCACTTCTCTTCATATTTAATTTCTCCAAAATTTTAGTGGTTTACCCCCAAAATTTTCACGAACTCGCTTCCAAAATTTCGGGTTTAAGTACAAAATTTCAGTTTTCCATACAAAATGTCGATATTTATAAAGATTTTAGCAAGGTTGTAACTTGCATTTGGAATGGGTGAGCCTAATCTACAAAAGTTCATTTGATGTTCTCCATATTAATGTTATTACATCATCACTATGTAGGTAGGATACGCATGTTTTGATTATTAAGGTAGTAGGTTGGCATAGTTTATCTATAAGCTTGTACTATCGTTGCCCTCCTACAAAAGGAATACATTAACCAATTAATATCAATACCCCCCAAAATTTCGAAAACAAATTTATAATGGCATTGACCAATTGCTCTTTTATTTTTATGATACAAAACTCTCTCTCAGAAAAGTTACATAATGGATCTAATTTTAAACTGATTTCAAAAACTACGATCATGAAATGCCATCGGCAATTGCTTGATGCTTGGACTATTGAAGGACAACCTACATTTTGTGTAAGGAACTTCCCTGAACACTAAACATATGAGTGCATCATAATGCACAATGGAATATCATAGCTGCATCTTCTAAAGATCATGAAAACTACAGTTCACATAATATAGGATTGATTGTTCAGAAATCTCGTAATCAAAATTGAACCTACAATTAAAATCAAAAAACAATAAAGGGTTAATGTCATGAAAATCAATTCGGGTTCTCATGACATACACATTCAATTTTCTTGTATGTTCCGTTTACTGTCAAAAGAATGTTCAATATAAACCATAGTCATTTCGAAAGTCCAAAAAACTGAGCAAAGCTTGCGTATTTTGGCCCCCAACCGACTTCAATCCATATTGAGTTGGTCATCCTCATGCCCGAAGGATCATCGGTTCCTGGAGAAAGAAGCGGTCTAAAAGAGACTATATCAAATAGTCGAGGAAAAAAGTATTGAAATTAGAATTAGGGACTAAAGAAATTTGTTCACAATATTCTTGGCGCACAACATAGTTCTATCCACTAACATGATCATGAATCTAGCAACATACACAATGTCCAAGCCTTTGCTTTATCAACCCATATCTGGCAACATACACATAATAATTTGTGATTGTTATCTGATCCTCATCCAAAATATAAATAGAGATCGCATCACCTTTTGTGATGTTACTACACCCAACAACTCACAGTCCAAATCTATTTGCGGCACTAAACAAAAGCTCCTTTGCAATTTTGGTCATAATAATTCTCTCAACGGACGCCCATCTGCTCTCAAACAAAGGTAATAGATTCTAAAACCAAGTCACAAAATAAATTTTATATATAACAAAATTGGATCAACATGAAGTTTTTATAAAGCTAATTATCATTTCAAAAGCCTCAAAATACAGCATAAAAAGCACATAGTTAGCCATAAAACATGTATTTTTGCCTAATTAAAATAATCCACTGGATCAATTCATTTGTTCTCTGTAATCTCTTTTTCCTTATTCTCTCTGTATGAGAGACAAATGTGTATACAATCAAAAGAGCATATCTAAGGACAGAATGTAAAGCCAATAATTTTCTTTGTTTCTCTTTTTAAATCCATCCCACATGGCTGAGGAAAACCCGAAGAAAAATAGGATCCATTTATTTATTGTCCCCCTTCAAAGCTTCAATTGCTATCAGTTCTCCCATGTTCCCAGGTTGCACCGCAAACCTTCAGAATCTGCATCAAAATACTGTGTTTTTAGTAACAATGGATTATGGATGTTTGAATAAAAACCATCACTTTCTAACAAATCAATTGTATCTATTGTTATCAAAAATATCTAGAATTTGCATTTGTGTATCATAGATTGGGGATCAGGTATTTCTTCAAATGAAATCAAGTGAAAAAGCAATGAAACATTTGAAGCAATTAGTTTATTGTACATGGAATCATTTGAAGAATGAAACATTCAGAGAAATGCATCATGATAATTATAAGGATTTTTATTTGATTAGAAGCTCCAAATGCATACTAACTGTTGTTCAGACTGATTGCAAATAGCCATGTTTGAAGAGTTTAACAAACAATATGCCAAGGAACTGACAAAAACAAAAAGATCATATGTTTAGCTTCATCTTATGTGAGACTTTCTCCAATACAAAAGACGATTGGAGTATGAAGATGTCCGCGTATTTCTATCAGACATATTCACAACAATTTGTGAAATAGCAAGCAATTAAACCGTAAAAGAAGCTTGATACATAGGAGATGATGTAATGAAATGTTTTAAGTTTCTCAAATGGATTTAGAAAAAGTCATCTTAAAAACATAATTACTTTGCTAATTTCATCATCTCAGAGCAAGACATTAGGTGTCGGTCAGTGAATTTTAACAATTCATAACTGAGATTCCATAAACGATGTTTTGACATATTAGGATGTCTCCAAAGAGAGACTTCTACTTATTATTAATCATCAATTGTTGTGCTGCAATCCAAAACCAAGCATATGATGATAATAGAAATCTTGAGATGTAATCATTTGATTTCATTAAAATTAACTGATCAATAACATCTAACAACAGTTAAAGAAATTCATGTCGTTTGTCTTTCCATGAAATTACCTTTTGGTGATGAAAAGTCTCGGAACCCATCTGCAAAGCTTCCTCCAAATTAGGTGCACCAGTTGGAAGAATCATTTGATTCAACATCCAAAACCAAGCATATGCTGATAATAGAAATCTTGAGACGTAATCATTTGATTTCATTAAAATTAACTGATCAATAACATCTAACAACAGTTAAAGAAATTCATGTCGTTTGTCTTTCCATGAAATTACCTTTTGGTGATGATAAGTCTCGGAACCCATCTGCAAAGCTTCTTCCAAATTGGGTGCACCAGTTGGAAGAATCATGATTTCCTAGGATATACTGGTTGTCAATAAGGTTGTAGTATACTCACTCATAGAATAATGGACATCAAATTAAAATAGAACCATGATTAAGTAGATATCTAACATTCACATAGTCTTTCCAGATAGAAACATAACAGAAACACAACATAACGCAAACGACCAAAGAAAAAAGTTCATACATTAACTTAAAACAAAAGGCAACAAAGAAAACATGAAAACGTGAATCTATACATGAGAACAAAAGTAAGAAGCAATCAAAGATGAACGTTGAAGATTTATATTTCATTAAGTAACAATGACTTAATGGAATAGCAAGAGTTTTATATGCTAGCAAATATGTAGGTGTAGTTTTTCCTACATTTAGTGTCATTTAAGTGATAAGAGTAATTGCATTAACGTACGTACTCAGTTTTTACTATTGTTGGACCTTTCGAGAATATTTTACGAAAATATGCTTCTAGAACAACATTACCGAAGCCTCCTTCACTGTATAGACAACGTGAAAATTTGAATTTCAACTGATGCCTATAGTCAATACTCACAATAAAATGGGATTCACATTTCTTCATCAATTTAGATACAGCCGAAATTTTTTAAAGCATTTGAATATCATACGTAAAGTGTTAAATGAAAAAAAACAGACCATTTTAGTTTCTATATATCCTGTGTGTTTCTATAGAACTAACCTGGAACTAACCTGGAAGACAATTTATTCATATCAAGGGGTATCAAGAACTAACCTGGAAGACAATTCCAAAAGATCCATGTCCTACGACATGATCGGCCATATCGCTTATAGTCTGCCATTAGCAATATGCAAGTTTGTTAGTTCGGTGTAAAGATGATGATGCAAGTGGAAAAACATGGAAATTTTTTTCTTTAAAAAAAGAAATTGTCGATGAACATGCTATTAATTATGTTCAATAAGTTTACATAAAACCAAATGCCGGCCAAAACTGGCCAGCCATAACTGTTAGTCAAAAAGTGGAAGCCTGCCTATGTTTAGCAGAAACTAATGCACATCTCGTTCCCTGCTTTGGATGACCATTCATGCCACCGATCGTTGTTACAATTATGTGGCCAGTTTCTGTACCATTCCCATCAACTACTGTAGCTTCAACTTCTTAGGAAACATCTATATATCCTTTGTGTTTCCTTGTTCTTCTCCCAAAAAAAATTGAGGTACCATTTCAATATATAGACACTTTTATTCTCCACCAAAAGTTCATTTTTCTATGATATTTTCTGAACCAAAAAAAGCTTGATACATATTGTTAAAAGCATGATGAATGTAACATGAAAACAAACAATAGGGGGAATGTAACATGAATTCTTAACAATATGTGTTTTCTAAAAGCTTCTTTTTGGTTCAGAAATTAGTTCTATATCAGTTTTCCTACTGTCTGTAGAAAGTTGTGATACATTCAGGTTTTAGAAAACGTTAATTAACATCTATTTGATGAAGTATGTGATGAACTATTTGATGAAGTATTGACAGTCAGGCATAAATAGTTCAGAAAATAGTTTTAACAAACATTATATATAACCTGAATGTTAAAACCTGAATGTATCACTTACATTTTTCAGAAAATGATACATATTGTTAAAATTCATACATTCTGAAATAGAACTGATTGATCTGAATTAGAACTAATTGATCTGGAAATGAAATAAAACTCATTTATATTAGGAAATAATGTACACCATAGATATGCAAGTTAAATAAATTCAGCTACATGGAAGTTATTGTGGTCTCTAATGTATGTTATACATGTTTCTAATGTTTCCAAACATAAACAGTTTTTCAATTAAGATTACATATGGTTTATAATGATTTTCCAAATGTGTCTCATGGGAGAACAAATCATTTCCTCCCAGATCCCATTAGACTTCCTTTCTAAATCTGAATATGGATATCAATATATCATGGATTAAAATGTCAAATTTCATGTGACAACACCCAATGGATTTACACATATTTAGGATGTTTACCAGATCTGAATTGCACAAAGAGTAATGCTTGAAGCTTCTATTTTTTTAGAGAAGCCCAGAGGCTTGGTTTCTAATTAAAATTAGTGTACAAAGGAATTAAAATAAGTAACATGTAGATTTCTAATTTTAAAAAAATTATCCATTAAGACAAAGAAAAAGAACCAAGAAATTGCTTACTCAATTCAAAGTTTACTATCTATTATACATGACCACACAGTTATTGTAAGTAACATAATTGATTAGGAAGTAAAATGATCGCATGAGAAAATATAGATGCAAGCAAGCATCACTCTTCAGAGATTTCGTATTGCAAATTAAATGATACTATCAATCACTTTATCGTCTAACTATAAATGGAGAGAGTGCACTGCTGTTTACTCAATTCATGTGCACTATTTCGTTGTTCATGTAATTACTACTTTATAACGGCCACATCAGAGCCCACCCCCACCCCTATTATAATTACTACTTATAAGAGTAGTAATTACATGTGAATTATAAAGGAAGTAGGCAGTATCATATGCACGGTTTCGTTGTCCATGCATACAACTTAAAATAATAACAAACATGACAAATAGGAAAACCCCAAATATAATAACATTGATTCAATGCATTAACACACCTTGGACTTGCTATTTTCTGTCCAAATTGTGAGACTAACGTGTTCTACTCTTCTTCCAGAGGTTGATTCACCGAAATGGCAGTGTAAGATTCAGACAGGTTGTTTTGAGAATCAACAATTTCCAAACACTACAGATCAAACAAAAAATAAAATTAAAAAGCAAACAAAAATTTCGAGCCAAAACAACAAATCCTCCAGAACTTATTAGCACTAATCACTTACCTTAAACTCAACCTTTGACTCTCGATAAAAGAGAGAAAGCATCAGTCTCTCCTCGTGTATTAAAATGAATTTTGAGAGTTACATCAACCTAGAAATACCAAGCTAATGCTCATTAAAGCAGAAAAGAACATGCCCCATTATTTCTATCTTTTATCTGTATCCTCCCCCTACTGAAGACTTCTCTATATATGACTCCTCTTTCCTCTCACTTCCTCCTCCGATTTCAACATGGCAAGCACCAATGTATGCAATCAGCATAGCTCGCTGGATTTGAGAGTTGTTCTTCGTTGAATGTCTCCCAGAATTTTTGGCAAATCAACGGATAACCATCTTTCCGGTACTCAGACAACTGGGTGATGTTCACAACCGAGACTTTTGAGCCCACAATATCCAGTATGCTCTTCACCATTCTCATAGTATCGAGGTCGGATCCAATACCCCAGTAACCTTCCTTGTCCAGTATAGGGGCTGTCTCCTTGAAGCAATTCCCCTCGCTTTCCGGATTCCACTCTTGGCTCCTGTAAGGAGGAGGAAGAAGATAAGATAAGTTGATATCACAGAATATGTAATCATAGTCATAACCCGTGCCCATGGGGCACGGTTCATTAAAGATATCCCCCCCCGCAGAATCTTTGTTCCTCTTTAAAAAACTACACAGATTTTTTGGTTTGCCATGTATAAAATATAGTAGCTAACGTCTAATCTATTAAGCAATATTACTGGATTAACTCACCAAATATGTAGACTATTTCTAAATAATTTGGTATTAAAATAACTTAACAAAATGCAGAGGTTCATTTGTGCAAAACCAAGAAGGATTGACATCTTCATCTTCAATGAGTTCAGGAATGGAAACTCACTTCGGCTACCATGACATTTGGGATCCACACCAAATGAATATGTAAGCCTCATCTTAATTAAACCCATCGTAGTTGCATCTCTACAATTGATGGAGAGAACGTATAAGAGGATGGCCATAATATAAATAATATCAAAGACATGACTACAAGCTCATACATGCAGGAAGCATCATGACATGCATAAGCAGATGGCCTAAAATCACAAAAGGACCAGAAAAAAACTCATTGTAGATAAACACAGTTTAAATTGATAACATTGCCATCAACAAAATTACTTAGAAACCACCAAATGTCATCTCCATGATATCTTCAAGTTTTTGTTGATCATATAATATGTAGGGAAAAGACATCACTTATGGACTCTAACAAACAAAATTTCATCATGCAAGTTAAATTAGATGAAATTGAAAAAGCAAACTCAAAACCATACTAAAACATCAAAGCTCTGTTAACAAATAGAACCATGAAACAAAGGGAGCAAACATATAGAAGAACACAAATGAAAGTAACCTTTGGGCTGATTACACTAAAAATTTGATCCAACCCATAAAAATAGTCATCATGACCCATAAAACACATAAATAATATATGACTACATGCTCATACATGCAGGAATAATCATGACATGCATAGGAAGATGCCCAAAAAATTTCAAAATGAACATAAAAGAACTCATTGTTGATAAAATTAACCTGTATAAATTGAGAACATTGCCATCAGTCCTAAATAAACAGAGAAATAAAAAAGCTTCCATCTTCATTCAACAATCTATACTTTCACTCCATCTGATTAACGACTTCAATGGTGTCATTGATATTCGAAGCTTGGAATTCAATCGCCAAGACTATCCATAGCTAGGATCCCTCTCCTCTTCACTGCAATCTATTGGGTCCTCACAAGACAGCCTCCAATACAATTTGATACATACAAATCATTGTGAGAAAGCAATAAAGGTTAACTCTGCAATAATTACCTCGAGTTATGTTGGGTTTGTGCTGCTCTATTCCTAGTTATCAAGTTGGTAATTTCCTTATGTAACATTTTGCTAGCATATGACACAATCAAGTAGGCATCAGAATTCAAAACAAATGACGTTTATATGTTTAACATATCTTGAAGTAAAGTGGACAAACATTAATCTAGTTCAATTCAAATTTAGCGATTCAAAACCACAATTACATCAATATGTATATGAGATAAGCTTTGTAGGTTGTATCTGGGGAGAGCTCCGTGCAGTTGATCTTGCCACATATATCCAGCCAACAAACTGCGTGGAGCAATTCCACTTCAGCAAACCTAATACCAGAAGATAAGTTTCAAGCTTTAAAAAACCCTACGTAGACATATTGCAAGGGAATGGAATATAACTGCACATGATAATAATAGGTGCCAATTAAAATGCATGATCTGTCAATTGATCAGAATGATATTAAACGCATGCTAACCTGTAATGCATGGATATTCAGTTGAAGGATACATTATCCATATTTGTTACATGTCCAGTATCAAGATTTTGCACCATACATACATTCATATTGACAACCAGAAAATTTCTGGATCATGTATGTATGTGCATCATCTCAGCCCCCATTTATGAGATCAATTATCAAATCACATACACACCGTTTTATAATATAAATATGCCCAAATTTTCATAAGTAAAAAACCGAAGAAAAGATGTCTACAGCAGATACACCCCGTTTCTTCGGCTTTAATCTAGCTAATAAAGAAAAGATGTCCAAATGGAGCAGCATACCGATTGGGCATTTTCCTCTTCATCAGAATCTGAATCCTCCATCCCTCTTCCATGGAATTCTTCATCCATGTCATCGTCCATATCATTCATTTCATAATCATCTACCATTTTGTCAATGTCTTCGGCCCGGATGTGAGACACGTTCTAGTATACAGACATGCCATAATTAGTTTTGGTAACCATAACAGCATGAACAAAGTAAAATGAAGGTAATTGAATACTCAGAAAAAAAGCTCCCGACTGAGATTAATTAGAAGATAAGTGTGGAGAATAATGACATTACGATATGAGAAAGAAAAAAAAAATCAATATTTCAATAGTATATTAACAAATAAAAGGTTCAAAAATTAAGCCATCATCGTGAGCAAATATCAATCACCATATAATGGGAAATCCTTGGTAGGCAGGCTATCACCATAAAACTTTGAAATAAAGATAAATGTATGTGCATCATCTCATCCCCCGTTTATGGAATCAATTATCCAATCCCATACACCCCGTTTTACAATAAAAAGATGCCCAAATAACACAGACACTTAAAAGAAAGAAGAAATAAGTACAATAGCTCTCTAACCTTTGGCCGAGCGATATCAGTCCCTTGGACTGTAATCTTTATGAGCTATAGAATCACCCCTTCCTTACTAATGACTTCTTTGTATCTGCAACGATCACACTGACAGGGTGTTAGGAAGGCTCCACATGCTTTTTGGGCTGGCTTGAGCAGTCCTCGAGTGCTTCTACCACTGCAAGCACTCTAATGGGATTTGAAGTCAGCAATGTTTGCAATTCTTCAAAGGCCAGAAGCGATTCCAAGAGAGCAATGCATTTCTCCACGGTTCACCCACTTCTAAAAAAATCATTCAAAAACATTCAAAAACAATACATGATATGCTTTTGTTCGAAAACGTTACATACGGCTTAATTTAGAGATGAGGTCTTGAGGAATACAGGATATGCATTATGCAGATCATCTAAACTGACTTTCAAGAAGCAAAGTTCACCTCACAATTTGAATTGGATGAACTTGACAGACTTTGAAAACAATAGCCACTCCATAATATAATTAGTCTACCCGTAATTAAATGAGTAAAATTAGAAGAAAAGCAAAAATCAATCATCAAAATTAGATAATGTTACTAAAAATTAACTGATACCCATTAATCAAAATCCAATCGTTAAGAGAAAGAGCAAACTCGGAATATAACAGAAGATCACCCACCAAAGATCTTGAATGCATATATCCCAAGAATATCTTTAGCTGAATTTCTTCCGGTTCCATTCTATTGACATATACAATGGATGATGATATTTTTTATTTTTAGTATGTGGCCAGCACACGCTTAGCCAAATTTCTTCCAGTTCCATTCTATTGAAGAAATATATATTTCCCTTAAAGGGGGGAAATAAGCTATAAAAGTAACATATACTATTGAATAATGATATATCAATATGATTATAATAAGTTAACTATCCCCTGTATGTAACATGAATGTCGTCATTCTTCAGTTTTTTCCCTATATTTTTAGCATTGTAATTTCTATTTCTTGCTGGACAACATAAAATTATAATAGAAGACTAAAGTATTGCTTTAAAAATGTTGAAAAAACATTAAGGAAACCAAATAAATGGAAAGAACTCAATGTTTCTAGGCTTGGAACAATAAATTTCACATTCTCATCATTTACCAAGAGGTATCATAGTTAGTTGAAGCTCCTAAGAGTTTTATCATTCAGATATCAGGATATAAATTTTAGAAACATTGATGTATTGCTTAGATAGGTTTAAAAATATAGCACATTGCAGAATGTAAAGGAAAACAATAGCAATTTTTCTCGATTTTTGTTCTTAATTACTTTAGTGGCAACCTTGACATCAATCTGATGGCATCAAATATTGCAGCCAATTGCAAAATGTTTACATCATTACAATCAAGAATGTTAAAAGCCATAAATAAATGATCTTGCATTTTGGCGAGAGCGAACAGTGGCATGCAAAAGAAAATGGGTATACTTCACATGCTTAATGAAAACCTAATATTTGAGAATGCCTACACTACAAATCTTCTCTATGAATTAGACAATCAAGTTCTTCTCACCGCAAGTTTGATGCAAGCAAGTAAGTCCATCTCCACCTCCACCGAAGCCTTGGACTAAATTGCATCAGGTGCTCCTCATCCACCGAAGCCTCAAGGTTCCCAGCCCCTCTCACCGCTGGGACGATGGCGGATCCTCAACCGAGACCGGAGCTCTGTTCAAATCTTACATCGAAGAAAAGAACTAAAATGAATGCTTAGGAAAAATAAAGAAAATTTTTAATGCAAAGAATTCCTTAAAAATACAAAACCTTAAACTTTGAGGGGCATGATAGCTTCAGTTGCGATCTTCATCTGGAATTTTTAAGTCCAGAAGTGAATTTGCTACCTAGAGCTGAACAAATCATGAAATGAGATAAAAATTAACCAATGATGCTAATTAACCCCAAATTAATCGTTCAAAGAAACAAACCTGAAGACACCGTCATGATCCGATGCTGAGGAAGTACGACGGGCTGAAGATCTGGGAGAGGAAGTGAGGGAGACAATGAGATCGTGAAAGACAAACAATAATTTCTTCTTCTTCTGAAACTTCAAATTCGAAAAGGTGAGAAAAGCCCTCACCTGTTGGATCAAGATAGACGAAAACCCTAATTCCCCAAATCTGCACACCCGTGAGAAAGAGGGGCTAGCTGAACACACGATGGAGTCGGTAGAGGAGAACGTTGGAGGAGAGAGTTGCTTGAGGCTTATGTACTTCTATCGGTGGAGGGAGGGGGACGGTGGAGGGGAGAGGGTCACAGCGAGGGGTTTGAGAGAGAGAGAGAGGGGCTAGTGTTAAACATTTCATTTGGTCCCCCCACCCCCACCCCCAAATATTAAGTTTCCCCCCAATTTTTTGTGCAACAGCTGTGAGGTTTCCCCCCTATTTTTTTGAGTACAGGACAAAAGTTATGGGAATAAAATTCAAATTTTGGTTTGCAAACAATTTCAAATTCAATGACATCCCTCAACCCTTTCCCTCCAAATTACACAACAATTTATCCTAGTCATCATCTTATATTCAATTTCTCTTATCAATTTCTCTTGTCTTAACCAAATTCTCTTATCCAAACAATTATTTTACCCAATTTCTCATCTCTTATCCAATATCTCTTATCCAACTCTTATCCAATAACCCATGATAACATCCCTGTTTTATTATATATATATATATATATATATATATATATATATATATATCTATATTATATATATATAGGACAATATATATATATATATCAAAAGATGAGTACATAGCATACGGACATCAACATGTCCAAAAAATACATACATCATGATCCCAAAAAAATACATCATGATAGCAGCGTACATCAAGATACATATAACAAAGTAAACATCATCATACAGATGAATCACTCAACCCAAACAAAAACAAACCACAAACAAAATCTAGGTCTTCGGGTGAGTGAACAAAAACAACAGCAGCAGCCTTAGTCAATATGAATGACAGAGGGGTCCGAAGGGCGACCAGAAGAACGGAACATGAGCCTTGCACAGCGACGAGTAGGAAAAGCTGGAATCTTCCTCTTGGAAGACGATGCACGAGCGGCAGACGATTCTGCATGATCATGAACAGGAGTCTGGACAACAGAAGAAATAGGTACAAAACCTGGAGGTGGAGGAACACGAACAGGGGCAGTGTCCTCAGATTTAGCAAACAGAGCCTGAAGCTCTGCGGGGATGGGAAATCCATGAAGCATAAAGGATTTGTACTGAAAATCTAAAAGAAGATTGAGCTTCTCATCCATAGAAGTAGAAAGTTTCTCAAGAGCGGTGACACGATCACACAGCCTACCGAGAAGAAAGTCCTCAAGCGGTACAGAAGGAGTACGAGGAGGAGGATCAGTCGGTTCAGAAGTGTGGTCAGCAACATTCTCAGAGGGGATGGGGTCACCGACAGTGATATGAAGAAATTCTCCAGAAGTTGGAGGCGAGGTCAGAACTGGATCAGCGGGTTGAGCAGTTGGAATCGAATCATCGAGGAAATCGAAGGATCCTTTAGGAAACAGATGACTGAAAGGATCCATGAGCTTACTCGAACGGTCGAAAGCTAGGTCAAGTAAGCTAGGGCAAGATTCCGGTGAGAAAACGATCAACAAGCGAGCAAACAAGAGCAACCACACGAGGGAGGAAAACAGAGTTGCCACAAAGAAGATCAGTAGAGAGATCTACAGGAGATTTCGAGCGGGAAGTCGAGTGAGTTTCAGTCGGAGGAGAGAGAAAAACATGTGTCGAAATGAACCGGTCTCGAAGTATATAAGAAAGGGGAAAATAATCTGGGCCGTTGGATCAAAGAATCGACGGCTCAGATCAAAACAGCGAACCGTCACAACAGGAGACAGTCGACTGATGAACAAAACTCAGTCGACTGGATGAAGTGATAAGCATTAATCTCAGGAAGACAGACAGTCAACTGTTGGGTAACATACAGTCCCCTGTCCAAGGGACAGTCGACTGAACTTAACACAGCAGTCGACTGACCGAGAATCAATAAACTTCATCAAAAATACAGAGAGCTCTGTAGAAAAATTGACAGAAGAACAGTCGCCTGATGACTAAAATTCAGTCGCCTATTAAAATAACAGTCGACTGGAAAACAGACATCAGTTGGCTGTGCGAAAGATACAAATTCTCAGACTGAGGAGATAGAGTAGGGCAGTCGACTGTCGAAGGAAAGACAGTCGTCTGTCCTGGTCCAAAAAATGCACAGTGAGAAAAAAATCCAGAGGATATGAACACTCACCATAGGACCTATACTCTAATCACAAACTCATCATAAAAGCAATGTAATATGATAAATCAATTGTAACATACATCTCCAAAAACAATCTCAAAGAATTCATGGAATCACATAAATCTCAATGGCCTTTCTTAAACACATATATAGCATATATCAAAAGAAGAAAGGCAACATGATGAAATGAGCTCAAAAGGTGTTATAACATGTATGTTGAGCTCCTAGATTTCAGATTCACCCATAATTCCTAATTCTCCACGCAACCTCACAAAAGAATCTTCTTTAAGAGGTTTTGTGAAGATGTCGGCAATTTGTTTTTGGGTTTCAATGTACTCTAAGATGATGTCCTTCTTAGCAACATGATCATTTATAAAATGGTGTCTCACATCTATGTGTTTGGTACGGGAGTGGTGTACCGGATTCTTGGAAAGACATATGGCACTTTGGTTATCAACCATGATCGGGCAAGTATCACAATTGACACCATAGTCCATAAGAGTGTGTCTCATCCAAAGAACTTGTGCACATGTAAAACCCGCGGCAATATATTCCGATTCAGTCATGGACAATGACATCGAATTCTATTTCTTAGAAAACCAAGAAACTAAGGAATTTCCTAGAAAATGGCAAGTGCCACTAATACTTTTCCTGTCGGACTTGCATCCGATAAAGTCGGCATCACTATATGAGGTTAACTCATATGTGCTAGATTTAGGGTAAAGTAACCCATAATCTAGAGATTGATTGAGATAACGAAATATTCGTTTAACCGCAATCAAGTGTGACTCCTTAGGTCTAGCTTGATATCTAGCACACAAGCATACGGAAAACGTGATATCGGGCCTACTAGCGGTTAAGTAAAGTAAGCTACCGATCATACCTCGATATAGACGAATGTCTACATCTTTTCCGCTCTCATCCTTATGTAGATGGGTAGTATTACTCATGGGAGTCCTTTTGCTTGAAGACGATTCCATCCCGAATCGCTTTATAAGCTCCCCTGTGTACTTTGTCTGATGTATGAAGGTTCCATTCTCCATTTGTCGAATTTGCAGTCCAAGGAAATAAGTGAGCTCTCCCATGTGACTCATCTCAAATTCATCCTTCATAGACTTAGAAAATTCTTGACAAAGATTAAAGTTAGTAGAACCAAAATTATATCGTCTACATAAACTTGAATCAAGAGAATGTCATTTTCATAATCTTTAATGAAGAGTGTAGAATCAACTTCTCCCATTTTAAAACCTAAGTTCAAAAGAAAGGTTTTAAGTCGATCATACCAAGCTCTAGGAGCTTGTCTCAACCCATACAACGCTTTCTTAAGTTTGAAAACATGGTTTGAAAATTTTTCAAGGATAAAACCGGGAGGTTGAGAAACATATACTTCTTCATTGACAATCCCATTTAAAAATGCACTTTTAACATCCATTTGAAATAGTTTAAAATTCTTATGAGATGCAAACGATAAACGTAATCTAATAGCTTCTAATCTAGCTACGTGGGTAAAAGATTCTTCGAAATCAATACCTTCCTCTTGCCGGTAGACTTGAGCTACTAACCTTGCTTTGTTCCTTGTGATTACCTCGTTCTCATCCGTCTTGTTCATGAAGATCCATTTGGTCCCAATAACTT
The DNA here is from genome assembly GCA_030789695.1 of Scilla litardierei. Lineage (NCBI taxonomy): Eukaryota > Viridiplantae > Streptophyta > Magnoliopsida > Asparagales > Asparagaceae > Scilla > Scilla litardierei. Next base: position 451,774,392 of record CM061142.1, read on the forward strand.
GGTGACCACTTGGAAGAGGAACGAGCTCCCAAACTTCATTTCTCTCGAATTGCATTAGTTCTTCTTCCATTGCCACTATCCAAGAGCTATCCTGACAAGCTTCTTGGATGTTCTTTGGCTCAATGGTAGAGACAAATGCGCAAGGAGAGAATTCTTCAATTCTCGACCTCGTTCAAACACCCACACCAATATATCCAATTATTTGGTTATGGGGATGGTTCCGAACGGTCGGATAAGCTTTGGGTATTACTGCATCACTAGGAACATCTTCAACAATTTCGTTAGTAGTGTTAGTATCAATAATCGAATCATTAATCTTAACATTACTAGGAGGATCACAAAAAACATCTACGCTATCATCATCGACACGAGGAAAATCAAAATCTTCATTAAATGATACGTGTAGTAATTCCTCTATCGTTGAAGAAGTTTTGTTGTATATCCGGTAGGCTTTACTACGTGTGGAATATCCAACAAAAATTCCTTCATCGGATCTTGGCTCAAATTTATCTAGATTACCAAAAGTGTTCTTGATAAAACATTTTGAACCAAAAACACAAAAATATTTTACTTGAGGCTTTTTGTCATAAAACAATTCAAAACAAGTTTTGTTCGTTCGGGGTCTCACTGGGATCCTATTGAGCACATAACATGCTGTGTGCACCGCCTCTGCCCAAAATTGTAGTCCAAGATGACTATCATGGAGCATAGTGCGTGCACACTAAATAAGAGTCATATTCTTTCTCTCTACGACACCATTTTGTGGTGGTGCTCGAGGGAAGGAAAAGTTAAGAGTTATCCCGGTGTCATCACAAAACTTAGTAAAAGATTCATTCTCAAATTCTCCTCCATAATCACTACGGATTGTGATAATGGTGGATCCTAAGATATTCTGAATCTTCTTAGCAAATTTGGTAAACTCTTCATAAGCTTCATTCTTATTACTTAAGAATGAAACCCAAGTAAATCTAGAAAAGTCGTCAACGACAACTAATCCTTAATGAGCATTGCCTAAAGAAGCGGTTCTAGTTGCCCAAACAAATCTAGATGAAGAAGTTCTAGGGGCCTCTTAGAAGTAATCCCTTATTTAAGCTTAAAGGAAGATTTACTAAGTTTACCTCTTTGACAAGAATCACAAAAGTTTTTCTTATTAAAAGCGATTTTAGGAAAAACCTTTGACTAGATCATGCTTAGCTAACTTATATAAGTGCTTGAAGTGAACATGACCAAAACGACGATGCCATAATAGTTGTTCACTTGTGTTAGCAACTAAGCAATGTTCTACGGTTTTAGGCAAGCTCAAATAATAAATATTTTTACGCCTAATACCGGAAAATAAAACATTTGATCACAATCAACAATTGTACACAATCCTTCTCCAAAGTTAACCTTGTAACCTTGGTCATAAAGTTGACTAATGGAAATGAGATTGTGACACAAACCACTAACTATAAATACATTAGTAATTAAGGGTTTTGAAGGATTACCAACGATACCCACTCCAATGATGGTTCCCTTTTGATTACCTCCAAAAGTGACCGTTGCATCATCCTTGATGCTAATCACTTCGGAGAGCAAAGAGGGATCTCCCGTCATATGTTTGGAGCAACCACTATCGAGAATCCATTCTTTCTCTTTAGAGCTAATATGACTTTTATTGCTCTTCTTCTTTCTCTTGGGTACCTATATAATATACCATAAGCTCATGGTACCCAATGTTTGTTGGGTCCAAGGGGATTAGCCCTTTGGAAGCCAAGTCCAAGTGGACTTCTGCTTCCCAACATAATTACTATTCCTAATAACATCATGGAAATAGGAATCAACGTAAGCATTCCTATCATTTAGGCTAGTGTTCTTAGGACCCCTAATGGTGTATGTTTTGGGAGTCCTTTTCCTAGTTGCATGCATACTTGTTGAATTTCTATGTGGTGCATGCTTCTTAGGAACATGGTTTCTAGCATAAACATTAGGTGGTGGATATGCATATGCATACGAGAGTGATATGTATGCTTGGGAACATGCATGTTGTATGAAGCATATGGGTTATGCATGACATGCGGAGGATGTGCATACATGTAAGAATGATGCCTATGAACATATGGGTGTATAGGAGCACGTACATGAGTATTTCTCCTGTGTGGATTTGTACGTGTCCGTGGGTGTGGAGCATAAAAAGTGTCATGATTATCCACTTGTGAAGTAGGAGGTTTCCTACGTGGATGAGTGTTAGTGTACATGTAAGCATGGCCTTGCTTTTGGTTTCCACCCTTAGTGGGTTTCTTGCCAAAAGGAAGAGAAGGTGAAGTGGTGACTTTCTTGGTAGGTTTGCTACCTATAGTGTCTTTGACACCACTTGTGGATGCACCAGAGGAAGGCCTCACAAAGTCTATAGTGACACCACTATAGAAGGTGCGAGCATTGGATGCATTCGCATTCACAAACCCAAGACCAACACGATGTGTGGCCGAAAATTGGTTTGCAAGCAAATCAGCCAATTGTCCTTTTCCCTTATTGAATCTCACAATACGGGAGGACATGAGCTCATATTTCTCCTTAAGAGAAGAAATATTGGTATCCAAGGTGGACACCCGTGCTTTGAGCTCGTGCACTTGGGTTTTAAGAGAATCATTCTCTAAACCCAATTGTGTGTGTCATGTAACTAGATCACTATTATCCTTGGGATGTGTTTGATCTAGTTGAGATTTGAGGTTATTCACCTCATCTCTCAAAGTGAAATTTTGAGAAGCTAAATTTGCTTTCTCAAGAGTTAAAGTATCAACAATGGTGTCATTGTTGATAATGCATGGAATGTATGACTTGCTAATATTTGATTTCTTTAAGCTAGTATATCTAAGCATTAAAGATTGACTAGTCATACCTCGTGCCCGCGGGCACGGATCATTTAAGATTTTCCCTTGCGAAATCTTTGTTCCCCGAATTTTTTTTTCAAAGCCAAAATTTAAAAGAAAAACAAATTAGCTTACAATATTTAGCGGCACAGGCGCCTTCGGCGTGGGTGCCTTCGGTGCGGAACAACAAATTCAGCGCATGCGCTTTCGACACAGAACAACAAATTCGACGTAAAACAACAATTTCGACGCAGGTGCCTTAGGCGCGGAATAACAAATCAGCGTTAAAAAATGGCGCAGGCGCCTTCGGCTCGGAACAACAAATTCAGCGCATGCGCCTTCGACACAGAAAACCAAATTCGACGTGGGTGCCTTTGGCGCAGAACAATAAATTCGACGTAAAACAACAATTTCGGCGCGGGTGCCTTAGGCGCGGAACAACAAATCAGCGTTAAAAAATTTAGTGGGCGCCTTCTGCGCGGGCGCGACTTCATATACGTATAATCCGTGCCCGTGGGACACTGTTCATTTAAAAATCTTGGACCAACTAATTTTAAACAAACATCAATAATTATTTGTTTCCCCTGAAATATCAGCAGATGTGATCGAAATTTTACAGGGTTTTGCAACGCGGATCAATGAGTTGGCAGCATCTCCCGCATATCTAAGCATTAAAGATTGATATTTAGCAAATAATTCTTCATTTGCAATACGAATTTCATCCATTGTTACCTCGGTATCATCCGTGTCGGAATCACTCTCATCGGAGAGTGGATCTTCTCGTGCCATGAAACACATGTGGGCGCTCTCACCCTTCTCATCATCGGAATCACTTGATGATTCTTCACTTGAGTCATCGAATATACATACGAGTCCTTTCTTCTTGTCTCTCTTGTTCTTGTCGGACTTGTGGTACTTCGGAGCCTTCCACTTCTCTTTGTTTCTTAGCATTGGGCAATCCCTCTTGATGTGCCCTGGCTTATTACACTTAAAGCAAAGAGAGGAAGTAGCATTAGTAGACTCAAATCTTTTGTTAGATGGAAATTTGCCTTTGCGAAAAAAGCGTTGGAACTTCTTTGCCATTTGGGCCATTTCACCCAAATCCATCTCATCTTCCGAATCTTCGCTATCTGAGGATGATGAATTGGCGTTGAATGCCAAAGCTTTATTCTTGGCCTCCGAAGGATTCATCATAGCTCGAATATTTAATCGGTTCTCCTGTCTTACTTCATAAGACATGAGAGTCCCGATAAGATTCACAACTGTGTAATTCTTCAAATCATTGACCTCCTCGATGGCGATCGCTCTTCTTTCCCATTTGGAGGTCATTCCCATGATGATCTTCCTTACCTTATCGGGTTCGGTGTATATTTGGCCAAGGGCTTCCAATTCATTGATGATGTCGGTAAAACATCCGTACATCAATGCAATGCTCTCATTTTCCTGCATATGAAACAAATCGAAGTTTTGCACGGCAACATATAACTTTGAAAGTTTTACCTTGTTCGTTCCCTCCTGGGTAACGATGAGATGGTTCCAAATTTGATATGCACACTTACATGTGCATATCTTGTTGAACTCATTCGGGTCCAACACATAATGAAGAGCGTTCATTGCTTTAGCGTTGTTAACTTCGGCGGACTTCTCGGAAGACGACCATTTTTCGAAATCCTCTTCGGTGGGCTCGACGTATTCCTTGTGGAGGGTTCTCCAAAGTGAAGCGCTCCTTAGGAATGTCTCCATTCTACACTTCCAATAGCCAAACTTAGTGCCATTGAAACGTGAAAGACGCACCGTAGATTGACCTTCGAAAAGTGTGGACGCTCCATCACGGTCGTGATTGTTGTACGAAGTCGACGGAGGAACGTTGTTGTTGTTGGATTCCATAGCTATAACCTTGCGCTCTGATACCAATTGTAAGGATCATGTCTATGGAGAAAACACTAGAAGGGGGGTTGAATACTGTTTAAGCAATTTAAAACGATAGTTACACCAAATTAAAATGCTAACCAACAATATAGTGCGGAATTAAAATTAAACCCAAATAAGAAACAAATGCAAACATAATTATGTTTCTAGGGTTCGGATTACCCAAGTCACTTTCCGACTTGTTCCCGGTAATCCTACATCCCTTCCACCCGGATACCTCCGGATACTCAAGTTAGAACCCTAACTTGAGGTTTTCTTAAAACACACTTGTAGAAACCCTACAAGTGAAATCGAATACAATCGATATCCTTGACTCCCACAACTTGGAAGCAAGCAAACCGCTCTCACAACCCGAGAGCAAATTCAATTTACGAAAGTAATGAAATATGAAAGCAACACTTACAATCATCTATGCCTTGAAGTAGAACTTGAAGGAGAAGTGTGATGTGTGTTGAAGACTCTCTTGGAAGAGAGGAGAAAGCCCTTTCTCTTGACTGTACCAAATACCTAGAGGATCACTCTTTGGTTCTAGGTTGGAGAGCAAGGGATCAAAGATTGGAATTCTTAGGGCTTTGGATTTGAGAGCTCTAAACTTTAGAAATGAAGGCTTCAGAGATTTTGCAATAGCTTAGGTAACCTTTCAATGGAACAGTCGTAGCCCCATTTATAGGTTTCGCAAATCCACAAAACAGTTTAGGCAAAAACCCTTTTGGAATCCGTGAGAAAAATCACAACGGATAGAAACTGAACTCGCAACAGTCTACTGTTGAAGAAACCACAATCGACTGTTGCACAGTCAGCAATGGTAGGTAAGAATTCATAACGGTAACTTACCACGTGGACAGTCGACTGATGAAGCAAAGACAGTCGACTGTTGAACCAACAGGCGACTGTAATTACTTCTACAGGTGACTGGCCAAAAGAATGGTAAGTTAAAGAAATCTGGAAATCTTGTAAGATAACAGGACAGACGACTGATGAGGATAATACAGTCGACTGTTAAGCAGAACATGCGACTGTAAATCCTTATACAGATGACTGTCAAATACCCTGAGAATTTCCAGAGAGCTAAGTCAATAAATTGGCTCACAGACAGACGACTGTTGCAGCATACACAGTCGACTGATCCAAGGGACAGTCGACTGTATATTCAACATTAGTCGACTAGCCGTAAAATTCAGATCAACAATGTTTGGACAAAGGATAGACATGTGACTGATTTACAAAACACAGTCGACTGTCATTAGGACAGGCGCCTGTGAATCGTTCATCAGTTGCCTGTGCGAAATAAACAGAAAGGCCCAAAACTAGATTGCAAAAGTTTGTGCATAACAGGCGACTGTAGAACAAAACCCAATCGACTGTTTTTGGGAAAGACGACTGTAAAACGTTCAGCAGACGACTGTTATAAACAATCCAAGCACAATCACCAAGACATGAATTGGGGTCTAAGGACAATTAATCTAATGATGTCCTAAGACTGAAATGAAGATGTGTGTGAGTGATTCATCAAAGTTCTACTTCTAAGCTACATACTAGAAGAGATTAAAGAAATTTACATTCACGAATTCTCTCTTCTATCCATCGCATGAGCTTGAAGTCTTTATGGAGCTTCAAACACCATCCACGATCATCCAATCCGTTTCATTTGCCTTCAATGAACTTTGAGTGTCATCCATAGCAAGTAGATCTTCATAATAAGCTTAGGCAATGGATTAACTGCAAAATAGGGGATTAGTCACAAGTATTTATGTTTGCTCGTCATTAACACCAAGTAGGAAGAAGTCCAATACTCAACAAGACTATGATGAAACCTTTTCACCAGTCGCAATGCTTAAATTAATAAGGATTCTAATTGCCATTAATGCGTACTATGATTACGAGATATGGCAAATGAATGTCAAAACAGCATTTCTTAACGGAAACTTACTCGATGATATGTACATGACACAACCTGAGGGTTTTGTTCATTCAAAGAATTCTACAAAGGTTTGCAAGCTTTAAAGATTCATTTATAGATTAAGGCAAGCTTCTTGAAGCTGAGATCTTCATTTTGGTGAAATAATCAAAGAGTTTGGATTCAAACAAAGTGAAGATGAAACTTGTGTATACAAGAAGGTTAGTGGGGGGGGGGCAGTAGTATTTCTTGTGGTATATGTTAATGACATATTACTCATTGGAAATGACATCCATATGTTGCAAACAACCAAAACTTGGTTAGGGAGTTCTTTCTTAATGAAAGATTTAGGCAAGACTGCTTATATCCTTGGGATTAAGATCTATAGGGATAGATCTAAAAGCATAATTGGTCTGAGTCAAAGTACATACATAGACAAAGTGTTGAATAGGTTCAGCATGTGAAAATTTAAAAGAGGATTCTTGCCATTGTCTCATGGCATTTCTCTTAGCAAGACTTAATGTCCTGTGACATCTCATGAGCGAGATCACATGAATAAGATTCCTTATGCTTCAGCTATAACACCTATCATGTATGCCATGATATGTACTCGACCAGACATATCGTATGCTTTGAGCAGGACGAGCAGATACCAATCAGATCCCGGCGAAAGTCACTGGACAGCCGTCATTTGAGAAGAACTAAGGATGCATTCGTGGTGTATGGAGGATTGGAAGATAAGCTAGCAGTAAATGGTTACACAGATGCAAGCTTCCAATCTAATAAAGATGACGTTAAATCGCAGTCTGGATATGTGTTTATGGTAAATGGATGTGTTGTAAGCTGGAAAAGTTCCAAGCAAAGCACTATTGTAGATTCTACAACAGAAGCTGAGTATATTGCAGCTTCAGATGTAGCTAAAGAAGCAGTATGGATCAGGAAGTTCATTACTGAACTAGGAGTAGTTACTTGTATCGCAAATCATGTGGCTCTTTATTGTGACAATAATGGTGGTATTGCACATGCAAAAGAGCCCAGATCCCATCATAGATCTAAACATATACTCAAGTGTTATCATCTCATTCGAGAAATAATTAAGAATAAAGACGTCGACATGTGCAGAGTACCAATAGATGACAACATTGCTGATCCACTTACCAAAGCTCTCTCACAAGCCAAACATGAAAAACATATGAGGTCTATGGGTATTAGATACTTGTATGATTAGGCCTAGTGCTAGTGGGAGATTGTTAGTGGATATGCCCTAGGCCAAATATTTGGACCTTTATGTTATGTCATTTTTTTCATTTATAAAATGTTTCTCTTAATGTTATTGTTATATTTCTTGCATGTTTCATTATTATAATGTTTGAATAGCCGTTTTATGTTATTCTAAGCATCCCTAGTCATTCATCATTAAATGCATAATGATAATTAAGACTAGTCTGAGTTTGGTTGATAATTATGAGATAATTAAATGTATGGTGATACAAATCAAGCTTATCGGTACTTGTTGGAGAACAAGGTACTGGATAGACTCGCTATGAGATCATTACATGGATCAGTGTCATAAATGATCTCATAATTGTTATGTCATATAATCCTTAGACCTGAGATCATCACAATTCCTACATAAGAAACGTCATATTTTGACATAACCAAACGTTATGTTTAATCAGATAATCATAAAGGTTATGATTGAACATGATGTTAATTATGCAGAGGAAAGTGAATGCACAAGAGAAAATTTGTCCCTCTCTTATGAGAGAGATATCTAATGGGACCCTTGATAAGTAGGACTGAGAAAAACATGGCCATGCTCAAATGAATGTTATTTGATTTTTATCAGTCTACTTAATAATCAAGAAATTAAATGTTTGAACAATATAAGTATGGCATTGTCTATGACTTATGTTCAAATAAGATATCGTGTCACAAAAGGATTATTACATGTTCTATTAATTAGGTTAATATCGGACTAACGATATTCATATTAATTAGGTAGTTATAATGTCTTGTTAAAGACCAATTGTGACTTGTGGGCTCTCAATGGGATTAGGCCCACTGCCAATTTGATATGAGCCTATTGGTTCGCACACAAAGAGTGTAATGGATGGTGATAGGTTGTTTTTATATATAGTTTTTCACCTTCATTTCATTCACTTTTTATTCCACTTCGCCTTGTTTTCCGTGCCATTTATACTATTTTGTTCCTTTTACGACTTTTGTCTCCCCGGTGCATTTCAGGTGAAATTGGAGAATTATGGAGCTAAATGGCGTGATTTTGAATTATGGAGCTTGGTTGGCACACATGGCTTGGTTTCATGAATACATAGCTTTGGAGCACATGAGTTTGGATGGACTATGTGGGGTTGAGCTGGGAGCTGGAATGATAGCTGAGCTTAGATGGTAGAGCATCAATGTTGGAGCCAATGCTGGAGCAAAGATGAGCTTGAAGCTGGAGCACTGGAGCATTGAGCTTGGAAGACTGGAATGAGGAAGATGGAGTTAGAGATTGGGGGTGAGGATGGAGTAGAGTGAAGAGAATTTGAGCTGGAGAAGTCATAGATGGAGGGGTAATTATTGACGTGATAAGAGACTGGAGCTGGAAGAGATAGAGATCTGGAGATGAAGCGACCAAGGTCTCTCATACGGCCATATGGGATCCCTCCATACGGCTGTATCACTCTTCGACAGCAAGGAGCAGTAATTTCTACATGGTCGTATGGACTAGCTCCATACATCCGCGTCATTTCCACTCAACCCAACGCAGCAGCGCAACAGCAAGATCTACACGATCGCGTGGTTCAATCATGCTGCCATTTGAAAGAGGGTCGAGAGCGTAACCTATTAACTCTTAGGGTTGTATAAATAGAGAGGGGGAACCGTCATTCGGGGGGAGCCGAGCTTTAGGCTCGTTTTCCCTCTCTTTTACTATCTCACTGAAGTTTTAGGAGTATATTAGAAGATAGATTAGTTTTAGGAGGTATTTTGACGTTTCTCTCTTGGTTTTGTAAATGGATTGACAAACCATTGAAGGAATCAATGAGATGAGTTTCCTATTCTCTTTTCTTGCTGCTATTATTATTGTTTTGCTTATATTTGATGTTCTTGAGTATTTTCTTGTTATTTGATTGTCATCCCTCATTGTTGTCTCTATTCCTAATTGTTTTCATTCAGCATTCTTCGTTTAACCCCATAAACCATGTCCCTCTCGATTTGATTAGCGTAGCTAGCAATATACCACATATTGAGCTAGTACTCGATCAATCCGCCTCCCTACGGATGACCCGTAAAGTGCTACGATGACGTCATGCGCTTGCGATTATAAATATTTAAGACGATAAAAAGTTTTTGGTGTCATTGCCGGTGAGGCACGATTGAATGATATTAGTTAGACTAGGTGTCACGCACCGCTTCCTAAAAACGTGGAGGCAAAGCGTGAGAAGGTCCGCTCAGACTTGAAGCTACAAGGCTGCAAGTCCGATAAGCGTCAATCAACTGTAAATAGCATGTCCTTGCAACGCGAAACGAAACAAAGATAATAATAAGGAAATGAGACAAAAGAGAAATCTCAGAATATCCATACTAATAAATTCCGACATCGCAGAAAAGCCACCAGGCTAAAAGAAAAGAGTCTAAAAGAGGCCCCAGCATGGCCAACAAAAGTACAAAGTACAAAAGCAAAGTAATGGTGCTATGCACCGACAACTAACAGCAACCTAAAGCAAAAGCAACTAAAATCAGTCTCTAAGACTGGTCACCGGTGTCCACCAACTCCTCGTCAAAAGTAGGCTCTGGCTCAGCATCAGCAAACACCACGTCCTCAGCTACGGTCTCTGGCTCAGGGTCTAACATGTGACACCCAAAAGAGCAAGGGGCACATGTCAGCAAGTCTACAAGAGACTTGTGCAAGGAAACTGAAAGTAGGTAAAGCACCCTAGCAATTCTAGCATGATGTAATGACATGGCAGTTAAAGTATGAGTGCAACAAGTAAAGTAAAGTAAAGTAAAGTACGAGCATGGTATTTAAACATGGCATGGATGACAAGTTTTCACTAGAACATTCACAAGGACAATTACAAGTAAAGTAAGCACGTCGTGCACAGAGATTACGCCTTTTGGCTAGAGTGGCTGCGCGGGGCAACTCCTAAGCTCAAGTGATCGCTTATCCCTACCCCTCCACATGTATATGGACTGGCGCCCATCTTCTGGATCACGAGCCAGGAAGTGTTTTTCACGATGGCATAGGGGTGCACCTAGCGGGACAAGGAAGTACAAGTACAAGTATTGTAGCGTGTGCTACGAATGCAACATTCAACTTGGATGACATGTAGAATGCACTGCATGGCAGTTAAAAGTGCGTACAGATAAGGAATTTAACCGTGATACATATCAATGCATGCATGACATAGCAGGGTGACGGATCTAGCTTCGTTGTCAAGCTAGATCCCAAAGTAGCGTCTAGACAGCTATCATTTCACTGTCTAGTCTCTTTTACGCTAAAAACAAGGAAGTGGCCTAAAAACATGGCCCTACACAAGAGTTGGCAAGTTTCACTTGCCTGCAAGTATCACGTCAGAGAAACACCGTCCCACGAGTCCAAAGTCACAATTATCCTACGTGCACAAGTCCACCGGCCTAAAGTACATATTATTAATCTTGATTAGTGAATCTAAAACATTTAAAAACACTTTTAAAAACATCAATTTTAGTCTTGATTAGCAGGCAATGGGTTGGGGGTCCAAGGGGTGCAAAGCGTTACCTCAACACGACGCGAAAGCCACACTGGCATCGGGTAGCGACGCCAGGGGTTGGAATAAAAAGAACGCCCTCCAAGTCCTGATTCCAAAATAGATTCCTCGCTGGAAAGATCAGAGCAGCAACCGGAGCAACGAATCCAGATTCCAAAGCTAGCACGTGCGACGACGGGCTACGACGTATCGCAACGTTGTAAACGGCAAATCGTCGGGGAGAAAGCAGCTAGGTGGGGCCCACAGTAGTCCTCGGGACCAATAGGGGACCCACAATACCTCTAGAGAACTTGGGGGGCCCACGGTGGCAAGCGGTGCGGGAGTTGCGACGTTACAACGAACGTCGCTCGGTCAGACACTAGCCGGTGCGGGAGATTGGCTCGGTCAGACACAGCGGGCGGCTGTGCAGCGCAGCGGGGTGCGGAGCGGGGGTCGGGGCTCTCGGTCGATGCGGGGAAACCTCTCGGTCGGTGCGGGCGGATGGGTGTTGCAACGTTTGCAACGTTGCAATGAAGCGGGTGCGGGCGGTTGCTTCGGTTGGTGCGGGCGGGCACCTCGGTCAGACACGGGCGAAGCGGGCGAACGGAGCGGGCGATGGTGCGGTGCGGAGCGGGCGCTGAGCGGGCGGGGTCTCTCGGTCTGACCAAGAGGATCTCTCGGTCGGACACGGTGATGTGGAGCGGGCGATGCAGTGGGCGGCTGTCGGTCGGTGCTGGAGATTTGGGGCTGTTTCCTCGGTCGGTGCGGGTGATGGCTGAACGGGGTTGCGACGAATAGTCGCAAGCGTGAATTTGGGTTTTGGAAGCGGCTAGGGTTATTTTCTTGCGAAAATAGATCTTCCTAGGGATTGTTTATATAGTGTAGAGGGGTTGACTTGGTCTAGGGCTAATCCTAATGGGATTAGGAGTTTAAAATAATTTAAAATTCAAAACTCTCTTTCCTAATCACATAGGGATTGGATGCGTCCAAGATAGGGGCTAAGATTTGCCTCAAAAATTGTTTAAAACGTTTTAAACTTAAATAAATTTTGTTTGGCCGAAAATAATTTAAAACCTAGTTATTAAAAATATTTTAAACCTTGCTAAAAATATAAAGTAGGTCAAATGAGCTCCAAAAATTATAAAATAAATATCGGAGTGATCGTGGTGACGAGAGAAAGGTAACTAAGAAGACAGATATCAATTTTGACGTCGGACGACGAAACTAAAAATAGAAACGTCTCCCATCAAAAGTGAAAATCACAACGTCTCTTCGAATAAGATCAAATCGTGGGAGAACGACCCGAGAAATGTCGTTCCAAATTAGTGCCACAATTTAATACTCTCAGAGACGTTCACAACGGCATATCACCCTAAAGTGTTCACAAACAAACAAAGTCTAAAATAAACATGTGCACGGTCAAATGCACGTGCACGAACAACGTACAACGAAAAGTGGTCGTTACATCCTCCCCACCTTAGAAATGATTCCGTCCTCGGAATCAACATCAAGCACTGCTCGGGAAATGGTGCGGGAAGCAGTCTCTCATCTCATCCTCACGCTCCTAGGTGGACTCACCAGGGGAACCGTGACGCCACTGCACTCGAACCAAGTCGACGGTCTTATTCCTCAGCTACTTCTGTCGACGATCCAGAATCTCAACTGGCTACTGATCATAAGACAGATCCAGACGTACCATGATCTTCGAGAAATCCACAGCATGGGATGGATCACTAACGTATCGACGTAACTGGGATACGTGAAATACGTCGTGAACTCCCTCCAGCGACGGCGGCAACGCCAAGCGATAAGCCACAGCTCCAACTCACTCCAGGACATCAAATGGCCCAATGAACATCGGACTCAGCTTGCCTCTCTTCCCAAATCGAATAACTCTGCGGTTCGGAGAAATCTTCAGAAAGACATGATCTCCAGGCTGAAACTCCAAAGGCCTCCGTTTAGCATCCGCCCAATGCTTGAAACGGTCATGTGCAATCCTCAGCTTCTCCCGGATGTTCCTCACAACATCCACAGCCTCCACAATCATCTCCGGTCCTAACAGCTCCCGATCTCCAATGTCATCCCAGCTCAGTGGTGATCGAAATTTCTTTCCATATAGCGCGGCAAAAGGCGCCATTCCAATACTCGCCTGGTAGCTGTTATTGTAGGCAAACTCAACGTGATGGAGATGATCCTCCCAAGATCCCTTGAAGTCCAACATGCACGCTCTCAGCATGTCCTCCAAAATCTGAATCGTCCTCTCGGACTGGCCATCCGTCTGCGGGTGGTACGCCGTGCTGAAACTCAGACTCGTACCCAAGCTCTTCTGCAGACTCTGCCAAAACTGAGATGTGAATCTTGTGTCTCTGCCCGACACGATACTCACAGAGACTCCGTGAAGTCGTACGATCTCCTGTACGATTCACGTTACATCACTATTTAAAATAGGAAAGGAAATAAAAACGGAGAGTAAAAGGATTTACCTCCATATATCTCCTCGCTAGCGTCTCAGTAGACTGTCCTACTCGGAAGGGAATAAAGTGCGTGGATTTGGTCAATCGGTCTACGATCACCCAAATCGCGTCATTCTGCTTCGGACTCCGAGGTAGTCCAGTCACGAAATCCATAGTGATGTGTTGCCACTTCCACTCCGGAATCGGGAGCGGTTGTAGCAACCCTGCCGTACGCTGATGCTCCGCCTTTACTTGTTGGCAAACCAAACACTTGGCTACACTACGAGCCACACTCCTCTTCATACCATACCACCAAAAGTTCAGACGAAGATCCTTGTACATCTTGGTGCCACCAGGATGTACAGAATACGGCGAACTGTGTGCCTCCACCAATAATTCCTCTCTGATATCTCCAGCTGGCACACACAACCTGGCTCCAAACCTCAACGAACCATCATCGTGAATCAAGAAGTCAGTCCGTAGACTGGCTTCCACCTGCTCCCGAATCTTTACCAGCTTAGCATCTCCAGCCTGTGCAGCCTTGATCCTATCCACGATCGTCGACTGTATCTGCATGCTCATCAACAAGGAAGTCTCTCCAGGAAGAAGAATCTCAATACCAGACTCGCAAAAATCCTGCTGCAATCTCCACTGCGAGGTCAACATCATCACCGCTGGAAGTCTGCTCAGCGCATCTGGAACCACATTCACCTTGCCAGGGTGGTACTGCAAGTCAATCTCATAGTCTCCATGAGCTCTAACCATCGACGCTGTCACATGTTGAGCTCCTTCTGCGTAAAGATATACTTCAAGCTTTTGTGATCGGTGAAGATCTTCACCTTCTCACTCAGCAGGAAGTGCCTCCAAATCTTCAGCACAAACACGACTGCAGCCAACTCCAAATCATGTGTCGGGTAATTCTTCTCATGAGCCTTAAGCTGACGAGAAACATACGAAACCACATGCCCATGCTGATGCAACACACATCCAAGACCTTTGCCAGAAGCATCGCAAAAGATCTCGAATCTTCCACTCCGATCAGGCACAGCAAGTACAGGGGCAGTCGTCAATCTCTCCTTCAGAATATCGAAAGCCTTCTCACAATCATCAAACCAAACATATGGTAAATCCTTCCGCGTCAGTCTGGTCATCGGCTCAGCAATCCGGGAAAAGTCCTTAAAGAAACGTCGATAATAACCTGCAAGCCCAAGGAAACTCCAGATCTCAGACACTGACTACGGAACAGGCCACTCTCTGATAGCCATGATCTTCTCGGGATCCACCGAAATTCCATCACCTGACACCACATGCCCGAGAAAAGCAACTCTATCCAGCCAAAACTCGCACTTGGAATACTTAGCATACAAACGATGCTTCCTCAAAATCTCCAACACTGTCCTCAAGTGCGATGCATGCTCTTCCTCCGACTTTGAATAGATCAGAATGTCGTCAATAAAGATAACGACAAACTTGTCTAGAAAGTCGTAGAAGATCAGATTCATCAGGTTCATAAAAACTGCGGGTGCGTTGGTTACGCCGAAGGGCATAACCACGAACTCGTAGTGACCATACTTCGTCCTGAACGCTGTCTTCGGGATGTCCTCCTTCTTCACCTTAAGCTGATGGTAACCACTCCTCAAATCCAACTTAGAGAACATCCTCGATCCTCCGAGCTGATCAAAGATGGCATCTATATGAGGCAAGGGATAATTATTCTTGATAGTCACAGCATTCAGCTCCCGGTAATCCACACACATGCGACGCGAACCATCCTTCTTCTTCACCAGCAACACCGGTGCTCCCCACGGAGACACACTAGGATTGATGTAACCCTTCTGTAGAAGCTCATACAGCTATCTACGCAACTCCTCCAACTCTGCTGGAGTCATCTGATACGGCGCCTTCGAAATAGGCTGCGCTTCCGGAATAAGATCGATCGAAAACTCGAGAGCTCGATCGGGCGGCAGTCCAGACATCTCCTCGGGGAAGACGTCGTCGAATTCACGTACCACAGCTGGTCTGCTCTGCTCCATCTTCATAGCAACAATATCCACCGGTCTGGCCCGGAACCTGACAGGGTCAAGCGAACTGCTACCTCGACTGAACTCAAACACTGGATGTTCAGGGATCTCGAACACCACCTTCTTCCTCCGACAATCTATTGTAGCATAGAAGCTCGCAAGCCAATCCATCCCAAGGACTGCATCGTAGTTGATGATGTCGTGGACAATAAAATCAGCGTAAAGCTCATGTCCACAGACCACCAAAGGGCAAGAATTGCACCCAAGATGCACCGAGATCACGCCATTTCCTGTAACGATGTTCCAACTCTTGGGAACAGGGGTAGTCGTCAAGGAATGCTTCTCCACAAAGCTCCGAGAAATAATGCACATCGATGCACCAGAGTCAAAGAGGACTCGTACAGGAAATGTGCAAACCAAAATCACACCTAACAAGCAATCTAACAATCAAACCCTATTCTAACAAACAATCATATGCAAACAACCAAACATGAGCTAACAATCAAAATTATCTAAGGAAGGAAACAACTAGATTGAGAGTTACCTGCGATAACCTCATCCACAGCCTCGCTCTCCACTGCCGTCATCAGATAAGCCTGCCTCCTCGGCTGCATGGCCTGTTGAAAAGCCTGCCTCTGTGGAACGAGGGCTGGTCCACGACCTGCAGGTACATGTGCTCTCTGCTGCAACGGTTGTGCTGCGACTGGTTCCTTCCAAGGCTGCTTAGACTTCGGGCACTCCTTAATAGTATGTGTAGGATCTCCACAAATCAGGCTCTGTCCCAACATCCTCCTACACTGCTCCTTAACATGCCCGGTCTTGCCACAGAAATGGCAAGTCTTCTGAGTAGGCCCACATGGCCTCTTGAACTGCACCGTCTGATTATGCCTCACCACTCCTCTGATCTGCTCCATGGGCCTCTTCCCAGCTCCCGGTGTCTGTCCTCTCTTCTAACTCGCAATCCTCTCCTGTCTCCGAGCAGCTACCAGCAACTTCTGATATGACTCCATATCCGTCGTAGACATCAGGCTCTGCAAGTCTAGGGAAAGGCCCTGCAGAAACCTCTGAGCCTTCTCCTTAGCATCCTCCACCATCTTCGGCGCGAAGCGACTCAGCCTAGTGAACTCCTGGTGGTACTGGTCCACCGTCAGATTTCCCTGCTTCAGATCAATGAAGCGCTGCAACATCTCCCTCATGGCAGCCTTCAGAAAGTACTCCTCGTCGAACCTGGACTTGAAAGTAGCCCAAGGTATAGGACTCACCAACAGCTCCTCCTCTGCATCCCACCAGTTGCGGGCATTATCCTTAAGTTGCTTCTTCACCAACTCAACCCATCCAGCCCGGTTGACCTTCAACATCTTCAGATTATCCTCAGTATTCCTGATCCACTCCTCGGTAGCCAACGGTCCTTCAGATCCATCAAAGTAAGTCAGGCCCAGCTCCCGAAACTGCTTCGCTCCTGGCTCGAAGCGAGGAGCACTCTGGGTATTCTGGAGCATGCCCTGCTGCACCTGCATCATCTGATGCATCATCCTCATGATCTCAGCATTGGTGGGCTCTCTATCCGGTACCTCAGCATGATTATGCCCACTACCAGATCGGGTCTGTCGTCGTCCAGCCATCTAATGACATAGAAAATGAACAAACAAATTAGACTCAAAGCTTAATGACTTGGATGTTGCAATTTATTTAATGGATATTCCGTTATTATCGTTGTTCCGTTAGTTCGCAATTGCAAGGCGAACCTGCATGGGCCACCAACAAACCCTGTCACCAGCATGGCCAACAAAAGTACAAAGTACAAAAGCAAAGTAATGGTGCTACGCACCGACAACTAACAGCAACCTAAAGTAAAAGCAACTAAAATCAGTCTCTAAGACTGGTCACCGGTGTCCACCAACTCCTCGTCAAAAGTAGGCTCTGGCTCAGCGTCAGCAAACACCACGTCCTCAGCTACGGTCTCTGGCTCAGGGTCTAACATGTGACACCCAAAAGAGCAATGTGCAGATGTCAGCGAGTCTACAAAAGACTTGTGCAAGGAAACTGAAAGTAGGTAAAGCACCCTAGCAATCTAGCATGATGTAATGACATGGCAGTTAAAGTAGGAGTGCAACAAGTAAAGTAAAGTAAAGTAAAGTACGAGCATGACATTTAAACATGGCATGGATGACAAGTTTTCACTAGAACATTCACAAGGACAAGTACAAGTAAAGTAAGCACGTCATGCACAGAGATTACGCCTTTTGGCTAGAGTGGCTGCGCGGGCCAACTCCTAAGCTCAAGTGATCGCTTATCCCTACCCCTCTACGTGTATATGGACTGGCGCCTATCTTCTGGATCACGAGCCAGGAAGTGTTTTTCACGATGGCATAGGGGTGCACCTAGCCGGACAAGGAAGTACAAGTACAAGTATTGTAGCGTGTGCTACGAATGCAACATTCAACTTGGATGACATGTAGAATGCACTGCATGGCAGTTAAAAGTGCGTACAGATAAGGAATTTAACCGTGATACATATCAATGCATGCATGACATAGCAGGGTGACGGATCTAGCTTCGTTGTCAAGCTAGATCCCAAAGTTGCGTCTAGACAGCTATCATTTCACTGTCTAGTCTCTTTTACGCTAAAAACAAGGAAGTGGCCTAAAAACATGGCCCTACACAAGAGTTGGCAAGTTTCACTTGCCTGCAAGTATCACGTCAGAGAAACACCGTCCCACGAGTCCAAAGTCACAATTATCCTACGTGCACAAGTCCACCGGCCTAAAGTCCATATTATTAATCTTGATTAGTGAATCTAAAACATTTAAAACACTTTTAAAAACATCAATTTTAGTCTTGATTAGTAGGCAATGGGTTGGGGGGTCCAAGGGGTGCAAAGCGTTACCTCAATACGACGCGAAAGCTACACTGGCGTCGGGTAGCGACGCCAGGGGTTGGAATAAAAAGAACGCGCTCCAAGTCCTGATTCCAGAATAGATTCCTCGTTGGAAAGATCAGAGCAGCAACTGGAGCAACAAATCCAGATTCCAAAGCTAGCACGTGCGACGACGAGCTACGACATATCGCAACGTCGTAAACGGCAAATCGTCGGAGAGAAAGCACCTAGGTGGGGCCCACAGTAGTCCTCGAGACAAATAGGGGACCCACAATACCTCTGGAGAACTTGGGGGGCCCACGGTGGTAAGCGGGGTGGGAGTTGCGACGTTGCGACGAACGTCGCTCGGTCAGACACTAGCCGGTGCGGGAGATTGGCTCGGTCAGACACAGCGGGCGGCTGTGCAGCGCATCGGGGTGCGGAGCGGGGTTCGGGGCTCTCAGTCGGTGCGGGGCGACCTCTTGGTCGGTGCAGGCAGACGGACGTTGCAACCTTTGCAACGTTGCAACGAAGCAGGTGCGGGCGGCTGCTTCGGTCGGTGCGGGCGGGCGCCTCGGTCAGACACAAGGCGAAGCGGGCGATGGTGCGGTGTGGAGCGGGCGCTGAGTGGGCGGGGTCTCTCGATCTGACCGAGTGGATCTCTCGGTCGGACACGGTGATGCGGAGCGGGCGATGCAGCGGGCGACTGTGCGAAGCGGGGAGCGCTTGGTGTGGGGGCGGATGTCGGTCGGTGCGGGAGATTTGGGGCTGTTTCCTCGGTCGGTGCGGGTGACGGCTGAACGGGGTTGCGACGAATCGTCGCAAACGTGAATTTGGGTTTTGGAAGCGGCTAGGGTTATTTTCTTGCGAAAATAGGTCTTCCTAGGGATTGTTTATATAGTGTAGAGGGGTTGACTTGGTCTAGGGCTAATCCTAATGGGATTAGGAGTTTAAAATAATTTAAAATTCAAAACTCTCTTTCCTAATCACATAGGGATTGGGTGCGTCCAAGATAGGGGCTAAGATTTGGCTCAAAAATTGTTTAAAGCGTTTTAAACTTAAATAAATTTTATTTGGCCGAAAATAATTTAAAACCTAGTTATTAAAAATATTTTAAACCTTGCTAAAAATATAAAGTAGGTCAAATGAGCTCCAAAAATTATAAAATAAATATCGGGGTGACCGTGGTGACGAGAGAAAGGTAATTAAGAAGACGGATCTCAATTTTGACGTCAGACGACGAAACTAAAAATAGAAACGTCTCCCATCAAAAGTGAAAATCACAACGTCTCTTCGACTAAGATCAAATCGTGGGAGAACGACCCGAGAAATGTCATTCCAAATTAGTGCCACAATTTAATACTCTCAGAGACGTTCACAATGGCATATCACCCTAAAGTGTTCACAAACAAACAAAGTCTAAAATAAACACGTGCACGGTCAAAAGCACGTGCACGAACAACGTACAACGAAAAGTGGTTGTTACACTAGGGTTCTCTAGCCTATGTTTAATTCAAAATTTTATAAAAAATTTTAATAAACGAAATTTTTCCCATCACCGGCATTTATTTGTTTGCAATTTTCTTGTACCACTTACATGCTTGCCTTAGCTTTATCTTTTACATTTTATGTGCTATTTGGAGAATATGTGGATGCCCAATGGATCTTATGTGGAGAATTTCAGCAATCTATTCTCACGTGATCTTTAGACGGGAGGTTATGTTCATGTTCCACATGTTGTAGCGCTTTGTATAAGATGTGGAGTGCAGGGGCATGTCTTTACCCAATGCCAAAACCATACCTCTCCCTCCAACCCACCATCATATACCTACGACCTACCTGACAAACCCTCCGTTCTTAACCCTCTACCACCACCACAAAAATCCCATTTAGAGTTGCTTTTAGAAGACCAACTCTGAGACGAAGATTAATGGCTCAAAACCCAAACCATAGCACAAGCCCAACTCCATGAACTTGCCCAAAGTGTGAACCAATTGGTCATATCACAAGGGCTGTCATATTTGCATGGTAGAGATTTGATTGCTCTACAAACATCATCTGGATGGAATCATCTTGATAGAGGAGCCACCTCCACCATCGAGATTCAGGCGAGGCAACTCCACACACTACAGGATCAAATTTCTACCTGCACACAGCTCACTGAAGAGACACTTTGGCAAGCTTGGGGGAGAATAATCAGACTGGTGCATGAATTACCGAAGCATGGGATGAGCATGCATGAGCTGCTCTGCTTCTTTAATGGAGGACTGCTCTTTGATATGCAAGAATCCATGATGAAGATGAATGGAGGGCAATTCTTTGACATGCCATCTGAAGACACGTGGGATTATATGGAGATTTCGGTCGCGTCTTACACATCGTTGACCTCCTGCACTAAAAACAGTAACTCATATGATTTGAATTCGAAATTTTTTGATATGAGTATATTTTCCCATGCAGATACCACCACCGAGGTACATATCCACCACCACACCCCAGACGATACATCCCTGGTAGATGATGAACCATACATTGGCACATAGGTGGACACGATTTTTCTTGGGGAGGTTGGCAGCGAGCAAGGCCCACACCAGGCCACCGTTAACCTCACGGATGATGGCGATATGGATGATGGGACTTTTGTATGAATTGCATGGAACACCATTCATCATTATTCCACTACAAAAGACAAGAGTGAGATGTACTTGGGTGAAAGCATGATCTCAGACATCGAAAAACCCAAGTCACTCTTCCCGTTTGATCGCATCCCCCACTTCGTACCATGTGAGAGCATCGAGGAGACTATGGAGGATGTCCACATTGATAAGGAGGATGAGAGTGCGACCACGCCTCATTTCAGCGAGTCTGACGCCTCCTTGCCTCCATCAGCACCTCCACAGGGCACTCCCACTCCACCAGAGACATCGCACCCACCAGAGCTCACAGATCCCGTTTAGGATACAGATTTGCATCCAAAGGAGGTGTGTCGGTCCATAACCATACATAAGGAGGATGCATAAGGGCTTAGCGATGCAATGATCGCGTCATCATCGAGAGATTGCAATTCATTTCCAGGGAGTTTTCGTCAACCCATCTCATGCATTTCATTAATTTTTGACGATTACCTCTGGAATACATTTAATTTGGGGAAAACTTTATCATTACGGACTAATGCTCCTTTTCTTTTACATGACATAGGTGGACGTCCTCGAGAGAAGATAGGGGAGCATTGCTAGGGTTCATTGGTATCCGTGGAACCACGACATTGGCAAAGCCACAAAAGGAGCTGAGTGAGCAACTACCTGCTCCAATAAAAGTGTTGGATCCACCTTTTGAAATCAGGTGTACCTAACCCAGTAGTGTAGAAACTTTTATGTTGTTCTAGGATCCCAATAACCTTGCCCCCTCTCATTAGCAAGAGGAGCGTAATTGTCACGCCCCGCTTCCCAAAACAGCGGAGACGAAGCGTGACTAGGCCCGCTTAGGACAGAGCTAACGAGCCCTGACCCAATAAGCGTCTGTGTGGTACCAAGACGAAGGTACAGGTCCCTGCATGTTAGTACAGAACAATAAAAGTACAAGAAGGAAAGAACTTCACATTTTATTACAACATATCAAAAGTACCAAGTCTCAACGCCCGAAAGGCTACAACAGCAGAAAAGGAAATCTAACGGTGCAAACACCCAACCTAATCAAATAACAAAAGGTGCTACGCACCCAACTAAAGTAAATGGATAACTCTGGAACTGCAACGGGAAGCCTCTAGCTCTGGTCCTCCTCAGGGTCGTACTCAGGATCGACGCTCTCTGCCTCCACGTCAGCTGGCAAGTCAGTCACCTCAACGTACTCTGGCTCGATCCCTGACGTACAGCACCAAAAGAAGGAACTATACGTCAGGTAAGGTCTACAAGAAAAGGTTAGACCAAACTGCAAGTGCACCAATTATTTAACAAACGTTTTACTGGTTGATTAACATGCAGAGGTTAGAATAGGCGAACAACGAAAGCACGCGCGGCAGGAAAAGTAAACACGACAAGTAGTAGTCGTAGCGAGGGCTACCGACTACGGGACTAGCCTACAGGTGTCAAGACAAGACAGAACAAGAAGAGCCAGACAAAACAAGACAAGACATGAAAAGGGTTCACGCCTGTTCGGTTCGAGGGGGATCAGACCCTCTTACCGCTTGCACGCTCAACCCTACCCCAAAACCCCAAGAATCGTGACAGGACAATGGATCACTTGCTCTAGCGTGACAATTGCCCTATTGCTCTCTGAGCTGTGTATCAGTACATGGGATCACCTGCTCTAGCTTGACAGGTGCCCAATTGACCATCGGGCTGTGAACTAGTACAAGGGATCACTCGCTCTGGCTTGGAGAGTGCCCTATTGCCCAGCGGGCTGTGCAGACAGAATGGGACGAGACACGACAAAACAGGAGGGGTTATACTATGGTGTCCACAACTCACACATACGCATGTCAATCCTATGATGTCAAAATTGTTGTTGTTGGGCTCAGATTTCATGGTCAAATCTGAGCCATCAAGGGCGTCCTGGACGCTATCATTTCACGTCCGGTTCTCATGGTTCAAAATGTCTAATCTAGCAAGATTAAGGCCTAAGCATGGCCAAGAATGCAAGTGGTACACTTGCCTGCGGTGGCGAGTGCGTCGTCTCCCTGGTATGTCTCGTCCAAACGTCTCGTCGGTGGAAGAGCGTCTGAAAAATCGTGACACGGCGACGGTGTCAGTTCACGATTCAGAATTCCTATTAGGGTTGTGTCTAGGTTATCGGGACTACCCTATTTATCAAAAATCACATTTTTAATGCATTTAACCTAATCGACGATCTATCCTATGTGCACATGCGTAAAGTCCATTCGTCGATTTCTAAGGTTTGCACAACGTTTTAAAGAGGAGCGGAAAGTAAATTTAATTTGGTTAGGTTGCTGATTTTTAATTAGGGTTTGATTATCTATTGTGTGGGTTACTATGAATTTAGGGGACCAACCTGAAAATGACGGTTGCACGAAGATCTGGCGTCAGATCTGGAAAGGTGGAAGCTTTGCGTCGTCCAGAAATTCCTAGGCCGCGGGTAGCGCAGCGAGGAATGTTGATTGTTGATGATGACGTTGGCCTCCGAAGGTGATGACGAAGATCTTGGCGTCTCCCGGAGTCTTCGTCGCTAGATCTGAGATCGGGCGCCACGCGAGGAGAAGGTGGATCTAGGGAAAGGAAACCAGAAAGCGGCCGGAGCTTGGCCGTGGGTCTCAGATCTGGGGGAAGAATTTTATGGTGGTGGTCGGTTGCGGGGATGATAGGAGGAGGAGAAGAAACGGGAGAAAGAGAGAAGGAGAAAGGAGGAAGAAGATGAAGAGAAAGGAAGACCTTGATGAAGGTGGGGGCAAAGGAGGAGGAAGGAGAGGCAAGGAAGGAGAAGGAGATGAGTTAGGGAAGCAATCAACTCAGAATAATGAGAAGGAATGAAGAGCAACCGCGCGTTTAAATAAGAAAACGAAACGGCGGCTAGGTCAAAACTAGGGTTTCGGGGGTCAGTTAGTCGGTCTGAGAAGGGTGGTTGACCGACTAGTTTGAGAACTAGTCGGTCGGTCATCTAACTGTGACCGACTAGAAAGCAAACAGTGAACAGTGTCGGTACAGGGTCGACAGATTTAGTCGGTCTGTGAAGGCTCGTCGACCGACTAGTTTGCAACCTAGTCGGTCGGCCAGTGTTCATTGACCGACTAAAGGATAAAAGTGGTCGACAAGAAGTTTTGAAAATTAGTCGGTCTGAGAAGAAAACTTAACCGAATAGTTCGTCAACTAGTCGGTTGGTATTCGTTCTTAAACCGACTAATGATAAACAATAACTCGACTGCATGAAATGATCTCTAACTTAGTCGGTCTGCGAAGAAGTGTTGACCGACTAGTTCGACAACTAGTCGGTCGGTGGATGAACTTAGACCAACTAAGCGTAAACAGTAACTTAGTGGAAAAATCTGACGGAAACTAGTCGGTCCATGAAGAGTTCCTGACCGACTAGATTGACATCTAGTCGGTCGGTCCTTGTTCTTGAACCGACTAAAATGTACACCAAGTCTCCAAATGACGCGCGAAGCTTCGGGATGGGTTCTAAGGACTCCTAAGATGAGTCTGACTCTAAGATAAGAGCGTCATGAAGCACGTTCAGCTCTAGATAGAGGGAAAGATACGGAAAAGAAAAGAAAGAAGACGAATAATCACATATATATATATAAATAAATATCATCATACAAAAACCAGCCGTTACATCCTACCCACCTTAAGAAAATTCCGCCCTCGGAATTTCTATCAGAAAAGGTGAGGGTAACGCTCTCTCATCTCATCCTCTCTCTCCCAAGTGGACTCTCCAGGGGATCCGTGACGCCACATCACTCTCACCAGGTCGACTACCTTATTCCTCAACTGCTTCTGTCGACGGTCCAAAATCTGCACGGGCTGCTGGTCATATGTCAGGTCCGGTCGGACCGTGATCTCCGAGAAATCCACTGTTGTAACGGCTGGTTTTTGTATGATGAATATTATTTATATATATATGCGAATGTTCGTTTTCTTTCTTTACTTCTCCGCGCTCATATCTTAGTATAGGATCACCTTTGGAACTCATTGGAATCATCCCGAAGCTTCCCGCTTCAATTTGCGACTTCCTGTGCAAATTAGCCGGTTCACGTTGAGGAACCGACCGACTAGATGTCAATCTAGTCGGTCAACAAATCCTCATGGACCGACTAGTTTTTGTCAGGCTTTTTCCCTTGAGTTACTGTTTATGCTTAGTCGGTCTAAGTTCAACCACCGACCGACTAGTTATCGAACTAGTCGGTCAACACTTCTTCGCAGACCGACTAAGTACAGAGATCATTTTTCGCATCAGGTTATTGTTTACCGTTAGTAGGTCAAAGAACGAAAACCGACCGACTAGTTGACGAACTAGTCGGTTAGGTATCCTTCTCTGACCGACTAATCTTCAAAATATCTTGTTGACCATTTTCACCCTTTAGTCGGTCTATGAACACTGGCTGACCGAATAGGTTGCAAACTAGTCGGTCGACGAGCCTTCACAGACCGACTAACTCTATAAATTCTACAACACCCATGTTCATGGTTTGGGTTTTAGTCGGTCACAGTTATACGACCGACCGACTAGTTCCCAAACTAGTCGGTCGACCGCCCTTCTCTGACCGACTAGTTGACCCCGAAACCCTAATTTTTGTGCTAGCCGCCGTTTCTTTTCTTATTTAAACAAGTCTTCTTTCTTCATTTCTCTTGATATATTTCAGTCTCCATCTTCCCCAAATCATACTCCCCTACCTCCCACGTCCTTCCCTTGCTCGTTCCTCCATCCTTGCGCCCTCCATCCTCCCCAAAGCTCTCCCTCTTCTCTCATTTCCCTTTCTTTTGCCCTAGCACGGAGTTCTCGTCTCAGATCCAGCAGCAACGACGCCGGGAGACGCTGAAATCTTCACCACCACTGGCAATCAACGTTCTCGCTGCACTACCCACGGCTTGAGAATTTCCGGACTACGTAAAACTTCCAACCTTTTTAGATTTGACGCCGGATCTTCGTGCAATCGTCAATTTCAGGTTGGTGCCCTAAATTCGTAGTAACCCCCACAGTAGATGATCAAACCCTAAATAAAAGTCGCAACCTAATCAAACAAAATTTATTTTCCGCAGATCTTTAAAACGTTGTATAACCGTAGAAATCGACGAATGGACATTATGCATGCACACATAGGATAGATCGTCGATTAGGTTAATTACAATAAAAATGTGATTTTTGGATTGATTAGGATAGTCCCGATAACCTAGACACAACCCTAATATGGATTAATGAATCGTGATCTGACACCGTCGCCGTGTCACGATTTTCAGACACTTTTCCACCGACGGGACGTTTGGACGAGTCGTGCCAGGGAGACGACGCACTCGCCACCACAGGCAAGTGTATCACTTGCGTTCTTGGCCGTGTTTAGGCCTTAGTTTTGCTAGAACTGTTAGTCTTGATCATTGAGAACCGGACGTGAAATGATAGCGTCCGGGACGCCTTTTGATGGCTCAGATTTGACAACGAAATCTGAGTCCAACAACAACAATTTTGACATCATAGGATTGACATGCGTGTGCGTGAGTTGTGGACACCCTAGTACAACCCCTCCTGTTTTGTCGTGTCTTGTTCCTTTCCGTCTGCATAGCCCGCTGGGCAATAGGGCACTCGCCAAGCCAGAGCGAGTGATCCCTTGTACTAGTTCACAGCCCGATGGGCAATTGGGCACCTGTCAAGCTAGAGCAGGTGATCCCATGTACCGATACACAGCTCAGAGAGCAATTAGGCACTTGTCAAGCTAGAGCAAGTGATCCCATGTCTTGTCACGATTCTTGGGGTTATGGGGTAGGGTTGAGCATGCAAGCGGCAAGAGGGACTGATCCCCCTCGAACCGAACAGGCGTGAACCCTTTCATGTCTTGTCTTGTCTTGTCTTGTCTAGCTTCCGTGTTCCGTCTTGTCTTGACACCTGTAGGCTAGTCCCATAGTTCATAGCACTCGCTATGACTTCTACTTGTCTTGTTTACTTTTCCTATTGCGTTTACTTTTGTTGTTAAAAACCTCAGCATGTTAATCAACCAGTAAAACGTTGTAAGTAAATGGTACACTTGTAGTTTTGGTCTAATCTTTCTTGTAGACCTGACCTGACGTACAGTTCCTTCTTTTGGTGCTGTACGTCAGGGATTGAGCCAGAGTACGTGGAGGAGACTGACCAGCCAGCCGACGTGGAGCCAGAGGACGTCGATCCCGAGTACGACCCCGAGGAGGATCAGAGTTAGAGAATTTTAGTAGCAGATTCCAGAGGCGTTATTATCTTTGTTGGGTGTGTAGCACCTTTTATGTTTCTTTGTCTAGGTTGGGTGCTTGCACCATTAGATTTACTTTTCTGCTGTTGTAGCCCTTCGGGCGTTGTGACTCGGTACTTTGATATGTTGGAATAAAATTTGTGATGTTCTTTCCTTCTTGTACTTTTATTGTTCTGTACTAACACGCAGGGACCTGTACCTTTGCCTTGGTTTCACACAGACGCTTATTGGGTCAGGGCTTCGTAGCCCTGGCCTAAGCGGGCCTAGTCACGCTTCGACTCCGCTGTTTTGGGAAGCGGGGCGTGACAGGTTTTAGTGGTGGCCCATGCAAGTCCACGTCCCAATCTTTCTGCAAGTACAGGACAGTAAGAGTAAGGACATTCACTTTGACATTCAAACATTGTACGAGTCTAACCTTCGTCTTTCTGTCAATAGGATGGCCGGACGACGTGTTACCCGATCGGGAAACTTAGGCGATGGTGTTCCGGAGGGCCAGGGCGGAGAGTTCCGTCAGTTTCTGGGTGTGATGAGGGAGATGCTGGATGTTCAGCATCAGCTGGTTCAGCAGTCT
The DNA here is from genome assembly GCA_030789695.1 of Scilla litardierei. Taxonomy (NCBI): domain Eukaryota; kingdom Viridiplantae; phylum Streptophyta; class Magnoliopsida; order Asparagales; family Asparagaceae; genus Scilla; species Scilla litardierei. Next base: position 451,802,586 of record CM061142.1, read on the forward strand.
CAGCGTGCTGCTCAGGCCCCACCTGTTGCACCACCACCACCTCCGCCTGCCCCACGAGCTGCTCCAGGAGTGAAGCAGTTCAACGAGCTGCAGCCTAAGACTTTCTCTGGGAAGGAAGGACCTCTGGGTGCCGATGAGTGGATCCAGAGCACGGAGGAGAAATTAGTTGCTGTAAAGATTCCTGACGACACCTGAGTGGAGATTGCGAAGATGCAGCTGACGGAGAATGCGAGAAACTGGTGGCGCATTGAGGAGAGGCATCTGGAGAAACCAGTGGAGTAGATGACCTTCAGATCGATGTTCAAGGATAAATATTTCACCAAGTCTGCTAGGAAGGAGCTACTGAGCAAGTTTATAGATCTGAAGCAAGGGGATATGACTGTTGAGGAGTATGAAGCTGAGTTTGAGATGTTGAGCCATTTTGCCCCGCATATGGTGAAGAAGGAGGAGAAGCGAGCTGATCGCTTTCATCAGGGACTGCGTCCGAAGATTCAGGCTTCAATGTCTTCGGCGAGTTTCTCGACTATGAGGGAGGTGCTTGATGCTGCGAAGAATCATGAGCTCATAGCTCTTCTGACTGACCCTCCAGCTGATAAGGGGAAGCGTCCCATGGAGCAGTACCGGCCACCTGCTAGGCCGACGATGAGGCCAGTCCAGACTGTGCCATTTAAGAGGCCTGGAGCACCAGTGCAGCAACAGAGCAAGGGTCCGTGCCATTTCTGCGGCAAGCCCGGACATGTTCAGACCAACTGTCGGAGGAAGCTGGGACTGTACCTACTTTGTGGAGATGCTTCGCATGCTGCGAAGGACTGTCCTAGAGCTCGCACTGCTGTTGTTGGAGCGCCAACACCGTTACAGATGAGGGCACCTGCTCCGGTTCAGAGAGGACCTGCCGTTCGTGGACCACCCTTGGTGCCACAGAGGCAGCTATACCAGCGAGCTGTGCAGCCTCCGAGACCGGCCTATACTATGACTACTGCAGAGACCGAGGAGCTGGATGGAGTGATTACAGGTAATATCTTGACCTAGTCTTTTCATTTCATAATTATTTTGTATTGCTAGTCTAGTTAGTGTTGTTTGTTGGTTTGATTGTTAGAGTAGTGTTTGACCTTAGACCCCTGTTTTCTTAGGCACCATTCTTGTGTTCTCTCACCCCGCTCTGGCTTTGTTTGATTCCGGTGCATTTATGTGCATCTTATCCCGGAGGTTTATAACAAAGCACTCCATTCCTACCCACACACTTCCTAAGTGTTGGGACATTACTACTGTGAACGGAGTAGTGACGGTGAATCTGGGATGGCGGTCGATTCCCTTAGTGGTTAGTGGACATGAGCTATATGCAGATTTCATAGTCCACGATATGCCGCATTTCTATGTTGTCCTTGGCATCGATTGGCTGGGAGATTTCCACGCTTCGATCGATTATCACAACAAGAGAGTGGTTTTCCGGATTCCAGGTCATCCGGAGTTCGAGTTCTGTAGCCGAGACGAGTCGCTTGGGCCCATCAGATTTCGGGCCAAGCCGGAGGTGCCGGTGATGGCAACATTGCAGATAGAGATGGAGATCGACTGACCAGCGGTTGTCAGAGATTTTGACGATGTTTTTCCGGAGGATATCTCGGGTCTGCCACCCGACAGAGCTTTGGAGTTCGGTATCGATCTGATGCCGGGTACGCAGCCGATATCAAAGGCGCCGTATCGGATGGCTCCTGCAGAGCTTGAGGATCTGCGGAAGCAGTTCGATGAGTTGTTACAGAAAGGTTTCATCCACCCTAGTGTGTCACCGTGGGGTGCACCTGTATTACTCGTGAAGAAGAAGGATGGGTCCCGCAGGATGTGCGTGGACTATCGAGGATTGAATGTTGTCACTGTGAAGAATAAGTATCCGCTGCCGCGCATCGACGACATATTTGATCAGTTGGGAGGTTCGAGAGTTTTCTCGAAGTTGGATTTGAGGAGCGGTTACCATCAGTTGAAGGTTAAGAAGGATGACATCCCGAAGATAGCTTTTCGGACGAAGTACGGGCACTATGAGTTTGTGGTGATGCCATTCGGCATGACCAATGCTCCAGCTGTGTTCATGAATCTTATGAACTTGATTTTCTACGACTTCCTGGATAAGTTTGTCGTTATCTTCATCGACGACATTCTTATTTACTCGAACTCTGAGGAGGAGCACAGCTGTCATCTGAGGACAGTGTTGGAGACTCTGAGGCGACACAAGTTGTATGCCAAGTATAGCAAATGCGAGTTCTGGCTTGACAGAGTCGCGTTTCTGGGACACGTGGTGTCTGGTGATGGCATATCTATGGATTCGGAGAAGGTCAGAGTAGTCAGAGATTGGCCGACTCCGCAGTCAGCATCCGACATCAGGAGTTTTCTTGGTCTAGCAGGCTATTATCGGCGGTTCATCAAAGATTTCTCGAGGATTGCGGAGCCGATGAAGAAGCTGACGAGGAAGGATGAGGAGTTTCTGTGGTCTGATGCTTGTGAGGAGGCTTTCAGTATCTTGAAAGCGAGGTTGACCACAGCACCAGTTTTGACGGTACCGGATCGGAGCGGAGGTTTTGAAGTTTATTGTGATGCATCGGGGAAGGGCATGGGATGCGTTCTGCATCAGCATGGCCACGTGGTCGTGTATGCTTCTCGTCAATTGAGGACTCATGCGAAGAATTACCCGACACACGATCTGGAGTTGACAGTAGTGATCTTTGCGCTGAAGATTTGGAGGCATTTCTTGCTGGGTGAGTGTGTGAAGATTTTTACAGATCATAAGAGCTTGAAGTACATATTCACCCAGAAGGAGCTCAACATGCGTCAGAGACGATGGTTGGAGCTCATGGCTGACTACGAGATAGATTTGCAGTATCATCCAGGGAAGGTGAATGTTGTGCCGGACGCTTTGAGTAGACTCCCCACTGCTATGATGCATACTGCTGACTGGAGGATTCAGCAGGAGCTGAAGGAGATGGATTTGGAGGTTGTCCTACCTGGTGTGGTTCATACTTTCATGAATTTGCAGATTCAGTCCACGATTGTGGATCGGATCAAGGCAGCACAGGCAGGAGATCCGAAGTTGCAGAGGATCAGGAGGCAAGTGGAAGCTGGACTGCGAGCAGAGTTCGTGATTCATGAGGATGGTTCGCTGCGGTACGATAGCAGACTCTGCATACCTGCGGGTGATGTTCATGAGGAGCTTTTGAGCGAGGCTCATAGCTCGCCTTATTCTATACATCCTGGTGGCAACAAGATGTATAAGGATCTCTGACAGAATTACTGGTGGATTGGCATGAAGAGGAGTGTGGCACGGAGCGTTGCCAAGTGTTTGGTATGCCAACAGGTGAAGGCCGAGCATCATCGTACTGCTGGACTGCTGCAACCGCTCCCTATTCCGGAGTGGAAGTGGCAACATATTACGATGGATTTCGTGACTGGTTTACCTCGGACCCCGAGGCAGAACGACGCGGTCTAGGTGATCGTAGATCGGTTGACCAAGTCTGCGCATTTTATTCCGTTTCGAGTGGGCCAGTTTACGGAAGCCTTGGCGAGGAAATATCTTGAGGTAAAATTTCGTTTCTACTTCTCTTTATTCTTCCTTCTTGATTAGTTGTAACGTAGGCCGTGTACGTGCAGGAGATTGTACGCTTACACGGGGTCCCCGTGAGCATCGTGTCTGACAGAGATACGAGGTTCACTCTCAGTTCTAGAGAAGTCTGCAAGAGCACTTGGGTACGAGTCTGAGTTTTAGCACGGCGTATCACCCGCAGACTGACGGCCAGTCCGAGAGGACTATACAGATTCTGGAGGATATGCTGCGAGCTTGCACGCTCGACTGGAAGGGATCTTGGGAGGACCATCTCCATTTGGTGGAGTTTTCTTATAACAACAGCTACCAGGCGAGCATTGACATGGCACCGTTTGCTGCCTTATATGGAAGGAAATGTCGATCGCCACTGAGCTGGGATGACATCGGAGATCGGGAGCTGTTGGGTCCAGAGATTATTGTTGAAGCTGTGGATGTCGTGAGAGACATCAGGGAGAAGCTCAGAGTTGCGCAGGATCGTTTTAAGCATTGGGCTGATGCCAAGAGGAGACCGTTGGAGTTTTAGCCTGGAGATCACGTTTTCTTGAAGATTTCTCCGAACCGCGGAGTTATGCGTTTTGGGAAGAAAGGGAAGCTGAGCCCGAGGTTTATTGGACCTTTTTATGTGCTGGAACGTGTGGGAGCAGTGGCCTACCGCCTTGCTCTGCCACCATCTCTGGTGGGGGTTCACGACGTATTCCACGTATCACAGTTACGTCGGTACGTCAGTGATCTGTCACACACGGTGGATTTCTCGGAGATCACGGTCCATCCGGACCTGACCTACGACCAGCAACCCGTGCAGATTTTGGACCACCGACAGAAGCAGTTGAGGAATAAGGTAGTCGACCTTGTGAGAGTGATGTGGCGTCGCGGATCGCCTGGAGAGTCCACGTGGGAGAGAGAGGATGAGATAAGAGAGCGATACCCTCACCTATTCTGAAAGAAATTCCGAGGGCGGAATTTTCTTAAGGTGGGTAGGATGTAACGGCTGGTTTTTGTATGATGAATATTATATATATATATGCGAATGTTCGTTTTATTTCTTTACTTCTCCGCGCTCATATCTTTGTATAGGATCACCTTTGGAACTCATTGGAATCATCCCGAAGCTTCCCGCTTCAATTTGCGACTTCCTGTGCAAATTAGCCGGTTCACGTTGAGGAACCGACCGACTAGATGTCAATCTAGTCGGTCAACAACTCCTCATGGACCGACTAGTTTTTGTCAGGCTTTTCCCCTTGAGTTACTGTTTACGCTTAGTCGGTCTAAGTTCAACCACCGACCGACTAGTTATCGAACTAGTCGGTCAACACTTCTTCGCAGACCGACTAAGTACAGAGATCATTTTTCGCATCAGGTTACTGTTTACCGTTAGTCGGTCAAAGAACGAAAACCGACCGACTAGTTGACGAACTAGTCGGTTAGGTATCCTTCTCTGACTGACTAATCTTCAAAATATCTTGTTGACCATTTTCACCCTTTAGTCGGTCTATGAACACTGGCCGACCAACTAGGTTGCAAACTAGTCGGTCGACGAGCCTTCACAGACCGACTAACTCTATAAATTCTACAACACCCCTGTTCACGGTTTGGATTTTAGTCGGTCACATTTATACGACCGACCGACTAGTTCCCAAACTAGTCGGTCGACTGCCCTTCTCTGACCGACTAGTTGACCCCGAAACCCTAATTTTTGTGCTAGCCGCCGTTTCTTTTCTTATTTAAACGGGGTTTCTTTCTTCATTTCTCTTGATAGATTTCAGTCTCCATCTTCCCCAAATCCTACTCCCCTACCTCCCACGTCCTTCCCTTGCTCGTTCCTCCATCCTTGCGCCCTCCATCCTCCCCAAAGCTCTCCCTCTTCTCTCATTTCCCTTTCTTTTGCCCTAGCACGGAGTTCTCGTCTCAGATCCAGCAGCAACGACGCCGGGAGACGCTGAAATCTTCACCACCACCGGTGATCAACGTTCTCGCTGCGCTACCCGTGGCTTGGGAATTTCCGGACAACGTAAAGCTTCCACCCTTTTCAGATTTGACGCCGGATCTTCGTGCAATCGTCAATTTCAGGTTGGTGCCCTAAATTCGTAGTAACCCCCACAGTAGATGATCAAACCCTAAATAAAATTCGCAACCTAATCAAACTAAATTTATTTTCCGCGGATCTTTAAAACGTTGTATAACCGTAGAAATCGACGAATGGACATTATGCATGCACACATAGGATAGATCGTCGATTAAGTTAATTACAATAAAAATGTGATTTTTGGAATGATTAGGATAGTCCCGATAACCTAGACACAACCCTAATAGGGATTAATGAATCGTGATCTGACACCGTCGCCGTGTCACGATTTTCAGACACTTTTCCACCGACAGGACGTTTGGACGAGTCGTGCCAGGGAGACGACGCACTCGCCACCACAGGCAAGTGTATCACTTGCGTTCTTGGCCGTGTTTAGGCCTTAGTTTTGCTAGAACTGTTAGTCTTGATCATTGAGAACCGGACGTGAAATGATAGCGTCCGGGACGCCTTTTGATGGCTCAGATTTGACAACGAAATCTGAGTCCAACAACAACAATTTTGACATCATAGGATTGACATGCGTGTGCGTGAGTTGTGGACACCCTAGTACAACCCCTCCTGTTTTGTCGTGTCTTGTTCCTTTCTGTCTGCACAGCCCGCTGGGCAATAGGGCACTCGCCAAGCCAGAGCGAGTGATCCCTTGTACTAGTTCACAGCCCGATGGGCAATTGGGCACCTGTTAAGCTAGAGCAGGTGATCCCATGTACCGATACACAGCTCAGAGAGCAATTGGGCACTTGTCACGCTAGAGCAAGTGATCCCATGTCTTGTCACGATTCTTGGGGTTATGGGGTAGGGTTGAGCGTGCAAGCGGCAAGAGGGACTGATCCCCCTCGAACCGAACAGGCGTGAACCCTTTCGTGTCTTGTCTTGTCTTGTCGTGTCTGGCTTCCGTGTTCTGTCTTGTCTTGACACCTGTAGGCTAGTCCCGTAGTTCATAGCACTCGCTATGACTTCTACTTGTCTTGTTTACTTTTCCTGTTGCGTTTACTTCTGTTGTTAATTACCTCAGCATGTTAATCAACCAGTAAAACGTTGTAAGTAAATGGTACAATTGTAGTTTTGGTCTAATCTTTCTTGTAGACCTGACCTGACGTATAGTTCCTTCTTTTGGTGATGTACGTCAGGGATTGAGCCAGAGTACGTGGAGGAGACTGACCAGCCAGCCGACGTGGAGCCAGAGGACGTCGATCCCGAGTACGACCCCGAGGAGGATCAGAGTTAGAGACTTTTAGTAGCAGATTCCAGAGGCGTTATTATCTTTGTTGGGTGCGTAGCACCTTTTATGTTTCTTTGTCTAGGTTGGGTGCTTGCACCATTAGATTTACTTTTCTGCTGTTGTAGCCCTTCGGGCGTTGTGACTCGCTACTTTGATATGTTGGAATAAAATTTGTGATGTTCTTTCCTTCTTGTACTTTTATTGTTCTGTACTAACACGCAGGGACCTGTACCTTTGCCTTGGTTTCATACAGACGCTTATTGGGTCAGGGCTTTGTAGCCCTGGCCTAAGCGGGCCTAGTCACGCTTCGACTCCGCTGTTTTGGGAAGCAGGGCGTGACAACTGTGTGCGACGGATCACTGACGTACCGATGCAACTGAGATACGTGGAATACGTCGTGAACTCCCACCAAAGATGGTGGCAGAGCAAGGCGGTAGGCCACTGCTCCCACACGCTCCAGCACATCGGAAGGTCCAATGTACCTCAGACTCAGCTTCCCCTTCTTCCCGAAATGAATATCTCCGCGGTTCGGAGAAATCTTCAAGAAGACGTGGTCTCCAGGCTGAAACTCCAAGGGTCTCCTCTTGGCATCCGCCCAATGCTTGAATCGATCCTGTGCAACTCTGAGCTTCTCCTTGATGTCTCTCACGACATCCCCAGCTTCAACTATCATCTCCGGACCCAACAGCTCCCGATCTCCAATGTCATCCCAGCTCAGTGGCGATCGACATTTCCTCCCATATAAGGCAGCAAACGGCGCCATGCCAATGCTCGCCTGGTAGCTGTTGTTATAAGAAAACTCCACCAAATGGAGATGGTCCTCCCAAGATCCCTTCAAATCGAGCGTGCAAGCTCGCAGCATATCCTCTAGAATCTGAATAGTCCTCTCGGACTGGCCATCGGTCTGCGGGTGGTACGCCGTGCTGAAACTCAGACTCGTACCCAAATGCTCCTGCAGACTTCTCCAGAACTGAGATGTGAACCTCGAGTCTCTGTCAGACACGATGCTCACGGGGACTCCGTGTAAGCGTACAATCTCCTGCACGTACACGGTCTACGTCACAACTAACCCAAAGAGGAAAATCAAATAGAAGTAAAAGAAGAAATTTTACCTCTAGATACTTCCTCGCCAAAGCTTCCGTAGACTGGCCCACTCGGAAAGGAATGAAATGCACAGACTTAGTCAACCGATCAACGATCACCCAGACTACGTCGTTCTGTTTCGGGGTCCGAGGTAAACCAGTCACGAAATCCATCGTAATATGTTGCCACTTCCACTCCGGAATAGGAAGCGGTTACAGCAACCCAGCAGTACGATGGTGCTCGGCCTTCACTTGTTGGCATATCAAACACTTGGCAACGCTCCGTGCCACACTCCTCTTCATGCCAATCCACCAGTAATTCAGTCGAAGGTCCTTATATATCTTGGTACCACCAGGATGTATAGAATAAGGCGAGCTATGAACCTCGCTCAAAAGATCCTCCCGAACATCACCCGCAGGTATGCAACGTCTGCTGCCGTACCGCAGCGAACCATCCTCGTGAATCACAAACTCTGCACGTAGTCCAGCTTCAACCTGCCTCCTGATCCTCTGCAACTTCGGATCTCCTGCCTGTGCTACCTTGATCCGATCCACGATCGTGGACTGAATCTGTAAATTCATCAATGAAAGAACCACACCAGGTAGGACGACCTCCAAATCCATCTCCTTCAGTTCCTGTTGAATCCTCCAGTCAGCAGTATGCATCATAGCAGTAGGAAGTCTACTCAAAGCATCCGGCACTACATTCACCTTCCCCGGATGATACTGCAGATCTATCTCATAGTCAGCCATGAGCTCCAACCATCGTCTCCGACGCATGTTGAGCTCCTTCTACGTGAATATGTACTTCAAACTTTTGTGATCGGTGAAAACTTCACGCTCTCACTCAGTAAGAAGTGCCTCCAGATCTTCAATGCAAAGATCACCGCTGCCAACTCCAGATCGTGCGTCGGGTAATTCTTCTCGTGCGTCCTCAGCTGGCGAGAAGCATACGCAATCACATGGCCATGCTGATGCAGAACGCATCCTAGGTCCTTCCCTAATGCATCACAATATACTTCGAAACCTCTGCTTCGATCCGGTACTGCCAAAACCGGTGCTGAGGTCAACCTCGCCTTCAAGATACTGAAAGCCTCCTCACAAGCATCAGACCACTGAAACTCCACATCCTTCCTTGTCAGCTTCGTCATCGGCTCAGCAATCTTCGAGAAATCCTTGATGAACCGCCGATAATAGCCTGCTAAACCAAGGAAACTCCTGATGTCGGACGCTGACCGCGGAGTCGGCCAATCTCGAACTGCTCGGACCTTCTCCGGATATACAGATATGCCATCACCAGACACCAAGTGTCCCAGAAATGCGACTCTGTCCAGCCAGAACTCGCACTTGCCATACTTGGCATACAACTTGTGTCGCCTCAGCGTCTCCAGCACTGTCCTCAGAGGACAGCTGTGCTCCTCCTCAGACTTCGAATAAATAAGAATGTCGTCGATGAAAATCACAACAAACTTATCCAAGAAGTCGTAAAAAATCAAGTTCAAAAGGTTCATGAACACAGCCGGAGCATTGGTCAAGCCGAAGGGCATAACCACGAACTCATAATGTCCGTACTTCGTCCAGAAAGCTGTCTTCGGAATGTCATCCTTCTTCACCTTCAACTGATGGTATCCGCTCCTCAAATCCAACTTCGAGAAAACTCTCGAACCTCCCAGCTGATCAAAAATGTCATCGATGCACGGCAGCGGATACTTGTTCTTCACGGTGACAGCATTCAATCCTCGATAGTCCACGCACATCCTGCAGGACCCATCCTTCTTCTTCACAAACAACACTGGTGCACCCCACGGTGACACACTAGGGTGGATGAAACCCTTCTGCAACAGCTCATCTAGTTGCTTCCGCAGCTCCTCTAGCTCCACGGGAGCCATCCGATACGGCGCCTTTGATATCGGCTGCGCACCCGGCATCAGATCGATACCGAACTCTAAAGCTCTGTCGGGTGGCAGACCCGAGATATCCTCCGGGAAGACGTCGTCAAAGTCTCTGACAACCGCTGGTCGGTCGATCTCCATCTCCATCTGCAACGCTGCTAACACTGGCACCTCCGGCTTGGCCCGAAATCTGATGGGCCCAAGCGACTCGTCTCTGCTGCGGAACTCGAACTCCGGATGGCCTGGAATCCGGAATACCACTCTCTTGTTGTGACAATCGATCGAAGCGTGGAAATCTCCCAGCCAATCGATGCCAAGGAAGACATCGAAATGCGGTAGATCGTGGAAGATGAAATCTGCATATAACTCATGTCCACTGACCACTAGAGGAATCGATTGACATCCCATGTTCACCGTCACCACTCCGTTCCCAGTGGTGATGTCCCAACACTTAGGAAGTGTGTGGGTAGGAATGGATTGCTTTGTTATAAACCTCCGGGATAAGATGCACATGGATGCACCGGAGTCAAACAAAGCCAAAGCAGGGTGAGAGAACACAAGCATGATGCCTAGGGAAAACAAAAGGTCTAATGTCACAACACTACTCTAGCAATCAAACAACCAAGCAACACTAACATAACTAGCAATAAGGTCTAACTATGAAACGAAAAGACTAGGTCAAGGAGTTACCTGTAATAACTCCATCCAGCTCCTCAGTCTCAACAGCAGTCATGGTATAGGCCGGCCTCAGAGGCTGCACTGCTCGCTGGTACATCTGCCGCTGTGGCACCAAGGGTGGTCCACGAACAGCAGGTCCTCTCTGAACTGGGGCAGGCGCCCTCATCTGCAACGGGGCTGGCGCTCCAACAACAGCACTGCAGGCTCTCGGACAATCCTTCGCAGCATGCGAAGCATCTCCACAAAGTAGGCACAGACCCAGCTTCCTCCTATAGTTGGTCTGAACGTGTCCGGGCTTGCCGCAGAAATGGCATGGACCCTTGCTCTACTGCTGCACTGGTGCTCCAGGTCTCTTGAATGGCACAGTCTGGACTGGCCTCATCATTGGCCTGGCAGGTGGTCGGTACTGCTCCATAGGGCGTTTTCCTCTGTCCTCTGGAGTGTCAGGCAGGTGCGAAATCGTCTCATGATTCTTCGCAGCATCTAACACTTCCCACATAGTCGAGAAACTAGTAGAGGACATGGAAGCCTGGACCTTCGGACGAAGCCCCTAACGGAACCGCTCAGCTCGGTTCTCCTCCTTCTTCACCATGTGCGGGGCAAAACGGCTCAGCATCTCGAACCCAGCCTCATACTCATCGATCGTCATGTCCCTCTGCTTCAGATCCACGAATCTGCCCATCAGCTCTCTCCTAGCTGCCTTGGTGAAGTATTTCTCCTTGAACATGTGGCGAAAAGTCTTCCACTCCACAGGATTCTGCAGACGCCTCTCCTCAATACGCCACCAGTTCCGGGCAATCTCAGTCAGCTGCATCTTTGCAATCTCCACCCGAGTCTCATCTGGAATCTTGGCAGCTACTAACTTTTTCTCAGTGCTCTGGATCCACTCATCGGCACCCAGAGGTCCTTCCTTCCCCGAGAAAGTCTTTGGCTGAAGCTCGTTGAACTGCTTCACTCCTGGAGCAGCTCACGGAGCAGGCGGAGGTGGAGGTGGTGCAACAGGTGGGGCCTGGGCAGCACGGTTGGACTGCTGCACGAGCTGATGCTGCACCTCAAGCATCTCTCGCATCACACCAAGGAACTGACAGAACTCTCCGCCATGGTCTTCCTGAATCCCATCTCCAGCGCTCCCCGATCGGGTAGTACGTCGCCCTGCCATCCTATTGACAGAAAGACGTAGGTTAGACTCGTACAATGTTTGAATATCAAAAGTGAATGTCCTTACTCTTACTGTTCTGTACTTGCAGGAAAATTGGGACGTGGACCTGCATGGGCCACCACTAAAACCCGTCACGCACCGCTTCCCAAAACAGCGGATGCGAAGCGTGACTAGGCCCGCTTAGGACAGAGCTAACGAGCCCTGACCCAATAAGCGTCTGTGTGGTACCAAGACAAAGGTACAGGTCCCTGCATGTTAGTACAGAACAATAAAAGTACAAGAAGGAAAGAACATCACATTTTATTCCAACATATCAAAAGTACCAAGTCTCAATGCCCGAAGGGCTACAACAACAGAAAAGGAAATCTAATGGTGCAAGCACCCAACCTAATCAAATAACAAAAGGTGCTACACACCCAACTAAAGTAAATGGATAACTCTGGAACTGCAACGGGAAGCCTATAGCTCTGATCCTCCTCAGGGTCGTACTCAGGATCGACGCTCTCTGGCTCCACGTCAGCTGGAAAGTCAGTCACCTCAACGTACTCTGGCTCGATCCCTGATGTACCGCACCAAAAGAAGGAACTGTACGTCAGGTAAGGTCTACACGAAAAGGTTAGACCAAACTTCAAGTGCACCAATTATTTAACAAACGTTTTACTGGTTGATTAACATGCTGAGGTTACAACAGGCGAACAACGAAAGCACGCGTAGCAGGAAAAGTAAACACGACAAGTAGTGGTCGTAGCGAGGGCTGCCAACTACGGGACTAGCCTATAGGTGTCAAGACAAGACGGAACAAGGAGAGCCAGACAAAACAAGACAAGACACGAAAAGGGTTCACGCCTGTTCGGTTCGAGGGGGATCAGACCCTCTTGCCGCTTGCACGCTCAACCCTACCCCAAAACCCCAAGAATCGTGACAGGACAATGGATCACTTGCTCTAGCTTGACAATTGCCCTTTTGCTCTCTGAGTTGTGTATCAGTACATGGGATCACCTGATCTAGCTTGACAGGTGCCCAATTGCCCATCGGGCTGTGAACTAGTACAAGGGATCACTCGCTCTGGCTTGGCGAGTGCCATATTGCCCAGCGGGCTGTGTAGACGGAACGGGACGAGACACGACAAAACAGGAGGGGTTATACTATGGTGTCCACAACTCACACTTACGCATGTCAATCCTATGATGTCAAAATTGTTGTTGTTGGGCTCAGATTTCGTGGTCAAATCTGAGCCATCAAGGGCGTCCCGAACGCTATCATTTCACGTCCGGTTCTCATGGTTCAAAATGTCTATTCTAGCAAGATTAAGGCCTAAGCATGGCCAAGAACGCAAGTGGTACACTTGCCTACGGTGGCGAATGCGTCGTCTCCCTGATACGTCTCGTCCAAACGTCTCGTCGGCGGAAGAGCGTCTGAAAAATCGTGACACGGCGACGGTGTCAGTTCACGATTCAGAATTCCTATTAGGGTTGTGTCTAGGTTATCGGGACTACCCTATTTATCAAAAATCACATTTTTAATGCATTTAACCTAATCGACGATCTATCCTATGTGCACATGCGTAAAGTCCATTCGTCGATTTCTAAGGTTTGCACAACGTTTTAAAGAGGAGCGGAAAGTAATTTTAATTTGGTTAGGTTGCTGATTTTAAATTAGGGTTTGATTATCTATTGTGTGGGTTACTATGAATTTAGGGGACTAACCTGAAAATGACGGTTGCACGAAGATCCGACGTTAGATCTGGAAAGGTGGAAGCTTTGCGTCGTCCGGAAATTCCTAGGCCGAGGGTAGCGCAGTGAGGAATGTTGATTGTTGATGATGACGTTGGCCTCCGAATGTGATGACGAAGATCTTGGCGTCTCCCGGAGTCGTCATCGCTAGATCTGAGATCGGGCGCCACGCGAGGAGAAGGTGGATCTCGGGAAAGGAAACGAGAAAGCGACCGGAGCTTGGCCGTGGGTCTCAGATCTGGGGGAAGAATTTTGTGGTGGTGGTCGGTTGCGGGGAAGATAGGAGGAGGAGAAGAAACGGGAGAAAGAGACAAGGAGAAAGGAGGAAGAAGGTGAAGAGAAAGGAAGACCTTGATGAAGGTGGGGGCAAAGGAGGAGGAAGGAGAGGCAAGGAAGGAGAAGGAGATGAGTTGGGGAAGCAACCAACTCAGAATAATGAGAAGGAATGAAGAGCAGCCGTGCGTTTAAATAAGAAAACGAAACGGCGGCTAGGTCAAAACTAGGGTTTCGGGGGTCAGTTAGTCGGTCTGAGAAGGGTGGTTGACCGACTAGTTTGAGAACTAGTCGGTCGGTCGTCTAACTGTGACCGACTAGAAAGCAAACAGAGAATAGTGTCGGTACATGGTCGACAGATTTAGTCGGTCTGTGAAGGCTCATCGACCGACTAGTTTGCAACCTAGTCGGTCGGCCAGTGTTCATTGATCGACTAAAGGATAAAAGTGGTCGACAAGAAGTTTTGAAAATTAGTCGGTCTGAGAAGAAAACTTAACCGACTAGTTTGTCAACTAGTTGGTCGGTATTCGTTCTTAAACCGACTAATGATAAACAATAACTCGACTGCATGAAATGATCTCTAACTTAGTCGGTCTGCGAAGAAGTGTTGACCGACTAGTTCGACAACTAGTCGGTCGGTGGATGAACTTAGCCCAACTAAGCGTAAACAGTAACTTAGTGGAAAAATCTGACGAAAACTAGTCGGTCCATGAAGAGTTTCTGACTGACTAGATTGACATCTAGGCGGTCGGTCCTTGTTCTTGAACCGACTAAAATGTACACCAAGTCTCTAAATGAAGCGCGAAGCTTCGAGATGGGTTCTAAGGACCCTAAGATGAGTCTGACTCTAAGATAAGAGCGTCATAAAGCACGCTCAGCTCCAGATAGGGGGAAAGATACGGAAAAGAAAAGAAAGAAGTCGAACAATCACATATATATACAAATAAATATCATCATACAAAAACCAGCCGTTACAGTAATTATCTTAGGACTTTCCTATTGTTTAATATTTTTTTATTTTTAATTGAATAATAACTCATTCCTTGATTGCCACACCTCCAAATATTCTATTAAACCCTAAAATTCAATGCCTAAATTCTTAGTCGTTTTAAAATCCTAATTTAGAAATCATAGGGCTTAATTTTGTGGATTTTAATAACCCACTTATTGAGATACTTGATGCCCCTTTTATTGGTTTTTGTGATACAGCCTAAGAAGAGCATGGGAGTAGAGGAGCAAGGGGCTAAGGATGGAGGCAGTAGCTCAAAGAGGAAGAGGGTGTAGGGATCGTCTAACCCTTGCAATACTAACAACACACACTAGAGTGGGGATGAATAGTGTAATGGCAATAAAATTGTCCAATTAAAATTTAACTAGCAAATGCAGAATTATAAATGCAAGATGAATTAAAAGGCACAATCAATCCAAACGCAAACACAAAGTTTTACCCTGGTTCCCCAAACTTGGGTACATCCAGCCACACCAATATTCACTATATTCCCATACAGAGAAGTGAATACAAATCTCACAAGGAGATACCCCACAAAGAGGATTTATGCCCTACACAAGGACCCAACCAATCCTACACAAGGATCAAGACTCCCACACAGAGAATCACTAACTCCCTTTCAGAGAATTAGGGTTAGTCCTACACTAGGACACAAGAACTCCCACAAAGAGAGTTAATTCCCACAAAGAGAATTCCCTAGTCACACAAAGAGACAACCTCTCACAAAGAGAGAAACTCCCACAAAGAGAGTATCCTAATCCCACAAAGAGAAATAGGAAAAGAAATTACACCCTGTAAAGTAAATACTCTTACCTATGCCTTGAGATGCTTACTCATGAATGAATGCAAGGCATGGAAGAGGATCTCCAAGTGTAGGAATATGCTTGAGAGCACTTGGATGATTTCCCTTGAGCTGGACTTCAATGCATGAAGAGAGATGAATGCTCAATAGAGGGAAATGTGGGAGCTTGAGAGTTGCTTATTGATCTCTTGAGATTTTCTATAGAGTCAAGAGTTATCAAGTGTTGTCAAGAGTTCTCAAGTGATGGCAGCACACTCATATAAATAGGAATCTTATATCAAGACCAAAAACCCAAAGAAACAGCCAAATAAACGAATCTACAACGGCTAGGAACTGGGTGAAAACGACAGGAACAGTCGACTGATGATCATAAGACAGTCGACTGATCAACGGCTAGAAAATATCCAACGGCTATAATCTGAGCCAGGACAGTCGACTGACGAAGTCAATACAGTCGACTGACAAACATGACATGCGCCTGTTAATCCTTCAGCAGACGACTGCTGCAGGGGATGGATCAAAACAGAGAGCTGCACTCTTTCTCCAATTCTTCGCACATGCGACTGATGTTAATACTACAGTCAACTGTCAAATAGTCAGGCGACTGTATATTCTTCATCAGTCGACTACTGTAAAATATGGAGAGAAGACAGAGAGATGCAGTGATTGCACTTACGCTAGACAGGAGACTGTTGGCCAATTTCCAGGTGACTGTAAATATACATGTGACTGTAAACTGATCGTGAGGCGACTGTTCGAAAAGCTCAAGTTTGAGTCAATTGAAATGTTGACTTGAGCTGTGCATATCAGGCGACTGTAGAAGGATCTACAGGCGACTAGAAATCACCCAGTCAGCTGGGTTTCCTTCATCAGGCAACTGACGGAAAGCCAGAGACTCCAAGTGAGTCTTTGGACAGAGTGAACCTATTGGGTTGGATTCTATGATAATCCTAAGGTTCACTAAGATGGTTAAATGCATGTGCATGAATAAGCAAACCATCTAGCAAGGCATTACATTAACCCTAGACTCAAAAGAGAGAGAAATCAATAAAGTAAAGTACATGGATTACAATGCTTTCTTAAGAGTCTAAGTCTTCAATCTTGATGCCTTGATTGCTCTCCACCATCTCCAAGCTTTGGCACTCCTTGAGTCCAAACTTTGGCCCCTCTTCACATGATGTCCATCCTTACACCAAGTGATTAGTCTCCAAGAAAGATATCCTTGAAATAAACTGAGAGACTAAAACATGAGATTCATTAGCAACAACATAATATTGTGATCATCATCAAAATAAGATTGGTATGAAACACCAATACTCAACAATCTCCCCCTTTTTGATGATGACACACATTATGTAAATCATAAAGAATTAAAGCACAATGCTAATGATCTCCCCCTACTTATATGCACCAATTATATAATGAGCTACACAAAGGTAAATACTCATAATACCAATAAAAACATGGTGACATATAATAGGCATGGATTACATAAACCAACTGAAAAGAATAAAAGCATGCAAACATGAATGGTTTATCTAATCCCATGTATCTCTCCCTGTAGAGATATCTCTCCCCATATGCATATGTATATATCTCTCCCCTATAGATATGATCACATAATGCATATATCTCTCCCCCTTGACATCGTCAAAAAGGTGGACATCAAAAATATCCCCCTTTGTCATCTTAACCAAGTGTGACAATATGCAAGAAACGAAAGATATGTATGATACCAAATTTAAAAATTTAGTGTGTATCAATTCACTATCCCATGCTCCCCTAGATCATAGAAATGGTCAACTTTTGACTTCTAGGATCTAATACCAATTAATTAATGGAGCCATTGGCCTAAAAAGTGTATCAAAGCAATAGATAAGGAAAAATCAAGCTTCAAAGATACACAAGGATATTGCCAAATACAATGAGACATGAAACAAGTTGGCAATAAACAAGAGGTTTGGTTTGAGACCCGAAATAACCAAATGTAAATAGTGATCTCAAATAACCTCCGAACGAGAGTTAAAATATGTCTTAAAATAATTTAAACATATAATATATTAACTCCCTATTGACATACACATGGATCAAAAATGCATGCATGTCAATAAACCCCAAGGTCCCCATTTTCATGAAAAGAAATAAATTTGAAAATATTTTCAAAATCATGAAACACACACAATCAATGGATATGCTTAAATAAACATAGAAGCACAATACCCATGTAATTTGCATATGTGTGAGGAACCTAAACATTAGGTAACCAAACCCAAGAGGAGTTTGATTTCCTAACGTAATCACACGAGGTGATGACATCCCTAACTAGAGAGTTGATGTAACTATCTCTCTCTTGCACACTAACCTTAGTGGGAATCCATAATCTCAAGGATTTCCTAGGCAATGGTTTTGCCTTTGCAAGAGGGAAGGATGTGGCATGCTTAGGTGTAGAAACAAATTTCTTAACATGCAAAGAATGAGGATTTTGCTTCTTAGTAAAGAATGAGGATTTTGCCCCTTAGCAAAAAATGAAGATTCTTTATTCTTTCTCATCACCTTGTGATCTACACGCTTCTTATTGGTGTTATTGTTGTACAAGAAAGCATGGTGATTCTTCTTAGGTGCTTTAGCAATATTTCTTGTATTTGCACCATAAGATGAATTAGAGGTGGGGTTGGGAACCACATTTTGAATATAACCCAAGCCTCCTCTATGATTTGCTGGATGTTGTTTTTCCAACAAATCGTGGAGTGAATCCCTAGAATACACAAAGCTTATGAGCTTCCGGGATTCCTCTTCACATTTCAACGTAAGTTGTTGAATGTGAGCATCTAAGCTAAGGTTTTGAGCAATGAGATTTTCATTAGAAAAGCTCCATTCCTTAACTTGAGAGAGAAGTGTGTGTCTCTCACAAGTGTCATACACATGCCTTTCATTATGAATATTTTCACTAGAAGATTCTAAATCATGCACCCTACTCATAGCATTATCAAGTTTAGCTTTCATTTTCTCATATGAGTCGATGCACTTACTTGCCAAATTTGAAGCCACATTTAGGCGGTATTCAAGCTCCTCATAGGATGGCTTTTCCTCCTCGGCTTCCTCATCACTATCCTCCTCGCTTGAGCTTGACGAAGACTCTTCCCCATTAGCCATAAAGCAACTTTCTTCTTTGGAGTTGAGCCATGTGTCTATTTCTTCATCGCTAGTGTTAGATGAAGTTGATGAAGAATCATCAAAGGAAATGAAACACCTGAGATCATGCTCCTTGTCATCCTCTTCTTCATCATTAGATGTGTCCCCATCGGAATCATCAAATGTGACGATAAGTCCCTTCTTTTGGTTCTTGACCTTGGACTTGGCTTTTCAATGTTTCTTCCCTTTACCCTTACCGGTATCTATGTTGAGTTTGGAAGGGAATTCGGTAGCCATATGACCCATTCCACTGCAGTTGAAACAAACCAACTTGTTAGACTGTGAGACAAACTTTGATGAAGACATACCTTGATTTTCCTTGAGAAATGCCTTGAAATTCTTGAATTGCTTGGCAAGCTCGATGTAGTCATCGTCACTAAGAACTTCTTCTTCATCACTTGGAGCCTTCTTTTTCCACTTGAAAGACTCCTTCTCACCATGCAGAGCAACGCCCTTTTTCTTCTCGGGCTTGGTTGACTGAATCTCTTCCTTATGTTGAAGTAGTACTTCATAAGAGATCTCCAATGTATGCCAAATACTATTGGCCAATTTGCACATGGAGATGCGATCGAACTCATCCGGAGCGAGGGCGCAATGGAGAACACACATAGCCCTAGCAATGACTTTGATCAAGCCCTTCTCTGCTTTAGTTCTTAAGGCCGCGGGTGAAGTAGGCTCCTCTAAAGGTGACTCTGTTATGTCCCAAAGGTCATGACTCTTCAAGTAGACCATCATCCTGATCTTCCAATTCGGGTAGTTGGTTCCGTTGAAGAGCGGGAATCGAACGGTAGAAAGACCTTCTTCATGAGGCGTGGAAGTAGCGTTGAATGCCATCGTTGTAGTAAGCTTTAACCTCGCTCTGATACCAATTGTAGGGATCGTCTAACCCTTGCAATACTAACAACACACACTAGAGGGGGGTGAATAGTGTAATGGCAATAAAATTGTCCAATTAAAATTTAACTTGCAAATGCAGAGTTATAAATGCAAGAGGAATTAAAAGGCAAAATCAATCCAAACGCAAACACAAAGTTTTACCATGGTTCCCCAAACTTGGGTACATCCAGCCACACCAATATTCACTATATTCCGATACAGAGAAGTGAATACAAATCTCACAAGGAGATACCCCACAAAGAGAATTTATGCCCTACACAAGGACCCAACCAATCCTACACAAAGATCAAGACTCCCACACAGAGAATCACTAACTCCCACTCAGAGAATTAGGGTTAGTCCTACACTAGGACACAAGAACTCCCACAAAGAGAGTTAATTCCCACAAAGAGAATTCCCTAGTCCCACAAAGAGACAACCTCTCACAAAGAGAGAAACTCCCACAAAGAGAGTATCCTAATCCCACAAAGAGAAATAGGAAAACAAATTACACCCTGTAAAGTAAATACTCTTACCTATGCCTTGAGATGCTTACTCATGAATGAATGCAAGGCATGGAAGAGGATCTCCAAGTGTTGGAATATGCTTGAGAGCACTTGGATGATTTCCCTTGAGCTGAAATTCAATGCATGAAGAGAGATGAATGCTCAATAGAGGGAAATGTGGGAGCTTGAGAGTTGCTTATTGATCTCTTGAGATTTTCTATAGAGTCAATAGTTATCAAGTGTTGTCAAGAGTTCTCAAGTGATGGCAGCACACTCATATATATAGGAATCCTATATCAAGCCCAAAAACCCAAAGAAACAGCCAAATAAACGAATCTGCAACGGCTAGAAACTGGGTGAAAACGACAAGAACAGTCGACTGATGATCATAAGACATTCGACTGATCAACGGCTAGAAAATATCCAACGGCTATAATCTGAGCCAGGACAGTCGATTGACGAAGTCAATACAGTCGACTGAGAAACAGGACATGCGCCTATTAATCCTTCAACAGACGACTGCTGTAGGGGATGGATCAAAACAGAGAGCTGCACTCTTTCTCCAATTCTTCGCACAGGCGACTGATGTTAATACTACAGTCAACTGTCAAATAGTCAGGCGACTGTATATTCTTCATCAGTCGACTACTGTAAAATATGGAGAGAAGACAGAGAGATGCAATGATTGCACTTATGCTACACAGGAGACTGTTGGCCAATTTCCAGGTGACTGTAAATATACATGCGACTGTAAACTGATCGTCAGGCGACTGTTTGAAAAGCTCAAGTTTGTGTCAATTGAAATGTTGACTTGAGCTGTGCATATCAGGTGACTGTAGAAGGATCTACAGGCGACTGGAAATCACCCAGTCGGCTGTGTTTCCTTCATCAGGCGACTGACGGAAAGCCAGAGACTCCAAGTGAGTCTTTGGACAGAGTGAACCTATTGGGTTGGATTCTATGATAATCCTAAGGTTCACTAAGATGGTTAAATGCATGTGCATGAATAAGCAAACCATCTAGCAAGGCATTACATTAACCCTAGACTCAAAAGAGAGAGAAAGCAATAAAGTAAATTACATGGATTACAATGCTTTCTTAAGAGTCTAAGTCTTCAATCTTGATGTCTTGATTTCTCTCCACCATCTCCAAGCTTTGGCACTCCTTGAGTCCAAACTTTGGCCCCTCTTCACATGATGTCCATCCTTACACCAAGTGATTAGTCTCCAAGAAAGATATCCTTGAAATAAACTGAGAGACTATAACATGAGATTCATTAGCAACAACATAATGTTGTGATCATCATCAAAATAAGATTGGTATGAAACACCAACACTCAACAGAGGGAGAAGAGAAGCTTGAGCAAGAGTCTAAGGGAGGAGAAACTAAGTCATGAGGGAAATGAGGTAGTGGCCAAGACAAAAAACCACGCGGTCGTATGTGTTTAAATCATACGGCCGTTTGGATTACATAATGCCCTCCTCAAGGCTAGAAAAATCCACGCGACCTTTTGGATTAATCCAAACGGCCGCAAATCTCTCGGGAATTTTTGAAGAAATGAAGAGGGTTCTGTACGAACTACATGGCTGTTTCAATTTATTGAAACAGCCGCATCGATTTCCCTCAAACCCTACTTTCACGAGACCATTTGGAATTTTTTCAAACGGTCGTGTCAATAACTTTGCTTCCCTACTCAAATCCAAACCCACATGACTGTATAAATTTATCTTCCAACGGTAGTATCACTCACCCACCCCTCATACTACAAAAGCCAACCCATATACGGTCGAATCGACCGCTCAAAATTTTCGACGCCGTTTCAAACTCTCATTTCCGAGCTCTTCGAAAAAGAACCCACCCCCCCAACTTCGACGGTCCTCTCTCCCAAACAACCTCCCCCCATCTCCTCCACTATCAAGACATCCCTCACCCCCAATCTCGCAACCCAAATAAGCCGCTGCAAGGAAGCTCATCGATGCAGTTTGAAGCTAGGGCTTGAATCGAAACGTTCGGTAGCTAGAAGGAGCGATCTGAGCCTAATTAGTGTGGAGTAGCATCGGCTATTGAAAAATTTCTTGGGTAATCTCTCCCCTTTGATTCAGGATTTTTAGATTCTATTTGATCTTCACTCCATTCACTTAGGGTTTTGTGGTTATGGTTTCTTCACATTTGGGATGCCGTTCACATCACCCCTCACGCAGCAGCACCAAACCCTAACACACTCACACACCCACTACTCACATTCCACACTATCTCTCACGTCACATCACGCACCCTTCACTACACACTTACACTGAATTAAACCACTGCACATTACCACCCACACTGCATACACTTCTCACCTTCACTCACCATTTCACTCACGCACACACTTGCATCTCACCTACACTCACATTTCACACTACACACACATCATGCCACCACGCATGAAACACCCATGCCCTCCACCCCACGACTCCCAACTAGGGAGGTCTACACGTCAGCACACATCTGACCGACCCTACATGTCTGCACAGCCTCCATCACCACCTCCTTTGACCCCACCATAGATAGATACTCTGAGGATCACATTCACTTCTGAGGCCCAAAGGGATTTTTTTCCACCCTAGCTCGATGGACTTTTCTCACCACGAAGTTCGCGAGCATTCCTGCTCTCGATACTTTAGGAGCCGCCAAGGGTGTTAGACGTTTATATACCAATCTAGGGTGGAATGATTTCCTCGGATTTAGAGCCCCTATATATCAGAGACTTACACTTGAGTTTCTCAGCTCCCTGAAGATAGTTGGCTCTAGTATAGAGTTCATGGTATTAGAAACTGATTATACACTCTCTTTTGATGCCCTGGACGCTATTTTCCATTGAACTGTCGCCACAGCAGACGCCATGACCCCCTGTAGTAGCTCCCACCCTACTTCCTTTGATTTCTCCTGGTTTTAGAATTTGATCACTGGGTTGGGAGTCTTCCGTCGCACCGCGGGAAAGGCATCATGCATCATTCACCCATCCTTGCGCCTTGCCTACCACATCCTAGCAAGCAGGAAGAGACTGGGACGATCACATGACTTGAGCTCCTCTTTTTATAGGTCATGACACAACATGTAGTCCTCCGTCCCATGGAGGGTGCTACTGCTGCAGTCAGGGCCCCACATAGACTTTTCCATGCAGGCTCATGGTTATCACATAGGCTCTTGAGAATTGCCACGTCCTCCACGGGCAAGATCTGTTGTGACGGTCTCATTTCCATTAAAGCATGCGAGCCTCCTGTCTCCCTTGAGATGGATGATAGTATTGACCCTATCTGTGGCCTTACCTCTTTGGATCTCTCAGTTCTTGCACACATGCATATGATTAAAATGAACTTGAGAGATCAGATCGTATGGATTTATGGGCCATAGTGTGCTCCTTACACTATCTTACCAAACCCCTTGTGCAGAGAGGTCACTGGGCTTACGTAGTGGACATTCCCACCTGACCATATCTTTACTATCCCTATGTAGCCACAGCCCCAGCCTGAGCCACAGTGATCCACATCCACCCCACACACCACTATCTCCACGACCACCGAGGATCCCAAAGCCACACATATTACAATTATCACCGACGGCTCTGGACCCTCAGGTCCCCCTCCTCCTCTTGATGATCACGCATGTATTGATATTTTAGAGGGGGTGGCTCGGGATTTCAAGCACCGTATGGATGCATTTGAGGCAACACAGAGCCAGATCTTGAGATACGTCTCCGACATCCATCAGCACTTTTCCCACCACCACCAATACCTCCTCTACCTCCACCTATTGCTGGCACTTCTAGTTCTCCTCCACCTTCCTCTACACCCACCGAGCATGCACCCTAGCTACATGTTAGCTTAGGGGAGACCCTCATCCTTTTTACCCCCCCCCCCCCACTTTTAATATCCTCACACTTCATTAATTATTTTGCATTGAGGACATTGTATATTTTAGCTTGGGGGAGTAGCGTTTACACTTTCTCTTTCTGTTTTTGTTTTACCTTTTTCCACCTCCACCTCTATGTTTATATCCATTTGTATATATCGTGTTTTCTATTTTATTTTTTCTTTCATTTCCATGCTTTATACATCATATTTCATCTTCTTTTATTTTTCTTTTTATTCCATGCTCATGCATCATGTTTCCCTTCTCTTTATGCATAAAAAAAATCATAAACCAAAAAATTATTCGCATTGCATCATGCATCATGCATTACACATGCATCATTTGTATATACATCTTTTGAGAGATTTCTGAAATCAAGCTACATATGCGTGGTCTTCAATTAGGATTTCATTTTCTATCTTTTACGCTCGATTTCCTCGATATCGGTTTGACTATAAAACTAGGACAGGTTTTTAGTCTCAGATCCCTTTTAATATGCCTGTTATGATCCCTCTCATATTCTCTGGGATAGGAATACTTAAAACCGACCTAGGTCCCTTAGAGATCCACTTTATGCATGGCCCGTAGAATTGATAGTCGAATATAATGGTTTATAACCCATCGAAAAATGGATAACAACATATTAACGAGTACTGAGGAGTGACATCACCTTACTTATTCATGCTTTCCAATTCAAAAAAATGTAAAAAAATTTGTATATTTGAGAAAAAGAATAAAGCATGCACTGTTCCCCGAGCGAAACTGAGTAACCGGATCCCCACGATAGAAACCGTCGGGTCCTCGCGGTAAAAGGTTTAGCTTGGTGAGTGCATGAGAATAATAATTATGATTGGTTGGAGCTAGTCGGTCTGAGAGGTCCTTCTTGGCCAGATGCCCAATGGTCGTCTGACCTGGGAGTCATCGACCCAACGCTCCTTACACGAACCAATTAGAATCCAAATAAAAAGAAATGAAAAAAAGACAGAAAAAGAGAAAAGATTTGGGAGCATGAATAGATTGTTGCTTTCACGAGTCATGGAAAGTTGAGGTGTTATGAGGCCATTTCCTCAATGGACCAATAATCCGTTATCTCAGATTTATCACTTCTTCGACCATTGCATAGCTTTGATCCCTTTGTTTTTGGCCTGAGGACGGGTTAGAGGAAACATCCTAGGTTTTGAGCTTGATCATGGCGTAATATATTATTTGACTATTCGAGCTAAAAACCATATCCTATGGTTATATTCTCACCGATAGAGAGGAGTTGGAATTTTAGATTTCCATAAATTTGAAACTCCTATTTGTCCACGTATATATGCTCGATTTAATAAATTTCTCGAAACTCATATCATCATTTGCATGCTTGATTGCATACCCCATTCTTTACTCTTTCTTCATCTTCCTCGAGGATGAGGAAGGGTTTAGTGACGTGCGTTTATATTTCATATATTCACGCACGTTTTCTTTTGTGTTTCTCCGTGTTTTTCCGCCGTCTCTTATTCGTTTTCGTGTATTTTCCCGTTTTCTTTCACTTTTCTTTGTGTATCCATGATTGCAGGGGATTGACCATGTAGGGGACGTTTAACGATGATATCCCAAGTCCCCGGAGCAACGGGAGAAGTCACGCGTGATCCAGGGGTCAAACGCCAAAGAATTCATCTTTCAGCCCCTCACCCGGTCGGTTGGCCATCTCCAACCGATCGGGTGATGCACGCGTGCACCACCCGGTCTCTGCCGCAGCTCACAAAGAAGTCACCCGACCGGTTCGCAGACCGGTTCAGCGGGGGCTGTTCTCTGTTTTCTCGAAGCAAAACGCCAACCGATCGGGTGACTCTCACCCGATCGGTTCATCTGTAGCTGAAGAAGAAGAGCTGAAGACACGGACGTCGAACCGATCGATTCACCCGACTGCTCCAAGATCCAACCGGTCACTGGTGGGACCGGAAAGGTGCTCTCTCTCAAGTGCAAGAGTCCGTACAAGTAGTAAAACCTGGGAGTCCAGGTGTCGAATCCACGGGAAGAAATCTGCTGCAACCACAATTCAAATCAAATAGAAATCTATCGGAAAGAAACTAAACACTTTAGGTGGTGATGTGAAAGGTGATGAACGAAGAAATACGTATAAGAAAATATATATAAAAAGTATGCACATGGTATGGGTTCGTTAGGGTCAACGATTCGGTTGAATTAGGTTGATAGGTATAACGCAATGAATTCTCCTTTTGGGAGCAATTCACCGGAAATACCTAATATAACTCAATGAATTCTCCTTTTGGGAGCAATTCACCGGAAGATGCCCTTTTGGGGGTTCAAACACAAAATTCAAAAAGATCGTCGCTAAGATTATAATACGATATGAAACTCTCTTTTGGAGAGATCAGAACTACAAGATGAAACTCCCTTTTGGGGAGATCAAAACTCACCCTTTTGGGGCGATCATCAACTTAATTAATTCTTTTGGAATCTAACAAAGTCGATTTACGAACAACGATTACAATTTTAGCGACGTTTTAACGATTAAGCATATGGAATACAACCAAACTAACACAAATCATAGCCCCTAACTACTCCAAACCATGCACAATAACAATTTAGCTACTCATAATATCAGAATAAACAATTCTCAGATCAGAATTCATAGGTTTAATAGCAAAATACGGAAGTTTAGAGGCAAAATACAAGCTAAAACACCCAAATACAAGCTAAAGTTGAAGAGAATATCACCAAATCTCTCTGAAAAGTCTTCAAAACTCTCTGGAAATTAGAAACAAGCCTCTGGAATTTTACAGAATTTTTCAGGGGGAAAATACGGCTCCTGGAGCCTCCAATACGCCCAAAATACGCCCCAATCTGCTTGAATACGCCCAAAACCCCTAAAATACCTTATATAGAGGCATTGCGGGTTTGGGTTGTGTTATCTGGTTCAAAACCCGCTTAAAACCCAAACCCGCTAACCGCATCAAATCTCAGCCGCTGGATCTCGGCGCGATCGCCTCTAAGCGCGCCACGTGTGCTTTAAAAAGTGTGCACGCCCGCTCCGCTCTCGCATCCGCTTCGCTGATGAGGAGGAATGTCGACCGCCCGATCAAGATCGAGCGGTCTGGATTGAGCCGCGTCATCGCCCGCAAATTCGAATTCGAATCGAATTCGAATTTGGTCTGCGCCGTCCGATCGGATATCGACGGTTCACAATAAGCCATGTGTCCCCTTTTTCTGTTGCCATCGTTTCGAGCGGGCGGATTTCAGACCGTTCGATCGAAATCGAACGGTCGAAACGATGCCGCGTCGTCGCTTGTTCTGGGGCGTTGATTCGAGCGGGGCGCCGTTAGGATGATGCCGCGTGGCGCGCCAAGATTCGTGCCGGCGTATTTTAATCGTATTTCTTCCGTATTTCTTCAATTAAATGGTATTCTGCATTCAAAAATACACAGTAATTAGCACAGATCTCAGAAAAATACAAATAAATAGTCGTTGGAATCGTGACATTGAGACGATGCTAGGAAAAATATAAAAAGTGCAGAAATATGTCGTTAAATGCTGTTTTGTGCTCAAATAGTGTGTTTTCTCTAATAAATAAATGTGTAGAAAATACATATGAATTAGAGAACAATGTAGCATCACATGAGCACAAAATAGGGCTAAATGGGGGGTTAAATATGTAATATTGAACCCGAATCACACCCCCCAACTAGCGATTTGCTAGTCTCTAGCAAAAAGAGCGATAAATACGGATTATTAATAAAACAATAGGTTCTTTCAAATTGCTCATTGCATGGCTCAATAATACGCATTCCAACATGGTCTTGACCATCAATATACACAATCCATGACCAAGATCAATCACACGATATTTTCTCTAATTTAATTTGAATAAAAATCATACAAGCATCGTTTTGCGCAAGCGAAAGTATAACACGTCGTTATATCCTAGTTTTCTTGTTTCCAAGGAATTGGCCTATCAAAATAATCATTCAAGACATGGGTATTGAAGTTGCTTAGTATATTCACCATTCTTTTATTTTATTCGTTCCGCGTAACGCGCATCAAGCAACATTCGCAGAAAAAAAGTATAACTTGGATCGCTCCATCAAATGAGTGAGTTTCCGGTCAATGGCTCCCAAATCAGACGATCATAGGGCATTAGGCCAAGAAGGACCCCTCGGACTGTACTACTCGAGCCAACCAAGTTACGTATTAGTGACATACTTATTCATTCATTTTTCATCATTTTTTTCATTTCATTTTCTTTTCTTTCTTTTCTTTCTTTTCTTTCTTTGTAAGCAACTCAAAACCCATCAACATGAATATAAACATTAGTAACCAAGGCCAAATTCCTCTTTAACTTGAAGACTAATCTTAAAAATCGTGTATACTTAAGCTCTTTCATCACATTAGCATGCATGGAATCAATTCAAACTATTTCGAGATATTAA
The DNA here is from genome assembly GCA_030789695.1 of Scilla litardierei. NCBI lineage: Eukaryota > Viridiplantae > Streptophyta > Magnoliopsida > Asparagales > Asparagaceae > Scilla > Scilla litardierei. The sequence continues at coordinate 451,831,003 of CM061142.1, forward strand.
TCGTGGAAATTGAAAATTTTCATGAATAGCATATTAACGGTAATTCCATGAAGGAAAAATAATCAACTCAAGCCATAAAAATTTTTAGAACTCAATTAACGTATAATCATCCGCATTTGAGGCATATGAAGGAGTTTTTAAATGATGAGATTTGGTGATTTATTCTTCTCAAAAAAAAATCCTAAGGTCTCATACACACCCCCCAACTAAAGATGGACATTGTCCTCAATGTTGGAAGAGGTACGAGTTTATTCAAGCAAGCAACCTAGAAAGCATATAAAAACTACACTACTGGAAAGAACACACCGTGATCAAATGGCGGATCCCGAATCTTTGATGGTGGAGGAAGTTGTTCAATTTGCTCTTTGCGCTCCTCGGCGATTATTCTTCCTCCAGAAACTAATTTGGACCCCAGCAACACAACCCCAAGCATCTCTATAAGCTGTTTGCCAATGTCCTGCGAGAGATGAGTTATGTCAGTCCAAATTAATTTAAAATTCTTCGAAATAAAATTATTCCAAACGTAGTCATCAAAATAAGTGAAATGAATTAAAGCAAGTTGACGACTACTCCCTGAAAGATTTGCACTACTCTCTGTACGATGCTCGTTCATTGTGGAGAGGGGTAAATGATTTTGGGACAAAACCGGAGGAGGGCATGGTTCTGACTCCATGGCGATAATCTCAAAACCCTTTTCCCTAGCTGTTTCCTCCTCTCGTTCATCCAAAATTGCTAGTTCGTCCTCTCTTTCGCACACACTTTTTGCCATGTATATATTTTTATTCATGTCCTCGCTCGGTATTCCTGCAATAGAAGATGAACTCGTATTAGATTCTTGAAATCGAGTTTCAAAAACATTACCTTCTTCTAGGCAAGCGGAAATCAAATTAAGATTTTCAATGGAATTTTGAATTTGCCGACTCCGAGCAAGGAAATTCTCCTGGAATTGATGGGATGTGGCCTCCTGTGTCTGAATAGTCTGGTAAGCTTCCTCTTTCAAGGATTGCAAAGGTACGTCTACGCTTTGCTCTTCTTGATCGAGGCACGAAGGCTCCGTTGAATCGCTCTCTGAAGTCTCTTCCACGGTTTCTTCGTTTTCTTGCAGAGACTCCATGTATTCCCACGCCACTGTCGGCGTCATGCCTCCCAAAAATTCCTGCAGCTGCGGTTGTAGTCCATCTAGGAAGAACGCCATAAGCTCTTCATTTGTGTACCCATGCTGCGGATAGCTCGATATAATGTCTGTGAACCTCCTCCAGGCCTGAAAGAAAGTTTCACAGTCAGTTTGATTAAAATTAACAATTTTGAGCTTCTCCATTCTATGTTTGTGTGCATTAGCATATCGTGCATCATTAAGATTGTTTGTGCAATAGAAGTTCATGTATTCCATTTTTTTAAAATTAGAATAAAATAATAAAAAAAGGAGTTTATGTACAGTAAAGTGGAAAGATCTCACCGAAGGTCCTCTGAATGAAATAAACCGTAGTCACAAACCATTCCTCCCCGGCAACGGCGCCAAAAACTTGGTGGGACCGGAAAGGTGCTCTCTCTCAAGTGCAAGAGTCCGTACAAGTAGTAAAACCTGGGAGTCCAGGTGTCGAATCCACGGGAAGAAATCTGCTGCAACCACAATTCAAATCAAATAGAAATCTATCGGAAAGAAACTAAACACTTTAGGTGGTGATGTGAAAGGTGATGAACGAAGAAATACGTATAAGAAAATATATATAAAAAGTATGCACATGGTATGGGTTCGTTAGGGTCAACGATTCGGTTGAATTAGGTTGATAGGTATAACGCAATGAATTCTCCTTTTGGGAGCAATTCACCGGAAATACCTAATATAACTCAATGAATTCTCCTTTTGGGAGCAATTCACCGGAAGATGCCCTTTTGGGGGTTCAAACACAAAATTCAAAAAGATCGTCGCTAAGATTATAATACGATATGAAACTCTCTTTTGGAGAGATCAGAACTACAAGATGAAACTCCCTTTTGGGGAGATCAAAACTCACCCTTTTGGGGCGATCATCAACTTAATTAATTCTTTTGGAATCTAACAAAGTCGATTTACGAACAACGATTACAATTTTAGCGACGTTTTAACGATTAAGCATATGGAATACAACCAAACTAACACAAATCATAGCCCCTAACTACTCCAAACCATGCACAATAACAATTTAGCTACTCATAATATCAGAATAAACAATTCTCAGATCAGAATTCATAGGTTTAATAGCAAAATACGGAAGTTTAGAGGCAAAATACAAGCTAAAACACCCAAATACAAGCTAAAGTTGAAGAGAATATCACCAAATCTCTCTGAAAAGTCTTCAAAACTCTCTGGAAATTAGAAACAAGCCTCTGGAATTTTACAGAATTTTTCAGGGGGAAAATACGGCTCCTGGAGCCTCCAATACGCCCAAAATACGCCCCAATCTGCTTGAATACGCCCAAAACCCCTAAAATACCTTATATAGAGGCATTGCGGGTTTGGGTTGTGTTATCTGGTTCAAAACCCGCTTAAAACCCAAACCCGCTAACCGCATCAAATCTCAGCCGCTGGATCTCGGCGCGATCGCCTCTAAGCGCGCCACGTGTGCTTTAAAAAGTGTGCACGCCCGCTCCGCTCTCGCATCCGCTTCGCTGATGAGGAGGAATGTCGACCGCCCGATCAAGATCGAGCGGTCTGGATTGAGCCGCGTCATCGCCCGCAAATTCGAATTCGAATCGAATTCGAATTTGGTCTGCGCCGTCCGATCGGATATCGACGGTTCACAATAAGCCACGTGTCCCCTTTTTCTGTTGCCATCGTTTCGAGCGGGCGGATTTCAGACCGTTCGATCGAAATCGAACGGTCGAAACGATGCCGCGTCGCCGCTTGTTCTGGGGCGTTGATTCGAGCGGGGCGCCGTTAGGATGATGCCGCGTGGCGCGCCAAGATTCGTGCCGGCGTATTTTAATCGTATTTCTTCCGTATTTCTTCAATTAAATGGTATTCTGCATTCAAAAATACACAGTAATTAGCACAGATCTCAGAAAAATACAAATAAATAGTCGTTGGAATCGTGACATTGAGACGATGCTAGGAAAAATATAAGAAGTGCAGAAATATGTCGTTAAATGCTGTTTTGTGCTCAAATAGTGTGTTTTCTCTAATAAATAAATGTGTAGAAAATACATATGAATTAGAGAACAATGTAGCATCACATGAGCACAAAATAGGGCTAAATGGGGGGTTAAATATGTAATATTGAACCCGAATCAGTCACTCAAGAACTCACCCGACCGGTTCATGTGATCGGGTGAAAGCTCGTCGTTTTCTGTTATTAATTTGTAACGGATCAACCGATCGGTTGACTTGTCAACCGATCGGTTGATGCGACGGTCTATAAATAGAACCCCTAGGGTTCCAGAAAGGAGAGCTGTTCTTTTTTCTACTGTTTTATTTCCTTGTGACGGCTGTAATTGTTACTCTTTTGTAAGTTTTCAGATCTTTCTAAAATTTTAGTATTGTCTTTATTACTCCATTACTTCCGCATTGCAATTGTCCGATTATGATTTCAACGGTTAAATTTCATTTAGATCGCTTTTTCATGAATTTTTGTGAGTAGTTCCCAAATCTGGGATTTTGGTGGAAACCCCTTCGGGGGCTCTTCCCGATGTGTCCATAGGGTTAGGAAATCGATATGGAGTAGGAATCTAACGGTTACGCGGGGTGTTTCATTGTCATCGGCGGGAAAAAGACCGCCTTTGACCGTTGGGCCAAGGGGGAATAACCTTGGCGGTTGTCTCCCTAGCCATAGCTCACGCCCTTAGCATAGACGCCGAATCCTAGCACGCGGGAGCGGCAGGATGAGACGTTGGGAGATATCGTTGTGGGCTTAGTGCTCCCGGGATCGATCAGTGTTAATGGACACGGGAGTGCCCACTGATCGAATCCGAGAAGTCCGGTGTATCATCCTGGGCACCGACCGGAATATCGGACCCATGGGACGCCGGTACCACTTTCAGAGGCAACGTCTCACCATTAGACCCTAATCCCGATCGCTATCCATACCCGTAGGCCGTATCGGCGAGAGTCTCTCGTCGGGTTGGAAACCAAAGTCCCGGGTTTTCTTTCTTGTTGTTCATACCCTTTTATTTCCTTTCGTGACAACCATTCACCGATTTAGGCTAGCTCGCCCCCTCGGGGTGATTTAGGTCCTACCTGACCCAAGCACAACCTCGCCTCCCTGAGTTCGATATTCCCGCACCCTACACTAACCGTGAAACTTGCGGTAAACGACACCGCGCCGCCGCGCCGCAAGCGGGGCGTCGGTCAAGTTTATGGCGCCGTTGCCGGGGAGGAAACATGCTTGTTATTTTAGGATCTCTTGAACCCTCGTGTCTAGCTCACATCCCTACCTCGCGATAATTTTTGCACTCTCTACACTTTTAGATTTCACTTGGATATACTGTGGATAGTAATTGTATAGAGCTGACTGACTGGATCACCGTGCTTCCATCGCAACTTGCGGTTCCCGTTTATGCAATCTGTGCTTTTGACGTGTTTGCCACTTGTGCAGTTCTCTCTCTCTCCTTTCGTATAAGATCCCGGCCCCACGGCAAAGATGTTGCATGCAGTTTTAGGAGACATCTGGGATCACTCTCACCATATCCGTTGTTTGGCGCAGAGCTTAGCAGAATCACTGAACACTTCGAATATACTATCCCTCCTGTCTGCCGCCGTGGAAGGCCAGAGATATCGAGATGCGCAGGAGCACCTTGCCATGGCAACTCCCTTTCCCCACGGAGAAGTGGCGTATATCGACAACCATGGTCTCGAATGTAGTGAAGAAGAGTTAACCGCAGAGTTGTGTCAGGAGAGCCACCCGACCAAGTTTGGAGGCAACGCTTAACATGAATCAATCTATTCCTTGCAGACTTCTATTGAGCGTCCCCGGTCTTTGGACAATGGAGAAGCTGGAAACGGTTGCGGAGAATCGTCGATGACTGAAACCTGTTTTCACCTACAAGCCTTCTTCCCGGATAATTATGATGAGCTCGGAAGAGACCCGGTGCATCCCTCGATCGTTCCCACTATACCCTGCGAAATTTCGCCGTGCGGAGCCACGGCCGAGGATGAGATTCCGGATGCTGGCTTCAGTGAAATCCACGAAGAACTCCTTTCCCTTGAGGATGCGCAGCTTGAAAAGTATGCGTCAGGGCCCCAAGAAGTTGAGATGAAGGAATTACCGCCGGGGCTTAAATATGAATATTTGGGAGCAGGCTCGACCCTTCCGGTTATAGTCAATTCTTCACTACCCGAAGACCAAATGACCAAACTTCTTGGAGTTCTAAAAAGGTTTAAAGGAGTTTTCGGATATGCAATTGAGGATTTAAAAGGGGTTAACTTAGGCCTCTGCTTACACAGAATTCTGCTTGAAGATGAGCAAGCCTCCTCGATTGAGCCACAGCGGAGGTTAAATCCCATAATGATGGAAGTTGTGAAGAAAGAGATTGTTAGGCTTCTACATGCCGGTATTATATACCCTATCTCTGATAGTCGCTGGGTTAGCCCGGTGCACGTTGTACCCAAGAAAGGGGGGATGACGGTGGTTCGCAATGAAAAGAACGAGCTTGTACCAACGAGGACCGTCACGGGGTACAGGATGTGCATTGACTATAGAAGGCTGAACAAGGCTACAAGGAAGGATCATTACCCCCTCCCCTTTATTGACCAGATGCTCGAGAGGTTGGCGAAGCATAATTATTTCTGTTTCATGGACGGGTATTCAGGATTTCTTCAAATCCCTATTCATAACGATGACCAGGAGAAGACGACTTTCACTTGCCCGTTCGGGACGTATGCCTATAGAAGAATGCCGTTCGGACTTTGTAACGCCCCTGCTACATTCCAAAGACTCATGTCCGCTATCTTCTCCGACTACTCCCAAGACATCATGGAGGTTTTCATGGACGACTTCTCAGTCTACGGAACTAAATTTGACTCGTGCCTCAGTAATCTCACTAAGGTCCTGGAGAGATGTCAGGAAAAGGGACTAGTCCTAAACTGGGAGAAGTGTCACTTCATGGTCCAAGAGGGAGTTGTGCTGGGACACATCATCTCTTCGAGGGGAATCGAGGTTGATAAGGCTAAAGTCGAAGTGATTGAAAAGCTTCCACCACCGCACAATCTTCGAGGAGTCCGTGGTTTCTTAGGACACGCGGGATTTTATCGCCGCTTCATAAAAGACTTCTCGAAGATTTCCAGGCCTCTGACCCAGCTCCTCGTGAAGGACGCACCTTTCGTCTTCAGCGAGGAGTGTATGGAGGCCTTCCGCACTTTGAAGCAAGCATTGATTTCCGCACCCATAATACAGCCACCAAACTGGAAACTCCCCTTTGAGCTGATGTGTGACGCTAGTGATTATGCGGTTGGTGCCGTCCTAGGGCAAAGGAAAGATAAAAATCTTCATGTCATATATTATACGAGCAAAACCCTTGATGCCGCCCAAAGAAATTATACTACCACGGAAAAGGAATTGCTCGCGGTGATCTACGCCATGGATAAGTTCCGACAATATCTCGTTGGCGCCAAGGTGATCGTACACACGGATCACGCGGCTCTTAAATACCTATTGAACAAGAAAGAAGCTAAGCCACGACTCATTAGATGGATTCTCCTCCTCCAGGAGTTTGACCTGGAAATCAGAGACAAGAAGGGGGTGGAGAATGTTGTTGCCGATCACCTGTCCAGGATGCCCACTCTCGATTTAAATGCTACACCGATCGATGATTCACTCCCTGACGAGCATCTCTTCTCTGTCTCTTCCTCCTGGACCCCCTGGTACGCCGACATCGCAAATTATCTGGCTTGCGCCATCGTTCCCCACAATGTGAGCTTTCAGCAGAAGAAGAAATTTTTCCATGAGGTCCGCAAATTCTATTGGGATGACCCCCACCTATATAAAACCTGCAATGATGGGGTGATACGAAGATGCATCCCTGAAACTGAGGCGACTTCCATCATTTCCCACTGCCACGGGCAGCAATGTGGAGGGCACGCGAGCACCTACAAGACCACCGTGAAAATTCTCCAAAGCGGATTTTACTGGCCTACACTCTTCAAGGACACACATGTTTATGTCCAAGCCTGTGATAGATGCCAAAGAGCTGGGAATATCTCCAAAAGAAATGAGATGCCTCAACACTACATCCTGGAGATAGAAATCTTCGATGTATGGGGAGTGGACTTCATGGGACCGCTCCCTTCTTCCTCGGGGAACCAGTATATCTTGGTGGCCGTAGTTATGTGTCGAAATGGGTTGAAGTGGTGGCCAGTCCAACCAACGACTCCAGAGTGGTGGCCAAGTTCTTTAAAAGCAACATCTTCCCGCGGTTCGGTGTGCCTCGTGTCCTGATCAGTGACGGATGAAGCCACTTTATAGAGAAGAAATTTGAGGCCCTCTTAAAAAAATACGGGGTACAACACCGGGTGGGGCGTGCCTACCACCCGCAGACCAGCGGTCAGGCGGAAGTCTCTAACCGGGAGATTAAAAGCATACTAGAAAAGACAGTGTCCAATTCCAGGAAGGACTGGTCATCAAAGCTCCCTGACGCGCTTTGGGCTTACAGGACGGCATTTAAAACTCCTATCGGCACTACTCCCTACCGGCTCGTCTATGGGAAAGCTTGCCATCTTCCTGTGGAATTGGAACATAAGGCATATTGGGCGGTTAAGAATCTGAACTTCGACACAAAGAAGGTAGGAGTGCACCGGCAGCTACAACTCAACGAACTCGACGAAATCCGGCTCAATGCCTATGAGAACGCCAAGATCTACAAGGAGAAGCTGAAGCGGTGGCACGATAAGCGAATCTTAAGGAGGGAATTCAAAGAAGGGGACTTAGTTCTCCTGTTCAACTCACGGCTGAAGCTCTTTCCTGGGAAACTCAAGTCAAGATGGTCGGGACCGTTCCGCGTCACCAAAGTTTTCCCGCATGGGGCTATCGAGATAATGGGAAGGGATGAGCCATTTAAAGTAAACGGGCAGCGTCTGAAACACTATGCAGTAGGAGAACCAGAATTCTCTCCGGTCGGATCCCCCACGAGCGACAACTCTTCCTCTAACCCTCCGGATCCTAATTGACCACCGCTGCGGGCGTCGAGCCAACGACGTTAAACAAGTGCGCTTCATGGGAGGCAACCCATGTCCTAAACTTATGCTTCGTTTTGTAGTATTTTTTCCACTTTATTTTTCTCTATTTTTATAAATAAATCCAGCCGAATCAACTTCTATGAAGGAACTCAGGCATTTCTTTGGTTTTACAGAAAAACAAGGCCTCAACCGACCGGGTGGGTTCCCACACGATCGGTTGGGATGTGTCAGATACAAACCAAGAACTGTCCCCGAATGAACCGATCGGTTGAAAAATGAGGAGACCGGGTGACAGACCGGGTGAGCTGGGGAGAACTCTCGGAAAATTTTCGGGGAAAACCACCCGATCGGTTGAGTTCGAACACGATCGGTTGAAGCAACGGGGTGAGCAGCCCTAAATTCTCGGGAAAAACTTGGTAAGCGACCAACCGATCGGTTGACATTTCAACCGATCGGTTCGCCTGTCGCTGTTGACCGACTAGAACTTTCGAAATTTGGCTACCCGATCGGGTGGGTTCCCACCCGATCGGTTCACTTTCGCCCCTATAAATAACCTTGACACACGGCGACCGCCACCCGACCTCAAAAAACCCCCTTCACGCGATTTCACACCCTCCAGGTGTGGAATCGACTTCCTCGACCCCACATACTGTCCCTAAACCCTCATCCCCACTCGCTCCCATACTTCCCCACCTTCTCCACCTCGCCATCGTCGACATTCCATCATCAAAACCCCCAAACCCTAAGCCTAGCCCCAAAATTTTCAAAATTCTGTTCTTGTCGGATCAACGAGCGGCGGCTTCCCGGATTGTTTCCTCCTACTACGTGAGACCCCCGGGTGCTCGATCTTGCTACATCGATGGGTAACATTCTTCCACTTTGCACATCTTCAACTTTATCTGTAATATCCTAAATTGGTGTGGTATCTGCTTCACTTGCCCTATATTCATCTTAAGTTCGCCACCCACATAGCCGCCATGTCTAAGAAAGGGAAAGAGATTGCATCATCTTCGCGCCGTGATCCGCTCCACGGCCCCTTTTCCCCATCTTTCCTTGGCATAAACCCTTCTACGGAAGAGCAGTCTGACCGTTTGCGAGCACTGCTTCATCGTCCGATGAGACCTACACTCTTCGCCGATCGCCCCACACTCGAAGCTCTAGGGCTTTCGAACGGCGTCGCCAGAATTTTCAACTGTATCGGGTGCCATACCCTCTCTCACATCCATGCTCACACACACAGAAATCTCACGCTTGAATTCCTCAGTTCCCTCGAGTTGTTTGATGGAGGTTTCTCCTTCTGCGCTTTCAATTATGACTTTTCTCTGGGTTTCATCGAGCTGAACAATATCCTTAATCTCCGTCACCCCGATCTTAATACTGAACATTCCACCCACGATCGAACTGACATCTACTCTCAATTTCGGGCTGATGGTGTTTGATAACGATTTACCCGGTACACCACCTTTCCACCCGAGGCTCCTGCCTCCTACATTATTCACCCGTGTTACCGCCTCGCCCATTGCATCCTCGCCAACGCTGTTTTCGCCCGTGTGGATGTGTCCACTGTATCTAGGGATGAGCTCTTCTTTCTCTATGCCATGTCCGATGACAGGATCCTTAGGCACGTCCCTATGCCCATAAACGCCGCTCATTGGATCATCCATGAAATTTTCGCTGTTAGCCGCGCCACTTCTGGTTCCATCTGTTGTGGTGGGATGATCACTCTTATTGTCAGTTGTGTTCTGAGGGTACCTCCCGACCTCCCTATTTTGCCTGGGCATAGCCGTATTGATCGCGATTACTTGATCGACATCAATATGCTCACTCCCTTCGGTGAAGACCGTGCTGTCTACCTCTACAGCCCCGCCTGCGAACCTTTCGCGATCCTGCCACCTTTGGCCCCTTTGCGGGTACCCTATACCCCGTCTCGCCTTCCTTGGGAATTTTACCCTGATCCTTGGTATTCTCCATTAGTGCATCTGCCACCCTTGGATCCTCCCGATTGGCACCCAACTGTCGGCCCACCTAGTACGATCTTCTTCCACCACAGCCCCCCGGTGCACATCGATCCTCCCGTGCTCCAGCCTGTCGCCCCTCCTTCACCCATAGGCACACCCTCCTCTTCCTCTGAGGATTCTTTCATTCACTATTCCCCTCCCTCCTCCCCCTCCCCCTACCATTCCAGTACCAGCGATTCTGATTGACTCCCCCTTGCACATCTCTGCTTTTCATCGATCACATCATTTCGCTAGCACTTTCTGGTCTAGCTTGGGGGACGTCTATTTTGGTGTGCCGTCGTGTTTTGTTTGTTTTTCTCATTTTGTGTGTGTGTGTGCTTGTTTTTCATTTTTTGAGTGTCGTGTCGTGTGGTTTTATTTTTATTTTCGTATTGTTTGATTTTGATTTTGATCTTTCTTTCTTTTTCAGTTTCATCTATGTGTTTTCCTCGTTTTCATTTCTTTTTGTGTCAGTGCGTATTCTCCCCCCCCCCATTTTCATTGCCCTCCCGTACTCACTCATATTGCATTGAGGGCAATGCAAACTTCAGCTTGGGGGAGTCGCACTGTGTGCGTCGTTTGAGTCCTTCTTTTTCGTTTTTTGTGTCGTTTTCATCGTGTTTTTATTTTTTATTTTCTTCTTTTTTAGCTCTTTCTCCTAGAGATGAATCCTATGATGAATCGCCACAAAGTCACACACACCTAGCATTGCATCGATAATCACACTCACTAACCCTAGGATTTCGAGTCCTCTTGCATTTCACGCATCGTGGGTCCACTTAGCTTTTTGTGAGTCGTGCGTCGTGACTAGCATTTGGTGTGCTTCTGCTTTGTGATTTTACTTTATATACCTGTCCAGGAATGACCCCTAGATTATCATGCTCCGATTTGAATATGCGGTATTTGTTTCCACTATATGCATGCTATATTTATATCGTATACTTCAATTCGCATGTGTCGGGATTCCACAACTAAGGACTAGGATAACCCATTTAGCCTATGCTCTATTTAGCGAGAATAGTTTCCTTTGCCCGAGTGTTTAGATTTCGACTTCTTTTTTGTTTTACTTGGTGCAAATCCCCTCGTCATGTACCGTTCTCCCACTTGGGAGAGTACACATGTGTATAGCCAAAAATCCAAAAAAAGGAGAAAAGAAAAGAAAAACCCAAAAAGAAAAGAAAAGAAAAATTGTGTATAGCCCAAAAATCCAAAAAAAATACAAATGACCAAAACCCAAAAAAATTTCCGTGTGAATATTTTTCATACTTGCCAAGAATAAAGGGAAGGCGAGAATGTGCACCGAGTGTTCTTCTCCACATCATCTCAACCCCCGTCGTTATCGAAAACACTTGGCTTAGGAACTTTTTAGCTAGTATCTAGGCTATAGTGGCGTGATTTCCTTAACCCTAGTTGTGGAGTCCCCGATGCATGATACGCTTCTATTCTCACTCCTCTCATGCATGCTTGAATTTATATTCGCCGCTTAATTCAATTCGGATCGATATTTTGGGTCATATCTTTGATTTGTGTATATCGAGCCTCATAGCACATCGTAGAAAGCATCACCATTTGCTAGCACACGACCACGCTCACTCGCGCTTCACTGCGTGGACCCACGACACTTATTTGGACTCGCTTTCCTAGGTTTAGTGGTGTGATCTGGCGTTTGCTTGCTTGGTGTGTCGTTTTTGATTTTGGTGGCTCTGATGGACGATCTAGGGCTTAGAGTTTTCTTTTTCTTTATTCCTCTCTATTTTTTCCTTCCGAGCTCCTACTCTCACTCGTCTTCCTCGAGGACAAGGAAGAGTTCAGCTTGGGGGATTTTGTCGTGCGTTTATATTTCATATATTCACGCACGTTTTCTTTTGTGTTTCTCCGTGTTTTTCCGTCGTCTCTTATTCGTTTTCATGTATTTTCCCGTTTTCTTTCACTTTTCTTTGTTTATCCATGATTGCAGGGGATTGACCACGTAGGGGACGTTTAACGATGATATCCCAAGTCCCCGGAGCAACGGGAGAAGTCACGCATGATCCAGGGGGTCAAACGCCAAAGAATTCATCTTTCAGCCCCTCACCCGGTCGGTTGGCCATCTCCAACCGATCGGATGATGCACGCGTGCACCACCCGGTCTCTGCCGCAGCTCACAAAGAAGTCACCCGACCGGTTCGCAGACCGGTTCAGCGGGGGCTGTTCTCTGTTTTCTCGAAGCAAAACGCCAACCGATCGGGTGACTCTCACCCGATCGGTTCATCTGTAGCTGAAGAAGAAGAGCTGAAGACACGGACGTCGAACCGATCGATTCACCCGACTGCTCCAAGATCCAACCGGTCACTCAAGAACTCACCCGACCGGTTCATGTGATCGGGTGAAAGCTCGCCGTTTTCTGTTATTAATTTGTAACGGATCAACCGATCGGTTGACTTGTCAACCGATCGGTTGATGCGACGGTCTATAAATAGAACCCCTAGGGTTCCAGAAAGGAGAGCTGTTCTTTTTTCTACTGTTTTATTTCCTTGTGACGGCTGTAATTGTTACTCTTTTGTAAGTTTTCAGATCTTTCTAAAATTTTAGTATTGTCTTTATTACTCCATTACTTCCGCATTGCAATTGTCCGATTATGATTTCAACGGTTAAATTTCATTTAGATCGCTTTTTCATGAATTTTTGTGAGTAGTTCCCAAATCTGGGATTTTGGTGGAAACCCCTTCGGGGGCTCTTCCCGATGCGTCCATAGGGTTAGGAAATCGATTGGGAGTAGGAATCTAACGGTTACGCGGGGTGTTTCATTGTCATCGGCGGGAAAAAGACCGCCTTTGACCGTTGGGCCAAGGGGGAATAAACTTGGCGGTTGACTCCCTAGCCATAGCTCACGCCCTTAGCGTAGACGCCGAATCCTAGCACGCGGGAGCGGCAGGATGAGACGTTGGGAGATATCGTTGCGGGCTTAGTGCTCCCGGGATCGATCAGTGTTAATGGACACGGGAGTGCCCACTGATCGAATCCGGGAAGTCCGGTGTATCATCCTGGGCACCGACCGGAATATCTGGCCCATGGGACGCCGGTACCACTTTCAGAGGCAACGTCTCACCATTAGACCCTAATCCCGATCGCTATCCATACCCGTAGGCCGTATCGGCGAGAGTCTCTCGTCGGGTTGGAAACCAAAGTCCCGGGTTTTCTTTCTTGTTGTTCATACCCTTTTATTTCCTTTCGTGACAACCATTCACCGATTCGGGCTAGCTCGCCCCCTCGGGGTGATTTAGTTCCTACCTGACCTAAGCACAACCTCACCTCCCTGATTTCGATATTCCTGCACCCTACACTAACCGTGAAACTTGCGGTAAACGACACCGCGCCGCCGCGACGCAAGCGGGGCGCCGGTCATTTAGCTTGTGGGATTTTGATAGGTTGTTTATATATATAGTTTTCACAATCATTTCATTCACGTTTTATTCCACTTCGCCTCCTTTTCCGTGCCATTTTTACGGTTTTTGTTCCTTTTACGTCTTTTGTCTCCCCGGTGCATTTCAGGTGAAATTGGAGAATTATGGAGCTAAATGGCATGATTTTGAATTTTGGAGCTTGGTTGGCACATGGGGCTTGGTTTCATGAATACATAGCTTTGGAGCACATGAGTTTGGATGGACTATGTGGGGTTGAGCTGGGAGCTGGAATGATAGCTGAGCATAGATGGTAGAGCAGCAATGTTGGAGCCAATGCTGAAGCCAAATATGAGCTTGAAGCTGCTCCGAAGCTGGAGCACTGGAGCATTGATCTTGGAAGACTATGAAGAAGAAGATGGAGTTAGATATTTTGGGAGTAAAGATGGAATAGAGTGAAGAGAATTTTAGCTGGAGAAGTCATAGATGGAGGGGTGATCATTGATGTGATGAGAGACTGGAGCTGGAAGAGATGGAGATCTGGAGATGAAGCGACCAAGGCCTCTCATACGGCCGTATGGGATCCCTCCAAATGGTCGTATCACTCTTTGACATCTAGGAGCATCAAGTTCTACATGGCTGTATGGACTAGTTCCATATGGCCGTGTCATTTCCACTCAACCCAAGGCAGCAGCGCTACAGCAAGATCGACGTGGCTGCATGGTTCAACCACACGACCATTTGAAAGTGGGTCGAGAGCGCAACTCATTAACTCTTAGGGTTGTATAAATAGAGAGGGGTTGTCGTCATTCAGGGGGAGCTGAGCTTTAGGCTCGTTTTTCCTCTCTTTTATTGTCTCATTGAAGGTTTAGGTGTAGATTAGTAGATAAATTAGTTTTAGGAGGGATTTTGAAGTTTCTCTCTCGGTTTTGTAAATGGATTGACAAACCATTGAAGGAATCAATAAGATGAGTTTCCTATTCACTATTTGTGCTGCTAGTATTATTGGTTTGCTTATTTTTGATGTTCTTGAGTATTTTCTTGTTATTTGATTGTCATCCCTCACTGTTGTCTCTATTCCTAATTGTTTTCCTTCAACATTCTTCGTTTAACCCCGTACACCATGTCCCTCTCGATTTGATTAGTGTAGCTTGCAATATACGCATATCGAGCTAGACTCGACCAATCCACCTCCCTGTGGATGACCCGTAAAGCGCTACAACGACGCCGTGCGCTTGCGGCTATAAATATTTAAGACGATAACAGATGGAATAGGGTTTAAACGAGATTTTGAATCTGATTTGAAATTCAAAATAAGGCAAAATATCTTAATATCAGATATTGTATCTCGTTAAGATATCATCCCTAAGATATCGATGCGTAACTAATACACATTAAAGAGTTAATGGATAATATATCTTGGTAAGATAGTATCCCTAAAGATATTGTTGCGTAACTAAAACGAGTTAAAGGGTTAACATGGGATTCTAAATATGATATAGAGATGATTTTCAGTCTTTTTAAGCATTCAATCAATCTCTCCCATTTTTTAGAAAAGCGAAGATCGAGAAAGAAACCCTAGTTGCAGAGAAGGAGCTTGCACCCTCGCAATTCCTATTCGTAACGTTCACGTGTGGATACTGATAGAGGGTGGTCGTTTGTAAAGCAGCACCTGCAGTCCGGCATATTAGAATCGTCAACAAAGGTTAGTAATCTGATCAACTCAAATTTGAAACTCATGGATCTTGGGAGGTTACTATTTTTCGATGCGTATAAACTAGTTATGCATGATAGAAACCTTAACAGAGTTCATATAATGATATGATACATGATGTAACAGGATAAATTATTCATAATGAGATAAATCATTCATAACACTCCCCATTATCCTGCAATTAGTGTGAACTTATACTCATGAATACTTTGAGATTCTAAGTATTATGTGAATATCACTTGGGGTGGATACTTCGTGATTCAGAGTTAATGAGATTTACCTCATTAAATCTTTGACAATGGAAAACCCAATAAAAAACCCATAGCTAACAAAAAGAGTAAAATTCTCTTTTAACTCCCCCTAATCTATACAAGCTCTAGTCTTGCAAATCTCTTAGGCCCCTCATGTAGTGCCCTGGGAAGCTACTGCACATGTACTAGAGGGGGGGTGAATAGTACTTTTAAATAATAAGGAGTGTTATTCCTAATTATCGTGCAATTAACAAACAACGATGCGGAATAACTGCAATCAAGAAATAATGCAAACGCAAACACAATGGTTTAATGGGTTCGGATCCACCCAAGTCTCCCCGACTTGTTCCCGGTGATCCTACGTCCCAACCACCCGGATCCCTTCCGGATACTTGAGTTAGAAACCCTAACTCAAGATTTCCAATATGAACACTTGCGAAAACCTCACAAGTGCAATCGACCTACAATCGATGACCGTGACTCCCACAACCCGGGATCACGCAAAACCTCTCACAACCGAGAGTATACAATTCAAATATAACTGAAATGAAATGCTTACCAACAAAATACCTATGCCTTGAGATTTCTTACCAAATTAGGGCAAAGAGGATTTTGATGGAGGAAGAGTCACCAAACCCTAGCTTCAAGAAGATGACCAGCAATGGAAGCCTAGGGATGAGATGGATGACCTAGAAACAATCCCTTGGCTTGGAAGGCTCACAACCAATGAATCTCTCTTGAAGAATAAGAGTGAGGGAGAGATTCTTGAGAATGGGAGAGCTTGAAGATGAGAGTTGAAAGCTTCTCTTTGAATCAATAGAACTCTGAAATAGCAGCCTTGGATCCCTTGAAATAACCCCTTCAGGTATTTAAAGGATCAAGGGAAAAGGGAGAGAGAAACGTCGCTTTCAAAACTCCAACGGATCTAAATCTGAAGCAGACTAGTCGGTCAAAGAACAACCACTGACCGACTAGTTCATCAACTAGTCGGTCGGTGAAACAACATGAACCGACTAAGAGGTGAACAGTGAACAGATGAAGATTTCAGACCTAGATAACTAGTCGGTCCAAGAAGACATTCTGACCGACTAGTTTCACAACTAGTCGGTCGGTCAATAAACTTAGACCGACTAAGAGTCAAAAACACATAGTCTGAATACAAATGATTTAGTCGGTCCAAGAACAAAAGTTGACCGACTAAATTGTCAACTAGTCGGTCACCAAACGTTCTTAGACCGACTAACGATAAACAGTAGCTTAGGAGAAATTTAGTATGAACAGAAAGTCACAACTAGTCGGTCAAAGAAGCATCACTGACCGACAAGTTCACAAACTAGTCGGTCGGTGAGTCAACGTAGACCGACTAACTGTAAACAGTACTGAACAGGAAATTAAGGAAGCAAACTAGTCGGTCCAAGAACAGTTGCCGACCGACTAGATCACCATCTAGTCGGTCAGTACTTGTTCTTGTACCAACTAACATGCACTAGAAGTCCGAATCGAAGCGCGATACTTCGGGGAAGTTAGAATGGACTTCTACTAAGATCCTAGAGCTACGATATGAGCGTTATGAAGATAGAAATGTAAGAATTACTCAAGGCTTAACATTCTATAAAACGAAGCTAAAAGACTATGAAATAAACCTTAACGATTCGTCTTCAAAGCTTCAATTAATTCTTCATTACTTCCAAAACGGCGCAAGAGCTTCAACGAAGCTTTAGGCATGAATACGAGCTTTGGGAAGTGTTGAGATGTCGCTTTGAATGTTCTCGTGAAATTGGCGACGATCTCCAATACTGCGCTCACAAATTGTTAGTTCATGATATATTTATGTTTGCTCATCATCCAAAACCAAATCCGGGGAGTCCAATACTCAACATTCTCCCCCTTTTTGGTGATGACAAACCAACATAAATAATAATCAAAAATAATGAACTAAATGGAATATACTTACTCCCCCTGCATTGATGACACATTAGTTCCATATGAAATAATAAGCCCATACATCAAGCAGACGAGGAAAGTAAAAATGCAAATCCAACATTTGAGATTTAAGATTTGTAATCCATTTTTATATCTTAACTCCCCCTGAATCTAACATATCAAATTAGATTCATGGTAAATTATCATTTAGCACATGCCATTATTATGCCATTATTATATCTCTCCCCCTTTGGCATAATCCAAAAAGAGCGGGAGGAAGCCAATGGAAATAAATCATGTCCAAATAATTCATTAAGCATGGGAGTCTAAGAATACGACCACGTTTCATATGACACCAAAATAAAATTCGAATAAAATCAAAGTGTGTCAATGAGACCATAGTCGAAAATCGAAAACTTAAATCATCAAAATATCAAATGTAAATTCACTTATTGAAGAAATGAATTTACTCTCCAATATCAACATTTATAGCTATTTTAGTGCATGGAAAACAATTCTATGTTTCCATATAACTAAAGCTATTGAATCAAAATAAATCGTCGAGCGACGAAATCAATATCAGAGACATACATAAAATGTGCACAAAGGAATGAACCATCAGAAGAGTGGTGCACATCAAAGTAAGTAAAGTGTGAAGGATATCAACTGATACAAAATCGATCGAAAATGAACATAAAGTAAAAGCACATCAAAACTAAGTAAAGTGTGCGATGAGAAGTGACAATGTGATAAAAGTAGTACGAAAATTTTCATTATAACTTTTAAAAACATGTCATGCCAAAAATAGATATGAATTTCAAAGCATTTATGGCATTCACAATTCTATCATGCTAGGAGAAACAAAATGATATCAATGTAAAGAAATAGATTCTAACCAAGCATGCATTCAACCCTTATAGATACCTAATGTAATATAATACTTACAACATTAAGCTCCCCCTACATTGGTGCATTACCTAAGCACCATCAACTCCGTTTGAATGAAAGTCTTCGCAAATCGAGGAGTTGGTAGGGTTGGTATCCCACGGTGGATTGAACCTAGAGAGCTTCATTTTGGTATCCAAAAACCCTTTTGGATCCAATGGGTTAAACAACAAATTTGAAATACGAAATAAAAATTATTGTAACCCATAAATTAACATACTCAAAATCAATTTTATAAACAAATGCCTTGGTACCCATAACATGATCATAAACTCATGGTACCAAGCATTGAAGAGTTAAAGGAACTAACCCTTCGGAAACCAAGTCCAAGAGGAACTTGACTTCCCAACATAATCATCATTCAAAATAACATCATTAATATATGATTTCACATAAACATTCATAGCATCATCGCTAGTGTTCTTGGGACCCCAAATAGTGTACATTTTGGGAACCCTCTTCCTAGTGGTTGCATGCACAAAAGGTTGATTTCTATGTTGTGCATGTGGCCTAGGAGCATGAGATCTAGCAATAACATTATGATGAGCATGAGAATGATTATGAGAGAAGGCATTCACATGAGGATTAGATGTGTGAACATAAGCATTAGGATGTGCATGAGCATGATTACGTGCATGTGGGTGTCTCATATGAGTGTTCACACGTGCTCGTGGGTGCGGAGCATAAAAATCATTATTAGCATGCACCGGTGGAGTAGGATGTGTGTTCCTACGTGGCATAGCATGAGAGTACAAAAATGCATGACCCCTCTTTGGAGGTCTACCCAAAGTGGGTTTCTTTCCAATCGGGGGTGTGTACGAAGTGGAAGCACTATTGGTAGGAGAACTACCAATGGGGTGTTTGCTCCCACTCGTCGAGGCATCGGATGTCGGCCTAACAAAGGTGGTAGGCGATTTGGATGAGTCTCCCATCTTATACCCCAAGCCAATGTGGTGTTTGGCCGGAAGTAAGTCATTTAGGATATTATCCAAATGGCCCTTACCTCTATTGAAATCATTGATACGGCCTAACGTGCACTCATACTTCTCTTTGAGAGAATGCATCGAAGCATCCAAAGTGGATACTTGTGACGTGAGTGCATAAACACGAGATTTGAGATTCTTATTATCAAAACTCAACGTTGAGTTTTGAGACGTCAAATCCGCCATCTTGTGTTCATCCGATTTCTCAAAATGAACATGCTCAAGTTGAGATTTGAGGTTCTTCACCTCATTTCTCAACAAGCCATTATGAGTAAGCAAACTTGCTTTCTCATTGGCGAGTGTCTCAACAATGGTGTCATTGTTGGTGATGGTAGACTTAGGAGAGGTTTGGAGGCTAACAAGTTCATTTTTGGTCTTGTTATATCGATCTACTAATTTAGTAAATTTAGACCAAATTTCTTGGTTTGCTAACCTCATTTCATCAATAGTAGGTTCTCCGATTTCATTCTCGCTACCATCCTCGCTTTCATCCTCGCTTTCATCCTCGCTTTCATCGAAGGAGGACTTTCGATCTTTTGCCTCATTAGCCATGAAGCAGAGTTTTGCTTTCTCCACTCTTCCATCATCCGACTCTCCACTTGAGGAATCCTCTTCGGAGTCGGTGAATGTGCCAACAAGTCCTTTCTTGTACTTTCTCGACTTGTCGTACTTCGATGCTTTCCCCTTCTCCTTGTGTTTGTAGAGAGGACAATCTGGTTTGATGTGTCCTGGCTTGTTGCATTTATAACACACGGGAGTAGAAGCATTAGTCGAACTAACTTTAGATTTATTCAAAGATATACCTTCTCGGAGGAATCGATCGAACTTCCTTACCATACGGGCAATGGATTCTATGTCCAATTCGTCTTCCGATTCTTCATCATCGGTAGATGGAGCGGCCTTGAAGGCAATCGTCCTTTTTTTGGCTCATCTTGCTTCAAGTACGCTTTCATCTTTTCCTTCATTCGGATCTTACTATCCTTGCGTACCTCGTAAGACAACAAGGTACCCATTAGTTGTACGACGGTATATTTATTCATGTCATTACCTTCCTCGATGGCGTAGGTACGCTTTTCCCAACATGATGGAAGACCGTCGATAATCTTCGCGACTTTCTCCTTTTGGGTATAGACCTTCCCAAGAGCTTCCAAGTCGTTTGATATATCCACGAAGCGAGCGTAATATTCCTTCATGGTTTCGCCCTGCTCCATATGAAACAACTCAAATTCTTTATTAGCAACGACGAGTTTAGAATCTTTTACCGTACTCGATCCTTCGTGCAATATGAGGAGTTGGTTCCATATTTGATATGCACTCTTACATGTGCATATCTTGTTGAAGTCCTCGGGCTCCAACGCACAATTCAAGTCATTCATTGCCTTGGCATTGGCTACTTCCGCGGCGACCTCCGCGGGAGTCCACTTCGCGAAATCTTCTTCGGAAGGCTCGACATACTCCGTCATGGTGGCTCTCCATAGTGAAGCGCTCCGGAGGAAAATTTGCATCCGGCATTTCCAGTACCCGTAGTTGGTACCGTTGAAGTGTGGAGGCCTGACGGAGGATAGTCCTTCCATAACTGAAGAAGCTCCATCACGGTTCCTGAAGACGTTGTAGTCGTTGTTCGTCATAGCTTTGAACTTTGGCTATGTGTAGCTTTGAACTTGGCTTTGATACCAATTGTAGTGCCCTGGGAAGCTACTGCACATGTACTAGAGGGGGGGTGAATAGTACTTTTAAATAATAAGGAG
Organism: Scilla litardierei; assembly: GCA_030789695.1. Lineage (NCBI taxonomy): Eukaryota > Viridiplantae > Streptophyta > Magnoliopsida > Asparagales > Asparagaceae > Scilla > Scilla litardierei. The sequence continues at coordinate 451,852,090 of CM061142.1, forward strand.
TGTTATTCCTAATTATCGTGCAATTAACAAACAACGATGCGGAATAACTGCAATCAAGAAATAATGCAAACACAAACACAATGGTTTAATGGGTTCGGATCCACCCAAGTCTCCCCGACTTGTTCCCGGTGATCCTACGTCCCAACCACCCGGATCCCTTCCGGATACTTGAGTTAGAAACCCTAACTCAAGATTTCCAATATGAACACTTGCGAAAACCTCACAAGTGCAATCGACCTACAATCGATGACCGTGACTCCCACAACCCGGGATCACGCAAAACCTCTCACAACCGAGAGTATACAATTCAAATATAACTGAAATGAAATGCTTACCAACAAAATACCTATGCCTTGAGATTTCTTACCAAATTAGGGCAAAGAGGATTTTGATGGAGGAAGAGTCACCAAACCCTAGCTTCAAGAAGATGACCAGCAATGGAAGCCTAGGGATGAGATGGATGACCTAGAAACAATCCCTTGGCTTGGAAGGCTCACAACCAATGAATCTCTCTTGAAGAATAAGAGTGAGGGAGAGATTCTTGAGAATGGGAGAGCTTGAAGATGAGAGTTGAAAGCTTCTCTTTCAATCAATAGAACTCTGAAATAGCAGCCTTGGATCCCTTGAAATAACCCCTTCAGGTATTTAAAGGATCAAGGGAAAAGGGAGAGAGAAACGTCGCTTTCAAAACTCCAACGGATCTAAATCTGAAGCAGACTAGTCGGTCAAAGAACAACCACTGACCGACTAGTTCATCAACTAGTCGGTCGGTGAAACAACATGAACCGACTAAGAGGTGAACAGTGAACAGATGAAGATTTCAGACCTAGATAACTAGTCGGTCCAAGAAGACATTCTGACCGACTAGTTTCACAACTAGTCGGTCGGTCAATAAACTTAGACCGACTAAGAGTCAAAAACACATAGTCTGAATACAAATGATTTAGTCGGTCCAAGAACAAAAGTTGACCGACTAAATTGTCAACTAGTCGGTCACCAAACGTTCTTAGACCGACTAACGATAAACAGTAGCTTAGGAGAAATTTAGTATGAACAGAAAGTCACAACTAGTCGGTCAAAGAAGCATCACTGACCGACTAGTTCACAAACTAGTCGGTCGGTGAGTCAACGTAGACCGACTAACTGTAAACAGTACTGAACAGGAAATTAAGGAAGCAAACTAGTCGGTCCAAGAACAGTTGCCGACCGACTAGATCACCATCTAGTCGGTCAGTACTTGTTCTTGTACCAACTAACATGCACTAGAAGTCCGAATCGAAGCGCGATACTTCGGGGAAGTTAGAATGGACTTCTACTAAGATCCTAGAGCTACGATATGAGCGTTATGAAGATAGAAATGTAAGAATTACTCAAGGCTTAACATTCTATAAAACGAAGCTAAAAGACTATGAAATAAACCTTAACGATCCGTCTTCAAAGCTTCAATTAATTCTTCATTACTTCCAAAACGGCGCAAGAGCTTCAACGAAGCTTTAGGCATGAATACAAGCTTTGGGAAGTGTTGAGATGTCGCTTTGAATGTTCTCGTGAAATTGGCGACGATCTCCAATACTGCGCTCACAAATTGTTAGTTCATGATATATTTATGTTTGCTCATCATCCAAAACCAAATCCGGGGAGTCCAATACTCAACACCTCATACCAATCTTTTGTTCAAATTTCTGAAAAGTGGATGAAGAAAGAGACTTAGTAAACATATCAGCCAAATTTTCACTAAATTGTGCTTGCTTCACGTCGATCTTGCCATTCTTTTACCACTCATGTGTACAGAAGAACTTTGGAGAGATGTGCTTTGTCATGCCGCCTTTGATGTAATATCCTCGTAGCTGGGCTATACAGGCGGCATTGTCTTCAAACATGGTGGTTGGCTCAAGGTCACCAGTCTTTAATCCGTTCTGTGGAGTATTGGATCCCCCAATTTGGTTTTGATGATGAGCAAACATAATTAATTGTGAGTAATCTCCTGTTTTGTAGTAAATCAAATCATCATCAATATAATTCAAGAAATATCAAATGCGGTGATAGCTTGAGTCAATGAAGCAAGGAAATCAAATGATGAACTCAAGGAAATCAAGTGGAAGTCTTCAAGGCATTCAATAAGAAGTGATGGGGATTAATATGTTATTGTTTTATTACTTCATTTCCTTATTGAATTAGAATGTTAAGCCTTGAATAGATATGATAGATTCACTTCCATGACACTCACAACATTATAGTTCATTCATCATTTGAATCCCATAACTTAGAAAAGCTCAAAATAGAGTTTTTTAGCCTCCCCAGACAACTGGCGCTTAAACACTAGACATCTGGCATGCATGAATTTTACAATGGCTAAAACCTAACCCAGACCAAAACTCTGAGGTTCCAATAACTAACATCTGCACAGTGTGTCAGACGACTAGATGAAGATCTCCAGACGTCTGGCCATTCATGAGCTAAAACTCCAGTAGCTCTATCTCCACAGTCAGCCTGATCAGATGTCTGATGTTCTCATCACAGGCGTCTTTATAATGTGACATACGCCTGGGTGATGAACTCCATACGTCTGGCTCTAGTAGACCAATAATTCCATTAACTATGTTTATGCAGTATGACTGATCAGATGTCTAAAGTTATCATCCCAGATGTCTGTATAATCAGTCAGACGCCTAGATAATGAACTCTAGACGTCTGACACTTGATGAATAAAATTCCAATAACTCTAATTGTTTCCCAAGCTGACTGATCAGACGTCTGAAGATTTACATCCAGATGTCTAGACAGTGACACAGACACCTGGATGTTGAACTCTAGACGTCTGCCAACTATTGACTAGCATTTCCAGTAACTCAGATTCTAAATACAGTCTGATCAGGCGTCTAAAGCTATGGACTCGACGTCTGCATAGTACCCCAGAAGTATGGAAACCCTTCTTTAGGCATCTAGAACTAGCCCTTTGACAACATTAATTATCATATCAGCCAGTACTCTAGGCGATTGACTAATCTACTCCATCAACTGGTAACTAGGATTTATGCTCGTTAATAGCCGTTTACAACATTAAATGCTTGAGATCTTTGCTGGATTTTAGTGTGATTCTTAAGTTTTATAAATATGGTTTGTTGGCATTTATTTCGAAACCCTTAGAACATTTAAGGAATAAATTCTTCACATTGAATAGCATTCAAAAGTCCAACATGCTCTCAAGCTCACAACTTCAGTACTTATCTCCAAAAGCATTTAAGGCACTCAAAGCTGATCTTCATCCTACCTTCGTTCCTCATTTAAGAATAGTAGTAAGTGCTCACACTCTCATCATTTAGAGCACAACACACACACCTTTTTGCATCAAACTATTAAGTCAAAATTCTAGGCATAGGTTATGTAATTGATTTCATATTGAAGTGTTTCAATTCTTTACTATTTACTTAGATGAGAGTACTCTCAGTTTGTGAGAGTGGACCATTCTCAGCTTGTGAGAAGTGGTTATAAAGGTTGTATTGGATTTGCACTTGTCGTTATTTGGTAAGTGGGTATTACTGGATACTAATCACTAGCGGAATTTGCTAGTGGGTTGCTTGAATAGGATTCCATGGAGTCAAGATTTGACTCAGGGGAATCCGAACCCAGGTACATAATCTGTTTGTGTTTGTAATTTTTGTGTTGCTATCACATTATCTATTCCACACGTTTAGTTGCATTATAGATTTTAATTAGGTGTTAATTCCTTTTTATTATCATAAAACACTATTCACTACTCTCTCGTGTTTTCCCCCATAGTTTTAGGTCCTACAAAAGGTATCAGAACGAGGTATTAACTATAGCGACTAACGATGACAACAACAACCGAATAGTGCTTCATCCATTGCCGATGGACAATGCACCATTCTGTTGAGAGATGTATGCCCTCGAGGCAATTTATCTATGTAAAACATCTTGTTGATGAATGAAAGTATCCCTTCTAGTATCAACTGTCTAAGTACTTCTGTTGTGATATTTTCATTAAATTACTTAGATAATTTCCTTAGACTCATAATAAGGTCATACACGTACCTAGATAGAGATCTTGATTGTGAGTAGTGTTTGACCTATATGAGCTTGAGTCTTCAAAGCGTTCATGGTCATAGATGCGTCGAGAATAGGATATCGGCACATCGGATAGACCATTATGTCTTTGTCTTGATGATCTCATAATCATTCGACCTGACGAAGTCGTAGACAAGACACCGGTGCTCATTTGAGAATGAGTCCATTGAACGATCCAATAAAGAGTTATCAAATTCTTAAACATTAACTAACTCTCATTAATAACTCTCTAGTGATGATAGGCAAGTTGGTCCTTATGACTTGGGGTCATTGTACAAACATGTGCATGAACGGTATCACTTAGATCTATGATCTAGCCTTGAGTTTTCACTCGCTGAAAGGTCTTAGGTTGGGTGACACTTGAAGTGTACGAGGTAAGTAGTGATCCAAATAGGATTCGTCTCTTCAGTTCATGGGAAGTTAGTGTCACGGGCTCAGTACGGTTCTTGGTAAAACCTTGGCCAAGGTACGTTGTAGGAAGTACAACATGTATATATCAAAGACCGAATGATACTGGCCAGTGCTAGCTAGTAGGGTTGACAGTTTACCATACCATAGGCTATGCAGTGACATAGTTAAGAAGAAGGGACTAAAACTGCTGTATTCATCACGGACACAGTCAGAGTGATCCCGACGACACTTTAGTCAATGGGTTAATCACGTAATTATGATACTGAAACAGGGACGACACTTGCTGCTCGTGGTTACATTCGTCTAGGGATTTCGAGTCCCAACCTGTAATAGGATCAGGTTGTAGGGTCTCACACCGAGTAGGATTTACGTCTTAGTAATAGGAAGAATGATAATAGGGATGCATCTGATGCATTGGAATAATTTAGCTCGCAAGTAAGTTGTGAGATTAAAGCTAAAGAGTTTAGCATTGGGGACTTTATACATAATGTTTAATTAATACTTGGTATTATGTTGACAAAGATGCATGGGATCAAAGGGAACTTCCTGAGAAAACCACAGGAAGAAACCGCGTTCAAATCGGAGCTCAAACGAGTCTGGAAACGGCAAAACAATATCCAAATGTCTTAGAGGGCTTGCGGCTCTGACCCGTGCCTGGTGGGTCAGACCCGCCAGGAGTTAGTGGGTCGGACCCGCTAAGAGCGGGTCGCCCCGTAGGGCACAACCCGCAAGCGCTGCACGCGGGCTGTGCCCGCGTAGGGCCCGTGCGGGGCCCGCATGCCTGCACAGGCGACCCTTCCCTTGCACGTGCCACGTGTCACGTGCAGATCGCGCCACATGGTATGATCTGATCTACTTCGTGCGAAGCATGCTTTGGCTGTTTTGTGCGAAAACCGATTTCAGAACTTGTTTTCGACATTTGAAGGGCTAAATAATATCGGAATTGGACGCAGTTTTTTCATATGCAATCGTTGTCTCGAGATCTTCGATTCGATAGGTTATTTCAAAGTTGAAACTCGGAAATGGATTTATGGTTGATTTTAGAAGTTTGGACTTCTATAAAATTAATCTTGAAAGACCAATTTTAATAGTCCCACATCGCTCGTATCAAAGGAGGAGGGGCCGGCTCCCTATTAAGGGGTGGCCCTCCTCATTGAAACTCGCACCAAGTCTCTGATTCGAGTAGCTCTAAAAAGTTTTTGATTACACTCGATCTAAGACTTAAATTATTTCTCCTATTATAATTCTTCTGATCTACCGATCGAGTCCTAGCAAAACGGGGAGGAGGTTGGATCTGATCCAAAAGTCTTTGACGTGGGTCTGCTCAAGTGAAAATTTCTTCGGCAAGTGATTGGCTCGGATGCGTGGTGGCGGCTCGCTTCGGGTGGATCCGTTTTGGAGGCATGGAGGTGGCTAGCTTTGGGGAGCTAAAGTTGTTGCGAAAATTGACGCTTTGTTTTTTGCGGAAGCAAAGTTCCGGGTAAGTCAATTTTATTTGTGCATTCATATATATGCAGTCGTTTAGATCTATCTTCGGGGTTGGTCAGACCCACCCCAAGATAGTGGATTTTCCTGGCTAGGGTGCATGATGTCCATCGGGTTCTTTTATTAAAGTGTTTAATAATTTTTCTGCTGCTATTTTATGCATCTATCGTCTGTCCGACGTAGGACGTGCATAGATTTATGCCTTGAGGGTCCATCAAAACCCAACATTGGTATCAGAGCCAAATCTACCATGATCTAATTCTGCAAATGATATGATGTGCATATTATGTTTATTAGAAACATGAAATAAGTATAAGATGATTATTAAAAATGGCAGAAACTTAATTTCATGTGATAATATTAAGTTGTTAATTTTAATGGTTATGTTATTCTTGTTCCTTATTTGATAACACAAGAAAACCTTTTAGGTTAGCCATTAAAAGCTGTCTAATAATTATAAGAAAATTTTAGATTGCTTCGCTATGATTTAAAACTTGTTTTAAATTCCTAATTCATGATTAGGATAGCACATTAAAATTCATCCCTCATAGTTGATATAAAAATTTCGATTTTTAGGATTCAACTAGTTGATAGGATTAACTAGTTTTAATGAAGCCAATTTTAGTTGATGGCACACATATGAATGGTGAGTTTACTTCAATGGACCATGATCCGGTCTAGTGTTTTTTGACTAGTATTGTGGATCACCCTAAGCTCGACTGGGGATAGTGATACTGGCCTAGTCCAATCCATGTCCGTGTTCCGCTGGACCGCAAAGATGCGAATCATGATTATGTGACACCGTCAACTATATCTAGTCTAATATGTTAAAAATTTTCTTCAAGATAAATCGTAGCCCTCCTTATTTTTGGATTAGGGGACTAAAAGACGCCTGTCATGGTTGTTGAGCCTCCTCAAGCTATGATATGGTCTCTTTTAAAAACCGACTCAATAATACATGTGCTGTAGTCTGCTCTTAACCTAAACCGTCGCGTTGGGTCTCCTCGAGTGTCGGTGTAAGTTAATTTTAGACACGAAAATAAGGGTTCGACTAGTCATTATGGTTTGTTGAGTCTCCTCAAGATCATAAATGACTAGTGGTGAAAACTTATAGGGAATCACATGTGATGTGATCGATGAAGAGTTCTTCTACCAACTACAGAGCCGATCAATTTGTTGAGTCTCATCCAGATTGTGAAGCTCATGGTGGTTGGGTCACTCTCTCACTAAATTTTAATTTTAATGAATTTGTTCATTAATTGTGGCTTAATCTGTTCATTAAAAAAGTGGGAGGATATAACTAGATAAAAACCTTTCTATTTATATTTATTTGAACATATGCAAAGTAAAGGTGTTCTATGCTTTGCAGCATGAGTCTTGAGTCTAATATTATCCAAGAAAAGAATATGAAAACTGGTAAGGACTTGAAAAGGAATATAAAACTTCTAGAGAAGAAGATAAGTCATGAGGATGCCTTAACTTCAAAGGTAATGGTTTTACAAAGTGTAATTCTTTCCTTAACTTCTAATGCATTGGTATTAGATACTGGAGCGGGTTCTCACATCTGTAATAGTTTACAGGATATGAGAACAATTAGAAATTTAAGAAATAAAGAGGTTGTCCTACAAGTCGATAACGGAGCAAGTGTTGTTGCCGAAGCTGTAGGGAACATAAGACACACCTTGGCGAATGGTGCCACTTTGTTTTTGAAACAATGCTTCTACATTCCAAGTTTCATGTGCAACATAATTTCCGTTTCGGCCTTGGCCAACGACGGTTACACCTTTACCATTGATAAAAATGTTATGAACATTTTCTTTGATGGAAAGTTGCAAGGATTTGGAACATTGAATAATGGTGTGTACGCTTTGTCTAATGACATTGTATTAAATGTTAATGCAAGAAAACGTAAAGAATCAAGTTATAATGAAACCTACATTTGTCATTACAGACTAGGCCATATCGGAGAGAAGAGGCTCAACAAGTTTTATAAAGAGGGGTCTTTGGGCCTCTCGAATTATGCATCTTTTGACACTTGCGATTCTTGCCTCAAATGTAACATGGCCAAAACTCCCTTTGAAGGTCATAGGGAGAGAGTTAGTGAACTCTTGGGTCTTGTACATTCAGATGTATATGGACCCATGTAAACTTTGGCCAAAAGAGGATATTCATATTTTTGTTACATTCACAGATGATCACTCAAGGTTCGGACACGTGTTCTTGATGAAACACAAGTCTGACACTTTTGAACGATTCAAAGAATATCATAACGAAGTAGAAAAGAAAGCATGTAATAGTATTAAAATCCTTCAATCAGATCGAGAAGGTAAATACTTAATCCATGATTTCCATACGTATCTAAAGGAGAATGGAAGTCTCTATCAGGTCACGCCTCCTTACACACCCCAACATAACGGTGTGTCGGAGAGAAGGAATTGTACTCTGTTTGACATGACACAATACATGATAAGTGAATCTGAGCTACCCACCTCTCTATGGGGCTATGCCCTAGAAACTGCTGCCCACATTCATAATCGAGTTCCACCTAAATCCGTGCCTAAGACACCATATGAGATATGGAATGGTAAGAAACCCAACCTTATTCATTTTAGGGTATGAGGATGTCATGCTTATGTCAAGAGGTCTAATCCAGATAAATTGGAGGATAGGTCTATCAAGTGCAGATTCATAGGATACCCAAGCCATTCAACTGGTACATTTTCTATCACCAGGAGCAACAAAAGGTTATTGTCTCCAAACATGCCACCTTTTTAGAAAGGAATTTCTTGAGAAGGAATCCAATGGCTAAGTGATAGAATTAGATGAATCTACACATGAACATGAAATGGAACAAAATGAAGAGGCAGAGTCTCATATTCCTCAACAAGTCTAAGAAGGTCTGACAGGATTCCTCGAGCCCCTGACAGGTACAACGGTTTTTAGTAGACGAAGGGGTCGAGGATGGTGTCATACTAGATGATGATCCTGTTAGCTTTCGAGAAGACATTCAGAGTAGAGACTTTGATAAATGGCTGGATGCAATGGGATCCGAGATGGAATCCATGCACGTAAATGAGGTGTGGACCTTAGAGGACGTGCCCAAAGGAAGTGTTCCCATTGGCTGCAAATGGATCTTCAAGAAGAAGATTGGTGCAGATGGGAAGATAGATACATACAAGGCTAGGATGGTTATGAAAGGTTATCGTCAGATTCTAGGGATAGATTATGACGAGACTTTCTCACCAGTCTCCATGCACAAGTCTATCCGGATCGTACTTGCTATTGCTGCCCATTATGACTATGAGATATGGCAAATGGATATAAAGACTGTGTTTCTAAATGGTGATTTAGAAGAGCAGATTTACATGACTCAGCCAGAAGGTTTTGAAGTTGGTGGGAGTAAAGGAAAAGAGTGTAGACTGCATAGGTCCATTTATGGACTCAAGCAGTCATCAAGAAGTTGGAACATCCGTTTTAACAAGATAGTCAAAGAGTTTGTATTTGTCAGAAATAAAGATGATCCATGCATCTATAAGAAAACCAGTGAAAATTCTTTAGTCATCCTCGTACTGTACGTGGATGATATTCTTATAATAGGCAACAACATAGGGATGTTGAAGTCTGTTAAGGAATGGCTATCAACTAACTTCTCCATGAAAGACTTAGCATGATACATATTAAGTGTAAAGATATGTAGAGATAGATCTAAACGGATGCTAGGTCTCTCCCAAGCCAAGTACATTGACACCGTGCTAAAACGGTTTAGAATGGAAAACTGTAAGGGTGGTTTTATACCAGCCAATCATGGAATAAATCTTTCCAAAAAGATGTCTCCAAAAACTGACTTGGAAAAGGAACGCATGAATAAGATCCTATATGCTTCGGCAGTGGGATCTAGCATGTATTCCATGATTTGTACCAAACCTGATGTCACTTTTGCACTAGGTGCAGTAAGTCGATATCAATCTAACCCTAGAGAAGAACACTGGAAAGTAGTCAAAACAATTCTTAAGTACTTGCAAAAGACTAAAGATTTGGTCTTGATTTATGAAAGTGAAGAACTCAAGGTTGAAGGCTTCACAGATTCCATCTTTCAAAGTGATATAGATGATAGAAAATTTATCTCTGGATATGTTTTTACTCTCAACTGAGGAGAAGTCAGTTGGAGAAGTTCCAAACAAGATACTGTTGCAGACACCACGATGGAGGCCGAGTACATAGCGGCCAATGATGCGAAAAAGGAATCAGTCTGGATGAGAAAGTTCGTAAACCAATTGGGAATGGTGCCAGCAGTTTAGGATCCAATACCTCTGTATTGTGATAATAATGCAACCATTAGTCTGGTTCAAGAACCAAGATTCCACAAGAGATCCAGACACATTCTTTGGAAGTATCACCTGATATGGAATATCGAGAAGAGGAAAGACATAGAACTCCTGAGAGTCTGTACAAAAGACAACTTAGCATATCCATTCACAAAGGCTCTGTCACATGATCGTTTAGAGAGATTAGTGTGTAAATGTGGTATGAGATACCGAGATAAATGGGCCTGAGTGCAAGTGGGAGATGTTGAGAGATGTATGCCCTTGAGGCAATTTATTTATGTAAAACATCTTGTTCATGAATGAAAAAATGCTTTCTGGTATCAATTGTCTAAGTATTTCTGTTGTGAAATTTTCATTAAATTACTTAGATAATTTCCTTAAACTCAGAGTAAGTTCATACTCGTATCTAGATAGATATCTTGATTATGAGTAGTGTTTGACCTATATGAGCTTGAGTCTTAAAAGCGTTCATGGTCATAGATGCAACGAGAATAGGATATCGGCACATCGGACAGACCATTGTGTCTTTGTTTTGATGATCTCATAATCATTCGACATGGCAAAGTCGAAGACAAGACATAGGTGCTCATTTGAAAATGAGTCCACTGAACGACCCAATAAAGAGCTATCATATGGTTAAACATTAAGTAACTGTCATTAATAACTCTCTGGTGATGATAGGCAAGTTGGTCCTTAAGACTTGGAGTCATTGTATGAACATGTGCATGAACGGTATCACTTAGATCTATGATTTAGACTTGAGTTTTCACTCGCTGAAAGGTCTTAGGTTGGGTGACACTTGAAGTGTATTAGGTAAGTAGTGATCCAGATAGGATTCGTCTCTTCAGTTCATGGGAAGTTAGTGACACGGTCTCAGTAAGGTTCTTAGTAAAACCATGGCCAAGGTATGTTGTAGGAAGTACAACATGTATATGTCAAAGACTGAATGATACTGGCCAGTGCTAGCTAGTAGGATTGATAGTTTATCATACCCTAGGCTATGCAGTGACATAGTTAAGACGAAGAGACTAAAACTGCGGTATTCATCACGGACACAGTTAGAGTGATCCCGACGTCACTTTAGTCAATGGGTCAATCACGTAATTATGATGCTGAAACAGGGACGACACCTGCTGCTTGTGGTTACTGTCGTCTAGGGATTTTGAGTCCCAACCTGTAGTAGGGTTAGGCTGTAGGGTCTTACATCGAGTAGGATTTACGTCTTAGTAATAGGAAGAATGATAAGAGGGATGCATCTGATGCATTGGAATAATTTAGCTCGCAAGTAAGTTGTGATATTAAAGCTAAAGAGTTTAGCATTGGGGACTTTACACATAATTTGTTAATAATACTTGGTATTATGTTGACAAAGATGCATGGGATTGAAGGGGACTTCCTGAGAAAACCACAAGAAGAAACCGCGTTCAAATCGGAGCTCAAACGAGTTCGGAAACACAAAAACAGTATCCAAATGGCTTAGAGGGCTTGCGAGTCTGACCCGCACCTGGCGGGTCAGGCCCACCGGGAGTTAGTGGGTCGAACCCGCTAAGAGCGGGTCCGACCCTCAGGGCGCAACCCGCATGCGCTGCTAGCGGGCTGCGCCCGCGTGGGGCCTGCACGTGGCCCGTGCACCTGCACGGGCAACCCTTCCCTGGCGGTGCATGTAGATTGTGCCACGTGGCACGATTTGATCTGCTTCTCACGAAGCATGCTTTGGCTGTTTTGTGCGAAAACCGATTTCGAAACTTGTTTTCGACATTTGAAGGGTTAAATGATATCTGAATTGGACACCGTTTTTTTCTATGCGATCGTTGTCTTGAGATCTTCGATTCGATAGGTTGTTTCAAATTCGAAACTTAGAAATGGATTTATGGTTGATTTGAGAGGTTTGGACTTCTATAAAATTAATCTTGAAAGACCCATTTTAATACTCCCACATCGCCGTAGCAAAGGGGGAGGGGCCGGCTCCCTATATAAATAAGGGGTGGCCCTCGTCATTGAAACTCGCACCAAGTCTTCAATTCGAGAAGCTCTAAAATTTTTTTGAGCACGCTCGATCTAAGACTTAATTATTTCTCATCTTATCATTCTTCTGATCCTCCGATCGAGTCCTAGCAAGACGGGGATGAGGTTTGGATCTGATCCAAAAGTCTTTGATGTGGGTCTGCTTAAGTGAAACTTTCTTCGGTAAGTGATTGGCTCAGAGACGCGGTGTCGGCTCGCTTCGGGTGGACCAGTTTTGGAGGCACGGAGGTGGCTAGTTTTGGGGAGCTAAAGTTGTTGCTGAAAACGACGCTTTGTTTTTTGCAGAAGCAAATTTCCGGGTAAGTTAATTTTATTTGTGCTTTAATATATATGCAGTGGTTTAGATCTATCTTCGGGGTTGGTCAGACTCACCCCAAGATAGTATATTTTCCTGGCTAGGGTGTATGATGTCCATAGGGTTCTTTTATTTAAGGGTTTAATAATTTTTCTGCTGCTATTTTATGATTCTATCATCCGTCCGACGTAAGACGGGCATAGATTTATGCCCTGGGGTCCATCAAAACCCAACACATTCGTCATCCTCTATTCATTGGAACCAATTTTGGCTATTGGAAGTCCCGAATGCTGATCTTTTTCAAGCGTATATCACTATGGAGAATAGTGGAGAAAGAGTACAAAGATTCACTTAAAGAAGACTTCAACAAGTGGACCCATGTTCAAGTGATCGCAGAGGTAAACAATGCAAATGCAATGACTCGCTTATTTGTGCGTTGACGACATCGGAGTTCAACAAGGTGTCGAACTGCATGTCAGCATACCAAATTTGGAACCACCTCCTAGTCACACATAAAGGGACCACTCAGGTGAAACTATCCAAACTCCATATTTGTGTACAATGTTTTGAGATGATTCAAATGTAGGATAAAGAGTAAATCTCAAGCATGTACGCTAGGTTCACCGACATTGTAAACGAACTAGAGGCACTAGGGAAGACGTACACTCAAGTAAAAAAGGTTCGGAAGCTTATCATGGCTGTCACTCCAAAATAGGAGAAGAAGAGAATGGACATTGAAGAAGGTAATGACATGTCGACTTGCACAGTGGAAAACTTCATTGGAAACCTCATGGCTTATGAGGTTAGGAAGAAAGGTCGAGAGCAAAAAGGACGCTCAAAGGGGTCTAGCCAAACCAAACAAGAAAGAGATTGCTTACACGGCCACATCGGATAATGAAGAATCTAATGATGAGGTGGACTTGGAGTCCATAGCTCTCATGGCCCGGAAGTTCCAACAGTTCTTCCGGAAATGTAATTTCAAACCTAAGAACAAATTCCATTCTACTAACTATTAAGAGATGTGTGTGCCCTTGAGGTAATTTATCTCTATGTATACATACAAACATCTTGTTCGAAATAACAGTAAGCTATTTGCTAAGAATTTACCTAAGTAAATAATAATGCAGTCTTCATTAGAACTTAGGTAAAGTCTTGAGACTTAATATGAGGTCAAACAAGTATCGAGATGAAGATCTAGATCATGGAGAATTTCTTGACCGTTTGTAACATAAGTCTAAAATCGTTCGTGATCGTAGATATTTCGAGAAAAGGATATCGACACATCGGATAGACCATTGTGTCTTTTTCTTCACCGTGGATGATTTACTTAGCGAAGTCAGTGATGATGACCTCATGATCGTTCGACTTGGCGAAGACGAAGACGAGACACATGTACTTATTAGAGAATGAGTTCACTGAACGACCCAACGAAAGTTATCACATGGTTAACGTAAACTGATCTGTCAATGATATCTCTCAGTGATGATAGCTAAGTTGTTCCTTAGAATTGAGGTCGTTGTATGAGCATGTATATGAACGGTGTCACTTTGATCTCTAATCTAGCCACGGAACAAGCCCCGTTGAAAGGCCCTTGGTTGGGTGACACTTGAAGCGTGTGAGGAGAGTAATGACTAAGAGAGTATTCATCTCTCCTATTTATGGGGAGGCAGTGTCACATGGGTTTTTATCTTTGAAGCCTGGTGGTCCGCATCTTTTCAATTGAGGAACAGCCACTTCTGCTACTGGTGGATTGCATCCATTCTCAGGGATGTCAATACTAGCTGGAGTGTTAGCAGCAGGGATATGTGATCTGACAATTTTGTTGTTTTCGGTAACTATGTCCGATAACTGTTGAACAGTTTTATTAAATTGGAGGATCTTTAGGAGCCCATTATCACATTTCATAATTCTCGGATCATAGATTTTTATTTTTAATTTTGATATGTTAAATGGTCAATGCAGCTTCATGCTTCAACAGAGTTAAGCCTAATGCTAGGAATATGGACACATCAATGCACAATCTCGGAGACATGCTTTTAATGCCTCCCCCATTTGGGTTGCAAGGTATCTAATTATTTAAGGTGAATTAAACCTGATATAGATTCCAAGACGGCATTGAGGTCTTAATTTTATTCTCTGTGATGATGCTATAGGGATATTTGTAGTACATCCAAACATCCTAAAATAGGAGGTCGGTGTTGCACCGTATATTAATTACATCGGAGGCTAAATCTGATGCCTTCAGGGCCTAAGACAAAGCAACGACGCTACATGCAAAATATCATGTCCCTATGCATTGACCAACAACCGGAATTTTATTAACAATGGATGAGTAATCCACTGGAGTCGTTTTAATAATCGACTCAGTCAACCCATTTTGGGTGTGAACACGGGCTTCAGGGTGTTCAAGTGTTATTCCAGTATGTAGATGATTATTATTCTCCCAGTATTATCCAATGTAACCGCAGTTTTGTTAATGTGTCCAAATAGATTTAGAAAAGCTGGAGTGTGGTTGGATAATATGCCTACTTATGACCACTTAGAAGATACATTGATAAGTGCGGTAAGGTAATTTATTGACCCTTCTTAGGAGAGTGGATAAGTTCATAAATATCCATCAAGTACTCTCAAGAAAAAAGTCACATTACTTCATTTTTAATGAGATATTTTCTTAACTGGTTTTACTCCATAATAAGTGAGATATGGAAATTCACCCTTCTGAATAATCTTTGTGTTTTATATATTATATTCATGGGATTGGGATATGATGGAGTGCATCATCACCGATCATGAGTGTCTAAACCACTCGTATCGGAGTATAAACTTATACGAGTCCGGGCACATTTGTATGCTCCGTTAAATTTGCTCCATTCTTTGAATTTCTTATAGCATGGACCTTTTGAAGGTACATTCAAACGCTCAAGTATGGTCTTCAAGCCGTTAATTTTTTTGAGTCGTTATATACAAATATTCAGTATTTATTCTGTCAGTTTCAATATAGATTTTGATCGACGAATATTCTTGAAACTTGGTGAGTTTCTTTTTCCATGTTTTCTGAGAGTACTAGGCATCCTCATGTTTTGTCCAGGAGTTTGCATGTTTTGTTTAGGATTTTACATGTTTTCAATGCTTGATCCTCAAGTCAAACGTCCCATGATAGTACTTCGAGACTATCGTTAAGGTTAGATACTTTTAATAGTATGCGTCATGAAGGATCACATTGATGGTAAAATTATTCACAATTTGTTTGACAAGTTCACTTAGTGAAATAGGTCAAACTTATAGTATAACCATTTAATTGCAATATACTACAATGCATAAAAATTTAACAATCTATCTCAAACTATGTTATGTAAGAAAAAGATTTCAAATGCATAAAAGTATGTTTACTACAACCTACAACATGTATAGAAAAATACTTCTAATAATTATATTTTGGCAACTAGTCAAGCAATTTATTGTTTTCAAAATCTTTATATGCTTGAAAAATAGCTAAGTATAGAATAGCTAGATTTATTTCAGCTTTCGTCTTTAGACTATCTTTATTAATCATGCAATTTGCCTTGCATACTGCAATAGCAATATGGCTCTTACCGGAACTTTTGGGACTGGACTCGGTTAACCATTGCTATTCCTCTTCGAGGTATACTTTATCTTCCATTCCCCTTTCTTTTTGTTGTTCCTTGTAAGTTTTGTGCTCCCCATGTTTTCATTTTTTCACTTTTATAAACTTTTTAGAAATAAGAAACATTAGCCTTACTTTGGAGACCGATACAAAGGCGCATGCTCCCCCTGTTTCTCTCTTCCAGCTTTTATAAATTTTTTTGGAAGAAGAAGCATTAGCCTTACTAAGGAGATGGATACTAGGGTGTGAGCTCCCCAAGTTTCAATTCTTCCCGTTTTTATTTTTATTTTTCAGCTGTGGAAGAAGAAACATGGCTCAGTGGGGCAAATACAAGGGCATGATTCTCATGCATTATCATATATCTCTCACTTATTCTGTCAAGTCACGGCTTTAGGCGTAATGTTATTATTATTATTTTTCAAAACAGAATTATTGCTCAGGTCTAGATTCGAGAATCCTGCCTCATGAGGTAAAATCACTTAACAGTGATATGGCATTCTTTTGGTGTCCATATCGGTCTGTAATTAAACCATATATCTTATGTGATCTATTTACCATGAGATGCTCATCTTTAAAACTTGTGTCTAGAAGATGGAAAAAATGACTTTATCATTACCCCTTTGCATTCATTCATTTGTATTTATAATGGAAGAAGTTATTGGATCTGGATCTAAGCCTAGAGGCTGTGAATATGCTAATAAAAATTCTCGTGCAACTCACAAGCAATCACATGTAGATATAGCAGAGCATAGTAAATAATAAGCAATCACAGAGTACGCAGCAGATTTACCCTGGTTTGGTCGCCCCAACGATCTACTGCAGCCCCAAAGCAGATACTAGCATTAATATGTTTCTTTGTACAACTACAATGAACTATAAGCCCCAACTCAACTCTCACCTAGTTTGTACCACACTCCCCGAGTGCAAAACACTTTCAGCCTAGTAAATGCTTTCTCTTGACAAGCCCCAACTCGTCAAGACCCTTTTGTCTAGTTCCAGACTAAACAAGACCCCAAAACGTCACAAATAGGTAAAGTTTCCCCTACATAGATCAATACACGAGTATCACAAATATAAAATAATCAGAGTTTAGAATAGCTCAGTTTGTGATGGTGTAGTCGTCTCTGTCAGTCAGCTCAGGTCAGATCAAATCTGACTTTGATGTAGTCGTCATGTGAAGTCCCTATCTCACGTCTCCTTTAGCCCCCTTGGATATCTCTGAAGTTGCGTCTTTGCAATGGATTGGCACAAGGAATTGATGGGTCGGCAAGCAATCTGAAGCAGCCAAGAACTCGGTCGGCAAGGGTGGAAGTTACGGCTGCGGACTAGGTCGGCAAGACAGACTAGGCACGGGTTTGTAATCAAGATGGCATGACAATCTCTAGGTCGTCAACCTCCTTGGCACATGGAGCAGCTGGGTTGGCAAGAAGTTCTTGTGCACGGGTCGACAATGTGGATGGTGCGCAAGTCTGTGGGTCAGCAATCAGGTTGGCTAAGAATTCCCTTGGTCGGTAATGTATTGGGTGCTTGGATCCCTTGGGTCGACAAGTGTGGAAGGTGCGACTGCAGACTAGGTCGGTACTCCAAGTTCAGTGCTCGGCAGGCAAGATGGCTAGGTGATGGATTGCTTGATGGCACGGGTTGCCTTGCTTGATGGCATAAGGAAGGGTCGGTCGGCAAGGCAACTTGTGGCTCCAAGCTTAGGTCTGCAAAACAAGGTTACGGCAGTGGAGTTTGAGTCTTCAAGGCACTAGATCTGCGTAAGTCACCTCCTTGTTGATGCAGCAGTTAGATGGCACTCCTCCTTCACGCAATGGCACCTTGATGAGTTGTTAAGTCTTTGCTTGGCTTGAGGCTATGGAATTAGCAATGAGAGCTTGGCGTGCTTGCGGGTAGAAGCTTGGAATATGGATCTCCAAGGGATGAAGAAGATGTTGGTAAGTTGTTTAGGGCTTGGAGATGCTTTGGAAGTTGGAGTTCTTTGCTAGGAGCTTGCAGCTATGAGATGATAGGCCATGGAATCTAGAACTAGGGTTTTTGGCCTTGGCAATGTTGCGGCGTGATGATGAAGAACTAGGGATAGGGCCGCAACTTATTTTTCTCCTCTTTGTGCGATGTCTTTTGTTTAGGCCGCAATTTTTTTCTATCCTTTGATGAGGGGTTTTATAGGATGTGAGGATGAGAAGTTTAGCTATTGTAGAATCCCATGGAATGAGGAATATGAAGTTTGAAAGAGGATTGTGTGGAATTTGATTTGATCTCATTGGTATTCAAATTGGATTAGGAGTTGTAGTAGGATTTGTAATGGGATAAATATTTGAGATTAGCAGCAATTGATTTGAATCAATTCAAATTGGGATTTGAATTGATTTTCTCCTTATCTTCACATCTTTGACTTAGTCCAATATGTTTTGACATGATCTCCATCTTTGACTTAGTCCACTTTGCTAATGAATGGCAAATTTTCCATCACTTTGACTTAGTCTCTCTTTGAGTATTTGCGAGAGTGACATTCCTGAAAACACTTAGCACACACATTAAATCGTTCACATATGTTTGTTATCATAAAACACGAAGTAATCGATCATTGTATCCAACTACACGTTGTATCCAACAATCTCCCCCCTTTTGATGATGACATACTACTATAACATTTGCAATAACGATTCAAATGAAATCATTGTGACATGTGTGTGTGAAGTGTGATAATGGAGGTTGTATGCAATACGTATAACAATGATGTTCAAACATACAAGGATGCTCAACAGTATAACAATGTTGCAAGCAAATAAGCATGGCATGCTCCCCCAATATTCATGCTCCCCCTTGAACATATATACCAACATTCATTATTCATTAATGCTCCCCCTTAAACCAATATTCATATATGCACACATAGGAATTAATGCACAAATCTTCTCAATATTTTCTCCCTCTTTTGTTATCATCAAAAGTTTATACATGAAGTCAAATTTCATACCACATGCAAACTAAAGAGTATTATAAATTACAACTAGTACTTGCTTGTAGACATTCATAGAATAAGCACTTCAAATTCAATGAGAATTATAACATAGACTTCAACACCTTCGTATAAGTGAGATGATTAAACATTGCAGCACTTAAGGAGAACTTTTAAGAAAATCAACCAAAACCAATCCACATTTTCCATTAAACATGAAATCATCTAGGATTGATTTTCCCCATCTCATTAAAAATGAGTTCAAGGTACCACACCCAAAAACATAGCCTATTAGGACTATTAGATGTGGGCGTGGCATTGCTTGACGAGTATAACACCAACGCTATAGATTACCCGTAAAGCATATGTTGGATACTCGTGGGTAGTGTACTTGCCAAGGATTGTATCCATTTTTCATACGGAGCTATTTTCATTCTTTTTCAAAAAAAATTCACATTCAATTCTTTTGTGCTCAATTTTTATCAATGGCAAGACACATTATATCCCTTAGATTTTCAGTTATTTTTCATCCTACATTCACTTTCCAATATTTCATAAAAGATGTCTCCAAATGTACAACAATATTTAATATTCGTGGAAGTGAAAGTGTAGGTGCAGAAATCAAATTATTCTAATCATTGAACATGTCATGGCTATTTAGAAAATCAAACATGCGCATGTAGCCATAACAATAATAAATCAATTTCTACATGGATATGATTATCATTCATTTAACCAATTAAATGATTCAAAAGAAAGCTGTACATTAAGCACCATTTTTTTTCTTTTTTCTTTTTCATTTTTTTCTTTATAAAGAACTAAACAAGCTAGAAAGCAAACAAAGTAGCACACAAATAAAAACAAATCAAGCATACACACAAAATGCTATGAAGGTATGCATTAAGTGCAAAGTAGAAGCCATACCTTTGCGTTGTCGTTTGGCTAAGGAACTAAAAAATGCGACGCCCAATTCATAGTTCCTCGCCACCTCCATCTTACCTACACGGAAGATGTTATGTGTGACTTTGGAATCCAACAAGGTCCACTCATGTTAGTCATCAAATTTTTAGGAAACCAAATTTGCTTGAATTTGATATTCATGCTCCTATATTTGCAAGTATGAGAAGTATGACCAATACTAGTACATGTAAAGAACTTTGCATAAACATTTTTCACTTTGGTTGGCACATTGTGAAATCTCTTATAATTAGTCTTTTCAGCATGTTTCAAACCATATGCAAGTCCACGTCTATTATTGCCATATAGTTGATTTCAAGAATAGTATCCAAAGATTGTTTTCCAATAGAAAATTTCTTAATGGACAATTCCAGGTGCGTGACTTTGGATTTCAAGGATGCATTCTCATTCACAAGCAAAGTGCATTTACTAATAAAAGCTTTCTTGTTTTACACTTCTTTCTTTTCAAAGACAATCATTTTTTCTTTAAGCTCAGTATTTAGCATGCTAATCTTTTCAATACGCAATTCATTTTCAGTTTCTAGCTTAATCACATTTTGTTTATACATGATAATATCATTCAACAAAGTAGGACAAGAAAAACATTCAAATTTTTCATGAGAGTTAGATTTCTCCATTTTCATCAAATCAATGGTAGATTTACATGCAACAAGTTTTTCCTTCAGATCATCAATTTCTTCCAACATGTCACAATTTTCTTTTTGCAATTCAAAGCTAGAGTTTCTATAGCATTCTACAGTAGATTCTAAATCAACAATTTTTCAGACATTTCACAATTTTCTTGTTGCAATTCAAAGCTACCATTCCTATAGTCATCTAAGGTAGATTCTAGCTCATCTATTTTATCTTGCATTCCCTTACAAATATTCACAAGTTCAATTTTAGTGCAACATTTTACCTTATTATGCTTTCCCATCAAGCAGAGAGAGGTGTGAGCAGTCTCCTCAATCTCCTCTTTGCTATCGTCATCCCACGTTAACTTTAGAGCTTTTCCCTTCTTTTCTACTGAATTATTATCCCCTTGTGGACAATTTCTTGCGAAGTGTCCCTTCATCCTGCATTTAAAACATTCAACTTTATCAGCAGTATTCTGTTCAGAAGTATTTCCAGCAGGATTATATTTATTAGAGCGATTATACCTTTGAGCCATTTCAGCTCTTCCTTGCTGTGTATTGATGTATCTACTGAACCCTCTCACCATCAGTGCATGCTCCTCATCAAGATCATCATCGTCATCTTCATTATCTTGAAGAGCCAATGGGTTTGGAACGTTGGCGTCTGGTTCTCTCTAGCTTCGATGCTCTGCAACTCAAGCTCGTGGGACATTAAGTTTCCTATCAAGTCCTCCACTCTCATCTTTGATAGATCTTTAGCTTCTATAACGGCTGTGATTTTAGGCCGGAACGAGCTTGGCAGCGCCCTTAAGATTTTCCTCACCTGCTCAAGACTAGAGTATGGCTTACCAAGGGAGATGGAATTGTAAACGATGTCTGTGAACCTCGCAAACATCTTTTTAATGGATTCTGACGGAAGCATGCGAAAGATCTCATATTCTGTGCTCAGCAATGAAAGTCTGGATTCCTTCACTTGTGTGTCCCCTCATGCGTCACCTCCAACGTTTGCCATATTTCTTGCACAGTTAAACATTGTGAGATACGATTAAATTTAGCTTTATCCAAAGAGAAAATAAGTGCATTCATAGCTCTACCATTCAATGCATAAAGTTTCTTATTAGCAGCATCTCACTTATCTTTAGGCTTTATAATTTCAGTGTCTTAAATTTTAATAGTGGGTGTTTTATATCCATTTTCAACAGTATCCCACACATCATAATCACAGACCCTAAATAAATTTTCATTCTTGACTTCCAATATGCAAAGTCGACTCCATTAAACTTAGGGGTCGGGTTATAGATTGACCTTCAGCAAATGCAGAATCAGATATATTCATGGTCATCTAGACTAGATCCTCTAACCTGCTCTGATACCACTTGTTGGATCTGTATCTAAGCCTAAAGGGTGGTGAATATGCTAATAAAAATTCTCGTGCAACCCACGAGCAATCACAGGCAGATATAGCAGAGCAGAGTAAATAATAAGCAATCACAGAGTACGCATCAGATTCTCGTGCAACACACATTAAATCGTTCACACACGTTTGTTATCATCAAACATGAAGTCATCGATTGTTGTATCCAACTACATGTTGTATCCAACAGAAGTGTATTGGCATTTTAGTTGAATTTCGGATCCAATTACCAATATAGATAATAATTATTCAAAATTTTGAAAACAAAAATTGCTACATGTGCCAATATACATAATTATTTATAAGCACAATTGCATGATCATATATTAATTTAAGAAAATGATAAAACATTTCATGTAGAATAAGCATAAAGCAAATAGGCTAATTGTGTGGTCTACCAGTAAAAAATAATGTTCACAGTCCAAATTATACAGCCCCTTTTATATAAATGAAAAACTACAGCTTTATAAACCACATGGGTCCCATAAAAATCTTCTTCATCAGGGCTGGCCTCCACCTTCATGGAAGTACCCATCGATAATGGGCGTTACAGTATATTCATCACTACATTTTTCTCTCAAAAAAAGAAAGTGCAGGAAAATAAAAGTGGGACTAAGGCTGATCCAAAACCAAAATATAGCCATTCATAGCCATTCATGCAAAAGTTGTGCTCAAAACATTTTAATCACATGACATATCAGACATATAATATTCATAGGCTACAAAAATTCAAATATTTTATGCATAATAATTAATTGGACAGCGAGGTAACGTCATACACCATTAGATCAATTAACTAATGGTAGATCAATCACTGGATCCTCATAATTATTAAACAAATGCTTACAAAAATAAGCTAATTATACCCCAGAAGCATATCAAATAATATGTCATGCACAGTAGATATATATAATTCTAAAGAAATATGCCGCAGAATTAATAATCATGCAATTATAATCAGTGTTATATGCCCACTAATAATACTTTTTGTATGCCTTGAATTATGTGACCCGCACCCGAAATCTCTTGGGAATATGACCTAATAGGAATATTTTTGAGTTCGGTGGTAGAAGCGGAGGGTTCGGGCCGATAGGCCCGTAGCCCACCACTGACCTTGTGGTTGGGTACAGGCACCTCCCTTGGTATGGACCGGGTCGACAAAGTCTTGTTCAGAAAAAAATTTTGAAGACTAAGCAATAACCTACTATTTATAATTATTTTATATATTTTATATCCACTCCCCATGTCAATAACCTACTATTTATAATTATTTTATATATTTTATATCCACTCCCCATGTCTTCTTCTTCGTTTTCTTTTCTTTCTTTCTTTTTGTTTGGGGAGGCTCGTATCAAGGGCTACAGGCTTAGGCCCGCCAGTCTTTATTTTTTTGTTTGGGGCCCAAGGCCCCACAACAAGGGCTGCGAGCTTCAGTGTGCCAATGTAATATTTTTTTAGTTTATTTGTGGGCCGAGGCCCGCAGCAAGAGCTATAGGCCTCAGCCCAAAAAGATTTCTCGCTTCCTTCTTTTTTTGTGGGCCGAAGGCTGCAGCAAGGTCTGCGGACTTTGGCCTGTAAAAAAGGGAAATTTTTGTGTGTGGTCCAAGGCCCGCAGCAAGGGTTGCGGGCTTCAACTAGTAGAAAAAGAAAAACTTTTTTTGTAAACCCTAATTAGGGTTTTTGGCCGGGGGCAGGGGCGGACCCACGTTATACTTGGGTGGGGCCCGCCCCCCCCCCCCCCCCCCCCCCCCCCCCCCCATTTTTCAAAATTTACATATATATATGTACAACAGACCAAAATATAAAGGATAAGTATACAAAGTTCATCACTAGTAACACAAAAGCTCCTTTGACAAAGTGGTTTTCCGCTCTTTGGCAAATGTTGTTGTCCTGACTTCAAATCCTGGAAGCAGCATTTGCTGTTTTATAGGAGTTGTCTTGTAAACATTTATTTTTTAAGATAAAATAACACTCTAAAACTTGGGATATTGTCTAAGTAAACTTTTAGATAAAATAACATTAAATTTTGGGATATTGTCTAGTAAACTTTTAGATAATTTTAGATAAAATAACATTAAAATTTGGGATATTTTCTAGTAAACTTTTAGATTTTTAGATAAAAATAACAAATTTGTCCCCAAAATTTTTAGACTTTCGTTTAAGGCTATGCCAGTTTTTTTTCTTCATGTTTTTAATTATATCACAGCTTTGATTAAGAAAAGAAAACCGTCTAAAAAATATATACCTAAAATGTTTAATTTAATCTACCTAAATTGTCATGGTAAACACGCTTCTCTCATTCCCTTAAAATTAAAAGATTAATTAGTTCTTGGCAAGTGCCAATGATTATATTTTTAAAATTTTGTTTTTTTTGCAAATTAAGGATGTAATCAGTGTCAGTTTCTCATTCATATCTTCGTTAATATGTGAACGATTTTGTGTTTAATAAACGCATGGAAAAATTTGCTGCTTATTTAAAGTAATTTGGTTTGAATCTTCGTAACTTATGTTCGTACTCATCCAATTAAAACTAATTTTTGTTTTCGACTTTCTTACTCGATCCCTCACATATATATTGCATTGGGTCTGAGCAATGAATTTCATATCTATTTTGTTCA
The DNA here is from genome assembly GCA_030789695.1 of Scilla litardierei. Lineage (NCBI taxonomy): Eukaryota > Viridiplantae > Streptophyta > Magnoliopsida > Asparagales > Asparagaceae > Scilla > Scilla litardierei. Next base: position 451,876,928 of record CM061142.1, read on the forward strand.
CTTCGTCCCCTCAAATATACTTAAACGTAATGGTAAAACACCATCTCTTTGAACTTGCGACTTGAAAACCATCGCATCTATGTACTTTACGAATACATTTTGTATGTTTTCTTGTAACGCTGCCCCCCCCCCCAGTCATCTAATCCTGGTTCCGCCCCTGGCCGGGGGGGGACGCTGCCACCGACGGCGACAGCGCATCGCCGCTGCAATGGTGAAGGCTGGGGGGGGGGGGGGGGGCGGCGGTGGTGGCCGACCCCCCCGGGGGTCCGGTGGCCTGGGGTTCGCCGGACGGCCGATGAAATATAAATTTTTTTGCTTGTCGAATTAGCTTGGGAGGTAGGCGGCCGACAGCCGCCACTCCGACAACTGGGGAGGGAGGCTGATGTGCCGCCGCCCCTGAGGAATCACCGGTCGACGGCCGCCACCCTCATTTCCCAGTTCTTTTTTTATGTTGATCTTGGTTATGGATGTGCAAAGAATGATGATCATGATGTTGAAGTTTGAAAGACTATCGTTTCTGGTCTTTAATTAAAGAAATATGTATTATGTATTTATATTGGACATTTGGACTTCGTGACATTTCAGGACGAAAAGAAGTTCCGATACCAAACAAGACCAGAGAACGTGTTTATTATGACACAAGTACAAAGTTACATGTCTCCTCCTTTCGTTGACGCCCAACCAGTTTATTAAATAAACACACGATTAACAATAGGAGAAAATGGTATTACTGTTATTATTATTAATTTTGTTTCAGTGGAATAACTATAAGCACGTTTTTCAAACAAACGGGCGGGCGGTGAGGGATCACTTGAGCTCTAAATTGTTTGCTATTATTTATATTATCATCCGTTTGATTGGTGCAATTTCTTTGCTGCTTGGAAGTTTCTCTGTATGTGCTCACTGGACGGAGGAAACGATCTGATGTTTGAACGACTCGGCGTCGACGAGTCAACTGGAGCAGAATTATATATTCGAGGCGTGCTATCTGCACCGCAAACAGTGCGGTGCAGGCACGGAAACAATTGGAAAGAGACATCTCATCTTCGGTTTTTCTCCATCAACGTACCGAAAGTGACAGTCGTGGGCCCACGATGGGACAACGGCTTCTTTTTTATTCACTTTCGTTTTCTTTCTCCACCATTCCTTCTCTCTGCTCCTTTCGTTCTCTCTTTTCTTTGTTCATCGTTTGCACTCGCCATGTTGGTTTCGGGAGAGGGAAAGCCCGGTGTCGGGATGGACAACCTTGAGCTAGGCGTTCCTACAAGTTCGACCACTGGGAGCTTCCAGGTAAATTAAACATTTGTATTCATCGTCACTTCATTCTTTTTGAGGTTGAGGCCATGAATTCTCAGTCATCAGCCATCTTTTTCATAACAGAGAAGGCGTTGTTCGGACAAAGAGAGTGGTACTCTTCACCCCCAATAGACAGGAAATACCCCTAATGGGTCCCATTGGGGTTGCAGCCCAACAGGGCTGCCGGGCGAGGGTACTGGAAAGCCACCGGCGCCGACAAGCCCGTCACCCCAGCCGGCAGCAAGAGCAAGAACCCGCTCGGCATCAAGAAGGCCTTGGTGTTTTACTCCGGCAAGGCCCATAGGGACATGAAGACCGACTGGATCATGCGTGAATACCGGCCCGCCGCCAACACCAACCGCGCCGGCACCGCCAACAAGAAACGCTACAGCCTGAGGGTATGCAATAGCAACAGCTCCTTAAAATCATGGAAATTGATTGATTGATTGAAACTGAAGCATATGTGCCTCTTCCTTGCCTTGTAGCTGGTGACAGGGTGCTCTGTCGACTGTACAACAAAAACAACATCTGGGAGAAGATGCTGATGCGGCAAAGGGAGGAGTCGTCGTCCTTCGGGGAGACTGTGGACTCCATCGAAGCGGCCAATATGACGCCGGGTCGGACGGTTTCATGTCCGACATTGATACTGACTCGTTCCACGAAGATCCGGGCAAGCCCCAAATGTGCCCGGCTCAGCTGTCCCAGGTCTCTCAACACTCAACAGCAGATGCAGCCGAAGAAGGAAGATGGAGATTGGTTAATGGATTTAAATGTGGGATTTCGGGGCTTCGGCCTTTGGCATGCTGAACCAGGATTACTTCTTGCAGGCGCACCGCGCACGCCCTTGGATCGCCAACGATGAAGACGAGCCATATCTACCTGCCACCCTTCTGAGTTTAGGGTTAGGGTTAGAGCCATTGTTGTATATGATATTCATAGAAAAACTTAGTATTGAAAAGAAGAGAATAGAGAGCATGAATCAACAAGAGAGAGGAGAATAGATGGCATGAGATAAAAAAACGGCATAATGCCGGCCGAATTTTTAGGGTGTAATTCTTTCCTTCATTTCAATCTATTATATATGATATTTAGCAGCAGCCTAGCAGTGCAAATTGACCATGAAGCTGAAATTTGGTGGCACACAAAAATCCAACATGAAATGAAGAAATAAACTAAAATAAAATGGCATGATCAACAAAAAATATATAATTACTCAAAAAGACGGCTTGAACCATGCACACCAGCTGCATGCAATGGCGGTAAATCAAACTTAACATTGCACTTCTCCCTGCGCTTGTCCTTGAGCTCCCGCCCCATCGGCCCCGCCTCTGACATCACCACCTTATCGTCGACCTGAACAGGATCACGGAGCTCGCTCTCAGCCTGCACAGCAGCACCGAGTTCAGCGAGTATATGTGGAACAGCGGTAGGACGCAGAGGACGTCCTCTTTCGTGAAGTAGAGGTTTGGTTCTCGTCGTCGACCAGATGGACCACGCTTGTGACTAGCCCCACAGCATGACCTCAGCGCCACAATGTCGCCCGAGCTGATCTCAGCCTGCAGAAGCTGGCTCTCGTCAGGCTGATCTCAACCATGAGTGTGGATTCCGGGGGGCTGTAGAAAGGGTTGGCGGTGGTGGAGGAGGCGCCGAGGAAGGAGGCGCCGAGGAAGGTTCAGAGATGAGCGAGATTTTCCTGCAGAAAAATCAACGAGTTGTCTCGTCGTGGGGCCTTAGCCATCATGTTCGCTGCGTTGCTGCTGGAGAAAAACGATGCAAACTGTCTCTTCCCAACTGTTTCCGTGCCTGCACCGCACACACGGTGCGGTGCAGATAGCACGCCTCATATATTTTTGGTTGGTCACAATTCCAAGTTTGACTGTGGGGTTGGAAAAGCCTGTTGACAGAGAGACTCGAGATTCTGACCGGCCGCTGAAAACGTGTCGACGATTCACAGAACTCGGACGATTCCCGCTGCAAACAAGTTTGACTGATTAGAAGCCAATTATTTTTCTTGATGGCGGATTAAACTCTCGTTATGGGGTCAAAGATCCTCCAAGCGCATGGAGATCAAAAGGTCTTCTCTCAGACCCGCGTTCGGAGTGAGTCCACATCGGATTAGCAGGTTGTGTTACTCCCCATGCGGTGTTGACGTTGACCTGGCTAACAAATTCGGATTATTCAAATTGAATTTTGGTTAATTCTATTCGTTTTAAATACGAATACAACCCACATATAATTTATATGTAATACTATATTATATTTGTTACGGGGTAAATCCCGCACATCAAACGAGAAAGTGGGATGTTGAGTGGACCTTTGATAGGAGTAGCCGGGGCATGCGACAGGTGGACGATTGGATGAACCATCCACAAATTGGCGGGGCTCCGATCTGCACCATGGAAGTCGGGACCAGAATATATCACTCGTTACCTGCAACACGAGAAGATCGTCTGGGGGTCAGGTCTGGGGTCCGACCAAATCCCCCCTTCGATGCTTAAGTCAGTGGCTGACTCAAAAGTGGCTCGGTGGGGCTAGGTCCGACTTGTGGGGAGGCCGACTGCTCGTACACCGACGGAGCTACAGAAGAGGATAGTATGGAATTTGGTATTATATGTATTGAGTGTTTAGGCTACATCAATGTTGGATCTCGGAGATCCTCCCCCCCTGTGGCCGCTGCCTCTAGGCCCTCATCTAGGTGAGCCATCCATCCCTCATGTCCGGGTCAATGATGAGACATTATTGTTGACGATGATGAGGATGCGCTGATTAGGAAGTATTGGCCCCAATAATTGCCACCGTTTGATGAAGAAATAAATGCCATGAAGGCGGACAATAATAGCTGGATTGATGACTATAATCGTTGGATTGATGGCCATAGTTATTGGGCGAAGAGAGGCCATAATCGATGTAACAATGGCCCACATCTCCCGAGCTCTACCGTTGCAAAGGTTGCGGTAAGGAGAAGTAACATGAGAGAGAGAAGTGGCTCCATTCGTATGATTAAGTCGGCTTGCGAAGTCGTCTGGGGACAATAACTGGTCGGTCCAATGAGAAGCATGTCGGCCCGCTAGGGCCGTGACCCCCAGCCTTACGGCAGACTCTGTTCGTTCGGTGGCGATGGGAGTGGCCTCACAGCTTATGTCCGACGAGAAGTAGCTCGGCCCACTCAGAAAGTGGCCCCTAGCCTTACAGCGGACTTGCTCGTTTGGTAGCGAGGGTAGTTGCACCTTGACTTACATCTAAGGAGAAGTAGGCCAGACCGCTGGGTGAGTGGCTCCCAGCCTTACGGCGAACCGATGGGTTGGCTCGCTGCGGAGTAGCCCCAGCCTTACGGCAGACTTGCTCGTTCGGTGGCGAGGGGAGTGGTCCCTCGACTTACGTCCGATGAGAAGTAGGTTGGCCCGTTGCGGGAGTGGCCCCCGGCCTTGCTGCAGATCCGAGTTTTTGGTCCGCCTGCTATTTGAGTGTCCCATAGCCTTACGACAAACCGATAGGTCGACCGGCTGGGGGATTGGCCCCCCTGCCTTACGGTTGAACAAAGATTTTGGTCTGCTTGCTAGAGGAGTGTCCCCCAGCCTTACAACAAACCGATGGGTCATCCCGTTGGGGGAGTGGCCCGTAGCCTTACGGTCGATACAAGGTTTTAGTCAACCCGCTAGGAAGTGGCCCCCAACCTTACGGCGAACCGAGGGGTCCGTCCGTTGGGGGAGTGGCCCACAGCCTTACGGTTGAACCGAGTTTCTGGTCGACCCGCCGTGTCCCCAGCCTTATGGTTGAACCAAGTTCTTGGTCTGCTTGTTGTGGGAGTGGCCCCCAGCCTTACAACGAACCGATGAGTCGACCCGCGTGGGGAGTGGCCCCCAGCCTTAAGCCTTATCCAATTTTTTGGTCGGCCTGCTAGGAGAGTGGCCCACAGCCTTACGACCGATCCGAGTTTTTGCTCTGCCTGATGGGGGAGTAGCCCCCAGCCTTACAGCAAACGATGGGTCAGCCTGCTGGGGGAGTGGCCCCCAGCCTTATGGTAGACTCAATGGGTCGGTTAGCTGGGGGAGTGGCCCCCTGCCTTACAGCTGATCCAAGTTTTTGGTCTGTCTGTTGGGAGAGTGGCCCCAGCCTTATGGCAAACCGATGTGTCGGCTCGCTGGTGGAATGTCCCCCTGTCTTACGGCCGATTCGAGTTTTTGGTCAGCCTGCTAGGGGAGTGGCCCACAGCCTTACGGCCAAACCATGTATTTGGTCCGCTTGCTGGGGGAGTGGCCCCCAGCTTTACGACGAACCGACAGATCGGCCTACTAGGGAAGTGACCCCCAGCCTTATGGCAGACTCTATGGGTCGACACGCGGAGGGAGTGGCCACTAGCCTTACAGCCGATCCAAGTTTGTGGTCCGCTTGCTGTGGGAGTGGCCCCCAACCTTACGGTGAACCGATGTATCGGCCCACTAAGGGAATGGCCCCCAGCCTTACGGCCGATCCGAGTTTTTGGTCGGCCAGTTGGTGTAGTGGCCCCCAGCCTTACAGCCAACCGATGGGTCGACCCTCTAGGGAAGCGGCCTCAAGCCTTACGACAGACTCAATGGGTCGGCTCGCTGGGGGAGTGGCCCCCAGTCTTACGGTCGATCCGAGTTTTTAGTCTGCATGCTGGGGGAGTGGCCCCCAGCTTTACGGTGAACCGATGGGTCGGCTTTTTGGGGGAGTGGCCCCCAGCCTTCAGCCGATATGAGTTTCTGGTCGACCCGTTGGGGGGAGTGACCCCAACCTTATAGCTGAACGAAGTTTTTGGTCGACCTGATGGGGAAGTGGCCCTTATCCTTACGGCCGAGCCGAGTTTTTGGTCTGCCAGTGACCCCTAGCCTGACAGCCGAACCAAATTTTTGGTCCGCCTACTAGGGGAGTTACCCCAGCCTTACACCAAACCGACGGGTCGACCCGCTAGTGGAGTGGCCTCCAGCCTTACGGCCAATCCAAGTTCCTTGTCAACTTGTTGGGGGAGTGGCCCTAGCCTTATAGCAAATTGATGGGTCGGCCAAATTGGGGGGTGGCCCTAGCCTTATGGCCCTAGACTTACGGCCGATCCAAGTTTCTGGTCAGCCTGTTGGGGGATGGCCCCCAGCCTTATGGCTGATCCAAGTTTCTGGCAGGCACGTTAGAGGTGGCACCCAACCTTATGGACAAACATGTTTTTGGTCCACTTGCTGGGGGAGTTTTCCAAGCCTTACAATGAACCGATGGGTCAGCCAGCTGCGGGTGTGGCCCCCATCCTTACGACTGATCTAAATTTTTGATCTGCCCGCTGGTGGAGTGGCCCCTAGCCTTACGACCGATCCAAGTTTTTGGTCCGCCCTCTAGGGAGTGGCCCCATGCCTATGGTAAACTGATCAGTCCATGCCAACTCTGGCACAGTCGTGCCCTGTAACTGTGCAGAAATATGAACATTCTGCCAACTTGGCATGCTTGTATCAACTATGGCATGATCGTGCCAATTTTCTAGCTTCATTGTCATGTCTTCTAGAAAATGTAGAAAATAGATCCGAGCTCAAAAAAATACACAAAAATATCTGTTGAAATTGGGAGAACGCCATATTAGACTGAAAAATAAGAGAGATCACAAAAATTTGGTCATAAGAATTTTTTTTGCACATAAAGAGATGATAAGCTCTAACATATAATTATATTACAGAAATGCATGGATTAAAGTAAAATTAAGCAACTACTGTGTGCAAAATATCCATGAATGAGGGGGATAAAACATGCAAAATTACCATCTTATCAAATACTCCCCACCTAGCTTTTTGCTAGACCCTAGCAAAACAAGCGATAAATTCAGATCATCTATATAAAGCACATCAAAATCTTTCTATCGACCATGGCACAACACAAAGCATCATTTTCCAACACAGATTAACACAAAATATGCATAACCATGAAAAAGAACAAGTTCCAAGAAATTTTCTCTATCTGGCTTTCAATTAGTAAAATATAAATTGACGTTTTGCCTGAATCACAAGGAAATCACAATAGCATGGCTGGGTTATACGAATCTTTCAAGAAAATGGCACACACAACACGTCCATCGTTCCTTGACTTATGGTTATTGACTCCCATCATTCAAGTTATTGATCGGTCCATATTTTACAACTTTTTTCTGCATGTTTGCATAGCGTTTTGATCGCCCTTATCGTGCTTTTCACGATTATTCCACAATATTGCATTACTTTTCACTATTTCTTGTTTTTGTCGGATTTCAGGAAATATGGAGCCATCGGGAGTAAAAATGAGCTTACGGAATTTACACGCGTGCCGGAGCATCGCTTATGGCCTTATTGAGGAGCTAACGATGCTGGACGATGAGCGGGAGAAGAAGAAGATCAATAGAAGAGAAGAAGAGGCGAGGAAGAGAAGAGTTGCTTCCAGAAACAGGCCACTCGACCGAGTAACGCAGCTCACTCGACCGAGTACGACTAATTCAAAGATTCCTTATCCCGCAATGTACTTGACCGAGTGGTAAATCTCACTCGGGCGAGTAGAGAACTCCACTCGCCCGAGTGAGTCAGAACTTCTGAAGGAAATCGAAGCAGACTCTCTGGAATTCTGGGGGGCGCAGTAGAAGACCCACTCGGCTGAGTAGGAAGTCCTCTCGACCGAGTGATGAACTCCAGTCGACGAGTGACGCAGAGCGCCAGAGTATCCAAAACCCCCAACTTCTCTGTTTTTATTTCTGTCTCGCACTCGGCCGAGTGAGATTTCCACTCGGCCGAGTATCGCCGCCAGCCTGGGTCGAAAACTAGGATTTTGGGCTGTGCAGGGGCAGCTCTGTTTTTGGACGTTTGGGCATGTATTTAAGCCCAGTTTTTATCCTAGCTTAGTGAGAGACCAGAATAGAGATTTTAGATTAATTCTAATTGTAATTCCGCTTTGGAGATTAAAGAACTCAGATCTGGTTTGTCTATTTCTTTTAATTTTTTGCACATTTATGAATTGTTCTCTTATAAATTTGAATTGCACTATGTTTTCTATTATTGATTTTGCTATTGCTTCGATTAATTGTGAGTAGATTCATTATTCTAGGCAATAGGGATGAACCCTATGGATCAAATGATAGATTTGTGATGAATGAATTTCTTTGTTGCTAGAATTGCTAGAAGGTTAGATTGTGATTTATTTATTACGGATAGCTGGGAATTTCCATCGATCCAGAGTTTGTAAGAGATTGGGCTCTAATCAATGGGAAGGTCTAGATATTCGATTTAGACTTAAAATCGAGATTCACTAGGTTTGGTTTTGGTTTGCAAGAGATTGGACCAAAGATAGCATTTTTATTTTAAATCTATACCCATATTCGTTTGCAAGTGATTGGATGAATACGAGCTATCACAATCTAGATCGTAACTCGAGTTTGGACGAGAGTGGGCTCGAGGTGCGATTGGACGATGATGTCGATTTTAATGTTAGTGGCTTAGGTTAGGGTTTGCACGAGAGTGGGCCCTAATCTAGGTTGCTATAGACCTGCAATAGCGAGAGAGCATGAGCTTGGTTCTCTATTCAGTTACGACTAGTTCACCTCAATTCAAGTCTTGCAACATTGAGATTCACGATTCATAGAGATGTATGACGATCTGTAGTGGGGATTCCCTAGCCCTGGACACTTTTATAATATTGAATTGAATTGTTAATTGGACGATTGTGACACTAACATTCCAAAAATCGCCTTTCCACCAATAGCTTAGTGAACAAGATAGAGTACCGTCATCAGTGCCTCCTCGTGTTCAATACCCGCTCGCCACTACACCGTGCGCTTGCGGTAAAACTACAATTGTTTTTTGGGTGTATATCCGGGAGCGATCAAGTTTTTGGCGCTGTTGCCGGGGAGGCGACGGTATTTTATTTTCCTCACCTGGCTACCTTTTACCTTTTATCTTTCGTTTATTTTTATTTGACATTCATATTGACATGTTCTTCCAAAATTTTCAATTGGCTCTTAACAGGTTACCTGGGAGACACGATGCTGAGAACAGACTCTAGCCCGCAATATGATGATACCTTTGCACCCCTTCTGGAGGAAGTTGTGGATGAGGTCTGATCCACAGGGGCCTTGGCCATCAACGTGGAGGACCCCCTTGAGCAATTGTTTGCTAATTTCTGATCACTCCATATTTTACACCTTTTTTCTGCATATTTGCATGCCATTTCGGTTGCTCATATTGCGATTTTCACGATTATTCGATGATATTGTGTTATTTTTCACTATTTCTTGTTTTTGTCGGATTTCAGGAAATATGAGCAATTGGGAGCAAAAATGAGCTTAAAGGACTTGCACGCATAACAGAGCATCGCTCATGGACTTATTGAGGACCTATCAGTGATAGAAGACGGGTGGAAGAAGAAAGAACGTCGTAGGAGCGACAGGGAAGCGAAAAGATGAAGTTTGGGCATTTTCAGCATGCCACTCGGCCGAGTGAAGGACTAACTTGGTCGAGGAAAGAAGCCCACTCGGCCGGCCAGATCGGACACACAATTACTTGAAGATTAGCGTGCACTCGGCCGAGTGACGACATCCCACTCGGCCGAGTATGGAGACACCACTCGCCCGAGTGGCACACGAACGACGGCATCCAAAAGACCAGACTTACTGTAATCCATCAGTCGACTATGAGCTCCAACTCGGCCGAGTACCAAAAGCCCCTCGTGATTCGGGATATAAATTGTATGTTTTTACCCCCTAACTATCCCTATTTTGTGCTAAAGATTAGGCTTAATGTTGCTCTTTTTGGGTATATTTTCACTTTAGGTCATTTTCGGGGCTTATTCTCATTCTTAGCACAAAATACAGTTTTTATCGTCTTTATTGGCTCCCTATTATTTTTCCTATGCTCCTGCCATTATTTTGATCATATCTCCATTTTTTGGGAATTATTTGAGCATTGGAATATTTTATATAGCTTATTGGGAGGTCAATATTGTGTTTTTAATAGTCATTTAATTTATTTTCACATCAAATGGACTAATTTCTCATTCTCCTATTTTTCAGGTACTCCTGGGAGTCTTAGGGATTTTTCAGAATTTTCTGAGATTTTTCTGGGATTTCTAGGTATTTTTAGCGATTTTATTGGAGAAGAAATGAGGTTGAAAAATACCAGAAAAGGATTTAATGGGGCGCCACATGGCGCGATCCTACGGCGCCACATGGCGCCGATCCAGCCGCAGATGAGGCGGGCCGCGCTTCAGAATTTAAAAATAAAAAATAAAAAAAAATATATAGGCCCAGCGGCCCGCTTCTGCGCGGGCCGCTGAGAAAATTAAAAAAAAAATTTTAAATTTAATTTTTTTTTTTTTTGGCGGAGCGGGCCGGCCCAGCGGCCGGCCCGCCCCGCATCTGATGATGCAGCGGGGGAGCGGGGGCACGTGCCCCGCACGTGCCCCCCCCCTTTTCGATTTTTTTTGCAGCGCCCGCATTTGTGCGGGCGCTGGGAGCTTTGCGGGCCGGGTCTTCGACCCGGCCCCGCTTCATGTGTTTCAGCGCAGGCGCGCGCTTTCATTTTTTTTTGCGGGCGGAGGGCGGTTTTGGGCGGTGAGCGGGCATGCGCCCGCAAGGATCCGACCCGCAACGCCTTAAACAGGGCTGGAGTGCGAAAATACAGAGGGAGCTCGGTTTTGGAGGTTTTGGGGCAGATTCTAGGGCTTGGGGGGTTTCTTCTTCCCCATTAGGGCTAGGGGTGGAGCTTGGAGGCCATGGAAGGTGGAGAAGCTTGGTGGAGGTGCTAGAGTGGAAGGGAAGACTCATTTGGAGAGATCTTTGGTGAAATTCTTCCTCTCCCCCCTTGTATTTTGCACTTCTCATTTTGTAATGAATTGTGATGAATTTGCTATAAATCTCATCTTATTTAGTATGATGGAGTAGTGTAATTGCTTGTGTGGTTGTGTTGTTGAATGTTGTTGATTGTTGTGAATTGAAACCCTAGCACATTTTCATTGTCTAATTTGTGGATGAAACTTTGAGTAGGCTTGTTTATTGGAACCCGAAGGGGAAATCCAAAGAGAGGATCATCCTAGCGGACCCTCTCTTTTGTGTTAATTGTCGATTACTGTTGAGTTTCGTTCATTACTTATTGCACCCCACACGTTCGATGAAATGCCGTATTTTCCGATTGAGCTCCCTTAGCCGGGAGATCAATTGAGTTATCTTAGGGATGATTTTCCACGCCCCGGCCTCATTCACACGCACACCGCATGAGCCCTCCTCGTTGCTTTCCGATTCGGCTCTCCACCCTTAGTATTTAGGTTAGGATTTATTTTTTTTAGTTTCTTCACGTTTTTTTTACCGCACGTTTTCACACTTATCCATCGTAACTGAGGTGGTTGTTTTCACGCTTATTTTTCTTTATTAATCAAAATTTGTGAACGTAGAACGAATTGTCCCTGTGATCCGACCCGGTACTCACCGGTTATTTTTATATTGCATTGACACTCCTACGCTTGGGAGTGGAAGGCGTGCCTCGTGCGCGTTTTCCGAGTCAACCAATTGGCGCCGTTGCCGGGGACAACGGTTTTTATCATTAGCAATCTTTGATTGATTTTGAAACTTTTAGTGTGATACTTCTATCTCTTAGTGTGTGTCTTTCTATTTGTTTATTTTCCACTTATTGAGTCTTTTTGTTTGTTTATTCTCTTTTTTTTTGAGAAATTTTTTTTTTTTTAAAAAAAACATGGCATCTTCTTCGGATTTTTCGGACGTTGTTTTGGAGGATATCCCACTTCCGCCATACTTTCATGGCACGGAGTGGGAGAACCCTCACTTACATATTAAAAATTTTGAAGATTGGATGCATTCATGTCTTGGTGGGAATATCGATGATGATTGCATATATTTTAGATTCTTTCCCGATTCTTTACAGGATGATGCTAGACTTTGGTTTGATTCATTGTCTCTGGACTCACATTTTACTTGGTTGTCATTTCAGGCTGAATTTCTCCGAGTATTTTTGCCTATCTTTTTGGAGCAGGTTCAGGGGCGGCAGGCCGTGGAGCATATAGAGAGCTTTATCCAGGCTGAGTGGGAGGCCTACCATCAGACTTGGCAGAGGTTCACTGATTTGGTGCTTGCGTGCCCACACCAGAGCTTTCACGAGGATCATCTGCTGCAGATCTTCTACACAGGGTTATCGCCATCTGGGCGAGATTTGGTGCAGATGAGTTGCGGTGGGGAGTTCTTTGAGTATTCGACAGAGGATTCTTGGTGTTACCTGAGGGACCTTGCAGAGTGGGAGCGGACTGCGCCATCTGGAGAGCAGTCACTTGGATATGAGGATGATGGCCAGTCCCAGTTTCCATTTCAGGATGCAGAGCAGCAGGTCCAGTACCAGCCCGAGGAGCCAGCTGAGGACTCATTCCAGTGCGACCCTATGGATTACCAAGAGAAACCTGTGAAGAGGGTGCATTGGGGCCAAGTAGAAGAGTTTGAGCATATATATATTGAGGAGTCAGAGGAGACAGAGGACGGAGTGCGTGTCGACCACGATGGTGACACGATGCAGTTTCATTTTGAGGTTGAGGATGAAGCGGATGTGCATGATGGCCGAGAGCAGATTGAGGACACCATGGGGCCTGAGCCACATTCCACTTCAGAGTTAGCTTCGCAGGTCGAGGCGGTTGAGTATTTTGGGAGGACGACTGAGACGAGCTATTTCTGGGATGGTGAGGATGATGCGTGCTTGGATTTGCCCGAGACGTGTCTACCTCCAGTCCTATCACAGATGTCACTTCCCTCGCCTCAGGATGCGCACTTGCCAGTCATCGAGGAGGTTTGTCAGGAGCATTTACCAGTTGTGGGGAGTGCCGCAGAGATTGTTGGTGTTGATATTGATTTCGAGGAAGAGGATAGCGACGGGGATTGCGAGATGGTATATATTGAGCCCGAGCTCCCTCTTACTCCAGTTTGCTCTCTGCAGCCACTTCCTACTCCTCTTGAGGCCGTGCATCATTCCGAGCCTAGCATCGCGTTTCAGGGAAGTTCCCATCTTACTTTTTCCTCCACCCCCGAATCAAATTATTTACTTCCATATCATAATGATTCGGATTGTCGTCATTTGATCGTAAATTCTTTTATTCATTTCGACGACCCATTTTGGCAAGCTTTTCACTTGGATGGGCGCTCTCGCCCAATTATTTTTGACACGACCTATCTCCCCCATTTTGCAGGAACCTATCACAAGGAGATGCTTGGGGTTGTGTCGCTTGCCATTGATGCCCGCAATGGAGATAGGGCATTAGACGTGGCGATGCTCGCGGAGGAGCAAAAGGATATGATCGAGCAGTTGCCACCGCCGTTATACATCCAGGATCCGCCTTTTGCCAAGGTGTATTCTTTCCATGTAGTGTAAATAAATAAAAATTAAAAGTTAGTTTGCTTTTGCATTTTGCTTTCGTATGCATTTCTTTTCTTTTCTAGGATCTTTTGCCAAGATCTAGTACTCTCCCAACATTGAGGACAATGCTGATTTTAAGTTGGGGGGAGAGTGTTAGAATCTTTAGGTTTGTTAGGATTTTGAGCCTAATTTTTTTTTTTTTTTGAGATCCCTCCATGTTTCACCACATTCCATGAATGTCATTGCATATCATTTTGGCCTTCTCGTTCCTACGCCGCTTGCTTTGTTTAGTCCCTACTTGCTTAATGCCATGCAAATTTTTCGGATTATCAATTTGGTATCAATTTCTCGATGTTTGATTGGCACGTTTTCATTTCTTTTCCAATTTGGATTCAATTGCTAATATGCCATGTATGAAACTATTTTAGACGTCGTGATATCTTTTTGAAACAATTTGGGAAAAGTTTGGTGTAAGCGATTGCATGTGTTGGGATGAATGATGTAGTTTTTAATTGGATTGGATTTGGCCAATTGTGCATGCTTTGTTTTCCTCTTAGGAGTGGGTGGATGAGTTGCTAATTTGTGTTGGAATGAAAAAGATAGTAGTATAAGTGAATGGTTTTTCTAATCAAATCGAGTAGCCGGTGCCCCACGAAACATTGGGGAGGACGCCAAAGATGAGATTTAGGGAATCATTCCATACATTTGCATATATAGCGTCATCGCGTGTATGCAAATGTGTCGGTGTTTGCATTTATGGCGTTATCGCGTGAATGCAAAACATAAACATCAAAAACAAAAAAAAAGAAAAAAAGAAAAGAAAAGAAAAGAAAAGAAAAATGAATGAAAAAATGAAAGAATAAGTCACATGAGTGATGCAATCTCATCTCCCACCTCTTAGAAGAAATATTCTTTTGTTTTGGCCACTTTCATGAAAATTGGAAATTTTGACATCGTGATATCCCGATACGTGTGATACGTGGCTTATTTCCTTACTTTTCTTTGAATTGGATTGATGAGAGTTTCATTTATTATCTACTTTCATATATTTGGTATATTGGCTTTGGAATCATTTGGAAATCTCATTTTTGGAGTATGCCATGATGATATCGAGGATTTGGTGCATGTTTTTCAATTTTTTCCGAATTTATCGCATATTTTGCTAGGGACTAGCAAAATGCTAGTTGGGGGGTGTGATTCGGGATATAAATTGTATGTTTTTACCCCCTAACTATCCCTATTTTGTGCTAAAGATTAGGCTTAATGTTGCTCTTTTTGGGTATATTTTCACTTTAGGTCATTTTCGGGGCTTATTCTCATTCTTAGCACAAAATACAGTTTTTATCGTCTTTATTGGCTCCCTATTATTTTTCCTATGCTCCTGCCATTATTTTGATCATATCTCCATTTTTTGGGAATTATTTGAGCATTGGAATATTTTATATAGCTTATTGGGAGGTCAATATTGTGTTTTTAATAGTCATTTAATTTATTTTCACATCAAATGGACTAATTTCTCATTCTCCTATTTTTCAGGTACTCCTGGGAGTCTTAGGGATTTTTCAGAATTTTCTGAGATTTTTCTGGGATTTCTAGGTATTTTTAGCGATTTTATTGGAGAAGAAATGAGGTTGAAAAATACCAGAAAAGGATTTAATGGGGCGCCACGTGGCGCGATCCTACGGCGCCACGTGGCGCCGATCCAGCCGCAGATGAGGCGGGCCGCGCTTCAGAATTTAAAAATAAAAAATAAAAAAAAAATATATAGGCCCAGCGGCCCGCTTCTGCGCGGGCCGCTGAGAAAATTAAAAAAAAATTTTTAAATTTAAATTCTTTTTTTTTTTGGCGGAGGGGCCGGCCCAGCGGCCGGCCCGCCCCGCATCTGATGATGCAGCGGGGGAGCGGGGGCACGTGCCCCGCACGTGCCCCCCCCCTTTCGATTTTTTTTGCAGCGCCCGCATTTGTGCGGGCGCTGGGAGCTTTGCGGGCCGGGTCTTCGATCCGGCCCCGCTTCATGTGTTTCAGCGCAGGCGCGCGCTTTCATTTTTTTTTGCGGGCGGAGGGCGGTTTTGGGCGGTGAGCGGGCATGTGCCCGCAAGGATCCGACCCGCAACGCCTTAAACAGGGCTGGAGTGCGAAAATACAGAGGGAGCTCGGTTTTGGAGGTTTTGGGGCAGATTCTAGGGCTTGGGGGGTTTCTTCTTCCCCATTAGGGCTAGGGGTGGAGCTTGGAGGCCATGGAAGGTGGAGAAGCTTGGTGGAGGTGCTAGAGTGGAAGGGAAGACTCATTTGGAGAGATCTTTGGTGAAATTCTTCCTCTCCCCCCTTGTATTTTGCACTTCTCATTTTGTAATGAATTGTGATGAATTTGCTATAAATCTCATCTTATTTAGTATGATGGAGTAGTGTAATTGCTTGTGTGGTTGTGTTGTTGAATGTTGTTGATTGTTGTGAATTGAAACCCTAGCACATTTTCATTGTCTAATTTGTGGATGAAACTTTGAGTAGGCTTGTTTATTGGAACCCGAAGGGGAAATCCAAAGAGAGGATCATCCTAGCGGACCCTCTCTTTTGTGTTAATTGTCGATTACTGTTGAGTTTCGTTCATTACTTATTGCACCCCACACGTTCGATGAAATGCCGTATTTTCCGATTGAGCTCCCTTAGCCGGGAGATCAATTGAGTTATCTTAGGGATGATTTTCCACGCCCCGGCCTCATTCACACGCACACCGCATGAGCCCTCCTCGTTGCTTTCCGATTCGGCTCTCCACCCTTAGTATTTAGGTTAGGATTTATTTTTTTTAGTTTCTTCACGTTTTTTTTACCGCACGTTTTCACACTTATCCATCGTAACTGAGGTGGTTGTTTTCACGCTTATTTTTCTTTATTAATCAAAATTTGTGAACGTAGAACGAATTGTCCCTGTGATCCGACCCGGTACTCACCGGTTATTTTTATATTGCATTGACACTCCTACGCTTGGGAGTGGAAGGCGTGCCCCGTGCGCGTTTTCCGAGTCAACCAATCGGCCGAGTGATATTTGCCACTCAGCCGAGTGATGCCGAGGACACACATCGCCCAGAATTTCAGACAGCCTCTTACTCTTTTGAAATCTTCTATCATTCCAGCCATCAAAGTATTTTTCTCATATTTTTTATGGATAGTAGACTTCATGACGATTCCAACGCCACCAAGAACACGCAAATCGGAGGTCGGATGAAATCTGGGGAATTTCTTCAAGTCGACGCTGCAGTGCTGGAATTCTCACTCGGCCGAGTGAGCTTTCCCCACTCGGCCGAGTCGTAACTTGCCCAGAATCCAAGTTGTACGTAGACTGTGTTTCAGGCGCGGGTTTCAGAGGTTTTTTTGGGGAGTTTTGCTCGGGGTTTTGGGTGCTATTTAAGGGGGTTTGTAGCCGTCATTGAGGGAGGTTCCCACATGTTTTCTTAGAGTTTTTTTAGAGGTTAGGCCATGCCCTAGGCCCCCTCTTGGATCAAAAAGCTTGTATTTTGGATTGAAGATCTTCATCAAGCTAAGTATTTTGTTCTAATTGTTTGAATCTTTGTTTTGATATCTTTATATATGCAAGCAATGTTTTTTATCGATTTCTCTATCGTTATTGCTATGCTTGAGTAGATTTGATGTTCTAGGGCATGGGGATGAACCATATGGATGTAATTTCAGATTTGTTATGAATGAATTTCTAAATTGCTAGAATTGCTAGGAGGTTAGGTTGTGATCGATTTATTACAGATAGCTAGGGATTTCCATCGATTGGGGTTTGCAAGAGATTGGATTCTAATCGATGGGAAGGCCTAGATATTCGATTTAGGTTTATAATTGAGATTCTCTAGACTTGGTTTGCAAGAGATTGGACCAAAGCTAGGATTTTTATTATAAATCTATACCCATATTCGTTTGCAAGAGATTGGACGAATACGAACTATCACAACCTAGATCGTGACTCGAGTTTGCACGAGAGTTGGCTCGAGGAGCGATTGGACGATGATGTCGATCCTAATGCTAGTGGCTTAGGTTAGGGTTTGCACGAGAGTGGACCCTAACCTAGATTACTATAGACCGACAATAGCGCGAGAGCTTGAGCTTGGTTCTCTATTCAGTTACGACTAGTTCACCTCGACACAAGTCTCGTAATATTGAGATTCACGATTTACAAGGATGAATGACGATCTGTAGTGGGGATTCCCTAGCCCTAGACACTTTTATTATATTTTGTTTGAATCGATATTTGACCGACTTCTTTATCACTGACACCGACATCCACCACCATTGTCATTACATCATATCATAACCATCTCCACCAATAAAACCCTCGTAGTCGAGCCAACCTAGGATAGATTGGAACCAACACCACCTCCTCGTGTTCGATACCCGCTCGCCACTTGACCGTGCGCTTGCGGTAAAACTACAATCGTTCTCCGGGTGTTTATCCGGGGCCGATCAAGTTTTTGGCGCCGTTGCCGGGGAGGTGTTTCCCGTTGGGTGCCAATTTGTCACAATTAGGTTGATTAGGCTACGAAAAATTTTTTTTTTTAATAAATTTTCACCCCCCGCCACCATTACTATCATTTCTATATTCTTTTGTGCCACTGTTATTTTTCTCCAGGTATTTATCTTTGCTTATCAGGTGTTATGGATGGTATTATGTGGACCGCAGATTTTGAGGAGGAAGCATTTCAGAACTTATTGGAGGGCCTTTTGGAGTTAGTGAGGTTCACCGGTTCAGAGAGCATTGCAGCAGGTGATGCATTTGATATACGATTTGTAGATTTTGTTATGAACCATGTTTCAGCTGCAGGAACAATTGAGAAGGACATCCATGTCAGTCTTGAGGGGGATAGATTAAATTTTTGGATTGCTCGCGGGCATTCCCCTCCACATGATGCATCCCCACAAGTTGACACACATGAACAGCCAGCATCACCATTCCAGAGAGAGCCTACATTGATAGTTCACGAGGAGGCATCACATGCGGAGCTAGAGCATTACATTACTGAGGCAGCACTTTGGGATGAGGGCAACTTCATTCAGATAAATCCAGAGTCTTGCCCACCTGAAGTTGAGCTTCCGCAGCCACCTCTACCTTCCACTGAGGCCGTGATAATATGGACCACACATTTTTATGCGTATCTGGATAAGATTCTTGGACGGCAGGATGAGGACATTGATGCTTTCACATCTGAGGAGACACCGGTACCAGGCACAGATGCAGCCACTCCTGATGAGAGAACTACGATGAGATACTCAGGGCATGTTGCTACAGAGCCGGGTTACACCGTCGTCACTCTCCCACCCACAGACACAGCTAGTCCATACGATGAGTGGATGAATGGAGATGATTCAGATGGAGAAGACAATGATGTTATTTACCTCGCAGAGCCGAAGCATGCTTTTGAGGAGGCCTTACACACAGAGCCAGAGCTTATCAACGAGGAGGTCGTGCATCGGAACGAGGACACAACCACTCATGAGGATCCCGAGCACTACCCTCCTCCATTAGAGCTTCTGCATCCACCTCATCCTTCCACTGATGCAGAGGACTATCCCACAGAGCTTACTGCTCCCACTCAGGGAGATATTTTTACCCACTCCGTTTCTGAATCATGCATTCCATTCGATATTTATTTTTATTCAGATATTTTTGACACATCATACCTTTTGCAGTACACATACGATTATGGACCGGAGGTATGCTTGGACGTGTCACAGTTTGACGGGCCTATCGAGGAAGTCCACACATATGATCTAGATTTACCTGAGCAGCTTAGAGAGGACATCATGGAGACACCTATCACAGCATGGGAGGATATTGGATTATTTCCAAGGAAGTATCGTCTACCATTATTTATTTCATATATTTCTATAGATGATCCTCTTTGGGATACTTTTATTACGAGGGTGAATTTTTTGCGGCGAACTGATGCATCATATTCTCTGCAGGGTACAGGTGGAGTCCTTGTGGGAATGCTGGAGGATGCATTGCTGGAGTTCGTTGGAGTCCGTGGACATACGCGCCTGGCAGAGCCACGGAAAGAGCAGTTGGAGCAGTTGACTGCACCGGTAAAGATACTGGATCCGCCTTTTGCTATATGTGATATCAATCCAGTAGTGTAGAAATTTTTATGCTTTCAATAAACCCGAATCCTCTCGACAGTGAGGGGACCGTATAGATTTGATTGAATAAATATCACCTCTTATGACGGCAACACAAATTTTTACACCCCAAACCCATTACATATATTGATTGCCATCTCCATATTTTGACGTGTCACATCCTTTTGCTCACCACATTCGAGCATTTCTTTCAAGTGAAACCTTACTTTCTTATTCGTTTGACTTGATCACGCTTTGCAAAGCCATGACATTTTTGGTCAAGTCATTTGAATAGGATTGTTTGGTATAAGCTTGGGGGAAGGCGCTCTCATGCATCATTGCATGTGCATGTAGTTGCATTAGGATTTCATGTCATTCATTTCATCATTTTTCATTCACCCCATTATTATTATCGTTGTTCCTCATATTCTTCCACGATGATCACATTGAGGACAATGTGAAGTTTAAGCTTGGGGGAGTGCATTTCTATGCCATTTAGAAGCATTAGTTGCATTTTTACTCTATTTTCAGGGTTTTTAGAATTTTTCAAAATTTTGCATCATCTTTTTGAATTTTCCATTTTATTTTCCTTTTATGTGTGGTCATGCATCATGTTGTGTGCTTGTTTTTCTTTTCTTTCCTCTCTTTTACTTTTATTTCTTTATTTTCCTTTTCTTTTCTTCCGCTAGATGAATTTCCTATGATGATATCTCTTATTGCTTTAGCAACCATCACGATGCTTGTTATTCCTTGCCATGCTTCTTTGAGTATTTCAGTATCCTGCTATCCTTGTGCTTGCTCATATATTCTTTTGATGATTCCTCTATATGAATGCATGATATTTGTTGAAGCTGAATGTATGGATTAGTGTTTAGTATGCTTTTGTTGGAAGTGCACCAAGATTCACGCATCAATTGTATAACGGGAGCATATGCCTTATTGTCTTATTCACCTTCTGTTGCATGCTTGATATGAAAGTACTCGTTACCGCTTGACTTCGCTTTTTATTGACATGATTGAGAATATCCATGCTTACATATGCGTTTTAGTTGAAGTATTATCTTATTGAACCGTTCGTGCACATCTTAGAGTGAACCGAGTGTTACATTATTTCTTTCTCCACATATATCTATTTATTCTCTACATGTCACTTGAGTTCACCTCCTAAAGCTACTTATATCGCATCTATTTCCCAAAAAATCCCTACAAAAGAAAAGTTTGCTCCAAAAAGTCCAAACAGCCAAAAAGGAGCCAAAAAACCAAAAATACAAATCAAATAGCTCCAACAAAAATCCAAAAATAAAAAATGAGAAACAAAGTCCAAAAGAAAAAGAAAAATGTTTCTCTACCTCATTATTGGAGCCACAAAATACTTGGGAAAACCAAGGCAAAAATCCCATTTTCCACTATCATATTCCTTTAGATGCGATGCCTCAAGCTAAGCTTGGGGGAGGTGAATTCATTTGACCATATGAGTGAGTGCGACATTAGAGTGGAGAGGTGCACGAATGGAGAAGTTTGATAATGCTGAAACTTAGCAAAATACTTTAGTTATGGAGATTTCTTATGAATCGATGTAAATATGTGAATGTCATGTCTCTTATTCCTTTCTCTATTGCATGTTTGGTGTGATTCTTGTATGCGTCTATTATAACTCTTGATTGAAAAGTGCATCGCCAACATTTGTATATTAAATTCTATGAAATGCGTTATGTGGATATGAATTGATTGTATGAATTTATAGAGTCCCTTTTATTGTTCTTAAAAGCTTGCAAGTACCATGTTTAAGTAAGATATGAAATCTTTATAGCATGTAATTCGTGTTTTCCAAGTTATCGTGATGTGTAGCTTATGGCTTGAGACCTGAGAGAAGAATCTAGCGACCCCTTCCACTTCGTATTCTTTTATTTCATTTCCCTTATTTTTCATCTCCCGAGTTCGTCTCTTTACTCATCTTCCTCGAGGACGAGTAAGAGGTAAGCTTGGGGGATTTTGATCACTCCATATTTTACACCTTTTTTTCTGCATATTTGCATGCCATTTCGGTTGCTCATATTGCGATTTTCACGATTATTCGATGATATTGTGTTACTTTTCACTATTTCTTGTTTTTGTCGGATTTCAGGAAATATGAGCAATTGGGAGCAAAAATGAGCTTAAAGGACTTGCACGCATAATGGAGCATCGCTCATGGACTTATTGAGGACCTATCAGCGATAGAAGACCGGTGGAAGAAGAAAGAACGTCGTAGAAGTGACAGGGAAGCGAAAAGATGAAGTTTGGGTATTTTCAGCATGCCACTTGGCCGAGTGAAGGACTCACTCGGTCGAGGAAAGAAGCCCACTCGGCCGGCCAGATCGGACACGTAATTACTTGAAGATTAGCGTGCACTCGGCCGAGTGACGACATCCCACTCGGCCGAGTATGGAGACACCACTCGCCCGAGTGGCACACGAACGACGGCATCCAAAAGACCAGACTTACTGTAATCCATCAGTCGACTACGAGCTCCGACTCGGCCGAGTACCAAAAGCCCCTCGACCGAGTGACATTTGCCACTCGGCCGAGTGATGTCGAGGACACACAGCGCCTAGAATTTCAGATCGCCTCTTACTCTTTTGAAATCTGCTATCATTCCAGCCATCAAAGTATTTTTCTCATATTTTTTATGGATAGTATACTTCATGACAATTCCAACACCATAAAGAACACGCAAATCGGAGGTCGGATGAAATCTGGGGAATTTCTGTAAGTTGACGCTACAGTGCTGGAATTCTCACTCGGCCGAGTGAGCTTTCCCCACTCGGCCGAGTCGTAACTTGCACAGAATCCAAGTTGTATGCAGACTGTGTTTAGGGCGCGGGTTTCAGAGGGTTTTGGGGGGAGTTTTGCTAAGGGTTTTGGGGGCTATTTAAGGGGGTTTGTAGCCGTCATTGAGGGAGGTTCCCACATGTTTTCTTAGAGTTTTTTAGAGGTTAGGCCATGCCCTAGGCCCCCTCTTGGATCAAAAAGCTTGTATTTTGGATTGAAGATCTTCATCAAGCTAAGTATTTTGTTCTTATTGTTTGAATCTTTGTTTTGATATCTTTATATATGCAAGCAATGTTTTTTATCGATTTCTCTATCGTTATTGCTATGCTTGAGTAGATTTGTTGTTTTAGGGCATGTGGATGAACCCTATGGATGTAATTTCAGATTTGTGATGAATGAATTTCTAAATTGCTAGAATTGCTAGGAGGTTAGGTTGTGATCGATTTATTACAGATAGCTAGAGATTTCCATCGATTGGGGTTTGCAAGAGATTGGATTCTAATCGATGGGAAGGCCTAGATATTCGATTTAGGTTTATAATCGAGATTCTCTAGACTTGGTTTGCAAGAGATTGGACCAAAGCTAGGATTTTTATTATAAATCTATACCCATATTCGTTTGCAAGAGATTGGACGAATACGAACTATCACAACCTAGATTGTGACTCGAGTTTTCACGAGAGTGGGCTCGAGGAGCGATTGGACGATGATGTCGATCCTAATGCTAGTGGCTTAGGTTAGGGTTTGCACGAGAGTGGACCCTAATCTAGATTACTATAGACCGGCAATAGCGAGAGAGCGTGAGCTTGGTTCTCTATTCAGTTACGACTAGTTCACCTCGACACAAGTCTCGTAATATTGAGATTCACGATTTACAAGGATGAATGACGATCCGTAGTGGGGATTCCCTAGCCCTAGACACTTTTATTATATTTTGTTTGAATCGATATTTGACCGACTTCTTTATCACCGACACCGACATCCACCACCATTGTCATTACATCATATCATAACCATCTCCACCAATAAAACCCTCGTAGTCGAGCCAACCTAGGATAGATTAGAACCAACACCACCTCCTCGTGTTCGATACCCGCTCGCCACTTGACTGTGCGCTTGCGGTAAAACTACAATCATTCTCCGGGTGTATATCCGGGACCGATCAATTTCGTTATTGATCAAATTTCCCCAGAAGGAACTATCAAGGGCAACATCAGAGTCGACATTAGGCATGATAAGTTGCATTTTGAAGTTGGCGGGATCCCTCAACCTGAAATAAAGAAAGGCATCGAAGCATGCACCGGAGAGATCGATGCTTGTGAAGAGTCTATTTGGCATACCGACATTCAGGGAAGTATACTTGACGATGCCCTTCTGCAACATCGATGAATGCACTGACCCATCTTTTAATGTCAGGTATGAACAAGAGGAGAATGGTGGTCTCATTGACCAGAGAGCAGAGTCATATAGTACCTACTCCGATGCACCATCCTCCCCAAACAGCGATTCTGAGTCAGCATGCGAGAGCCTACCTTCTGAGGAGGAAGTAAACATAAATGCGATCAAAGATGCCATGCTCTCACAGGAAAAAGCGACAGGGGGTACAGCGCCCCCTGAGGTATAACTGAAACAATTACCTCCTAACATAAGTATGCATTTTTGGGGGATATATTGACCTATCTGGTGATGGTTAATGCTAGCCTCAACCAACTTGAGAGTCTTTTAGATGTCCTTAGGAGCCATAAGGGTGTCCTTGGCTATAGCATTTCTGACCTCAAGGGGATTAGCCCTATGCTGTGCACCCATAGGATCCATCTTGAAAACACTGAAGCCACCTCCATAGAGCCTCAAAGGCGGTTAAACCCTAACATGAAAGAGGTGGTTAAAAAGGAGATCCTTAGACTGCTTGAAGCCGATATCATCTTATCATATTTCTGATAGTAGATAGGTTAGCCTGGTTCATGTCATCCTAAAAAGGGGGGGATGACCGTAATAAAAAATGATAAGGGAGAATCTATATCCACTCGGACTGTCACGGGTTGGCGGATGTGTATCGATTACAGGAAATTGAATAAAGCCACCCGGAAGGACCATTACCCACTGCCCTTTATTGACCAAATGCTAGAACGCCTCGCCAAAGATAAATACTTTTGCTATTTGGATGTGTATTCAGGATTCTTTCATATTCCCTTACATGAAGATGACCAAAAAAGACCACTTTTACGTGTCCTTACGGTACTTATGCGTACCGTAGAATGCCTTTCAGTCTTTGAAATGCCCCCGCCACCTTTCAAAGGTGCATGACGTCCATCTTTTCTGATTATATTGAAGACAACATGGAAGACTTTGTGGATGATTTTTATGTTTATGGCAGCGAATTTGACTCATGTTTGGCTAATCTTACTAAGGTCCTTAAAAGATGCCAACAAAATAATTTAACGCTTAATTGGGAGAAATGCCATTTCATGGTCATCGAGGGGATAGTTCTAGGGCGTCTTGTCTCATCTAGAGGAATCGAAGTTGATAAGACAAAAATTGAGGTAATAGAAAAGCTCCCCCCTCCTATTAATGTTAAGGGCATTTGGTGATTCCTTGGTCATGTGGGGTTCTACTGCCGTTTTTTTCAAGGATTTTGCCCTAATTGCCCGACCTCTTACAGCTTTACTGGCTAAAGATGCTCCCTTTGACTTTTAAGGAGATTGCTTGCAAGCCTTTAATACACTGAAGGAAGCCCTCATTTCTGCTCCGATCATACAACCACCGGATTGGAATCTTCCGTTTGAGCTGATGTGCGACGCTAGTGACCAAGCGATTGGGGCAGTATTGGGACAAAGGAATGATAAAAAGCTTCATGCAATATTTTATGCAAGCAAAATCCTGGACGAGGCATAAAAGAATTACACTACCACCGAAAAGGAGCTTTTGGCCATGGTCTACTCCATTGAGAAGTTTCGTTCCTACTTCCTTGGATGAAAAGTGATTGTGCACACCGACCATGCGACATTGAAGTACCTATTGAGAAAAAAGGAAGCCAAGCCAGGGTTAATAAGATGGATACTACTTCTCCAAGAATTTGACTTGGAGATCCGGGACAAAAAAGGCAAGGACAACTGTAGTGACCCTGTGCTAGGAGGAACAAACACTAGAGGGGGGTGAATAGTGTTTTATAAAATTATAAGGAAATTACGCCAAATAAAACCCTACTTAACCAACAAATGCGGAATACAATAAGTGAACAACAACACAAGGAATAATGCAATGCAAACAAGCAATCTACCCTGGTTCGGTGCCACCCAAGTCTCCCCGACTTGTTACCGGTGCCCTACTCCAGCAACACCCGGATCCCCTCCGGATACTCTAGCAAACCGCTAGAGATTTCCTTTAGCCCACTTGCAGAAACCCCACAAGTGCAATCGACCTACAATCGATGTCTGTGTATCCCACAACCCGGAAACACGCAAAGTCCTTAATCCCACAACTTGGGACTAAGCACACTCTCACAAACCGAGAGCAAAACTAAATCTTGACTCCCACAACTTGGGATCAAGCTAATCCTCTCACCACCATGAGAACACAACAAATATGAAGTATAAAGAATGAAATATAAAACTTTTTACCACAAAATCCTATGCCTTGAGAAATACTTACCAATTTGGGGCAAAAATGGATTTTGAGGAAGATGAGATCACCAAACCCTAGCTCCACCAAGATGAGCAGCAATAGATGGCTAGGGAGAGGTTGGCGACTTTGATTCAAGCTCTTAGCTTGAGAAGCTCACAAGGAATGAGAATCTCTCTTGAGGAATTAGTGCTCAAAGAGTGAGGGAGAGATTCTTGTGAGATGAGAGAGCTTGGAATTGGAGTTGAATGGCTCTTCTCAAAGATGTGAAAATGTCTCTAATTTCAGCCTTGGATTACTGGTTTGAAGCACTCAAACTTATATAGAGAAGAGAGAAAACGGTCACAAAAATCGTGGCATTAAATGCCCAACGGATCTATTTCTGAAGCTGCTTAATCGGTCTAAGAAGGATCATCAACCGACTAGATTGACAACTAGTCGGTCAGTGAAC
The DNA here is from genome assembly GCA_030789695.1 of Scilla litardierei. Lineage (NCBI taxonomy): Eukaryota > Viridiplantae > Streptophyta > Magnoliopsida > Asparagales > Asparagaceae > Scilla > Scilla litardierei. The sequence continues at coordinate 451,903,578 of CM061142.1, forward strand.
CTTCTTCGACCGACTAGATGGTTGACAGAGAAGATGGTGAAATCTGGGTAAGAACTAGTCGGTCTAAGAAGGATCATCAACCGACTAGATTGACAACTAGTCGGTTAGTGAATCTTCTTGGACCGACTAGATTGGCTTTTAAAGCATTAACCATCCTTCTTGAACCAACTAACTGGTCAACAGTACAAAGGTCGAATTTCACAAGGAAAACTAGTCGGTCTGAGAAGAAACACCAACCGACTAGATTGTCATTTAGTCGGTCAGTGAGCCTTCTTGGACCGACTAATTGGTCAACAAATGGTCTTGAATAGATTAGGATAACTAGTCGGTCTGAGAAGGAATTCCAACCGACTAAATCGTCATCTAGTCGGTCGGTGAACCTTCTTGGACCGACTAATTGACCAACAGAGAATGTGCTGAGTTGAGCAAGGATATCTAGTCGGTTCAAGAAGGATTCCCAACCGATTAGATCGTCATCTAGTCGGTTGGTTCTTCTTCTTGAACCCACTAAGATGCATATGAAGCCGTGAAATGAAACGATAGGCTACAGGAAAGTTTCTAATGGCTTCTAAGGCAATCCTAGAGATACGATATGAAATTTACGAATATTTCTAGGCAAGTACTACTCAAGGCTTAACATTCTACTAAACCGAAGCTAGAAGACAATATAAATAACATGACGAACCGTCTTCAAAGCTTCAACATGGAGAATCCGAATCCCTTGACTTCATGAATACTCCTTGAGCTTCAACGAAGCTCCAGGCACAACGATCACGCGTTCTGAGGAAGTCTTGGGACGTCGCTTGAGATGAACAAATTTGTAACGACCGGTTTCTATCGTTACTTTTATCCGATTTTCCCTCTCGTATTTCTTCCCAGTATCCGTTATTTGACATTCTGTCTCCGTACCCGTATCCGCTGCTAGCCTCATACATATTAGCTATCATTATTTTTATTATTAGTTTTTAAAATTAATTTCTTTAATACCATCTCAATTTTTATTTTTTGAAAATCAAAATTTCAAATTCAAAAACTTTTAACATTTAAATGTTTGAAAACTTACCATATTACATTCTAATAAAAGCTATTATTAAATTGATTGATTAACCCCTAATTTCCTCCCCTATTAATGTTTTCTTTTCAAAATTTCCCTTATTTACCTTAACTATAATTTCTCTGATAAATTCCATGTTTATACCCACATTGATTAGCTCTTATTCTCTCTTGATTAAAACCCATTAATTCAATCCCTTTAATTAGATTTTCAAATCCTTGCCTAAACTACCCTGGGCCACGTTTCTACCCCTAGGCCGCACCAACACACACCCAGGTGGACACACACAACCGCCAATTGGATTACACACAGTAATATTTTTAAAACCCCACTATTCTTATAACAATAACCTAGTTAGCCTATGACAAAGCCTGTGCTGCTCTCATCAGCCTACTTCTTCATATAAAAAAACCCCAAGGCCTTTTGTTTGCTCTCATCAACTCTAAGTAACCCACAGCTCCCACCCCTCTCCGTCCAGTTCACCGGTGCCCCCTGAGCCTTGCAGCGCCACGCCGGCTGCCGCACGTCCGCCCCTCTATCGCCCCACGCCACCCTCGCCTCAACTGCCCTCGAGCACCCGTCATCAACAGCCTGCTTCGACTTCCCCACTTCGGGACCCAATTCCCAGACACCTCTGCGAACTTCATCGCAATCGATAGCTCGCCCCATCGCCTTCTCGACCCCTAAGCAACCCCGCCGCCTACGGCGTTCCGTCGCCCTCTTCAACTTCCGTCGTCGGATCTGAACTCTGACGACCACGAACCACCAAGCCCTCACCCCTCCCCATCTGTTCCCTCTCCCCCAAGACGACAAGCTTGTCTGCCCCGTCTCCGATCCGACAGCCCAGCGTCGCCCCCTCCGAGCTCGCCATCACCCTCCACCTTCTCGCAAACCGTCGGCTGCCACTAGATCCACGCCGACGTCACCCCGCCTCCTGCCCTCTCTCCCCGCTGCCGTCCGAGTACCGGCGAACTCGCCGTCACCCTCGCGCCGACCGCCTCGAAGCCCCCGACCCCCCGACTTCCGCTCCCCTGTTTTGCCACCTTCCCCCTGTTCGGAACAGAGGAAGCCCGATCTCGCTCCCCTCCGCCTCACATCGAAGCCACCCGACCCCAATCGCCGCCTCACTTCCTAGCATCGCCGTCCGCCTTAGATCCGCCATCACCGCCGCCCCGGACGCCTCCCTCCGACGCCAAATCCCCACTTCGCCAAATCAGCCGCCCGACATCTCCCCTCCGCACCCTCCAACGCCAACGCCATCGACAAACTTCGCCACCTCCGCGCTCAAGGCCCTCGCGGCAACGCCACGTCCGCCCGCAGATCGCCAGCCCCACCTTCGCCATGCCCTCCTCCCTCGATGGACCGACAGACTCACAGTGAGCGCCAACTCCTCTCCAACCCCGCCGTGGAAGCTCCTCTACCAGACGACGCCCGACGGCCCCTCCCTTCACCACGACGGACCCGCCACGAGCCCACGGCCTCCTCCTCAACGTCGACGACCAACGCCCCGAACCATCGCCGCCATCTGCAAGAAGAAGAGGTGAGTTCTGAGCATTATATATGTGAGTTTCAGTATAATGTTTATAAACTAGGTATTTTGTATACACTTCATGCTTTATAAACAAAGAACTTTGGGCTTATTACTATAAATTATCATATACAGCACTGTTAATGGACAGTGCTTCACTATACCATGACAGGAGGCCGATTGCAGATATTTATACGCTGATATCACATATGTTTAGAGCCCTGGGTTAGTAAATTAGTTGATAAGTATGATCCATTTTGTAAGTAAGTATGCATGCCGTGGGTACCAATATTGTTGGTGTACTTAATGTAACTAGTATAGTTGATTAACTTATAAGATATATATTTTATAGTTAGTTTAGGATCTTTTGGCTGATTTCAGGAACCCAATTTCGCAGATAGTTCTGCGTATATCTTCCGACCTTTTGGGCACCAAAAACTCGCATCGCTTCAAGGCAAGTATTTACCACCGCAAGTATCTACTCTTTTCAAGTACATAAATTTTCTATCCGGTTTCAAAGGCTCAACCATTTATCGCTTTTTACATTGCTCCGGTCTCGTGACCGAAAATACCGAACAATTGCAAATAACAATTTTCAAGTACGTTGCTCAGGCTTAATGAACAAAATGACATCGTTGGTTGCTTTCACTTTCATTGCTTTCGAAATAAAGTATTTGAAACGCACGCAATAATTGTATACCTTTTTAACTGCTAAATGCACACCAGTGTTGGGATGTGATACTTGGCCCTTGGGGAAAATTTACGGACTATTGTGCCTTTGGGCAAATTACGGATTATTGGGCCTTCGGGCAATTACGGACTAATGGGCCTTCAGGCAATACGGATATTGGGCCGCGGGCCATTTACGGAATGTTTTGCCACTCGGCAAACATTAACCTACAGATCGACTTATGGACACTTGGGTGGGGTAGTCTAGTGTAGTAGAGGCTGAAAAGCTGGATTGCACTCGATTGGTGAACTTGACCGACACCTGGCCGGGTCGGTGAGTATAGAGTCACGGGTATCTCCCGTCGACTTGGGTGTGATGCTGGTCACCTCCCCCTCGGACACTGGGCTTTGTCACTAGATAGGAGATTGATTGATTGGTTGATTGATGCACCCTTCGCTTCACCTCTGCTGATGCTATGGAGTAAACTACTAAAATTATTGTCACGATTGACTATTGTTGTGCACATCACACTTGTCCATACATATTGCTGTACGCACTACGCTTGACACTACTTTTGCTGTACACACCACACTTGCTACACATATTACTGTACACACTACACCGTCACGACTATTGCTGTATACACTACACTTGCCATGCTGGTTACCTTACACACTACACCTGGTTGTGCCCCTACTTTACGCACCACACTCCGCTTGCACTACTTTACTCACTACACGATGTTATGTTCCCATGTTGCTTCATGCTGCCATGTTTCATCTCTTTTTGGAAATATATATTGTGTCTTTCATTTCTAATGTTTTGTAAATTATATTAAATCTTGCCGAGGGTCATTTTACTACTAACGTTTTTAAAAGCTTGCCGAGCGACCCTTGCTGACGTATATTTCCTTGTTTGTGAAATATACGTTAGGTTTTGAGCAGAGTTCACAGCGAAGTTCACTTGGAGATTGAAGAAGGTGACCAAGAGAACCAAGAGCACGAGATCCACTACTGAGGACGACAGACACTGCGCAGCTTGCTAAATTTTAATAATTGTTGTAGTTACTTTCAGGTGTATTTTAATTTCCTTGTAACTGTTGTAATGGCCATGCTAGGCCTTCTAATTTTTGTGTACTTGTAATCTGGAAGTCAAAGTTTTAATGATGACACCATATTATGTTGTTCCGATTATTCGCAAGCAAGAATCTGCCAAAGTAGTCATACACAGACGCTTATTGGGTTGGGGCTTCACCGCTCCAGCCCAAGCAGGCCCGCTCACGTTCTCGCTCTTAAGTATAATGGGAAGCGGGGCGTGACAAAATTACTTTGTCGACGATCTCCATAAATCTTCTTAGTTTTGAGTCTTTTAGTTGAATGATTTGAACGTCATAGTCTTCGAAGCTTTTGACTCATCCATTCCTTTCTTCTCTTTAGATTGAATCTCCATTCATTTGTTGATGCCATTGGCTTGATGTTTGAAGTAGCCTTTGAATTCTTCAAGCCAATGCTTCACTTTTGTTGATCTACCAGAATCAACACGTGTAGTCACTTTTGATCTTCTAGAATCTGATTGGTGACTTTATAGCTAACTGCAATTACAAGAGTTAGTCACAATGATTTGTATTTGATCATCATCAAAACCAAGGTGGAGAGTCCAATACTCAACATTCTCCCACTTTTTGATGATGACAAACCAAATATAAACAAAACAAATAATTGTGCATTAAATATACTTACTCCCCTTGCAATGATGCCAATCAAGTTAATATCAATAATCAATAGCATCATTCAGCAGTTAATAGTGTGTGTATCACATGTGATTGTGTATATATCGCATGAATGACCAGAAATAATATGCATACACAATACAAATCACATAGGTGATACACATCATAAACATGAGCTTGATTACCAATATATATATATATATATATATATATATATATCTATATTATAAAAGAGGGATGTTATCAAGAGAAATTGGATAAGAGATATTGGAAAAGAGAAATTGGATAAGAGATATCTATATTATAAAAGAGGGATGTTATCAAGAGAAATTGGATAAGAGATATTGGACAAGAGAAATTGGATAAGAGATATCTATATTATAAGAGAGGGATGTTATCAAGAGAAATTGGATAAGAGATATCTATATTATAAGAGAGGGATGTTATCAAGAGAAATTAGATAAGAGATATCTATATTATAAAAGAGGGATGTTATCAAGAGAAATTGGATAAGAGATATTGGACATGAGAAATTGGATAAGCGATATCTATATTATAAAAGAGGGATGTTTTCAAGAGAAATTGGATAAGAGATATTGGACAAGAGAAATTGGATAAGAGATATCTATATTATAAGAGAGTGATGTTATCAAGAGAGATTGGATAAGAGATATCTATATTATAAAAGAGGGATGTTATCAAGAGAAATTGGATAAGAGATATTGGATAAGAGAAATTGGATAAGAGATATCTATATTATAAAAGAGGGATGTTATCAAGAGAAACTGGATAAGAGATATTGGACATGAGAAATTGGATAAGAGATATCTATATTATAAAAGAGGGATGTTATCAAGAGAAATTGGATTAGAGATATTGGACAAGATAAATTGGATAAGAGATATCTATATTATAAAAGAGGGATGTTATCAAGAGAAATTGAATAAGAGATATTGGACAATAGAAATGGGATAAGAGTGATGTTATCAAGAGAAATTGGATAAGAGATATCTATATTACAAACGAGAGATGTTATCAAGAGAATTTGGATAAGAGATATTGGACAAGAGAAATTGGATAAGGGATATCTATTATATAAAAGACGGATGTTATCAAGAGAAATTGATAAGAGAATTTGGACATGAGAAATTGGCTAAGATAATTTGGATATCTATTATATAAAACAGGGAAATTGAATAAGAGAAAATATAAGAGATAAGATTTTGAGGGATAAAAGAGGAGGTGGGGAATTTTGCACATACAACCTCGGTTTTTGTATTTTTGCCTATGGACCCTCCCCACACACACACCCACACTTTTTATTCTCACTCCTTCCGGCCATTTTTTTCCAGTTCTATGAAGATTTTGAATCTTATCCTACTAGGACAATGCTTTGTCCTACGTGGCAAGTTTGTCCTTGGTGGTAATGACAATTATGGGGGGACTTAAATTTTGGGGGAAAACTTAAATTTGGGGGGAAACTTGAAATTTTGTGGGAAAACTTGAAATTTGGGGGAACTTGAATTTGTGGGGGAGAAAAACTCAGCCATTAAATAAACCGTGCCCTATGGGCACGGGTAATGACTAGTATATATATATATATATATATATATATATATATATATATATATATATATATATAATGTAATCAATATAAACCAAGGTAATCACCAATGCTCCCCCTGAATCATATACATGAACGATCATACTTAAAGTCTATATGATTCAAGTTATTGTTTAACACTTAACAAGTAATAAGCACATCTAGTTTATTTCTCTCCCCCTTTGTCATTAACAAAAAGATATGGGGGTATAGAAACAACAAATGCAACAATAGAGTGGAGAACAAAAATGTATAACAATTGAAAAGTTACCAATTGTAAAGTTCTCAAATGTAAAGTTACCAATTGAAAACATGATATCAAAATAAAGATATCAATTGCAAGAGCATATATCCAACAACAACTCAACCACCCTCAATTATCACAAAAAGATAAGCAATAAGCATATGAGATAAAAGATTACAATAGATACTAATTGTAAAGAGTAGTGTGAGTAGTGTTAGAAAAGTGACAATTGCAAAAATCATGACATCACTTGTGAAAGAAAAACAAGTGATCAAATAGTGTCAAATACCCAAACAGACTCAATTATCACAAAATTTATAACATTAAGCATAATGTGATAGACTGTCCTTGAGCAATGAGCATGACAAATGACATGAACATGATTAAATACATCATGGTAGAATCAAAATCATCATATTGACATACATCAATATTTTAGCAAATTGAGTGCATGGAAAATAATTCTATGTTTTCATACAAACAAAGCTATCAAATCAATATAATCGTCGAGCGACGAAGTAAATATCAGATACCAATTGTGGAAATATCATTTATAACGATGTGTACAAAGTCATGTTATTAAATAATAACACAAATAACGTAAAATGGCATGAGATACAAATTGTAGTCATACCAAATCATCTCCAAAAGTATCTCCAGACAAAATTTAAGTGAAGTGTGCGATGTGGGCATACACAAATATCTATATCATGCAAAGGTGTTATGCCAAATAGAGATAGAAACATCATAAAACGTATGGCATACACAATTCTAGCACACTAGGATACTAATTGAAACAATGTTCAAAAGAACCATAGTACAAGCATGCATTCCAGATTAGATACTCACATAAAGAGTCAATGAAAAGCATGGAAATCCATGAGCATAAAGAAGATAAGCACTATATCATAAGCTCAAAACTAGCATCAAGCAAGATCATGAAAAGATGATATCCAATATCAATAGTCTAACAATTGTAAATATGATACCAAATGTAGAGATGATACCAAATGTAGTCTAACAAAGTATGCAAAGCAGGCAAATAATGTCAAGATCATGATCTCACTTGAGAAGGAAACCAAGTGAACATAATAGAGACAAGATCTCATCCTAGCTCAAATATCACAAAGAATTCAACATGAAGCATAATGTGACAAAACATCTTTTGAGCAAAAGCATGAAGATAGTCTACGAATAAAGTTATCATGAACATCGCAAGCATGCATACCAATTGTGCGAATAGAATAAAAACTTGAGTAAGCACAATATAGTCGAAGGTAGCATCAAAGAAGTCATAGTGCATCAAGATATATTCATGGAAGAATATCTATGACAGAATATACATATCATCAAACACAACTTATATGATCTTGTATAACAAAAATTATCTCCAACATATCATAAAAACATGAGCTTGAGATGAGAGAAAATCAATGCGAAAAATATAGCATGAAGATCACTAACCAATATGCATGAGTGTTATGTCACTTGTGAAAATATCATACATGAGAGATTTAGCTATATACATGAAAGGTCTCTTGAATAAAATTATAGCTAAACATCAGTCATGAAGTAATTAAAATGACAAGTAACATACATTGATCACCTCAAATCATATCAATATGTCTCATAAAGATAATCATACAAACTATGAGAAAAGTATGAGATGTGTGGTGATACAATGAACAAATACACATAAAGCTCCTAAATCATTAATCTTATACATGGCATGAATTATGTATAACGTGATGAAGTATAGCATGCCATAAAGAAATGAAAGATTCTACTAGAATGGTATGACAGATCATGATATGGTCTAAATAATCCATGAATATCGTCATCAATGAGAATTAGGTACAAGTTGTAGAATCAAAGTAGCAATGAATCTTAAGATCAACATACTTAAAATAATCTAATAAACAAACAAGCATGTCATACACATCAGTTATCATATCCATAATATTTAACAATATTCACAAAGAAGCATGCATGTTAGGAAATGCGATGTGTAATGACAACGTGTTCCAAAGATATGAATATCAATAAACAACTAACCAATTCATTAACAAGGTAGTCACATAAACACACAATCTTCATGAGGGTGTGACAAGAATGCGCTAATGAAGAAGTATGCTATATTACACAAATCGAATATATTAAACTACCAATTGAAAACATGGTAGTCAAAACCAATATATTAAAATACCAATTGTGCAACACACATACTTACAACCATTTAGCTCTCCCTATATGTGTGCATCTCCAATGCACCATCCTTTCCTTTGAATTGATCCGTCATTTGTAAACCAAGGAATGTGTAGGGTAGGCATCTTGTACAACAATATGTCAATTCAACAATTGGTGGTATCCAAAAACTTTTTGGATCCAAATAGGTTAATGAACAAAATCAAGTAGTCCAATAACCAATCATTTACCAATTGTAAATAACACTCATCAATAGAAATGCATGACATGCATTAATAAGAGTTATTATAATCATGAAAATCATACATATCAGGAATTAACAATTCTCAATCATTAGAAATTAGAAACACCTAGACTAATAATTCCTATGCATATGATTTAGTCAAAATACATTATACAAGCAATCATCATTATGAATACACACATCTAATACAAAAGTGTGTGCAAGAAAGGTTCCGCATTCAATATGCATATGTGCACAAAATAAACATTCACGTCACATGCATATTGGAGGAGGACATGAAAAGTAATACCACAACGAGTGTGCATGAAAAACATAAAGTATTAAATTTCAAAACCAAATTTCTCTTTCCCTTTGGCATATCAACAAGATAGGAAGATACAAATTGATAATAAATCACTAAAGGTTAGAGAAATCAACTAATTTATATGCACAACATAATACGAATGAAATGCAATGACATATAGATGAACATAACATGATAGCAATCAAAACATGTCATACTCCCACAAAATCATACAACTATGCAAACTTGGGAGTAGTGGACGAACTCACATATATATGGGTACAAAAAGAAATCATACAAGCATGGTACCCAAGCAATGAAGTCGCATGCGAATATTTAATTTCTAATATACGATTCTATATGTGTGTTCATACCATGCCTAGAAACAATCTTAGGAATCCAAAAGATAGGGATTTGGGATTCTTAAGAGGTTGTGGAGGCATGAGTAGGAAGTTGGGATGCACGCTTGTGAAAAGGAACATAAATATTCGCGTGTCCCGAGTGTGAAACATGCAAATGAGCATTAGTTCTAACATGAAAATATTTAAGCCACATGTTTTAAATAATCCTCGAATAAACATATGAGTAAGGATTATGAATACACAATGCACATTAGTCAAGAATTTGACACACGTGAAACACATAGACATGAATGACATACGAGGCACACAATATGCAAACATAGAATATGCATGAGATAGTCTCAAACACAAAGTGACATCTGCATGCATCCAACACACATGGAAACCAAATGTAAGAATATACTTACAACGTTAAGCTCCACCTACTTTGGTGCATCACTTAAGCACCATCAACTCCATTTGAATGAAAATCTTTGCAAATCAAAGAGTTGGTAGGGTTGGTATCCCAATGTTGAACCTAGAAAACATAATTTTGGTATCCAAAAACCTTTTTGGATCCTATGGGTTAGTCAACAAGTTTAACAAACTAAATTCAAATTATAATAACCCATATCCTAATGTAATCATACACAATATTTAAGAAACATGTAATCATGTTACAAGATAAATATTTAACTAAATTCATGCATATACCAATTGTACTAAAAAAATAAGTATATATATATATATATTATAATCCAAACACATGACAAGTATCACATGCAACAAAACATGAATATGATCCAACGCATGTGTTGCAAAAAGAAATATTATATATTCTAAACATGAGAAAATCATAAACACAATGATTTACTAATAAACATGCAATAGAAATCAAATTCAATATGAATTTACGTTTCTAACAAACATGAGCATCTAAGATCAAAATGCAAACAAAAGAGTAAATCAAATCTTAACACAAATGCATTGGTACCCATAAAATGACCATAAACTTATGGTACCAAGCAATGAAGGGTCAACAAAAACTAACCCTTCGGAAACCAAGTCCAAGAGGACTGTGATTTCCCAACACAATCATCATTCAAAATAATATCATGAATATAAGATTGCACAAACATATCCTTAGCATGATTACTAGTGTTCTTAGGACCCCAAATAGTGTATGATTTGGGTATCCTCTTCCTAGTGGTTGCATGCACAAAAGGTTAATCTCTACGTGGTGCATATGGCCTAGGAACATGAGATCTAGCAAGAGCATGAGAAACAATGTGTTGTGCTAAAGCATGATGATGAGCATATGATCTATGGTGTGGTGTTGCATACATACGTGGATGAATATGAGGTGTGTATGCATGAGAATGATCATGAGAATAAGCATGCACATGTGGATGTGATGTGTGATCATAAGCATGTGAAGGTGCATGAGCATGAGTACGTGCATGAGAGTGTCTCAAATGAGTGTTTACAGGTGCTCGTGGGTGTGGAACATAAAAACCATCATTCGTGTGATCATGTGGAGTAGGAGGTGTGTTCCCACGTGGCATAGTATTGGTGTACATGAATGCATGACCCTTCTTTGGAGCTCCACCCAAAGTGGGTTTCTTTCCAAATGAGGGAGGAATAGGAGTGGTGGTTTCCTTAGTAGTAGAACTACCCAAGGTGTTATAGACACCACTCGTGGATGCACCGGAGGATGGCCTCACAAAATCTATAGTTACTTCACTATAGGAGGTGCGTGCATTGGATGCACTTGCCTTAGAATAACCAAGGCCAACACGATGGTTTGTCGGTAGTTGATTCTTTAGCAAATCATCCAAATTGTCCTTTCCCTAGTTGAATCTCTCAACAATGGAGGACATGAGCTCATATTTCTTCGAAATTGAAGAAATAGTGGCATCCAAGGTGGATGCACGTGTGGTGAGCTCGTGCACTTGGGATTTGAGATTCTCATTCTCAATTCCCAAACAAGTGTTTTGAGATTGAATATTTTCAATCTCAAGATTGTTACTATCCACAATAGTAACACGATCAAGTTGAGATTTGAGGGACTCCACCTCATTTCTCAACATGCCATTTTGAGTAAGCAAACTTGCTTTCTCAATAGCGAGTGTATCAACAATGGTGTCATTGTTAGAGGTACTACATGAGGATGTGTTAGAGAGACTAGCAATCTTATTCTTAGCATCACAATATTTATGCATAAGCTTTTGATATTTATCAAATAATTGCTTAAGCTCAATTTTAAGATCATCCGTTGTTACCTCTTCATCATCGCTATCGCTTTTACTTGAGTCGCTTGATTCGTCACTAGAGTCTTCCTCTCGTGCCATCAAGCCCATGAATGAATCTCTTTCATCATTGGAGGAAGAACACTCTGAGGTGGACTCTTCTTGCTCCGCTAGCATGTGCCATATTTGATATGCCGTTGTTGCCTTGGACACATGCATAAGAATGTCATAAGTTAAATAATCAAGCAAGATATCCATTACCTCTTGATGTTTTCCCGCCAATTCTTTTTGCTTATTTGTTCATTCATGTTCGGGAGTGGTAGGTGCACGAAGGGGCTTCTCCACAAGCTTCCAATAATCCTTATCGATGGATTGAATATAGGCCTTCATCTTTACACACCAACTTTGATAATTGGGCCCGAGGAGATATGGTGGAAGAGGGCATCGAGTGTTGTTGTTGTTGGTTGCCATAGCTATAACCTCACTCTGATACCAATTGTAGTGACCATGTGCTATGAGGAACAAACACTAGAGGGGGGGGGGGGGGGGTGAATAGTGTTTTATAGAATTATAAGGAAATTATGCCAAATAAAACCCTACTTAACCAACAAATGCGGAATACAATAAGTGAACAACAACACAAGGAATAATGTAATGCAAACAAGAAATCTACCCTGGTTCGGTGCCACCCAAGTCTCCTCGACTTGTTACCGGTGCCCTACTCCAGCAACACCCGGATCCCCTCTGGATACTCTAGCAAAACTCTAGAGATTTCCTTTAGCCCACTTGCAGAAACTCCACAAGTGCAATCGACCTACAATCGATGTCTGTGTATCCCACAACCCGGGAACACGCAAAGTCCTTAATCCCACAACTTGGGACTAAACACACTCTCACAAACCGAGAGCAAAACTAAATCTTGACTCCCACAACTTGGGATCAAGCTAATCCTCTCACCACCGTGAGAACACAACAAATATGAAGTTTAAAGAATGAAATATAAAACTTCTTACCACAAAATCCTATGCCTGGAGAAATACTTACCAATTTGGGGCACGAATGGATTTTGAGGAAGATGAGATCACCAAACCCTAGCTCCACCAAGATGAGCAGCAATAGATGGCTAGGGAGAGGTTGGTGACTTTGATTCAAGCTCTTAGCTTGAGAAGCTCACAAGGAATGAGAATCTCTCTTGAGGAATTAGTGCTCAAAGAGTGAGGGAGAGATTCTTGTGAGATGAGAGAGCTTGGAGTTGGAGTTGAATGGCTCTTCTCAAAGATGTGAAAATGTCTCTAATTTCAGCCTTGGATTACTGGTTTGAAGCACTCAAACTTATATAGAGAAGAGAGAAAACAGTCACAAAAATCGTAGCATTAAATGCCCAACGGATCTATTTCTGAAGCTGCTTAATCGGTCTAAGAAGGATCATCAACCGACTAGATTGACAACTAGTCGGTCAATGAACCTTCTTGGACCGACTAGATGGTTGACTGAGAAGATGGTGAAATCTGGGTAAGAACTAGTCGGTCTAAGAAGGATCATCAAACGACTAGATTGACAACTAGTAAGTCAGTGAACCTTCTTGGACCGACTAGATTGGCTTTTAAAGCATTAACCATCCTTCTTGAACCAACTAACTGGTCAACAGTACAAAGGTCGAATTTCACAAGGAAAACTAGTCGGTCTGAGAAGAAACACCAACCGACTAAATCATCATTTAGTCGGTCGGTGAGCCTTCTTGGACCGACTAATTGGTCAACAAATGGTCTTGAATAGATTAGGATAACTAGTCGGTCTGAGAAGGAATTCCAACCGACTAAATCGTCATCTAGTCGGTCGGTGAACCTTCTTGGACCGACTAATTGACCAACAGAGAATGTGCTGAGTTGAGCAAGGATATCTAGTCGGTTCAAGAAGGATTCCCAACCGATTAGATCATCATCTAGTCGGTTGGTTCTTCTTCTTGAACCAACTAAGATGCATATGAAGCCGTGAAATGAAACGATAGGCTACAGGAAAGTTTCTAATTGATTCTAAGGCAATCCTAGAGATACGATATGAAAGTTATGAAGATTTCTAGGCAAGTACTACTCAAGGCTTAACATTCTACTAAACCGAAGCTAGAAGACAATATAAATAACATGACGAACCGTCTTCGAAGCTTCAACATGGAGAATCCGAATCCCTTGACTTCATAAATACTCCTTGAGCTTCAACGAAGCTCCAGGCACAACGATCACGCGTTCTGAGGAAGTCTTGGGACGTTGCTTGAGATGAACAAATTACTTTGGCGACGATCTCCATAAATCTTCATGGTCTTGAGTCTTTTAGTTGAATGACTTGAACGTCATAGTCTTTGAAGCTTTTGACTCATCCATTCCTTTCTTCTCTTTAGATTGAATCTCCATTCATTTGTTGATGCCATTGGCTTGATGTTTGAAGTAGCCTTTGAATTCTTCAAGCCAATGCTTCACTTTTGTTGATCTACCAGAATCAACACGTGTAGTCACTTTTGATCTTCTAGAATCTGATTGGTGACTTTATGGCTAACTGCAATCACAAGAGTTAGTCACAATGATTTGTATTTGATCATCATCAAAATCAAGGTGGATAGTCCAATACTCAACAACAACCTTGTGGCGGACCACTTGTCAAGGATAGTTCGTGATGGGAAGGATGATAGCTTGCCAATTGATGACACTTTTGCTGACGAGAGGCGATTCGCTATTAGACTCGGAGATGTGCCTTAGTATACAGATTATGTGAACTATTTGGCGTGCGGGATAAAATCGTATGGTATGGCCACGCAACAAAAAAGGAGGTTCATGCATGAAGTGTGTAACTATTTCTGGGAAGACCCGTACCTCTTCAAGGTATGCAAAGATGGGATTATATGGAGATGTGTTTCAAAGGAAGAGGGCACTTCTATCATTTCATATTGCCATGATATGCCCTGCGGGGGACATCACGGCGCCTCCAAAACCACCGCAAAGATATTACAATACGGATTCTGTTGGCCGACCATGTTTAAGGATACACATGACTTTGTCTAATATTGTGATGCCGATGAGATGCCGATGAAGCCTATTTTGGAGATTAAGCTATTTGATTGTTGGGGAGTAGATTTCATGGGGCCTTTCCCATCAAGCAAAGGAAATAAGTATATTCTATTAGCCGTTGACTATGTCTCGAAATGGGTAGAAGCCATCACTACCCTAACTAATGATGCGAGAGTGGTTTCCAAATTCTTCAAGCAAAACATTTTTACCCGCTTTGAAGAACCGAGAACATTGATAAGCGATGAAGGAAGCCATTTCATAGAAAGAAAGTTCGAAGCCATGCTAAAGAAGTATGAGGTAAATCATAGAATCGGGATGGCATATCACCCTCAAATGAGTGGGCAAGTGAAAGTGTCAAACCGGAAGATCAAACAAATTCTAGAGAAGACGGTCGATAGATCAACGAAAGATTGGTCCATGAAATTGAACGATGCATTGTGGGTGTATCGCACAGCTTTTCGAACCCCCATCGGAACGACCCCTTATCGGCTAGTTTATGGGAAGGCGTGCCATTTGGCGGTAGAATTGGACCACCGCACCTATTGAACGATCAAGACTTTGAATTACGACTACAAGAGTGCAATGGTGCGATGACTTCTAAATATCAATGAGTTCGACAAGATTAGACGGGATGCTTACGAGAGCTCTAGAATTTACAAGCAAAGGACCAAAATCTTCCACGATGCCCGCATCACCGTGATAGATTTCAAGGTCAGAGATAAGGTCTTATTATTCAACTCTAGACTTCGACTCTTTTCCGAAAAGCTAAGATCACGTTGGTCGGGACCTTTCACCATTCGACAGATACAACCGGGAGGAGCTTTCGAGATAGAAAGAAAAGACGGTGTCACGTTTAAGGTAAATGGACAAAGGCTCAAGCATTACTCAGAAGGAGACCCCCCTGGCAAAGTAATAGCAAAGTAATAAGGCTAATATCATACACCTTATTAGAGGTTGGTCCCAAGATCTGTCATACCTACTTGAGGAGGCTGTTGACGACGCCAACCCACATACCATTGGAGCTTTGCACATAAACGGTCTTTATGAAATCTTAAATACTGAAGATGGCGAAATGATGGGAGACCCACCGGATCCTCTTACCGAAAAAGAGAAGAACGACGCTGATGTCGTTAGGATTAGAGAGCTATGCAAGCTCTCTACCGTGAAACACATGAAAGAAGTGTCACCGGTGAATAAATTTTCACCGCTGGTCAAGAAGAAGGATGCCAAGAGCCCACGCTTGGGGGAGTCATCACCCACTGCTACCCTTGATGAGGGGCAGCCGAGGAAAGCCGAAGAAAAGCAACAAGTGAACCCAAGCACCCTTCCCGACAAGTTTGACACGCACATCTCCCATGCGCTGAACATCGAACACTAATCACGAATCTTAAGGGGTCGAGCTCAAGACCTTAAACGAGCGCCTGTTGGGAGGCAAACCGATGGTTCTATCTCAGTTTTTAGTTGAATTTCATTTACATTTTTTTGTTTTAGATCTTTATTAGTGTATAGAGTCAAGAGTCTAGGAAGAACCTGACGATGGGCTACAGTTTTCATTTCAGGAAAAGGATGATAGGAGACCATATGAATGGATGACGGCCATGGTGATGGAGATCACTCCAGGGATGCGCTCAAACGACGAAGGGAGGAAGAAATTGACGGGAGCGAATAAAACAAAAAGTGTCGTAAAAACAGATAGTTTGGAACTGAAAACATCCACCCACTCGGCCGAGTGATATTTTTTCACTCGGCCGAGTGAAGACCCTACTCGGCCGAGTAGGGTACTGCACATGGAAGTCTCAAAAATCCCTCTCTAGAAATTATATGCCACTCAGCCGAGTGACTCAGATACATTTAGACTTAAAATGCTCTGAGTGGCCTATCCACTCGGCCGAGTGACTTCGTCTACTCGGCCGAGGGATAGTTTCTACTTGGCCGAGTCAGAACATAATGAAAATTTTGAATATATCCAAAACAGCTCCCACTCGGCCGAGTGAGTATCGTCACTCGACCGAGTGACCTGACTGACCAAACCCTACTTAAACTAAATCTCGTGACCGCTCAAATTAAAATCCCAAATTTCCCAAAATCCCTAAAATTTCCCAAATCTCTCCCCCGGACACGCCCGAGTCTTCCCCCCGACTCGCCCAAGCCACCACCGCCGTGCCCTAGTGGCACGACCCAGCCGCTACCACCGTCCATCCGCCGCCATGCATCATGCCGCCCGCCAGCGATCGGCAGCCCTCCAACGCCCTATTCGCCCATACTCTCCTTTTTCTCATCTCGTAAGCCCATATCCGCCCCGAATCCAAATTAAAACCTAATTACGCCTATTTCGCTTGATCTACCCCCCTGATTTTTTTATTCATTGCTAATCAATTGTTTTGGTGTTTCAGGATAGCTTGGGGGAGATTGAGCACTGATTTGGAGCTTCAGGGGAGGCGTCTCTTTGCCTGAATTGCTAGCGTGGATTCGCGTCGTGTTTTGGTATACTCTTTCCATATTATTTACTAGCATTACACGATTGTTTGCGCCTCTCACGGCATCACGATGCCCCCACACACTAGGTCTCGTGCACGGGAGCCCGCTACCAAGCAAAAGAAGACCGGCGACCCCGGCCCTTCTTCCGCTAGAGCTGACTCCCCGCCCCCTAGCGATCCACCACCTACACTTTCACCTCCTACCACACCCATTTCACCCCACCAGCATAGCCCGCCACAGCCTTTGACACGATGTGGATCACTTTCAGAGATGACGCACACCGCGCCAGATTTGAAAGAATCTCACATCGTTCGATAGTCCCCTCTAGGTTCACAAACATAGCTGATCTTCAGCGCCTAGGGGTATTCCAGGGGCTGCTCCAGTTGTACGATAATGTGGGGTGGCATGATTTTCTTTCGGTGTCGACGGACACCTACGTTGTAACGGTCTGTTTTCGTTGTACTTTGTTCGTGCACGTGCTTTTGACTGTGCACGTATTTATTTTAGACTTTGTTTGTTTGTGAACACTTTGGTGTGATATGTCGTTGTGAACGTCTCTAAGAGTATTAAATTGTGGCACTAATTTGGAACGACATTTCTCGGGTCGTTGTCCCACGATTTGATCTTATTCGAAGAGACGTTGTGATTTTCACTTTTGACGTGAGACGTTTCTATTTTTAGTTTCGTCACTCGACGTCGAAATTGAGATCCGTCTTCTTAGTTACCTTTCTCTCGTCGTCCCGATCACCCCAATATTTATTTTGCAATTTTTGGAGTTTATTTGACCTATTTTACATTTTAGCAAAGCTTATAATATTTTTAATAACTAAGTTTTTAAAGTATTTTTAGCCAAATAAAATTTTTATTAGATTATAATACTTCAAACTATTTTTGAGCCAAATCCTAGCTCATCTTGGCCGCACCCTAGCCATGCGTGGGTTAGAGAGAGAGAGAGAATTTGATTTTTAATTATTTTTAAATCCTAATTCTATTAGAATTAGCCCTAGACCAAGTCTACCCCTCTATACTATATAAACAACCCTTAGGCTATCCTATTTTCGCAAGCAAATAACCCTAGCCGTCACAAAAACCCATGTTCTCGCTTGCGACGTTCGTCGCAACTCCGTTCAGCCGCTGCCAGTGTCTGACCGAGGAAATTCCTTCGTTTTCCCCGCATCGACCGAGGCCAACCCCCGCACCCGCATCCGCTCCGCATCGCACATCCGTCCGCTCGTATCGCCCCGTCCAACCGAGAACTTCTCTCGGTCTGACCGAGAGATTTCCCTGCATCCCGCCAGTTCCACACAGCTCTCCCGCCTGCTTGCAGCCCCTGCTTCGCAAGCCTCGCACCGACCCCGCTCCGCCCGCACCGACCGAAGGATTCCCCCGCTCTCGCCCGCATCGCCGCTCCGTTGCAACGTTGCAACGTTGCAAGCCTCGCCCAAGCGCCCGACCGACCCGCCCCAAGTGTCCGACCGAAGACTTCGCCCGCACCGACCGAGAGCACCGCTCCGCATCGCCCCCAAGCGCTGCACAGCCCCCACCCGCAGTGTCTGACCGAGGGATTTCTCCGCACCGACCCTTGTCTGACCGAGCGATGTTCGTCGCAACGTCGTAACTTCTGCACCGCTTGCCACCGTGGGCCCCCCAAGTTCTCCAGAGGTGTTGTGGGTTCCCCATTGGTCCCTAGAACTACTGTGGCTTCCACCTATGTGCTTTCTCTTTGAGGATTTACCGTTTATGACGTTGCAATACGTCGAAGCCCGTCGTCGCACGTTCTAGCTTTGGAATCTTGGTTCATTGCTCTAGTTTCTGATCAGTCTATTCGAGCAAGGAATCTATTCTGGAATCTGGACTTGGAGCGCATTCTTTTATTCCAACACCTGGCGTCGCTACCCGACGCCAGTGTAGCTTTCGCGTCGTGTTGAGGTAACGCTTGCACCCCTAGGACCCCTAACCCATTGCCTGTTAATCAAGACTAAAATCGACGTTTTTAAATGTTTTAAATTTACTAATCAAGATTAATATAATGGGAATGTAGGCCGGTGGACTTGTGCACGTAGGTTATTTTGGACTTTGGACTCTTTGGACGGTGTATTCAGACGTTTGACTTGCAGGCAAGTGAAACTTGCCAACTTTTGTTTAGGGCCATGTTTTTAGGCCACTTCCTTGTTTTTAGCATAAAAGAGACTAGACAGTGAAATGATAGCTGTCTAGACGTAACTTTAAGATCTAGCTTGACAACAAAGCTAGATCTGTCACCCTGCCATGTCATTCATGCATTATTATCTGTCACGTTTAAATTTCTTATCTGTACGCACTTTTAACTGCCATGCATTGCATCTTACATGTCATCCAAGTTGATTGTTGCATTCGTAGCACACACTACACTACTTGTACTTCCTTGTCCGGCTAGGTGCACCCCTATGCCATCATGAAAAACACTTCCTGGCTCGTGATCCAGAAGATGGGTGCCAGTCCGTATACACGTGGAGGGGTAGGGATAAGCGATCACTTGAGCTTAGGAGTTGGCCCGCGCAGCCACTCTAGCCAAAAGGCGCAATCTCTGTGCACGACGTGCTTACTATACTTGTTCTTGTACTTGTGAATGTTTTCTTGCAAAACTTGACATCCATGCCATGATTTAAATGCCATGCTCGTACTTTACTTTACTTTACTTTACTTGTTGAACTCATGCTATATCTGCCATGTCATTGCATCATGCTAGAACTGCTAGGTTGCTTTACCTTTACTTTCAGTTTCCTTGCACAAGTCTCTTGTAGACTTGCTGACATGTGCCCCTTGCTCTTTTGGGTGTCACGTGTTAGACCCTGAGCCAGAGACCGTAGCTGAGGACGAGGTGTTTGCTGACGCTGAGCCGAAGCCTACGTTTGACGAGGAGTTGGTGGACACCGGTGACCAGTCTTAGAGACTGATTTTAGTTGCTTTTGCTTTAGGTTGCTGTTAGTTACCGGTGCGTAGCATCATTACTTTGTTTTTGTACGTTGTACTTTTGTTGGCCATGCTGGGGCCTCTTTTTAGACTCTTTTCTTTTAGCCTGGTGGCTTTTCTGCGATGATTGGAGTTTATTATTATGGATATTCTGAGATTTCTCTTTTGTCTCATTTCCTAATTATTATCTTTGTTTCGTTTCGCGTTGCAAGGACCTGCTATTTAAAGTTGATTGACGCTTATCGGACTTGCAGCTTTGTAGCTTCAAGTCTGAGCGGACCTTCTCACGCTTCACCTCCATATTTTTGGGAAGCGGGGCGTGACATGTTTTGTTGGTGGCCCATGCAAGTCCCCTCTTGCAATTGTGAATTAACGGAACAACGATAATAACTGAATGTCCAGTAAATAAATTACAACATCCAAGTCATTAAACTTTGAGTCTAATATTTTTGTTCGTTTTCTATGTCATTAGATGGCTGGAAGACGACAGACCCGAGCTAGTGGTGGGCCCAATCGTGCTGAGATACCGGATAGAGAGCCCACCAATGCTGAGATCATGAGGATGATGCATCAGATGATGCAGGTGCAGCAGGGTATGCTCCAGAATACCCAGAGTGCCCCTCGCTTCGAGCCAGGAGCGAAGCAGTTTCGGGAGCTGGGCCTGACTTACTTTGATGGATTTGAAGGACCGTTGGCTGATGAGGAGTGGATCAGGAATACTGAGGATAATTTGAAGATGTCGAAGATCAACCCGGTGGGATGGGTTGAGCTGGTGAAGAAGCAGCTCAAGGATAATGGCCGCAACTGGTGGGATGCAGAAGAGGAGCTGTTGTGCCCTATACCTTGGGCTACTTTCAAGTCCAGGTTCGAAGAGGAGTACTTTCCGAAGGCTGCCATGAGGGAGATGTTGCAGCGCTTCATTGAGCTGTAGCAGGGAAATCTGACGGTGGACCAGTACCATCAGGAGTTCATTAGATTGAGTCACTTCGCACCGAAGATGGTGGAAGACGCTGAGGAGAAAGCTCAGAGGTTTCTGCAGGGCCTTTCCCTAGACTTGCAGAGCCTGATGTCTACGACAGATATGGAGCCATATCAGAAGTTGCTGGTAGCAACTCGGAGACAGGAATGGATTACGAGTCAGAAGAGAGGATAGACACCGGGAGCTGGGAAGAGGCCTATGGAGCAGGTCAGAGGAGTGGTGAGGCCTAATCAGACGGTGCAGTTCAAGAGGCCATGAGGGCCTACTCAGAAGACTTGCCATTTCTGTGGCAAGACCGGGCATGTCAAGGAGCAGTGTAGGAGGATGTTGGGACAGTGCCTGATTTGTGGAGATCCTACTCATGCTATGAAGGAGTGCCTGAAGTCTAAGCAGACTTGGAAGGAACCAGTCGCAGCACAACCGTTGCAGCAGAGAGCACCTGTACCTGCAAGACGTGGAGCAGCCCTCGTTCCATAGAGGCAGGCTTTTCCGCAGGCCATGCAGCCGAGGGGCATGCTTTTTTGATGACGGCAGTGGAGAGCGAGGCTATGGATGAGGTTATCGCAGGTAACTCTCAGTCTAGTTATTTCCTTCCTTAGTTAGTTCGGACTTGTTAGATCATGTTTGGTTGCTTGCATATGATTGTTTGTTAGAATAGGGTTTGATTGTTAGACTGTTTGCTAGGTGTGATTGTGGTTTGCACATTTCCTGCATGAGTCCTCTTTGACTCTAGTGCATCGATGTGCATTATTTCTCAGAGCTTCGTGGAGAAGCATTCCTTGACGACATCCCCTCTTCCCAAGAGTTGGAACATCATTACAGGAAATGGCGTGATCTCGGTGCATCGTGGTTGCAACTCTTGCCCTTTGGTGGTCTGTGGACATGAGCTTTACGCTGATTTTATTGTCCACGACATCATCAACTACGATGCAGTGCTTGGGATGGATTGGCTAGCGAGTTTCTATGCTACGATCAATTGTCGGAGGAAGAAGGTGGTGTTCGAGATCCCAAGACATCCAATGTTTGAGTTAGTCGAGGTAGCAGTTCGCTTAGCCCTATCAGATTTCGGGCCAGACCGGTGGAGATTGTTGCTTTACACATGGAGCAGAGTAGACCAGCTGTGGTGAGTGAATTCGACGACGTCTTCCCCGAGGAGATGTCTGGACTGCCGCCCGATCGAGCTCTAGAGTTTTTGATCGATCTTATTCTGGGAGCGCAGCCTATTTCGAAGGCGCCGTATCGTATGTCTCCAGCAGAGTTGGAGGAGTTGCGTAGGAAGCTAGATGAGCTTTTGCAGAAGGGATACATTAATCCCAGTGTTTCTCTGTGGGGAGCACCGGTGTTGCTGGTGAAGAAGAAGGATGGTTCGCGTCGCATGTGCGTGGATTACAGGGAGCTGAATGCTGTGACCATCAAGAATAAATATCCATTGCCTCGCATTGATGACATTTTTGATCAGCTTGGAGGTTCGAGGGTGTTCTCTAAGTTGGATCTGAGGAGTGGTTATCATCAGCTTAAGGTAAAGAAGGAGGACATCCCGAAGACAGCGTTCAGGACGAAGTATGGTCACTACGAGTTCGTGGTTATGCCTTTCGGTGTAACCAATGCGCCCGCAGTTTTTATGAATCTGATGAATCTGATCTTCTACGACTTTCTAGACAAGTTTGTTGTTATCTTCATTGACGACATCCTGATCTATTCAAAGTCGGAGGAAGAGCATGCCTCACACTTGAGGACAGTGTTGGAGATCTTGAGGAAGCATCGTTTGTATGCTACGTATTCCAAGTGCGAGTTTTGGCTGTATAGAGTTGCTTTTCTAGGGTATGTGGTGTCAGGCGATGGAATTTCGGTGGATCCCGAGAAGATTAAGTCTATCAGAGAATGGCCTGTTCCGCAGTCAGCGTCTGAGATCCAGAGTTTCCTTGGGCTTGCTGGTTATTATCGACGTTTCATTAAGGACTTTTCCCGGATTGCTGAGCCGATGACCAGATTGATGTCGAAGGATGTACCATTTGTTTGGTCTGATGATTGCGAGAAGGCTTTTGGTGTTCTAAAGGAGAGGTTGACGACTGCCCCTGTTCTTGCTGTGCCTGACCGGAGTGGAGGATTCGAGATCTTTTGCGATGCTTCTGGCAAGGGTCTTGGTTGTGTGCTACACCAGCATGGGCACGTGGTTGCGTATGCTTCTCGTCAGCTCAGGGCTCATGAGAAGAATTACCCGACACACGATTTGGAGTTGGCTGCTGTCGTGTTTGCGCTCAAGATTTGGAGGCACTTCCAGCTGAGTGAGAAGGTGAAGATCTTCACTGATCACAAAAGATTGAAGTATATTTTTACTCAGAAGGATCTCAACATGCGACAGCGTCGATGGTTAGAGCTCATGGCGGATTATGAGATTGATTTGCAGTATCACCCTGGCAAGGTGAATGTGGTTCCTGTAAGGACCCAGTCTATGGGGAAAACACTAGAAAGAGGGTTTGCATAGTGTTTATGCAAATTTAAAAGGAATTTACGCCAAATAAAATGCAATCCAACAAATAGTGCGGAATAGAAAACAACCCAAAGAGAAACACACGCAAAAGCAGTTATGTTTCAAGGGTTCGGATTACCCAAGTCAACTCCCGACTTGTTCCCGGTAATCCTACGTCCCTACCACCCGGATACCACTGGATACTCAAGTTAGAACCCTAACTTGAGGTTTCCTTAAAACCCACTTGTAGCAACCCTACAAGTGCAATCGAATACAATCGATGTCCTTGACTCCCACAGCCAGGGAACAAGCAAAAACCACTCTCACAACCGAGAGCATAATTCAAATAAAGAAGTTATGAAATCTGAAAGCAACACTTACAATCACCTATGCCTTGAAGTAGAACTTGAAGGAGAAGTGTGATGTGTGTTGAAGAACTCTCTTGGAAAAGAGGAGAAAAGCCCTTTCTCTTGACTGCACCAAATGCCTAGAAGATCAATCTTTGTTTCTAGGTTGGAGAGCAAGAGAACAAGATTTGGAAATACTTAGGGCTTTGGATTTGAAAGCTTTGATCTTTAGAAATGAAAGCTTGAAGGATTTTGCAATGAATGAGTAACCTTCCAATGAAACAGTAGAAGCTCTATTTATAGCTTTCTCAAATCCACAAAACAGTTTAGACAAAAACCCAATCGAAATCCCTGAGAAAAATCTCAACGGATATAATCTGAACTCATGACAGTCGACTGTTGAACAATCTGTAGGATCCTGTCAAAACAACGACGTTAGGATCGAATAATAAAGTAGAGACTTACGTTTGCGTACGCGGCACCGTAATATCTGAACTTTGCCCTTGGATTCGCCACAACGGTCGATACTTCGTCACGGAGGATCGAAGCAGAGTTTCACCGTCTAAATCTCTATTTAGAAGAGGATTTTAATGGAAGAGAGAAGAAGAACATAAGATGCCTTTTGCAAACTTATGGCATGGAAAGTGTAGTATGAATGCCTTACCCTTAAGTCCTATTTATAGGCTTTAGGGGTAGTTATTGTAGGAAATAACTAAATATAAGCTTATTAGCCTATATTAGCACATTCATTTATCCTCTTCTTCATTCACTTATCAAGTGCCTTTATGCACTTATAAAGTGACTTTTTCCACTTATCGAGTGGTCCTTTTCACACGAGAAAAGGTTCCCTTCATGCACGCTTTCGTGCACGTGACATCTGAGGTCCGTATACCCTCATACATCCCCTCATGGGTGTATTCATGTCGTCCATATCCAACATCTCCCAATCACACTTGAGGGGATTGTAATGAAACATCTTTCCTTTAACTCTTCTGTTTATCATACCGAGAAATAGGTCGTGTGACCGTCATGCGCATAGAGTCTGCTGTTGTGCACTTGTTAGAGATACACAACACTCCTCGAGGTGCAAAGTTGAGTAGATCAACGCATGCTTTACCCTAGATTATTTCTTCACATTTCTTATACTTTATATTCAACAATTGAATCCCATCTGGATTACAATTGGCTGGCCAGCTCTGAATCTCTAAAGTCCAAATGTGAATATGAAATTAATCTTCCTCCTCTTGTGATCCTTTTGATCTTGACTTGACTTGCTTTTCTAACATGCCCCGCCGGACCGAATTAACCATAGTCCATAAGCAACATGCTAAGATAGCAATCACCCACTCAAATCTAAAGGAACCAATTAGAGTCCATAAGGGTAATGAGTTAAGACCCATGTGGTCTTTGGGTCTCACATAATAGTAAACACAATTACTATTCTAACCCAATGGTCAAAATGCATACATAGTACGAATACGTATTACAACATCACTCCTTTCCTAGGGAGCGTATGTCTTAATGATGTTGTAAGGATGATATCCAGACACCACAATGTCTGACTTTGAGTCCCTTTTACTACTCAAATAATCTTCTGGACCCACATCCCGCATAAGACAGATAGGATTTCAAAAATCGTCGTAGATCTTTTGAAAGCATCCATATGATGCAGATCTTTCATACGACCATTTTGTTTAAGTCATGACTCTAAATCGTCCGTATGACGATTTTGACTTTAAACAGGTCTCATCTTTATTTTATCCGTCTGATAGAATAAAGGCGGTTGCTCATGTGAGAGAGCCAACCTTAATCTGTCCGACATACTAGAAAGTATAGCTGAGATTTCAAAAATGTACACAAACATTTCTTAAAGAATTCATATGCAATGTTGAAAAGAACTTATTCTTTTATTAAATTTGATCATTTACAGACATGGGAATTTACATTAGTACAACTCAGCTCTTACGCAATCCTTGAGATGATAAGTGTTTGTAAAACACATCTCTGGGGATCGCCTTCGTAAGCGGATCCGCTATCATCTCATGCGTAGATATGTACCTTATGTCTACCTTCTTGGTCTTATCATAGTCTTTTGCAAATTTGTAGCGGATATCTATGTGTTTGGTCTTACAATGGAATTTAGGATCTTTGACATAGGCTATATATGCTTGACTGTCATTGTGTATAAGTACATCACCTGAGTCACTTGCATCAATTAGCCTGTCTAAGAACTTCCTAAGCCAAACAGCCTCTTGGACTGCCATGCTAAATGCTACAAACTCGGCTTCCATAGTTGAAAGTGCGATGCAGGATTGTTTCTTGCTACTCCAGGATATTGCACCAGATCCGAGTAGAAAAACATATCCTGAGGTCGATCGTCGCTTATCGAGATCACCCGCCCAATCAACATCAGTGTAGCCTTCGAGACTCAAGGCATCTCCTTGATAGCATAAAGCATAGTCCGCAGTTCCTTTAAGATACCGCATTATCCCCTTAATCACTTTCCAGTGTACTTGCCCTGGGTTGGATTGGTAACGACTTACTATTCCAACGGCAAAACAAATGTCCGGTCTTGTACACATCATAGCGTACATAAGACTACCAACTGCACTGGAATATGGAAATTTTTCCATAATTTCCTTTTCCTTTTGGTTCTTTGGACACGATTTCAGACATAAGTTGTCGCACTTGCTTATAGGAGTATCAATGGACTTGCAGTCCTGCATATTAAAACGTTCTAGAACCTTCTTTATATAAGTCACTTGTGAAAGAGAAAGAAGTTTCTTCGAACGATTCCTTGAAATCTTAACTCCAAGGATATATGTGGCTTCTCCCATGTCTTTCATCTCAAAAACTAATGAAAGCCAAGCCTTGATATCCATCACAAAGTCCTTGTCATTTCCGGCTATTAAAATGTCATCTACATATAGAGACATAATAACGTACTTGCTCTTAATCCTCTTGATATATACGCAGTTGTCTTCATCAAGCATGGAAAAACCATTTGATAAGACAACTTCTTGAAATCGTATATACCATTGCCTCGAGGATTGTTTAAGACCATATATGGACTTACGAAGTTTACAAACCTTATGTTCGTTTACTTCTTTTACAAACCCTGTTGGTTGTTCCATATAGATCTCCTCGTCTAATTCTCCATTGAGAAAGGCAGTCTTTACATCCATCTGATGTAATTCGAGGTCTAAGCAAGCTACCATAGCCAGAATTAGGCGAATCGAGGTAAAACGAACAACAGGTGAGAAGGTCTCTTCGTAGTCTATCCCTTCCTGTTGCGTAAAACCTTTCGCGACAAGGCGAGCATTATATCTGTCTATAGAGCCATCAACCTTATGCTTGATCTTGAGAACCCATTTGTTCCCAATAGCTCTACGTCCTCTGGGTAAGTCAACTAAGTCCCAGACTTGGTTAACTTTCATGGATTCCAACTCTTCCTTCATCGCTTCCATCCATTTGTCTTTCGCAGGGCATGATACGGCCTGTTTGAAAGTAGCAGGCTCGTCATCATCTTGTAGTAAAGTCATAAAGGTTTGCGGAAATTCATCCTCAAATCTTAGAGGAGCCAACCTTACACGACTACTACGTCGTATTTGAGATTCTTCAAGTCCTTGTTGACTCGAATTTAGATCAATTCTAATATCACTCCCACTTGGAATGTCGTTAGAAATGCTCCCACTTGGATCATTATTCCCGTATGGAATAGGATTAGCGTCATTCGTATCATCCATTGAGGAAGTTTGAAACGTATTTTCGTCTTCACCAAGAATTCTCCCACTCGAATGAGGTAATTCTTCTTGATCATTAATCTCAAATAGAGATAAGTCCTGACTTATCTCGCCCTGTCTTGGAAACTCGTTTTCCAAGAAAGTGACATCCCTCGACTCAAATTCAATTAGACCTCCATTGTCTTCCTGACTAATGAAAACATAACCTTTGGAGTTTTCTGCGTATCGTATAAAGATACATTTCCTTCCCCATGGCCCAAGTTTGCCATACTTATGGGAGGAAATATGTGCGTAGGATGCACATCCCCAAGGTTTTAAAATGTTTAAGTCAGGAGACCTTTGGTTCCATAACTCATAAGGAGTGGAGCTAACTGATTTTGAGGGTACGCGGTTCAAAATGAAAGTGGCCGTTAATAATGCATCACCCCAAAAGGTGATTGGCAAGTTAGCTTGCACCATCATTGAACGGACCATTTCCATTAAAGTCCTATTCCTCCTTTCAGCAACACCATTTTGTTGAGGAGTATAAGGCATAGTTACCTGATGTACTATGCCCTTTTCATCACAAAGTTCCTTAAAACTTGTTGATTGATATTCACCGCCCCTATCGGTTTGCAAGACCTTAATCTTGCGATCTAATTGATTCTCCACTAAACTCATATAGTTTTTAAAGCAGGTTAATGCTTCACTTTTGTGGGATATAAAATAGATATGTCCGAATCGGGTGAAATCATCAATAAAAGTGATGAAATAGGACTTTCCGCGCCTTGTCTTGACATTCATCGGACCACATATGTCCGAATGGATGAGCTGTAATGGAACCTTGGCCCTTGTGCCGGTTCCAAACGGCTTGCGACAAGATTTCCCCACAAGCCAATGTTCGCAGGTCAACATATCGACCTTTGAAACATTGGATAGAAAGCCACGTTTTGCAAGTCTATCCATACGCGTTGGTCCAATATGACCAAGCCTTGCGTACGAACAAATTATATCAGACTCATAAGTCGAAGAATTTGTAACAAGGAAATTTTCATTACAAAATGAAGAGTCATACATTGTATTTAATACAATAAATCCTTTGAATACATACCCAGTGTCAATTAAGGAATTATTACAAAACAAGTCCACTTTACAATCATGAAGAAACCAGCTATACCCAAGACCCATTAACACGACCACAGATATTATATTCCTTCGAATATCTAGAGCGAAGAGAACATCATGAAGTAGGAGAGTGCGGCCGTTGTCCAAGACTAGCTTGCAAGTCACAACGCCTTTCACTTCAACACGTGTGTTGTTTCCTACATAGATCCACTTCGTTCCTTGGGGTATCCGGTGATACTCCACGAAGGACCGTTTATCCCTTACTATGTGGTCGGTGGAACCTGAATCAATTATCCAAAATGGATTAGATTCTACAAGAAATATTGAACTAGAAACACATATGTAACTAGTATTACAAGTTACCTCGTCGCTTCCACTCGTACACGAACGAGCATAGTGACCGAACTTGTTGCACTTGAAGCACTTGATCCTCTTCAAGTCTTTCTTCTTGTGCCATTTCTTGTGCCCACCCTTATGTTTGGGTTTCTTGGTAGACTCAGGTTGCTTATTACGTTCATTAGTAGACTTCGAACGATCTTTACGTTTCTTTCCCCGGTGTGAGGAACTAGCAACCATGTGCACTTCTGCACTTGGCTTGGCAGCCGCAAGCCGCTCTTCCTCTAACTCGAGGTGCTTGAAAACATCGCTGAAGGTCTTGATGCTCTCATTATGAGTGAGATGCATCTTCATTTGGTCCCACCCATTTGGTAGGGAACGTATGACTGCTTGGATTTATTGCTCATCAGTGAGCACATGACCTGCATCCTTTAACTCTGAGATTAGATTCGCCATATGTCGCAGATGTTTCCCCATGGAATGATCTGGACGTTTTTTGTATGAATCAAATCTTATAGTTAAAGCGCGAAGTTTGGACACCGATGTGCCACCAAACTTCTCCTCTAGCTTGGACCATATGTCCATTGCTAAGTCATGCTCTCGGAAGATGCGCATTATGTCATCGGCCATACTGCTCAATAACGTAATGCGCGCTATCTTGTTCTTCCGAGACCAAGCATCAAAAGCTTCCTTGTCTCGTCTGTGTTGGGCCGTAGTGCCCAACTCGGGTTCAATCATTACATTCTTTAGAGTTTCGAGCACTTCTTGCTCCTCTAGAACGTATTGTATCTTGATGGACCAAAGTTTGTAATTATCGCCGTTGAGTTTTTCACCTCTGTTTAACTCAGCGACGATATTCTTTGAAGCGAAAGACATTTTACTTTTAAAAATGCTTCAAAAGACACAAAACCGAAGGTTTGATCAAAAACATTGCATTAAAAATTCTTAAAATATAATTCCCACTTAAAATGATAATAGAATATCCCATTTGGATAGATCTAATTTCAACTCCCACTTGGAATAATATTTATAATTTGATAAGTTACTTTCGAAAAATATTGAAGATGTTACTCTAGAATCGGAAAGGTCACTACGTTTCCAATCACCATCTAGAGTAACTTTCAACATTTCCCCATCACTTTATCAAATAGTACTCTTATAGTACTTCACAGCGGAAAAGCGTTTTTTTGAAAACGTATTTTTCAAAACGTGTATTTTAATCTAGTACCCTTATTATACTAGTGAATTATTCGCCAATCCCTGGCCATTGCCGGGGTTGAGCCGTAGCCGTGCCAAGGCCGGATCCCCATTGAGGGGATTTTTCTGCAAGCCATTGTCGACGGCTCCCGTATGGATACAGGCGCTTCCCCCCGTATAGGAGAATTTTGCCGTAGACGACTGTCGTCGGCCCCGTATGGGCTAGCCATGCATGTCACATTCATGCAAGCCCCCCCACCCCCAAAAATAGAGTCAACCGGGGCTCGGCACTAGCCGAGGCCGGCCAATGCCGGCCAAAAGTCCCTCACTGGTCGGCCAGGGCCTCTGCCCTGGCCGGCCAGGGGCCCTGGCCCCGGCCTCTACCCTGGCCGGCCAGGGGCCCTGGCCCCCCCAGCCAGGGCATCTGCCCTGGCCGAGGCCGGCCAGGGCCGGCCATGGCCCTGGCCTTTGCCAGGGTCGGCCAGGCCCTGGCCTGCCCGCGGCCAGGGCCCTTTGGCCCTAGCCGAGGCCGGCCTGGCCAGGGCCCCCTGGCCATGGCCGGGGCCGGCCATGGCCCTTTGGCCATGGCCGGCCATGGCCCATATGGCCATGGCCGGCCACCCCCTTGTATGGGGTTGCCACACACACTCCCCCCCGACGGGGTGGTTTTCGTTGTCATTTGGCCGTAGCCAACCCCCTCCGCATGGGGAGGGGGGATGCATTGCCTCCATAGCCCATTTGGCCATGGTGATCATGCACCAAAGGTCATCTTCTCCGATGGAAATAACCACAATCTTCTTCTCCGATGAGACAGCCGTTTTTCGAGAAAGTAGTTATTCTCTAATGGCCGTGTGCCAAAATGAAAAAAATAACATACTCAAAAATTCGCAAACTACACGCTCCACATGAAGAGAGTTCACATTCCCTATTGAATGGAGACTCAGCATCCATGAAGAGGGCGAGCTTGGCGATATGAATGGTCGGTTCTTCCCGTCACGGAGAGTTCCTGCCTTATCCGTAATGACAGAAGACCCTAACGTGAAAAGAACAACCGCTGCGTTCTCTCCGTCACGAAGCGTTCCTACCATATCCATAATGGTAGGATACCTATTCGTGAAAAAGACAACGCCTCGTTCATCGGTTCGACGGGGCGACGGTTTGACCGGGGCGAACCCGTATGGCTCTGATACCAATGTAGGATCTTGTCAAAACAACGATGTTAGGATCGAATAATAAAGTATAGACTTACGTTTGCGTATGCGGCACCGTAATCTCTGAAATTTGCCCTTGGATTCGCCACAACGGTCGATACTTCATCACGGAGGATCGAAGCAGAGTTTCACCGTCTAAATCTCTATTTAGAAGAGGATTTTAATGGAAGGGAGAAGAAGAACATAAGATGCCTTTTGCAAACTTATGGCATGGAAAGTGTAGTATGAATGCCTTACCCTTGGGTCCTATTTATAGGTTTTAGGGGTAGTTATTGTAGGAAATAACTAAATATAAGATTATTAGCCTATATTAGCACATTCATTTATCCTCTTCTTCATTCACTTATCAAGTACCTTTATGCACTTATAAAGTGACTTTTTCCACTTATCGAGTGGCTTTTTCCACTTATCTAGTGGTCCTTTTCACACGAGAAAAGGTTCCCTTCGTGCACGCTTTCGTGCACGCGACATCTGAGGTCCGTATAACCTCATACATCCCCTCATAGGTGTATTCATGTCATCCATATCCAACACAATCCACAGTCGACTGTTGCACAGTCAGCAAGGGTAGGTGAGAATTCATAACGGTAACTTACCACGTGGACAATCGACTGATGAAGCCAAGACAGTCGTCTGTAAAACCAACAGGCGACTGTACATTCTTCGACAGGCGACTGGCTGAGAGAAGAGTAAGTTAGATGAAATACTGAAAATC
The DNA here is from genome assembly GCA_030789695.1 of Scilla litardierei. NCBI lineage: Eukaryota > Viridiplantae > Streptophyta > Magnoliopsida > Asparagales > Asparagaceae > Scilla > Scilla litardierei. Next base: position 451,936,319 of record CM061142.1, read on the forward strand.
TCACAAGATACAGGACAGACGACTGATGCAAGGAACACAGTCGACTGTCAATCAGAACAGGCGACTGTATATTCTTAAAAAGACGACTATCACAGACAGTAGAAATTTCCAGAGAGCTGAGTCAAAGAATATACTTACAGACAGGCGACTGATGCAACATAAACAGTCGACTGATCTAACAGACAGTCAACTGTATATACAGCATAAGTCAACTGGCCGTAGAAATCGGATCAAACAGAGTTTGGGCAAGGAGAGACAAGCGACTGATGAACCATTCACAGTCGACTATCGCTAAGACAGGCACCTGAAAAACGTTCAACAGTAGCCTGTGCGAGATAATCAGAGAGGACCCAAAAACTGCATTGTAATAGTCTGTGCATAACAGGCGACTGTAGAACAAAACACAGTCGACTGTTTTTGAGACAGGCGACTGTAAACTGTTAAGCAGTCGACTGTAATGAACAATCCTAGCACAAACAAAAGAGAATTGAATAGAGATCAAAGGACAAAGGTCTAGAGATGTCCTATGACCGAAAGTAGATGTGTGTGAGTGCTCCATCATAGTTCTACTTCTAAGCTACTTACTAGAAGAGATAAAAGAGAAATTACATTGACGAATAATCTCTTCTTTCCATCGTATGAGCTTGAAGTCTTTACAGAGCTTCAATCATCAATCTACGATCATCCAATTCATATCATTTGCCTTCAATCACGTTTGTGAGTCATCCATTGCTAGTTGATCTTCATAGTAAGCTTAGGCAATGGATTAACTGCAAAATAGGGGATTAGTCATAAGAATTTATGTTTGCTCATCATTAACACCAAGTAGGGAGAAGTCCAATACTCAACATTCTCCCCCTTTTTGATGATGACAAACAAACATAAACAAAAAGATAAATAGTTGTGCGCAATGAAAACTTACTCCCCCTACATAGATGCCAATCAAGTTAGCCAACAAATATTAGAGCATCTACATAGCAATTGAAGCAAATGAGTGAGATATGAATGAATTTAATTCAAGAAATCTAGGAAATAAAAATCCCTATTCATTGTAATCTTACTCCCCCTGAATCTAAGGCAACGAAAATCTTAGATTCAAGCATTAGAACATACTTAGCACATCCATTATGAATCTTGTATGTTTATTTCTCTCCCCTTATGGCATTATCCAATAAGGTGGGAGCAAATAACAACAACAATAATAGTGCTAAAATACGAACTAACAACAATCAAGGAGTATAAAGATATATCGAATCAAAAACTCATAAAGTCTCATCATATACACATGTAAGTAATGGAATTGAAATCCAATATCAACATTTTAGATATTCGAAATGAAAATAATTTTCACATATTCATCACATCAACGAAAGAGCATGAATTAACCAATATCAAATTCTTGTATTGTCTCAAAATCACATCAAGAAGAGTGAAGCATACATAGAGACAATATATCATACATCACACAGAAGTTAATCAATATAGCATAGTGTGACACAAGAGAGAGATGTAACATCATATATATAGTATAAAGCAGCTGAGTACATCATCGGATGGTCATCAACATGGCCGCCCCAAAAAGATACATCATGATCAAAAAAATAAATACATCATGACGACATCAAAGACTATATCATCATACATATATAAAAGTGTCGCATACAGCATCATCCATCATACACCGACAAAAACATATATCAGAATCAAAAATATCATCACTCGAAATCAACCATCTAAGGGTGAGCGTCTCCAAGGGCTGCGGACGAGGAAGCAGGCTCTGAAGCAGCAGGAGTGTCCTCTGGAGGAGGGTCAGAAGGAACAACAGAAGAAGAAGTAGCAGCATCCTGTATAGAGGCAACACCAGGAGGCTCAACGACACCAGAAGGCTGAGGAGGCACATGGGGCTGAGGAAGATACTGTCTCAAATCCTCAGGGAAGGGAATTCCCTGATGGAGGAGAGAGAGAGAGACAGCAGCCGGTAAATACCAGAGATCATCGAAAAAAGTGTATCCTGAGACGGTGGAGCAGATGATGATGAAGGCAAATCAGCTGGAGGCACAGTGGATGAGGATGGAGCTGAAGTAGTCTTCCTCTTCTTCGAGGCAGTCTGCAGAGCTGAAGAGGACTTCGACTTCGTAGAAGCGTCGAGGAGAGGGCCAAAGGGCATGGGCTCGTAAAGGGTCAAGTCAATACCAAAGTGACGGAAGACACGAGTCAGAAGACCACCAAAGGGAATGTGAGACGAGGAGGACGTGAACTCAACCTTGTCCATCCTGTCAAGGAGGACACCTGCCCAGCTCACGGGCATGCTAGAGAAAATAGCATACATACACTTTAGTATATCCTGAGACGGCTGGTCGGACGATCCATATCTCGGCAGAATGTTGGACTTCACCACTAGGTGAACAACCCAACCCCGTGTAGGGAACATGGATGATCTGACACCCAAATCAAGAGCTAAAGGAACCTCTCGAAACATATCCCGGAGAACAGACTGGTCAAGATCGTCAATCTCCGAAAAGCTGATATAAGTGGGAAGGGAACCGACAGAAGGAATCCTAAGAATAGTCCCTAAGAGAGAGGGAGTGATATAAATGTGGGTTCCCTGGATGACAGTATCAAGGATGCCGGTAGTCGAATACTCACCGCGAACGCGGTTCACATAGAAGAGCTTCACTAAAAATGGGTAGGCTCTGGGGGACTCGCTCTGAGAGGAGTGAAAAAGATCGGCCAGGTGAGTAGCGGACAGAATGTCAGAGAGTCTCTCAGCAGTGAATGCGGGGAAAGCCATGTACCGCTCCCTAAGTAGGTTGATCCCAAGGAGAGAGTGAAACTTTGCCAGACAAAGATCGTCTCGACAAACAGGAACCAGGGGATCAGAGGGGGGTACAGCAGGAGGCTCTTCAGACAAACTGGATTCAGAAGGAGACACATGAGGTATCTCAGTAGCAGGCTCACTGATGTGAACACCAGTAGGCTTGCGCTGATGATGAATCAAGGGCTGAGCATCGCTCGACGAAGAAGAAGGAGAATAACCCGGTGAAGATGAATGTACGGGAGACTGGGCATGCTTGGTTCGACATTTATAGGGTTTCTTTCTCTTGGCGATGAGTTTCTTAGGATCCCTATGTAGTTTAGAAGCAACGATCTTCTCTTTTCCCTTAGGTTTAGGAGCCATGGAAACAAGAGAAGAAGAACTAAGGCAACAAAGTGAATAAACGAAGATGGAGAGAGAGAAAGCAAACCAAATGAGGGAAGACAGATGATCGCGAAGTGGAAGATCCAAGACGATGGTAGAACACGATCGACATCGACGATTAAGAGGATATCGTCGGTTGATGAAACGAAATCGGTCGTTTTTGTAGAGAGAATCGAGCGGTAAGTTGAACGGTCGAAGCAGAGGAGAGAGAAAAATGACGTGGGGGGAGTGATCGCTTCGATTGAATATAAATTAGGGAAAATCAATCTGAGCCGTTGGATCAAAGAATCGATGGCTCGGATCAAATCAAATGAACCGACACAGCAGGAGACAGTCGACTGGAGAACAAAAGTCAGTCGACTGTATGAAGTGATAAAATTAAATCTCAGAGAGATGGGCAGTCGACTGGCAAGTATAATGCAGTCAACTGTCCGCTGGACAGTCGACTGACATATACACAACAGTCGGCTGGCCGAGAATTAATACAGATCACAAGAATAACAGAGAACACTGTAAAAATTCGACAGAGAGTATAGTCGCATGATGACTAAATTGCAGTCGCCTGTTAAATTAACAGTCGACTGTAAAACAGTCAACAGTCGGTTGTGCGAAAGATATCAATTTTCATATGGAGGATATAGAGTAGGGCAGTCGACTGTCAAAATAAAAACAGTCGTCTGTCCTGGTCCAAAAATGCACGGTGAGATAGAATTCCAGAGAATAAGAACACTCATCCTAGGACCTATACTCTAATCACAAATACATCTTAAAATCATTATGAAAACAATAAATCTATTGAAACACAAGTTATTCCAATCAACTTCGAAAACTCATGAAATCAAATAAGTCACAATTGCCTTTCTTAATCTCATAAAACAATAAAGCACATGACGAAAGAAAATTAAGAATATGAGCTCAATAAGGAGTTATAGCATGAAAATTGAGCTTCTAGATTTCAGATTCACCCATAATTCCCAATTCTCCATGCAACCTCACAAATGAATCTTCTTTAAGAGGTTTAGTGAAGATATCGGCAATTTGTTTTTGGGTTTCAATGTACTCTAAGATGATGTTCTTCTTAGCTACATGATCATTTATAAAATGGTGTCTCACACCTATGTGTTTGGTACAGGAGTGGTGTACCGGATTCTTGGAAAGACAAATAGCACTTTGATTATCAACCATGATAGGGCAAGTATCACAATTGACACCATAGTCACTAAGAGTATGTCTCATCCAAAGAACTTGTGCACATGCAAGACCCGCTGTAATATATTCCACTTCAGTCGTGGACAATGACACCAAATTCTGTTTCTTAGAGAACCAAGAAACTAAGAAATTTCCTAAGAAATGGCATGTGCCACTAGTACTTTTCCTGTCGGACTTGCATCCGGCAAAGTCGACATCACTATATGAGATTAACTCATATGTGCTAGACTTAGGGTAAAGTAACCCATAATCTAGGGATTGATTGAGATAACGAAATATTCGTTTAACTGCAATCAAGTGTGACTCCTTAGGTCTTGCTTGATATCTAGCACATATACATACAGAAAACATAATATCGGGCATACTAGCAGTTAAGTAAAGTAAGCTACCAAATCATACCTCGATATAGACGAACGTCTACATCTTTTCCGCTTTCATCCTTGTGTAGATGAGTAGTAGTACTCATGGGAGTCCTTTTGCTTGAAGACGATTCCATCCCGAATCGCTTAATAAGCTCCCCTGTGTACTTTGTCTGATGTATGAAAGTGCCATTATCTATTTTTCGAATTTGCAATCCAAGGAAGTAGGTGAGCTCTCTCATGTGGCTCATCTCAAACTCATCCTTCATAGATTTGGAAAATTCTTGACAAAGATGAAAGTTAGTAGAACCGAAAATAATGTCATCTACATAAACTTGAATCAAAAGAATGTCATTTTCATAATCTTTAATGAAAAGTGTAGAATCAACTTCTCCCATTTTAAAACCTAAATTCAAAAGAAAGGTCTTAAGGCGATCATACCAAGCTATAGGAGCTTGTCTCAATCCATACAACGCTTTCTTAAGTTTGAAAACATGGTTTGGAAATTTCTCATGAATAAAACTGGGGGGTTGAGAAACATAGACTTCTTCATTTACAAATCCATTTAAAAATGCACTTTTAACATCCATTTGAAATAATTTAAAATTCTTATGGGATGCAAAAGATAAAAGCAACCTAATAGCTTCTAATCTAGCTACGGGGGCAAAGGATTCTTCGAAATCAATACCTTCCTCTTGCCGGTAGCCTTGAGCTACTAACCTTGCTTTGTTCCGTGTGATTACCTCGTTTTCATCTGTCTTGTTCTTGAATATCCATTTGGTCCCAATAGCTTGGTGACCACTTGGAAGAGGTACAAGTTCCCAAACTTCTTTTCTCTCGAATTGCGCTAGTTCTTCCTCCATTGCCACTATCCAAGAGCTATCCTCACAAGCTTCTTGAATGTTCTTTGGCTCAATGGTAGAGACGAATGCGCAATGGGAGAATTCTTCAATTCTTGATCTCGTTCGAACACCCACACCAATATCTCCAATAATTTGGTTATGGGGATGGTTGCGAACGGTTGGATAAGCTTTGGGTAAACCTGGATCACTAGGAACAACTTCAACAACTTCGTTAGAAGTGTTAGTCTCAACAATATTATCATTAATCTTAACATTATTAAGAGAATCACAAAGAATATCTACATTATCATCATCAACATAAGGAAAGTCAAAATCTTCATAAAAAGATACATGAAGTGATTCCTCAATCGTTGAAGAAGTTTTGTTGTATATCCGGTAGGCTTTGCTACGTGTGGAATATCCAACAAAAATTCCTTCATCGGATCTTGGCTCAAATTTGTCTAAATTACCAAAGGTGTTCTTTATAAAACATTTTGAACCAAAGACACGAAAATATTTCACTTGAGGCTTTTTATCGTAAAACAACTCAAAACAAGTTTTGTTTGTTCGGGGTCTCACTAGGATTCTATTGAGCACATAACATGCCGTGTGCACCGCTTCTGCCCAAAATTGTAGTCCTAAATGACTATCATGGAGCATAGTGCGAGCACACTCAATAAGAGTCCTATTCTTTCTTTCTACAACACCATTTTGTGGTGGTGCACGAGGAAAGGAAAAGTTATGAGTTATCCCGGAGTCATCACAAAACTTTGTAAAAGACTCATTCTCAAATTCTCCTCCATGATCACTACGAATAGTGATAATGGTGGATCCTAAAAGATTCTGAATCTTCTTTGCAAATTTGGTAAACTCTTCATGAGCTTCATTCTTATTAGTTAAGAATGAAACCCAAGTAAATCTAGAAAAGTCGTCAACGACAACTAGTCCATAATGAGCATTACCTAAAGAAGCGGTTCTAGTTGGCCCAAATAAATCTAGATGTAGAAGTTCTAGGGGCCTCTTAGAAGTAATCCCTTCTTTAAGCTTAAATGAAGATTTACTTAGTTTACCTCTTTGACATGAATCACAAACGTTTTTCTTATTAAAAACAATCTTAGGAAAACCTTTGACTAGATCATGCTTAGCTAACTTATATAAGTGCTTGAAGTGAACATGACCAAAACGGTGATGCCATAATAGTTGTTCACTTGTGTTAGCAACTAAGCAATGTTCTACGGTTTTAGGCAAGCTTAAATAATAAATATTTTTACGCCTAATACCGGAAAATAAAACATTTGAATCACAATCAACAATAGTACACAATCCTTTTCCGAAGTTAACCTTGTAACCTTTGTCACAAAGTGGACTTATGGAAATGAGGTTGTGACATAAACCACTAGCAAGATAAACATTAGTAATTAGGGGTTTGGAAGGATTACCAACGATACCTACTCCAATGATGGTTCCCTTTTGATTACCTCCAAAAGTGACCGTTGCAGCATCTTTGATGCTAATCACTTCGGAGAGCAATGAGGGATCTCCCGTCATGTGTTTGGAGCAACCGCTATCAAGAATACATCCTTTCCCTTTAGAGCTAATAAGACATTTATTGCTCTTCTTCTTTCTCTTGGGTACCTATAAAATATACCATAAGCTTATGGTACCCAATGTTTGTTGGGTCCAAGGGGATTAGCCCTTTGGAAGCCAAGTCCAAGTGGACTTCTGTTTCCCAACATAGTTACTATTTCTAATTACATCATGAAAGTAGGAATCAACATAAGCATTCCTAACATTTAGACTAGTGTTCTTAGGACCCCAAATAGTGTACATCTTGGGAGTCCTATTCCTAGTTGCATGCATATGAGTTGGATTTCTATGTGGTGCATGCTTCTTAGGAACATGATTTCTAGCATAGATATGAGGTGGAGGATATGCATTGTACATTCTTGAATGATATGTATTCTTGGGAACATGCATATTATATGAAGCATATTGATCATGCATGACATGTGGAGAATTAGCATACATGAAAGAATGATGCGTATGAGCATATGGGTGTGTGGGAGCAGGTACATGAGTATTTCTCATGTGTGATTGTGTACGTGTCTGTGGGAGTGGAGCATAAAATGTGTCATGATTATCCACTTGTGAAGTAGGATGTTTCCTACATGGATGAGTATTAGTGTACATATAAGCATGGCCTTACTTTTGGTTTCCACCTTTAGTGGGTTTCTTGCCAAAAGGAAGAGAAAGTGATGTGGTGACATTCTTGGTAAGATTGCTACCTATTGTGTCTTTGACACCACTTGTGGATGCACCGGAGGAAGGCCTCACAAAATCTATAGTGACACCACTATAGGAGGTGCGATCATTAGATGCATTAGCTTTTACAAATCCAAGGCCAACACGATGTGTGGCCGGAAATTGATTTGCAAGCAAATCATCCAATTGTCCTTGTCCCTTATTGAATCTCACAATACGAGAGGACATGAGCTCATATTTCTCATTTAAAGACGAAATGTTGGTATCCAAGGTGGACACCCGTGCTTTGAGCTCGTGCACTTGGGTTTTAAGAGAATCATTCTCTAATCCCAAGTGTGTGTGGTGTGTAACTAGATCACTATTATCCATGGGATGTGTTTGATCTAGTTGAGATTTGAGGGAATTCACCTCATCTCTTAATGTGACGTTTTGAGAAGCTAAGTTTGCTTTCTCAAGGGTTAAAGTATCAACAATGGTGTCATTGTTGATAATGCATGGAATGGATGACTTGCTAACTTTTGATTTCTTTAAGCTAGAGTATCTAAGCATTAAAGATTGGTATTTAGCAAATAGTTCTTCATTAGCTATGCGAAGTTCATCCATTGTTAGCTCAGTGTTATCCGTATCGGAATCACTCTCATCCGAGAGTGGGTCTTCAAGTGCCATGAAGCACATGTGGATGCTCTCACCCTTCTCATCATCGGAATCGCTTGATGAGTCATCACTTGAGTCATCAAAGGTACCGACGAGTCCTTTCTTCTTGTCTTTCTTGTTCTTGTTGGACTTGTGGTACTTTGGTGCCTTCCACTTTTCTTTGTTGTTTAGCATTGGGCAATCCCTCTTGATGTGCCCTGGCTTATTACACTTATAACAAAGAGAGGAAGTAGCATTAGTAGATTCAAAACGTTTGTTGGATGGAAATTTACCTTTGCGGAAGAAGCGTTGGAACTTCTTCGCCATTTGGGCCATTTCACCCAAATCCATCTCGTTCTCAGATTCATCACTTTCCGAGGATGACGAATTGGCGTTGAACGCCAAAGCTTTCTTCTTGGCCTCTGAGGGATTCATCGTGGCTAGAATCTTCAATCAGTTATCCCGTCTTACTTCGTAAGACATAAGAGTCCTGATGAGATTCACCACGGTGTAGTTCTTCAAGTCATTGACCTCTTCAATGGCGATTACTCGTCTTTCCCATTTGGAGGTCATCCCCATGATAATCTTCCTTACCTTTTCAGGTTCGGTGTAGATTTGGTCAAGGGCTTCCAATTCGTTTGTGATGTCGGTAAAGCGTCCGTACATCGACACAATGCTCTTAATTTCCTGCATGTGAAACAAGTCGAAGTTTTGCACGACAACATATAACTTTGAAAGCTTTACCTTATTCGTTCCCTCGTGGGTAACAATGAGATGGTTCCAAATTTGATATGCACTCTTACATGTGCATATCTTGTTGAACTCATTCGGGTCCAATGCACAATAAAGAGCGTTCACTGCTTTAGCATTGTTGACTTCGGTGGACTTCTCGGAAGTCGTCCATTTCTCGAAATCATCTTCGGAGGGTTCGACGTACTCCTTGTGGAAAGTTCTCCAAAGGGAAGTACTCCTAAGGAACGTCTCCATCCTACACTTACAATAACCAAAGTTAGTACCATTGAAACGTGGAGGACGTACCGTAGATTGACCTTCGAAAAGTGTGGACGCTCCATCACGGTCGTGATTGTTGTACATAGGCGAAGGAGGAACATTGTTGGTGTTGGATGCCATAGATAAAACCTTGTGCTCTGATACCAATTGTAAGGACCCTGTCTATGGGGAAAATACTAGAAGGGGTGGTTGAATATTGTTTAAGAAAATTTAAAAGGAATTTACGCCAAATAAAATGCAATCCAACAAATAGTGCGGAATAGAAAAGAACCCAAAGAGAAACACACGCAAACGCAGTTATATTTCAAGGGTTCGGATTACCCAAGTCAACTCCCGACTTTTTCCCGGTAATCCTACGTCCCTACCACCCAGATACCACCGGATACTCAAGTTAGAACCCTAACTTGAGGTTTCCTTAAAACCCACTTGTAGCAACCCTACAAGTGCAATCGAATACAATCGATGTCCTTGACTCCCACAACTAAGGAGCAAGCAAAAACCACTCTCACAACCGAGAGCACAATTCAAATAAAGAAGTTATGAAATCTGAAAGCAACACTTACAATCACCTATGCCTTGAAGTAGAACTTGAAGGAGAAGTGTGATGTGTGTTGAAGAACTCTCTTGGAAGAGAGGAGAAAAGCCCTTTCTCTTGACTGCACCAAATGCCTAGAAGATCAATCTTTGGTTCTAGGTTGGAGAGCAAGAGAACAAGATTTGGAAATACTTAGGGCTTTGGATTTGAAAGCTTTGATCTTTGGAAATGAAAGCTTGAAGGATTTTGCAATGAATGAGTAACCTTCCAATGAAACAGTAGAAGCTCTATTTATAGCTTTCTCAAATCCACAAAACAGTTTTGGCAAAACCCCAATCGAAATCTGTGAGAAAAATCTCAACGGATATAATCTGAACTCGCAACAGTCGACTGTTGAACAATCCACAGTCGACTATTGCACAGTCAGCAAGGGTAGGTGAGAATTCATAACGGTAACTTACCACGTGGACAGTCGACTGATGAAGCCAAGACAGTCGTCTGTAAAACCAACAGGCGACTGTACATTCTTCGACAGGCGACTGGCCGAGAGAAGAGTAAGTTAGATGAAATACTGGAAATTTCATAAGATACAGGACAGATGACTGATGCAAGGAACACAATCGACTGTCAATTAGAACAAGCGACTGTATATCCTTAAACAGACGACTGTCACAGACAGTAGAAATTTCCAGAGAGCTGAGTCAAAGAATATACTTACAGACATGCGACTGATACAGCATAAACAGTCGACTGATCTAACAGATAGTCAACTGTATATACAGCATAAGTCAACTGGCCGTAGAAATCGGATCAAACAGAGGTTGGGCAAGGAGAGACAGGCGACTGATGAACCATTCACAGTCAACTGTCGCTAAGACAGGCACCTGAAAAACGTTCAACAGTAGCCTGTGCGAGATAATCAGAGAGGACCCAAAAACTGCATTGTAATAGTCTGTGCATAACAGGCGACTGTAGAATAAAACACAGTCGACTGTTTTTGAGACATGCGACTGTAAACTGTTAAGCAGTCGGCTGTAATGAACAATCCTAGCACAAACAAAAGAGAATTGAATTGAGATCAAAGGACAAAGGTCTAGAGATGTCCTATGACCGAAAGTAGATGTGTGTGAGTGCTCCATCATAGTTCTACTTCTAAGCTACATACTAGAAGAGATAAAAGAAAAATTACATTGACGAATAATCTCTTCTTTCCATCGTATGAGCTTGAAGTCTTTACGGAGCTTCAATCATCAATCTACGATCATCCAATTCATATCATTTGCCTTCAATCACGTTTGTGAGTCATCCATTGCTAGTTGATCTTCATAGTAAGCTTAGGCAATGGATTAACTGCAAAATAGGGGTTTAGTCACAAGTATTTATGTTTGCTCATCATTAACACCAAGTAGGGAGAAGTCCAATACTCAACAGTTCCAGATGCTCTGAGCAGACTTCCAGCGGTGATGATGTTGACTTCGCAGTGGAGATTTCAACAGGATTTTTGCAAGTCTGGTATTGAGATTATTCTTCCTGGAGAGGCTTCTTTGTTGATGAGTATGCAGATACAGTCGACGATCATGGATAGGATCAAGGCTGGACAGGCTGGAGATGCTAAGTTGGTGAAGATTTGGGAGCAGGTGAAAGCCGGTTTGCGGACTGACTTCTTGATTCATGAGGATGGTTCGTTGAGATTTGGAGCCAGGTTGTGTGTGCCAGCTGGAGATATCAGAGAGGAATTATTTGTGGAGGCACACAGTTCGTCGTATTCTGTACATCCTGGTGGGACCAAGATGTACAAGGATCTTCGCCTGAACTTTTGGTGGCATGGTATGAAGAGGTGTGTGGCTCAGAGTGTAGCCAAGGGTTTGGTTTGCCAGTAGGTAAAGGCGGAGCATCAGCGTACGGCAGGGTTGCTACAACTTCTTTTAATTTCGGAGTGGAAGTGGCAACACATCACTATGGATTTCGTGACTGGACTACCTCGGAGTCTGAAGCAGAATGACGCGATTTGGGTGATCGTAGACCGATTGACCAAATCCACTCACTTTATTCCATTCCGAGTAGGACAGTCTACTGAGACGCTAGCAAGGAGATATATGGAGGTAAATTCTTTTACTCTCCGTTTTATTTCCCTTTTCTAGTTTAGATAGTGATGTAACGTGAATCCTGCAGGAGATCGTATGACTTCACGGAGTCCCGGTGAGTATCGTGTCGGACAGAGACAAGAGATTCACGTCTCAGTTTTGACAGAGTCTGCAGAAGAGCTTGGGTATGAGTCTGAGTTTTAGCACGGCGTACCACCCGCAGACGGATGGCCAGTCCGAGAGGACGATTCAGATTTTGGAGGACATGCTGAGAGCGTGCATGTTAGACTTCAAGGGATCTTGGGAGGATCATCTCCATCACGTTGAGTTTGCCTATAATAACAGCTACCAGGCGAGTATTGGTATGTCGCCTTTCACCGCGCTATATAGGATCGTCACTGAGCTGGGATGACATTGGAGATCAGGAGCTGTTAGGACCGGAGATGATTGTGGAGGCCGTGGAAGTTATGAGGAACATCCGGGAGAAGCTAAGGATTGCGTAGGACCGTTTCAAGCATTGGGCAGATGCTAAACGGAGGCCTTTGGGGTTTCAGCCTGGAGATCATGTCTTTCTGAAGATTTCTCCGAACCGCGGAGTTATCCGATTTGGGAAGAGAGGCAAGCCGAGTCCGAGGTACATTGGGCCGTTTGATGTTCTGGAGAGAGTTAGAGCGGTGGCTTATCGCTTGGCGTTGCCACCGTCGCTGGAGGGAGTTCACGACGTATTTCACGTATCTCAGTTACGTCGATACGTTAGTGATCCGTCCTATGCTGTGGATTTCTCGGAGATCAAAGTTCGTCCGGATCTGTCTTATGATTAGCAGCCAGTTGAGATTCTGGATCGTCGATAGAAGCAGCTGAGGAATAAGACCGTCGACTTGGTTTGAGTGCAGTGGCGTCATGGTTCCCCTGGGGAGTCCACCTGGGAGCGTGAGGATGACATGAGAGAGCGTTTCCCGCACCTTTTCCCGAGCAGTGCTTGATGTTGATTCCGAGGTCAGAATCATTTCTAAGGTGGGGAGGATGTAACGGTATGTTTTTGTTGTACTTTGTTCGTGCACGTGCTTTTGACCGTGCACGTATTTATTTTAGACTTTGTTTGTTTGTGAAAACTTTGGTGTGATATGTTGTTGTGAACGTCTCTGAGAGTATTAAATTGTGGCACTAATTTGGAACGATATTTCTCGGGTCGTTGTCCCACGATTTGATCTTATTCGAAGAGACGTTGTGATTTTCACTTTTAATGTGAGACGTTTCTATTTTTAGTTTCGTCACTCGACGTCGAAATTGAGATCCGTCTTCTTAGTTACCTTCCTCTCGTCGTCCCGATCACTCCAATATTTATTTTACAATTTTTGGAGTTTATTTGACCTATTTTACATTTTTAGCAAAGCTTATAATATTTTTAATAACTAAGTTTTTAAAGTATTTTTAGCCAAATAAAATTTTTATTATATTATAATACTTCAAACTATTTTTGAGCCAAATCCTAGCTCATATTGGCCGCACCCTAGCCATAAGTGGGTTAGAGAGAGAGAGAGAATTGTTGAATATTGGACTCCCCGGATTTGGTTTTGATGATGAGCAAACATAAATAATTCATGAACTAACAATTTGTGAGCGCAGTATTGGAGATCGTCGCCAAATTCACGAGAACAATCAAAGCGACATCTCAACACTTCTCAAAGCTCGTATTCATGCCTAAAGCTTCGTTGAAGCTCTTGCGCCGTTTTGGAAGTCATGAAGAATTAATCGAAGCTCTCGAAGACCGTTCTTTAAGGTTTTATTTATAGTCTTTTAAGCTTCGATCTATAGAATGTTAAGCCTTGAGTATATCTTACGATTCTATCTTCATATCGCTCATATAGTAGCTCTAGGATCTTAGTACAAGTTCATTCTATCTTCCTCGAAGCATCGCGCTTCGATTCGGACTTGTTTGTGCATGTTAGTTGGTACAAGAAGAAGTACTGACCGACTAGATGATGATCTAGTCGGTCAGCAGAGCTTCTTGGACCGACTAGTTTGTGTTCATCTTTTCTTGTTCAGTACTGTTTACAGTTAGTCGGTCTACGTTGACTCACCGACCGACTAGTTTGTGAACTAGTCGGTCAGTGATGCTTCTTTGACCGACTAGTTGTGATTTACTGTACATGCCAAATTTCTCCTAAGCTACTGTTTATCGTTAGTCGGTCTAAGAACGTTTGGTGACCGACTAGTTGACAATCTAGTCGGTCAACTTTTGTTCTTGGACCGACTAAGTCAATTTGTATTCAGACTATTTGTTTTTGCCTCTTAGTCGGTCTACGTTCACTGACTGACCGACTAGTTGTGAAACTAGTCGGTCAGAAAGTCTTCGTGGGCCGACTAGATTTCTAGGTCTGAATTTCTATCTCTTCTCAGTTCTTCACTTAGTCGGTCCATGTTGTTTGACTGACTGACTAGTTGATGAACTAGTAGGTCAGTGGTTGTTCTTTGACCGACTAGTTGCCTCAGATTTCTATCCGTTGTGACTTGACCTAAGTTGTTTTTATGGGACCCTATAAATACGAACCTAGGTCATTTCTCTCTAGGTTAGAGCTGCCATTAAGAGATTCATTGAGATAGAAAGAGATAGCCATTCTCACTCATTTCTAAAGCTCTCTTCCTCACAAGAAATCCATTCTCTCACTTTCTAGATCTAGAATCCATCTTGAGAGAAGCTTGTTCTTGGTGAGCCCTTCAAGCTCTTGCTTGAATCAAGTCTCCAAATCACTCCTAGGCACCTATTGCTGGTCATTTCCTTGGTGCTAGGTCTTGGTGACTTCATCTTCCTCAAATCCCTCCTTGCACCTATTTGGTAAGAAAACTCAAGGTATAGGAATTTGTGGTAAGATTGTTTATTTCATTATAAACTTGTTTATATTGCTTATTGATTCTCTCGGTTGTGAGAGAAGGTTGTGATCCCGGGTTGTGGGATTCACTATTGCCATTGCATGTATGATTTGATCTTGTGAAGGTTTTTCACAAGATATCATAGTGGAAATCTTGGGTTAGGGTTTCTAACCTAAGTATCCGGAGGGGATCCGGGTGGTTGAGACGTAGGATCACCGGGAACAAGTCGGGGAGACATGGGTGGATCCGAACCCATTAACATCTCTTGTTAGCATTGTTAATTTTGTTGTTGTCATTAAATTTAAGCTTCCGCAAATTGTTTGGTTGTTGTTTGCACTATAATTTGGAATTATACTCCTTGTTATTTTTAAAGTACTATTCACCCCCCCTCTAGTACTTGTGCAGTAGCTTGTAGGGCATTACATTTGGTATCAGAGCCAGATACTTAGCTATGTCTGCCAACGACAACAAGACCGTGCGTCCACCTTCCAACTATGACACCTTCAGGAACCGTGAAGGAGCATCTTCGGTGATGGAAGGACATTCCTCTACGAGGCATCCATTCTTCAACGGTACCAACTACGGGTACTGGAAATGCCGGATGGAAACCTTCCTCCGGAGTGCATCCTTATGGAGGACCACAATGAAGGAATACATCGAGCCCGAAGAAGAAGACTTTGAGAAATGGACTACCGCGGAGATCGCCGCAGAGGTAAGCAATGCCAAGGCAATGAACGCCTTGCAATGCGCATTGGAGCCCGAGGACTTCAATAAGATATGCACATGTAAGAGTGCATATCAAATTTGGAACTCCCTCCTCATTCTACATGAAGGGACGAGTAGGGTAAGAGACTCTAAACTCGTAGTTGTAAACAAATTTTACGAAATGTTTCATATGCAACAGGGCGAGAAGATGAAGGAATATTACGCTCGCTTCGTTGACATAATAAACGAGTTAGAGGCCCTCGGCAAATCCTACACCCAAAAGGAGAAGTGCTCAAAGCTTATCGAAGGACTTCCTTCTTCTTGGGAGAAACGTACCTTCGCCATCGAGGAAGGTAATGACATGAATAAGTATACCGTAGTTCAATTTATGGGTACTTTGATGTCATACGAGGTACGCAAAGATAGCAAGGTGAAGTTACAAGAAATGATGAAGTCCTATTTGAACCAAGACGTGCCTAAGAAAAAGGCAATTGCATTCAAGGCGGCTTCATCTACCTCTACCGATGATGAGGACTCAGAAGAAGAAATGGACATGGAATCCATTGCACTCATGGCAAAGAAGTTCAATCGCTTCTTCTGAAAGGGTAACTTCAAACAAAAATCTAAATTTACTTCTACTAACGCCTCTCCACCTTTGTGCTTTAAATGCAATAAGCCAGGACACATCAAAGCGGATTGTCCTCAAAACAAGCAAAAGGAGAAGTGGAAGGCGCCGAAGTTCGACAAGTCGAAGAAGTACAAAAAGGGGTACAAAAAGGGACTTGTCGGAGCAACATTCACCGACTCCGAGGATTCCTCAAGCGGAGAGTCGGACGATGAGAAAGTGGAGCAAGCGCACATGTGCTTCATGGCAAGAGAGGAGCATGATCAAGGATCTTCCTCCTCCGATGATAGCGACGACGAAGGCGATGAGGTAACGATGGATGATCTTAGGGATGCTAACTCTCATTTATGGTCTAAATACACTAAATTAGTAAATAGATATACTAAAGTAAAAGATGACCTAGCTAGCATTCAAACCTCGCCTAAGACTATCATCACCAACAACGACACCGTTGTTGAAGAGTTAAGAAATGAGATTGTCAATCTCAAATCTAAACTTGAACATGTTAGCATTGATGATCCGGAAGAACATAGGATAGCAGATTTAACTTCTCAAAACTCGACCTTGAGTATTGAGAACGAGAATCTTAAATCTCGTGTTTATGTGCTCACATCGCAAGTATCCACTTTAGATACTTCTTTTCGTTCTCTCACCGAGAAATATGAGAACACATTAGGCCGAATCAATGAATTCAATAAGGGTAAGGGCCATTTGGATAATATCCTAAGTGTCTTACTCCTGGCCAAACACCATGTTGGTTTGGGGTATACTTTGGGAAAGTCATCCAAGTCGGTCACTACTTTTGTTAGGCCAACTTCCGGTGACTCTACAAGTGGTAGCAAACACTCTATTGGTAGTTCATCTACCAATGGTGCTTTCACCTCGTCCACACTCTCTTTTGGAAAGAAACCCACTTTGGGTGGACCTCCAAAGAAGGGGCATGCTTATATGTACACCAATACCATGCCACGTAGGAACACACGTCCTACTCCACCGTCTCACACATATGATGATTTTTATGCAACACATTCTCAGGCACGTGCACACCATGTGAGACACCCTCACGCACGTGTTCCCACACATGCATATGTTCACCCACCTCATCATATGAATAATTCTCGTCGTGCACCATTCCATCATGTTCCGTATGCCTATCCACAACATGCATCACGTAGAAATCAACGTCGCATGCATGCACCCAATAGGATGAGGGCTCCCATGATTTTCACTATTTGGAGCCCAAAGGACACAAGCATGGATGAAAAACAAGTGTATATGAATGCTTATTTTTCAGATGTTGTGCATAGTAGAAATTATGTGGGGAAGTCTAAGTCCAATTGGACTTGGCTTCCAAAGGTCTAACCTTTGAGGACCCAATGACCTTGGGTACCATGATATGAAAGTTTCTATCTTTAGGTACTCAAGGAAAAGAAAAAGAAAAGGAGCAACAAATTTAAATTTAGCTCCAACGGGAATTGGATACTCGATAGCGGGTGTTCAAAACACATGACGGGTGACGCTCAATTGCTCTCCGGAGTGGTTCCCATTGCAAATGGAAATCACGTCGTATTTGGAGGCAACGAGAGCGGAACAATCGTCGGTGTTGGTAAAGTGGGTAACCCGTCTAAACCCTTAATTAGTGATGTCTATCTAGTTAATGGTTTAAATCATAATCTTATTTCAATAAGCCAACTTTGTGACAAAGGTTACAAAGTTAGATTTGCGAAAGGATTATGTCATATTTCAAATGATAATAATAAGTTATTATTTTCCGACACACGCCATAAAGATATTTATATTTTGGATCTTCCTAAGTCATATGAACAATGTCTCGTTGCCAACACAAGTGAACAACACTTATGGCATCGACGCTTTGGACATGTGAACTTTGGAACACTTTATAATCTTTCGAAATTAAATTCCATTAAAGGTTTTCCGAAACTCGTTTTTGAAAAGAAAAGTTTTTGTGATTCTTGTCAACGTGGCAAGCTTCATAAATCTTCATTTAAACCTAAGAAAAGCATTTCTACTAAACGGCCACTAGAGCTATTACATCTAGATTTATTTGGGCCAACTAGAGTTGCTTCCTTAGGAAATGCAAGATATGGACTTGTCATCGTCGATGATTATTCTAGATTTACATGGGTATTTTTCTTATGTAATAAAAATGAAGCTTTTGAAAACTTCACAATATTTGTGAAGAAAGTACAAAATCTCATCGGAACCACCATTGTCACTATTCGTAGTGATCATGGGGGTGAATTTGAGGATGAGTCTTTCTCAAATTTTTGTGATGATCTTGGCATTACTCACACGTTTTCTTTCCCTCACGCACCTCCTCAAAATGGTGTTGTTGAGAGGAAGAATAGAACGCTTGTGGAGTGTGCTCGCACTATGCTCGAAGATAGTCAACTTGGTTATCAATTTTGGGCGGAAGCGATACACACCGCTTGTTATGTGTTTAATAGAATACTTTTGAGGCCCGGCACCAAACAAACTTGCTATGAATTGTTGTTTGGTAGATTGCCTCAAGTTAAACATTTTCGTGTTTTCGGCGTAAAATGTTTTATTAAAAACACATATGATAATTTGGACAAGTTTGATCCGAGATCGGATGAGGGGATATTTGTTGGGTATTCCTCACGTAGCAAAGCCTACGATCGAGTACAACAAAAGATCCTCTACGATCGAGTAATCACTTCATGTCTCTTTTAATGAGAATTTTACTAATTCTAGAATTTCAAATGATAATGATTCTATGGATGTTTTATGTGATTCGTTTGAAAATTCTAAGTCTATTGATTCAATTGATTCAATTGATTCTATTGATACTAACCCGACTAATGAAGTTGTTAAGAATGTGCCTAGTGATCAAGGTATTCCCAAGCGGCTTCATACCGTCCGCGACCATCCCCATGAGCAAGTCATTGGCAATATTCATGATAGTGTCAAGACGAGATCTCAAGTCCACCACTTCGCCAATAGTGCCTTTGCCTCATCAATAGAGCCAAAGAATATAGTTGAAGCGTGCGAAGATAGTGCTTGGATCCTTGCCATGGAGGAGGAACTCATTCAATTCGAGAGGAATGAGGTATGGGAGCTTGTTCCTTTGCCATCGAAGAACCACACCATCATAGGGACAAAGTGGATCTTCAAGAACAAAACCGACGAAAACCAAGTCGTCGTCTGGAACAAAGCTCGGTTAGTTGCTCAAGGCTATCGCCAAGAGGAAGGTATCGATTTCGAAGAATCCTTCGCTCCGGTAGCTAGATTAGAATCAATTAGACTATTATTTTCTTATGCATGCCATAAAAATTTTAAATTATTTCAAATGGATGTTAAAAGTGCATTTTTAAACGGAGATGTTGTTGAGGAAGTTTACGTTTCTCAACCTCCGGGCTTCATAAATGAAAAATTTCCAAATCATGTTTTTAAACTAAAGAAAGCTCTTTATGGTTTGAGACAAGCTCCTCGAGCTTGGTATGATCGCCTAAAGAATTTTCTTTTGGATTTGAATTTTAAAATGGGCGAAGCCGATTCTACACTTTTTGTTAAGCATGTGAATAATGATATTTTATTAGTTCAAATTTATGTTGATGATATCATTTTCGGTGCTACTAACTTCACTCTTTGCGAAGAGTTTTCTAATGTTATGAAGGAACAATTTGAGATGAGCCACATGGGCGAACTCAAATATTTCTTAGGTCTCCAAATTCGCCAATTGAACGATGCAATCTTCATCCACCAAAAGAATTATACGGTGGAGTTGCTTAAGCGATTTGGAATGGAGAGTGCTTCCGGGAAAAAGACTCTAATGAGAACGACTACGCATCTTGACAAGGATACGAGCGGTAAGGATGTAGACATTCGTCTATATCGAGGTATGATAGGTAGTTTACTTTATCTTACCGCAAGTAGGCCCGATATTATGTTTGCCGTATGCGTATGTGCTCGTTATCAGTCTCAACCTAAGGAGTCTCACTTAGTAGCGGTAAAACGTATTTTCCGTTATCTAAGTTATACACTTGATTTAGGATTACTTTATCCAAAATCTAGCACGTATGAGTTAGTCTCATATAGTGATGCCGATTATGCGGGATGCAAATCCGACAGGAAAAGTACTAGTGGCACTTGTCATTTTCTAGGAAATTCCCTTGTCTCTTGGTTTTCCAAGAAGCAAAATTCCGTATCACTTTCAAACACCGAGGCGGAATATATTGCCGCCGGTGCCGCTTGTGCCCAGGTTCTTTGGATGAGACACACACTGAAGGATTTTGGTATTCATTGTGATACTATCCCTATCATGGTGGATAACCAAAGTGCTATCTGTCTTTCAAAGATTCCGGTGCACCATTCCCGATCAAAACACATAGATGTCCGACACCACTTTTTAGATGATCATGTTGCTAAAAAGGACATCATTTTAGTGTACGTTGAAACCCAAAAGCAAATCGCCGATATTTTCACGAAACCCCTAAAGGAGGACTCCTTTGTGAGGTTGCGTCGAGAATTGGGGATTATGGGTGAATCCGAGATATAGGATTCATGTTTCATTCAATTATCTTGCATGCTTTTATATTTCGTGATATTTCGTCCATGCTAGATTTATTGAATTTTTTGGGATTTTATGTGATATGTTTGAATTTTTGCTCGAATTCTTATTTGAAAGTCGTATTTAAGATTTCGATGTTTTATGTGGTAGTTTAGATGACTAATGAGAGGGTTAAGATGTTTCATCCAAGTGGTTTGTGAAGAAAACTCATTTATCAACTTTTGGACTCTACTAGTCGGTTTCAGTTCATCAGCCAACCGACTAGATGCTCATCTAGTCGGTCAGCTAGTGAACTCAGACCGACTAGCTCAAGCTTTTAACTTTCTCCTGTCTTTGACTTCTTTTAGTCGGTCATAGTACTCTTACCGACCGACTAGATTGAAAACTAGTCAGTCAGTGAGTATACTGTGACCGACTAACTCTAGCCCTAGAAATTTCTGTTTGCCTCTGTTTCGACTTAGTCGGTTTAAGCTCATTGACCGACTGACTAGATCGTAATCTAGTCGGTCAGTGCTTGAAATGTGACCGACTAAGTGCGTTAGGGCAAACGCATCTTTTCGCATTCTCGACCGACTTAAATCACTTCTATCCGACTAATTTTTGTTTTAGTCGGTATTCTAAGTCCCTCCAGCTCGAAAACCCCCTAAACCCGATCGTGTCTCTTCGTTTTCCCTCGATCTCCGGCCAGTTTTCCGTCCATCCGCCGCCGTCGATCGCTCCCCTAAGTATCTCCCTCCTCCTCCTAGGTCGTTTTCCTATTCTAGGGTTTGATCATGGCCGATTTCACCTCTAGGGTTCTAGGGTTTCGAAGTTCTTGTTTTAGGGCTTTGTGCTTGATTGACTTCTGTTTTAGGGTTTAAGCTTAGTGTCTTTGATCTTATCCCGTCATTTGGTTGTGCTCGTTGTGCCGCGATCATGGCACGAACGAGAATCCCGATTACATCTTCTGGGGCATCCCCTATGACCGTAGAGGGTGCTACTGCTTCGACCCCTCCCAAGCGTAGGGCCAAGACCACTCGACCCCCCTCTTCGTCTTCAACTCCGTTGAAGAGGAAGAGGATGTCCAAGCCTAAACCTGCCGGCCAATCGTCCAAGCCCAAACCTAAACCTAAAAGGTTTCGCGCACCCACTCCTCCCGGTGAGCGTTCAGATAGTGATTCAGAGGATGATTCCGATGACGAATACACTCCTGAACATCTCGAGAAAGCTCCTACTCCACCCCCTCCTCCACCTCCTCCTATGTCCCGTAAGGCTAAGGGTAAAGCTCATATGCCAGTCGGCAGTGTAGACATATCGTTGTGCCGCGACGACCCTTAGTGTCTCGCAGCGTACAACCGTATAGAGCACGGCCCACTGCTGTTAGAGCATTACGTTCAGTTTTCTGATTTTCTTGGCCTTGCGGATCTTCTCTCCTATAGTGGCCTATTGGACTATCTTAGATATGACCCCAAGGCGAACCCCCGTCCATATCCTCGCCTGGTCAAATTATTCTATGCCAATCGTGTTCGGGGCCAGTACGATGAGTCTCACTCCATCGAGACTTCTGTTTTGGGGACTCCTATAGTCCTCGCGGCAGAAATCTTGGGGAAGTTGATAGGTTGCTCGTCGTGTGGCCTCCTCCCTTCTGACATCTCTGTCGATGATATCTCCTCCCTCGATCAGTGGACCCTAGGCAAAATCTTCCAGGTTATTCCCCCCGCATTCATAGGAGTACCTTCTAAATCATTCAAGCCGAATGCTTGGGTGATTAACCTGATCTTGAAATCATGCCTTCTTCCCAAGTATGGATCTTCATCTCTTCCATCTCAGCCGTTTTTGAAACTGATTTACGCTCTGTTTATGGGTAGCGAGATTAATTGGGCTCGCATTATACTCGATAAGATGGATTCTTTCGAGTGTATTCGCAAGACCACTAAATCTGCGCATATCCCATATCCATGTCTCCTGACCTTGGTATTTCGTCGATTCGGTGTCCCCTTGCCCCCTGATGATGAGCGTCCCATTGGTCCTCCTCTGAACACGACGGCCGTTAAGAAATCTCTTACGGCACTCCGTCACGTGCAGCGGTCGACACCTTCTGCATCTCAGGCCACTCCCTCAGCTTCTTCAGTCCCTCCTCCCTCTGCCTCTCTTGATGATGTCGTACGGTTACTTCGTCGGCACGAGTCGCGTTTGGCTCGTACCGAGGAGGTCGTCTGCCGTATGGCTCGTTTGATGGGCATTGAGCTTCCTCCTTCCGTTTCTGAGGATGAGGAGATGGACGATGAGGATATTGATGATCTTGTTGTAGGAAGATATATGCCCATAAGGCAATTTATCTTGATTATACGTCTTGTTCATACCGTATATGGTACGTATTATTCTAAGTATAAAATCGTTTGTATTAATATACTTGGATAATATCCATAGACTTAGAGTTAGGTCCTTACATATCTAGATGAGATCTCGATTATGAGTAAGTAAGAGACCGAATAGAAACGTAAGTCTAAAACGGTTCGTGATCATAGATGTGTCGAGAACTGGATATCGACACATCGGATAGATCACTGTGTCTTCGTCTTACCTTCGGGTAATGATGATCTCATAGTCATTCGACTTGCTGAAGTCGGAGACGAGACACAGGTGCTCATTGGAGAATGAGTTCACTGAACGACCAAGTTAGAGTTATTAAATGGTTAACTTTAATGATCTGTCTTCAATAACTCTAGGGTGATGATAGGTTAGTTGATCCTTAAGACCTGAAGTCATCTGTATAAACCTGTGAACGGACGGTGTAGCTTAGACCCATGATCTAGCTTCGAGGACCAGTCCTGATGAAAGATCTTAGGTTGGGTTGCACCAGAAGCTCTCTAGGTGAGTAAGTGACTAAGAAGGGATTCGTCACTTCCATTAAAGGGAAGTTAGTGTTATAGGCTCAGTACGGTCTTTATGTTAATCCTCGGCCGGGGTACGTTGCAAGTAGTACAACGTGTATACAATAAAGACCGCCGTATACTGACCAATGTTGTCTAATGGGGTTGACAGAAAACCATACCCTAGGCCAACATTAAACACAGTCTTGACGAAGGGATTTTAGCTAACGGAATTCATCACTGACACAGCCAATGCAAACCCTATGATACTTTTGTCAAAGGGTCGATCACGTTATGATGACTCTGAAACAGGGACGACAGCTACTGCTCGTAGTGACCGTCGTCTAGGGGTTTCGACCCCCAACCTGTAGTAAGGTCAGGCTGTAGGGTCTCACACCGAGTAGTACTCGTGTCTTAGTAATAGGAATATAGAATAGAGAGAAATGTCATTTGATGATATTCACAAGTTAAGTTGTGAAAGTTAGTCGCAATAGCAATAGGGACATAACGTTGCATTAGATGCTAACTTTAACTAAACATGTTGTAAATTAGTTACGACGAATTTAGTAGGAACAAACTTGTTGGAAAGGGTTACCTGGATGACGGGATCGTCCCGGTCTAAACACAGGTTCAAACCGTGTCCAAATCGGAGCTCAAACGAGCCCAGAAACGCAGAAAGAGTTCATGGGGAAGTGGGTTAGACCCACCGGGCCAAGAGGCCCATGTGCAAGGGCAAAACGGGCGCGGCCCGCTGCAGCAGCGGGCATGGCCCGCTGTGTGCAGCGGGTGGGCACCCGCTGCATCAGCGGGCGTGGCCCGCTGCACAGCGGGCAAGCGCCCGCTGATGCAGCGGGCACGGCCCGCTGCACGCAGCGGGCCAGCGCCCGCTGCAAGCGGGCGCAGCCCGCTGCTTGCAGCGGGTGGGTGGCCCGCCCTTCCCCCCTTGGGCGGGCGCGCCCGCTAAGTCTAGCGGGCGCGCCCGCAACTTAAGTCAATTAGGGTTTTTTGAAACCCTAATGACGGCTACGAATTTTGAGAAATTGCTAAACTTTGAGCAATTGTTTGAGGGGTCAAACGAAGTCGAAATTCGTCGCCGTCAGTTCCTACGCGTTCACCATTCCAAGCTCTTCTGATTGATAGCTTGTTTGGTGTCTGAAGTTTAGTATATGAGGAGAATTAATTCGTTAAAGTTTGACTTTGTGAAAGGCTAACTTTAAAATTGAAATTAAGCCAAATGGCTTAATTGTTTTTCTCTTCATGGGAATTGTCCCACATTGCCCGCAACGAGATGTTGAGTGCTCACTCCCTATATAAATAGGGGTGCACTCTCCTCGTTGAAAAACACACCAGTCAACGATCGGGTAGCTCCAAATTATTGAGCAAGCTCGGTCCGCGACTAAATCTCTCTCTCTACTTTCCTATTCTCTGGAGTAGTCCTAGCACGACTACGAAAGGGGTTTGGATCCGATCCGGACGTCTAAGACGCGGGTTTCTTCTCAAGTGAAACTTTCTACCGCGTGTGATCGGCTCGGAGGCGAAAGCGGCTCGGGCGGATCGGTGCGAGGGTGCGAGGCGGCTCAGGGAGATCGGGTCAACGCGGCTCGGCTACGAGGAGCTTCTGAGGATGAGGAGATGGACGATGAGGATATTGATGATCTTGTCACCTCCTTGGCTCGTGGCGATGAGGCCACTGCTGCTGCTGCTACCACCTCTGCTCCTGTTGCTGGCACCTCTCCCGGTGCTCCTGAGACTTCTGCACCAGTGGATCAGCCTTCTGATGCTGCTACTGCTCCTGCTGACGACACTGCTTCTGTTTTGACTGCTGTTGTTCCTGTTGAGACCCCAGCCGTTGAGCCTGTCGTCGATGTCTCCAACCCTGCCCCGACGATCCCTTCTGTTCACACGCCTCTCCTCCCTGCAGAGCCTGAGTCCACTCCCTCGACTGGACCTCCGGAGACTGCAGATCCTGCCACTTCCTCGTGATCGTCTATTTCGAGGACTCTCCACTGCTCTTTGGATGTTACACCTTTTGAGAGTGTTTTGGGTTAGGATGGGATGGAGTTTGAGTGTTGGATTTGATGTATTTTGGTTTTTATGGATGTCGGTGTTGTATTTTGATGTACTTTGGATGATTGATGATGGTGTATCGATGATGTATGATGTATTTCTTTTTGATGTTGACATGCATGGTATGTTGCATTTGATGTAGTCGATATCTTTTTGGATGTACTCTTGATGTTTTTTATATATATACATCGATGTTCTCTTTGTTTTACTTCGTCGTGCACATTTTAATTCTCATTCAATGTCTATGATATGTGAAATCGTCGCTCGACGATTGAAAAAGTTGGTTAAATAGATTAAACTTCTGTGAATGTATAGAATTGTTTTCCATGCACAAATTTAACCAAGAATATTGAATATTGAAGAGTATGTTTCTTTATTCATGAAATGAATAAAAATTGGTATTTTTGATGATTTTAATTATCGCTTTTTGATAATGGACAATTTGGCACACCTTCACTTGTTTTCAACACTTTTCCCTTGGTGTCAATTAGGTCCATCGTCATTGTCTACGACTCCCGATGTTGGATTTTCCATTTCCTAGTTGTTGTCGTTGTATGCCCCCCATTTTTGGGATAATGCCAATGGGGAGAGATAATGATAATAAATAGGTCAAATGAAAATTTAACTCATTTTCCAAGAATCTAATTTGATGTGTTAGATTCAGGGGGAGTTAAGATATATATAAGGATTTTCAAAATCCGATATTTCAAAAATCGATTCTCATTATATATCTTACTCGTCTAATTGATGAAATTTATATATATTCATTTTGGAATTAATGTGTCATCAATGCAGGGGGAGTAAGTATTTTACATTTGAATCATTATTTTTGATTATTATTTATGTTGGTTTGTCATCACCAAAAAGGGGGAGAATGTTGAATATTGGACTCCCCGGATTTGGTTTTGATGATGAGCAAACATAAATAATTCATGAACTAACAATTTGTGAGCGCAGTATTGGAGATCGTCGCCAAATTCACGAGAACAATCAAAGTGACATCTCAACACTTCTCAAAGCTCGTATTCATGCCTAAAGCTTCGTTGAAGCTCTTGCGCCGTTTTGGAAGTCATGAAGAATTAATCGAAGCTCTCGAAGACCGTTCTTTAAGGTTTTATTTATAGTCTTTTAAGCTTCGATCTATAGAATGTTAAGCCTTGAGTATATCTTACGATTCTATCTTCATATCGCTCATATAGTAGCTCTAGGATCTTAGTACAAGTTCATTATATCTTCCTCGAAGCATCGCGCTTCGATTCGGACTTGTTTGTGCATGTTAGTTGGTACAAGAAGAAGTACTGACCGACTAGATGATGATCTAGTCGGTCAGCAGAGCTTCTTGGACCGACTAGTTTGTGTTCATCTTTTCTTGTTCAGTACTGTTTACAGTTAGTCGGTCTACGTTGACTCACCGACCGACTAGTTTGTGAACTAGTCGGTCAGTGATGCTTCTTTGACCGACTAGTTGTGATTTACTGTACATGCCAAATTTCTCCTAAGCTACTGTTTATCGTTAGTCGGTCTAAGAACGTTTGGTGACCGACTAGTTGACAATCTAGTCAGTCAACTTTTGTTCTTGGACCGACTAAGTCAATTTGTATTCAGACTATTTGTTTTTGCCTCTTAGTCGGTCTACGTTCACTGACTGACCGACTAGTTGTGAAACTAGTCGGTCAGAAAGTCTTCTTGGGCCGACTAGATTTCTAGGTCTGAATTTCTATCTCTTCTCAGTTCTTCACTTAGTCGGTCCATGTTGTTTGACTGACTGACTAGTTGATGAACTAGTCGGTCAGTGGTTGTTCTTTGACCGACTAGTTGCCTCAGATTTCTATCCGTTGTGACTTGACCTAAGTTGTTTTTATGGGACCCTATAAATACGAACCTAGGTCATTTCTCTCTAGGTTAGAGCTGCCATTAAGAGATTCATTGAGATAGAAAGAGATAGCCATTCTCACTCATTTCTAAAGCTCTCTTCCTCACAAGAAATCCATTCTCTCACTTTCTAGATCTAGAATCCATCTTTAGAGAAGCTTGTTCTTGGTGAGCCCTTCAAGCTCTTGCTTGAATCAAGTCTCCAAATCACTCCTTGGCACCTATTGCTGGTCATTTCCTTGGTGCTAGGTCTTGGTGACTTCATCTTCCTCAAATCCCTCCTTGCACCTATTTGGTAAGAAAACTCAAGGTATAGGAATTTGTGGTAAGATTATTTATTTCATTATAAACTTGTTTATATTGCTTATTGATTCTCTCGGTTGTGAGAGAAGGTTGTGATCCCGGGTTGTGGGATTCACTATTGCCATTGCATGTATGATTTGATCTTGTGAAGGTTTTCCACAAGATATCATAGTGGAAATCTTGGGTTAGGGTTTCTAACCTAAGTATCCGGAGGTGATCCGGGTGGTTGGGACGTAGGATCACCGGGAACAAGTCGGGGAGACTTGGGTGGATCGGAACCCATTAACATCTCTTGTTAGCATTGTTAATTTTGTTGTTGTCATTAAATTTAAGCTTCCACAAATTGTTTGGTAGTTGTTTGCACTATAATTTGGAATTATACTCCTTGTTATTTTTAAAGTACTATTCACCCCCCTCTAGTATTTGTGCAGTAGCTTGTAGGGCATTACAAGAATTTGATTTTTAATTATTTTTAAATCTTAATTCTATTAGAATTAGCCCTAGACCAAGTCAACCCCTCTATACTATATAAACAACCCCTAGGCTACCCTATTTTCACAAGCAAATAACCATAGCCGTCACAAAAACCACTGTTCTCGCTTGTGACGTTCTTCGCAACTCCGTTCAGCCGCCGCCAGTGTCTGACCGAGGAAATTCCTTGGTTTTCCCCGCACCGACCGAGGCCAACCCCTGCACCCGCATCCGCTCCGCATCGCACAACCATCCTCTCGCATCGCCCCGTCCGACCGAGAACTTCTCTCGGTCTGACCGAGAGATTTCCCCGCATCCCGCCCGTTCCGTACCGCTCTCCCGTCCGCTTACAGCCCCCGCTTCGCAAGCCTCGCACCGACCCTGCTCCCGCCCGCACCGACCGAAGGATTCCCCCGCTCTCGCCCACATCGCCGCTCTGTTGCAACGTTGCAACGTTGCAAGCCTCACCCAAGCGCCCGACCGACCCGCCCCAAGTGTCCGACCGAAGACTTCGTCCGCACCGACTGAGAGCCATGCTCCGCATCGCCCCCAAGCACTGCACAGCCCCGCCCGCAGTGTCTGACTGAGGGATTTCTCTGCACCGACCCGTGTCTGACCGAGAGACGTTCGTCGCAACGTCGCAACTTCCGCACCGCTTGCCACCGTGGGCACCCCAAGTTCTCCAGAGGTGTTGTGGGTCCCCCATTGGCCCCTAGAACTACTGTGGGTTCCACCTAGGTGCTTTCTCTGCGAGGATTTGCCGTTTACGATGTTGCGATACGTCGTAGCCCGTCATCGCACGTTCTAGCTTTGGAATCTTGGTTCGTTGCTCTAGTTGCTGATCAGTCTATTCGAATGAGGAATCTATTCTGGAATCTGGACTTGGAGTGCGTTCTTTTATTCCAACCACTGGCATCGCTACCCGACGCCAGTGTAGCTTTCGCGTCGTGTTGAGGTAACGATTTGCACCCCTAGGACCCCCAACCCATTGCCTGTTAATCAAGACTAAAATCGACATTTTTAAATGTTTTAAATTCACTAATCAAGATTAATAAAATGGGAATGTAGGCTGGTGGACTTGTGCACGTAGGTTATTTTGGACTTTGGACTCTTTGGACGGTGTATTCAGACGTTTGACTTGCAGGCAAGTTAAACTTGACAACTTTTGTTTAGGGCCATGTTTTTAGGCCACTTCCTTGTTTTTAGTGTAAAAGAGACTAGACAGTGAAATGATAGCAGTCTAGACACAACTTTAAGATCTAGTTTGATAACGAAGCTAGATCTGTCACCCTGCCATGTCATTCATGCATTGTTATCTGTCACGTTTAATTTCCTTATCTGTACGCACTTTTAACTGCCATGCATTGCATCTTACATGTCATCCAAGTTGATTGTTGCATTCGTAGCACACGCTACACTACTTGTACTTCCTTGTCCGGCTAGGTGCACCCCTATGCCATCATGAAAAACACTTCATGGCTCGTGATCCAGAAGATGGGCGCCGGTCCATATACACGTGGAGGGGTAGGGATAAGCGATCACTTGAGCTTAGGAGTTGGCCAGCGCAGCCACTCTAGCCAAAAGCTGTAATCTTTGTGCACTACGTGCTTACTATACTTGTTCTTGTACTTGTGAATGTTTCTTGCAAAATTTGACATACATGCCATGATTTAAATGCCATGCTCGTACTTTACTTTACTTTACTTTACTTGTTGCACTCATGCTATATCTGCCATGTCATTGCATCATGCTAGAACTGCTAGGTTGCTTTACCTTTACTTTCAGTTTTCTTGCACAAGTCTCTTGTAGACTTGCTGACATGTGCCCCTTGCTCTTTTGGGTGTCACATGTTAGACCCTGAGCCAGAGACCGTAGCTGAGGACGAGGTGTTTGCTGACGCTGAGCCGGAGCCTACGTTTGACGAGGAGTTTGTGGACACCGGTGACCAGTCTTAGAGACTGATTTTAGTTGCTTTTGCTTTAGGTTGCTGTTAGTTGCCGGTGCGTAGCACCATTACTTTGTTTTTGTACGTTGTACTTTTGTTGGCCATGCTAGGGCCTCTTTTTAGACTCTTTTCTTTTAACCTGGTGGCTTTTCTGCGATGATTGGAGTTTATTAGTATGGATATTTTGAGATTTCTCTTTTGTCTCATTTCCTTATGATTATCTTTGTTTCGTTTCGCTTTGCAAGGACCTGCTATTTAAATTTGATTGACGCTTATCGGACTTGCAGCTTTGTAGCTTCAAGTCTGAGCGGACCTTCTCATGCTTTGCCTCCATATTTTTGGGAAGCAGGGTGTGACGTACGTCCCTCCGACTCTCGAGGTCCTGAGTTCTATTCGTAGGACTCCCAGGGGGTGCACTTTTCATCTGATGGACCGTGAGTGCGAGATCACTCTCGATATGCTCCGAGCCTATTTCCATTGACCCCATGTCCCCAACCCCGATCGCGCTTTTGGTCACATGCACCATACCCCTCCTTCCTTTGATGCACATGCATTCTGGACCATGATCACGTGATCCCCACTTGTCTTTGACCCTAGCCGGGCCAAGGCCTCCTCTATCGTCCACCATTGCCTTCGTATTGCTCAGTGCCTTAAGGCGACCACCATTCTTGCAAGGTATGAGCCTGGGACGATGTCTACGCCTGAGCTCTATATGCTCTACGCGATGACGAGAGAGAGAGAGAGCCTTCGAGGGCGACGGGGACGGCTTACTCCCCGCCACTCAGATTGATATTGCCAGCTGGTATCTCGACCACATCATTATCTCTGTTATCGCCAGGATGGAGATTTATTATGGTGGTTTGATCACATTACTGGCTCCTATGTGCGGGGCTAAGCTCCCAGCTGGCTTGCTCCGACCCACAGGCCACACTTCCCTTTCCATAGATATTATGGCACGTATGAGGATGTTGCATCCTTATGGTCAGCACCACTGGGTTTGGCTACAGGGCCTATTTTCAGCAGATTATATGGTGCTTCTGAGCCCTGCTCGGACCCACATTGGACCTGTAGGTGGGGAGTGGAGGCCAGAGCTGGATCCCCTCATCCCAGCTGCATATGTACTCGAGCCCGAGGGCGCCCAGCAGGAGCCCCTTCTCGGTCCTCTTGCCTCGGAGATCCCTATCCCACAGCCTGCACCGATCTGATTTCAGCCTCTGACACCGCTGTCCACACCTCTGCCAGTGTCGAGAGCACCGTTGTTGTGTCTGCCACCACCACCACCATCACTATCTCTGTGCTGTCGAGTTTTGATCCCATTTCTTACGTGAGCTTTGAGAGCGCTATCCCCTCAGCTTTTGAGAGAGACGAGCCTTCCCTCGTTCCGACTGCCAAGACCATGTCCTCACCCGATTTCTCGACCCCAGGGGAGTCATCTTCTGTTGCTTTCACGACCTCCCCAGTCGTCGACCCTTCTGTCGCCGCTGTCGCTATTTTCACAGAGAGTGTCGCCACGTCTGTCCCTACTTCTGTGTCTACGACCTCTCTACATGTCTCGTACTCTATTGCTGTTGCTATTTTAACCGAGAGTGTCATGATGTCTGTCCCCACTTCTGTGTCTACGACCTCTCTGCCTGCATCATCCTCTTCTGTCGCTGCTCACACTCTTGGGAGCTTTCCTGCGTCTCAGCCTGCCACAAAGGCTGAGCAGCTTTTAGCGAGCACCGCACCTCATACACACCCACTAGTGGCCCCACTTGTTTACGGTGGCCGTGTGCATTAGCCCCGACCTCCTCCAATGCGACCCTCTACTCCCACTCCTGATGCCCTTGTCCAGCATCTCTGTGCTGTCGAGGGGGCCGTGAGTGGGGTCAGAGCGGATTTTCGGGCCCTCGCCGCCATAGTTAGCTCTGTGCAGGCATATGTCACCGTTCTGCCTGGTATTCAGCTCACGCTGAACCAGATCCTTGCGTGCCTGCACAGCTCCCTCCACAAGCACCCCGACCCATCCCTCAGCAGCCTGCACCACCGCCACCACCTTCCCCACTGCAGGGAGGTGCTGATGCTTCACCACCATCTTAGGCACACACTTGATGCCTCTGATATTTTTTGTCGATGTTTTGGTTGATCTTTTTGCTGCTGATTTTAAACCCCCTCTCGCCCCATATATTTGCAGGGCTATGTATATATCCGTTTGGTGGAGGGGTGGTATTTCTAGGCCTTACCTTGTATCGGTCGTGCATCTATTATCCATTATTTTGCTCCCATGATCTGCGTGCCAACCACATCCATCATTTGCATTCTGCACTTATCATATGCATATCCATTCCATTTTCTTTATATTTTCACTTTTTATCATGCATGCACCCGCACCCACCCGCCCCTATTTTATATGTCCTTGTGCCACACTTAGCACATTGAGGGCATTGTGCAGTTTAGCTTGGGGGAGTGAGTGCACTCACACACTTTTTATGTTTTACATTTTTATCTTTATGTTTCTATCTTTATTTATTTTACACTTATTTTCACCCACTTTTTCATTTTTTCTCATGCATCACGTTTTCTTACTTTTGGCATGCATTGCATTTAGTTAGTTTTTATTTTATCTTTATTTCTTTTATCCTTTTCGCTAGAAGTGAATTCTCTATGATGACGATGACTTGGAGTTAGCTTGCTCTTATATGCGTATTCACTTGACACGCCATTGTTTTTGTTTCAGATGTCATATGCTATACATCGCCATGCATTTGAGAATAGGAACCTTCATCTCTATTATATGATTGTGAATGAAATTCTAGCATTAGCTGAGTCTGAAATTTTATATCGTTTGCCTTTCATAGAAAACACACCAAGCTTCACGCATTGATTGCCTAATCTTGGAGTACTGCTTTGTTATCTACTATCACTTCAATTTGCCTGAAACTATATGCTCTACTTCCAGGTTGATTGAGTTTATGACTTTTTTCTATAATTAGATTAGTTTACTTTCTGGAATCAAACTGAGTTGATTACATTACCATGTTGAAAGTTGTCGTGCACATACAAAAGAGTGAACCGAGCGTTACATATTTTTCTTTCTCCACATATATTGAATATCATCTCTATACTTATAATCATTGGTGAATCTCCCTTTAGTGAATCTTATACTTGCATCTTTCCCATGCTAAAAAGTCCAAGCTCCATTATCCCAAAATCGAAAGAAAAAAATACATGCATATCTTTCCATATTTGATTCGGGATTGTTATTGTGTATATCTTCTAAAAAACAAAAGAAAAAAGAGAAAAAGAGAAAATAAAAACAAAAAGAAGTCCATTTGCATATACACAATCCTTCCTTCTTTCCTTTTTTATTTCCCTTTATTCCTCTAGAGCTTCAAAAATGGGAACAGTCGTATTGTTCTATTTGATGCCACCACGCTTATAAATAAGCTTGGGGGAGGGGATCCAATGATGTGTGAGAGAGTGACCACTTATATTGCATGACGAACTAAGCTAGGTAATTTTTGATATTTAGGGAGATTACTTAGAGTATAATGAAGTCTATGAATTGAAAATTTGGCATGCATTTCATGAATACCATCTCTTTCTATTCTTATTACTTTATGATGTGTTATACCTCTTATACTCCAAGCAGAAAGCAATCAATTGAAAAGTGTGCAATCTATGATTACGTATATCATTTTAATTGCTTTAGACGATGCTAATTCTAGAATGATTTCATACTTCATATCGTTTTGACGTACTTGGTTTCTATATCGAATGCGCCTATATATGATGTGATATCGAGGTAAAAATCTTTAGCCTGTTTGATTCATCGTGCGCTATTTAAGTAAGTGACCACATGTCCTGAGAGGATGATCTAGCACCTCCCTCTTCGTTTTCTTTTCTATCTTTCTTTTTCATTTTCCTTATTTTTTATCCACCGGGTTCGCCGTTTTACTCATCTTCCCCGAGGGCGAGTAAGAGGCAAGCTTGGCGGATTTTGATCGGTCCATATTTTACACCTTTTTTCTGCATGTTTGCATACCATTTTGATCGCCTATATCACGCTTTTCATGATTATTCGACGATATTACGTTACTTTTTACTATTTCTTGTTTTTTTTTTCAGATTTCAGGAAATATGGAGCGATTGGGAGCAAAAATGAGCTTAAGGGATTTGCACGTGTGCCAGAGCATCACTATGGCCTTATTGAGGACCTAACGACTCTAGACGTTGAGCGGGAGAAGAAGAAGATCGATAGAAGCGAAGAAGAGGTGAGGAAGAGTTGCTTCCAGAAACAGGCCACTCGGCTGAGTAACGTAGCTCACTCGGCCGAGTGAAGAAGCGTACTCGACCGAGAACGACTGATACGAAGATTCCTTGTGCCACAATGTACTCGGCCGAATGGTTAATCTCACTCGACCAAGTAGAGAACTCCACTCCCTCGAGTGAGTCAGAACTTCTGAAGGAAATCGAAGCAGACTCTCTGGAATTCTGGGGGGGCGTAGCAGAAGACCCACTCGGCCGAGTAGGAAGTCCACTCGACCGAATGATGAACTCCACTCGGCCGAGTGACGCAAAGCGCCAGAGTACCCAAAACCCCCAACTTCTCTGTTTTTATTTGTGTCTCGCACTGGGCCGAGCGAGATTTCCACTCGGCCAAGTAGTGCCGCCAGCCTGGGTCAAAAACTAGGGTTTTGGGCTGCGCAAGGGCAGTTCTGTCAGGATTTTTTGGACGTTTTGGAAATGTATTTAAGCCCAATTTTTATCCTAGCTTAGGGAGAGACCAGAATAAAGATTTTAGATTAATTCTAATTGTAATTCCGCTTTGGAGATTAAAGAACTCAGATCTGGTTTGTCTATTTCTTTTGAATTATTGCATTTTTATGAATTGTTCTCTTATAAATCTGAATTGCAATATGTTTTCTACTATTGATTTTGTTATTGCTTCGATGAATTGTGAGTAGATTCGTTGTTCTATGGCATAGGGATGAACCCGATGGATCTAATGATAGATTTGTGATGAATGAATTTCTTTGTTGCTAGAATTGCTAGAAGGTTAGATTGTGATTGATTTATTACAGATTGCTAGAAATTTCCATCGATCCAGAATTTGCAAGATATTGGGCTCTGATCAATGGGAAGGTCTAGATATTCGATTTAGACTTATAATCGAGATTCACTAGGTTTGGTTTGCAAGAGATTGGACCAAAGCTAGCATTTTTATTTTAAATCTATACCCATATTCGTTTGCAAGAGATTGGACGATACGAGCTATCATAATCTAGAACGTAACTCGAGTTTGCAAGAGAGTGGGCTCGAAGTGCGATTGGACGATGATGTCGATTTTAATGCTAGTGGCTTAGGTTAGGGTTTGCACGAGAGTGGGCCCTGATCTAGGTTGCTATAGAACTGCAATAGCAAGATATCGTGAGCTTGATTCTCTATTCAGTTACGACTAGTTCACCTCAATTCAAGTCTTGCAACATTGAGATTCGCGATTCATAGAGATGTATGACGATCTGTAGTGGGGATTCCCTAGCCCTGGACACTTTTATAATATTGAATTGAAGTGTTAATTGGACGATTGTGACACCAAAATTCCAAAAATCACCTTTCCACCAATAGCTTAGTGATCAATATAGAGTACCGTCATTAGTGCCTCCTCGCGTTCGATACCTGCTCGCCACTACACCGTGCGCTTGCGGTAAAACTACAATTGGTTTCCGGCTGTTTATCCGGGAGCGATCAGTTATTTTATTCTGTTTTTCACTCTCTTTTTTCAATGAAATCTTATAATGGTTCATGTAGCGAGCGATTGGTCAATGGCTCCCAAATCAGATGATTTTATGGCATTAGCTTAAAGAAACACCTTAGACCTACTAACTCACACCACCTAAGTTTTATTTCTACTTTTTTGCACTCCTCCATACTCCATCTTTCGGCATGAATGTCCAATGCTTCTTGAGGCACATGGACCCTGCTACTTAACAAGAGTTGGTACATATATCACTCCTTTTTCATTTTTTAAACATAAATTAGCAAGCCAAGTAACCACTTCTTAGAACTAAATTGAATATGTTGTTATCCAATTTCATTTTAGATTATCAACTGCTCTATTTAATTATGACTACCATGATACATGCATCACTTGGATTTATAAGATAAAAAATTAAATTAAGTCGTTTTGACAGCATACATCATGCACACTATGAGCATGTTTCATAAAAGTCATATTAACATATCATTCCATGTGAAAAACACACTCCAAGTAATACTATCAATTCAAGACTTTAAACAATGGGTAATAATCCGAAAGAGGCTATATCTCTATGCACAAAGGAACTAAGCAATCAAAAAAGTGGGCTTTTAAAAAAAGAAAAAAAATCCTAAAAGTCTAAAAGAATCTAACACTCTTCCCCTAACATAAAGATGAACATTATCCTCAATGTTGAAAGAGTATTAGATTTATTCAAAAGCAACTTAACCTAGAACGCATAGAAAAATACATTTAAATAAAAATCTACACTACTGTAAGGAACACACCGTGGTCAATTGGTAGATCACTGATGTTTTTTGGTGGATGCAGCAGCTCAAATAGCTCCTTACACTCCTCAGTGAGTGTATTTCCTCCACTTGCAGCTTTGGATTCCAGCAACATAGCTCCTTGCATCTCCTTAGAATGTACGCATTTATCATGTAGGAGATGAGATGTGTTAATCCAAGTGGGGTGTACATGCCCTTCAATAAAAGTATTCCAGACTGGGTCATTATAATAAGTAAAGGAATATAAATCTCCTTGATGACAAACTGAATCTCAAATATATGGAATTGAAAATTAAGATTCAGAAATTACGGGAGTGTTTGGAAGGAAACATTCCTAAAATAGATCGCTAGGTTCTGGTTGGTGTGAGGCCTCTAGAGGATGGGGAGTGGCTGTAGATTGATATTTGGAGGAGAATGCAGCTCAGGCTCAATGTAAACCATCTCACAATCGCCTTTACTCGTCTCATCCTCACCATCAAACTATACAAGCTCTGTAATCCTTCCCATGCTCTATGGTCCTTCCTGAAAATCTTCATGAACGATGGCCTAGTGCGCATCTTAAGGTGAAGGAAATGGTAACTGCTGATCTAAATCAGTAGGAATGCTTGGCTCGGGCTCCATCGTGGTCTGTATGCTCTCTCCCTCACACACATCTTCCTCATCGTCATCAAAATAAAAACTCTCAGCAGTCCCTACAATGCTCTCATACACCTCAAGATGTGGAGATGAATCAAAAGGCCAACATGGCTCAGGCTCCTCAATATTATCTATCTCGCTCTCGCCATCACTCGTCTCCAACTTATCATCAGCATCATCAAAATAAAAATGCATTGTTTTTTCCATATGGCTAACATGCACCCCATTATCCATCTCCGCCTGCTCATCACAATATGGATGTATCACTATCATGAGCTGCCTGAGTTGCTGGAGCATCTCCTGTAGTTGATTCATGGTGCCTAACTCATCATGCAGCTAAGTCATGGTGCCTAGCTCCTACTCGACTGCATCACCATATCTAAGTGAATTGATGCGTTAAGTTTTAATTAGTAACTGCAAGCGCATGGTGTAGTTGTGTACTCACAGGTCGATCCACAGGGAGGCAGACTTTTAGTACTGATTTGTCTCCAGGTTTTGGTGAGCTACGCAATAGGTCTCAAGAGAGGAGAGAATGTCTAGGGAAAATACTAATATGAGAAAGCTCTAGGGCCAAGTATCCCCACTACCATGATTCGGGTTAGGATTTATCTAGCTTGTTTGGTTTTTGAATTATGCTTTAGGGTGACATTGTTGCACCTAATGTTATCACCTAGCCCCCACTATCGTGATGCTATGGTAGGACTATCTATCCTATGCCAAAGCCAACTATCATTTGTCATTGACATACGATAGAAGCATGATGACTAACAAATATCTCCAACCTTCCATCATGCCACTAATATGGATAAAAGTTAGGTTGATGCTAAGAGAGCTCAAATTTACGTCCAACTATCGTTGGCGACATAAATAGCATAAATCAACATAGGGATTGAAACCCCTACATTGCCCAAACTATCGTTAGCGACTAATAAAATAATCTACAAGGGAGGAGATCAATGTATGTTGATAATAATCATCTTAACAAAACCCTAATTAACATTTATTCAATAACCAAGCAACACTAATTCAATCCATGGCCAAATCACAGTAAGGTTCAACACTAAGCCTTATAAGATGAACTACTCACGATCCATAGCAATAAACGCAATCGAATTCAGATATGGATGCATGAAAATCACAAAGGTATGATAAAAATGATTATCTAAGAAATCCACAATGGAGAAGATCAATAAAACTGAAAATTTAATCCAAAATCAATAACAAATTCCAAACCTTGTACAAGGAATAATCAGCTACAAGCTGGAAGCCGATCAAATTAAAGTGCAAAAAGCTCTAAAAAGGATCTAAAAAAGTTCTGGAGAGGATCCCTAAAAGAAAAAAGAAAATAATTTATACTATCCTAAAACAACCCTAAATTCACCAAAATAACCTCATGGCAGCACTCAAAACCCTTCAAAAATTAGGGTTTGAAATGGTAGTGTAGATTTCTACACGATTGTGTAGCTCCAGTGGCAGAAACACAGCTTCTGTATCACTTTTTAGCTATGGTTACACGACTGTGTGGGATCTTACACGGTCGTGTAAGTCATAGTTTTCTCTTCAAAATCGGCCCGTACTATCATGTGGGCCATCGTGTGGTAGCCCCAGCCGTGTCATCTTACACAGTCGGGTAGCGTATTGCACACGATCATGTAGCTCTTCGTTTCAGCTCCGCTTTTTAGGCTTCAAATGACATGGTCATGTGGTGCAATGCACACGACTATGTATATCTTCATCTCCTCTTTGGTCCTTTTGATGATTTTGAATCCCATCGCTTCTCGAATTTTTCCAAGCCTTCATCATCGTTCTTGAGTACCAAAACTCCATATTTTTACCTAAAATTCACCAAGGAGACCAAAGAGTAAAAAGGAACCGAATAATGAAATAAATGACAAGGGATATGTGGTGTAGTATGAAATTCAAGGGAAAAATACATGAAAAATATAAATAATAAACACTCATCATGAATAATCAACATCATCGGGAGGTAGGGATTGTGTAGTCTGCTCATACTCTACCAGGTCCTGCAAGTACCACCACGCATCCTCAGTTGTATATGAAAAGAACTTTACATTGCTAATCCTCTGCACAAAGTCCTACGTAGGAGGCTACAACCTTGTGTAGAAGATCTGAAGCAGATGGTCCTGGTGGAAGCCATGGAATGAGCATACAAACACTAAGTCCTGGAACCTCTTAAAAGTCTGATAATAGGCCTACCCATCTGACTGGGCAAATTTTGCTATGTTGTACAAAGAAATCTGACGTGACAAGCATCCATCTTAGTAGCATGCAGTGTAATAGCATCAATATTTAGCTCATCTCCCCTCTTTGACATGGCCCTCTCTTTGCTCTAATGGTAGTTGTTGGAGGCCACCATGGGATTAATTCTTCTCAACTCCGAGTTTGCCTAGTCATAGAATGAAAAGAGGAACTAAGAGAGGATTGTCAGTAAAAACAACAGAATGGAAAAATGAAAAAGAATAGCGTAGTCTAGCAAATCTAAAATTAGGCTAATATTAATCCGTTAACATTCACGGCAATGGTACCAAAAACATGTTCAGTTGAATATTTACTACAAGCATACGGATCATCATAGCACAAACGGATCGATGTCAAGGAAGTTAGGGACTAGGTACTAGCCAATTTCAGACTACAAGTTAACTACGTGATTTCTGATTGAGTGATGGGATTTTAATTAGGAGAATATCAATAAGAGAAAGTGATAGTGCTAAGTATACCCATAATCATGAATTAATTATAAGATTGATCTCAAGAGTCATATCATTGAACTGATGCCTCGGGTGAGATTATTGTTCCTTATGTTGCTATCTAGTTCCTTCTCTCGAAACGTAAAAGTCTTATCTATCATGGGATGACATCTACTCTTGTGGTTTCCAAATCATTATGAATGCATTAATAACCAATAATAAATAATTTCCTGACTTCGTTCTCGCATACTCTCGTGGGAGAATTAAAATCAATGCCAAGGATCTCTAATTTAAGATCCAACTCTCCATGATAATCTTAAATGAGTAGAAATTATTTAACCCTCAATATACATCAAATCAAAACCCCAACTCTGGTTGGTGATTCATGAATTGATAACAAATCAAAGGAAAAAACTAATAATAAGAACGTGCAAGACAAAATCCTAATCAATTAATTCAATAAATTGAGAAGAAAGAGATCAATTCATATAATCATCCATGATGGGGTTCAACTCAACCCTAGACTAGAAAATTATTCACAAATCATACCAAAAATAACCAAGCAATTCAAATGAGATATCTTATATCAAAGAGAAAGGAAAGAGAAATAATTACAAATTGATGAAAGCACAAGAATTCCAAGTCCTTAATCTTTGATCTCCAAGAAAAGTTCAACAGAAGTCTACCAAAGCAAGAGAAGTAGCCATCAAATTACAATCAAAATAACCTAGGAAAAACTTCTCTACCCTTCAAAACTTGTATTTATATCCATCCCTGAATCCTAAACAATCCGGGTTCAAAAATCAAGTTGAAACCCTATCTGCGATGTGGCATGGCTGTGCCAAATCTGGCACAGTCGTGCAATGTAACTGTGTATATATATGGAAATTCTGTCTATTTGGCATGTCTATGCAAAATATGGTAATTTTTCAGCTTTGTTGTCATGTCTTTCAGAAAATGTAGAAAATAGCCTCGAGCTAAGAAAAATTCGTAAAAATATTTGTTGGAATCGAAAGAATACCATCTTCGATTGAAAAATAAGAGAGAAGACAAAAAGTTGGCCATA
The DNA here is from genome assembly GCA_030789695.1 of Scilla litardierei. Classification (NCBI taxonomy): domain Eukaryota; kingdom Viridiplantae; phylum Streptophyta; class Magnoliopsida; order Asparagales; family Asparagaceae; genus Scilla; species Scilla litardierei. The sequence goes on from CM061142.1 coordinate 451,977,651, forward strand.
AGAATCATATTTTGCACATAAAGAGATGATAAGCTCTAATATTGAATGATATTGAAGAAATGCATGGATTAGAGTCAAATTAAGCAAATAATATGAGCAAAATACCCATGAATGAGGGAGATAAAGCAAGCAAAATTATCACCTTATCACATTACGTTTTCTATCTAAGTTACATCTAGCAAAATCATCATAATAATATGACATTAACTCAAAATGCTTTATTTTGGAAAAAATAAACCATGACCTAACGTGTGCTTTAAATATCCAAGAATTCGTTTCACGGTTTTAAGGTATAATTTTTTAGGATCACATTTTATAACATGCTATAACTCCTTGATGTATGCTTTAAATATCTGAATTTCATATTTCTATTTAATTAAATATTTCTTTGCCTATAAATTCTCTCATGTACAACCTAATTTTCTATAGTTTTCTAACCTTAATGAATATTTTATGTTATTTTTAAAATCCTTATTTGACTATAGTTTGCTAGCTTCATTATAGAGCTCCTTATCGATTAAGAATTACTTATTTAATTGGCAATTTTTTAATCATGCTCATCATCATCGTATCTTTGACTCACGATTCCATTATAACATGTTTTGAATTCAAGATCAGGTCTAAATAATATCTTAATATTATGCAAACAACATATGTATACTAATTTACTATTCAAGATCAGGTACACTTTACCTTTTAAAATATGCATATAAAATAGATTTTTATTCATATTTTATTATTATTATTCACACATCCATTTCTGTAATGCTAAATAACACATAATATAACCCCCCCACCCCTATCTAACAAAATTCAAAGTAGACCCCCAGTATGCCATGAAGGTAGAAGATAGTTGAATTTCCAATCAAATAACAAGCATTTGTTTCCTTCTTAATAGGTGAGGAATTTGATAGGGAAAGGAAAGAGACAGTTTCTAGGTAAATATACTTTTAGTTAATTAGTTACAGAATAATGTGTAGCATATGAATGTGTGACATTTATCTAATATATGATGATGTGACGCGTTATCCATCACAAAAAGACATGTGATTCCATCACAAAAAGACATGAGATATAAAAAGTACACATGTTATCCTTTGTATTATGTGGAGAAGAATATGTCACGTTATTGTCTATGAGAAAGATCTCTCATTATTTCTCGTATTACACGATGACCATTATTCTCAATTAAATAAAATCTTGAAGAATAGTTTGGATAATGTTGATGTACGGATTCTTGTGGGGCCCAGATTACGCCTCGAGGAGGAGTAATCCCGCAACAGAGAGCCCAGATTGGGCAGTTTCATCGGGCTAAGGGGAGAAGTTCTTCACTCAAGCCTGAAACAGACAAAATACCCGTCAGCCTCAGTAAAGGAAGGTGGCCCTCCGATCAAACTTCGATGCTTAAGTTAGATTCAAGCAGAGGAATGCGGGGCACCAGTTAGAGGTAACCATTGCTAAGGGATGAAAAGCACCAAGGTTTTGTTGGAGAATTGAGTCTACATGATGAAACAAGTTTCTGGCCTTTCTAAGGAGTCGAGGATTGTTCCGTCATGTAAACGGACCTCCCACTCCCTTGTGTAACAATCCTGCCAGGGGATTTGACAGGACATCAAGTGCATGTCACAACCACTTCACTAAAAAATCTTGTTGCATGTTGTCTGACAAAGCAGCCATATGCTACCTATGATAAGGCTGATCGTGCATCGTCTAACAAGACAGACTGTGTGTCCTTTCAGATAATCCTGGCCGTCATTCACATGGGACGAGCCCATGGGTAATGGCTCGAAGGGAGTCAAATGGGATGACCCTAGAGGGTCGGTCCACAGATAGCCATCGTTTGCGGGGCTGACCTGTAGGAGGTCATCTCATGGAGAGCTATTATTATGGGGCTGACATGCTAGTCGCCCTTGAGGAGTTGAGCTGCCAAAGGGGCTGGTCTCATGAGGCCACCCTTGTCGAGCCGCACTATTAAGGAAACACACCAACTATTATCGGGGTCTATCCAGGCGATGTCTGAGGCCACATATGGTTCACCGATGGGCCTACCATGGGTCTTACATGATCAGTTCCTACTATGGGTGGGCCCCGACTGAATCATGATCTATAATGGCCTCTCATATTCTGGCTCAATACGAAGACACAAGCAGCATCAACAAGGTTAGAAGTGGAGATGCAAGGAGACACAACTCGAAGGAGTGAGGTGCATCTCGTCGAGTTGGACATACAAGGATGTTGGGTTGTCTGGGGGAGCTAATCGGGCCTGCTAGTACTAGCATGCATTCCTTAAATTGTTAAAACTGATGGGTTTTCTTGGTCCTTAGGGCTATAAAATCGACATCCAGCTTAAGTCAGTCGGACGATGAAAATAGAATTGCAGCGGAAAAAAAGATTTAAATCAATTTTAAACCAAGGCCTAAAGAGAACAACCCTAGCCAGAATCTTTATTATCCCCGGGTTGGGTCCGAGCCCTAAGTATAGATCTATCAACCTATTTGCAATTATAAACGCATATTTAATTTAAACTACAAACCTTTCATTTCGTTTCTGCAGAATACAAAACGTCGTTTTCAGGAACATTTCTTTGGCCCCGTGTCGATTCTCTTGACCCGAACCACGTCCCGAGCCGCACTTCATCCTGAGCCGAACCACTTCCTGAACCGCACAGTGTCGTGAGATGAGCAACACCCGTGTCACTGAGCCAACCACGTGCCAAAGATGATTTCACCTTAAGTGGATCCTCCGTCAAGATTTCGGATCCGATCCGAACTCCTTCGTAGCGTTGCTAGAGCCCGATCAGGAGTAAGAAAGAATTTTAGGGAGAGAGGGAATAATTAATTTTAGTCTTAATCCGAGCGTGCTCCAAACTTTTGGGAGCTTCTTGGAAATGGAGACTTGGTGCGAGTTTACAAGGAGAGTGTTTGTCCCTATTTATATAGGCGGCTGACCTATCCCATTCTCTTCATATCCAACGTAGGACAAAAGATATGGAGTATGGAAAATTAACTAAAGTTTGCCTTTCACAAAGGCAATTTTAAGCAAATTTTTCCACTCTCGCCGTTGAGCTTCGTAAGTGATACAACCTATCAAATCGAAGCAATGAACGGTGATTGCATAGAATCAAACAAGGCTCAATTCCGACTTCATTTGACCTCTCAAAAGTCGTCTCAAAGTTTAGCTAAAATCTTATTTTCGCTAATAAAACCAGCCGCAAAAAAAGAACAAAAAACTCTAGCAGGTGGGGCCCACAAGTAGGCTCCACCTGCTCAGATCTGGGCAGGCCTGACCCGCCTAGTTCGGGTGGGCGGGGCCCTGCCCGCTAGGGTGGGTGCCCAGGACCAAAACGGGCCTGGGCGCCCAGCCAGTTGGGCTGGTGCCCCTAGCCCCCTTTTGGGGTTAGGCTTGGGTCTAAAAGGCCACCCCTTTGTATTTGTTATTTTCCTATTTAAACACCTTTATATAGGTTTTCTGGACCCGTTTGGACTCCGATTTGAACGCGGTTTTCTCCCCGACTTTCATGGAAAAATCCTCTTCCTATCTATGCCATTATAAAATATATTTATAAACATTTTAAAATATTTATATATTATTTTTCATTTAATATTAAAATCCATTTGCATCAAATACAAATGAACTGAGGGCACACATCCCTCAACATCTTCCACTTGCACTCAGGATCATTTATCCTGAATGCGTAAGCTAATTGCAAACTCTTTGCAGTCGTATGTCTCTTGCATCAATTGTATTAAACCCACATCTTAAATATTTTAGACTAATATCGCAAACTCTTTGTGACTTAATAAATTCCCATACATCGTCTGTATTATATCCCTTAATTCTACCTATTACTTGACGAAGGTCTCACTCTGTGTGAGACCTTATAGCCTGACCCTACTACAGGTGGGGCTTAAAACCCCAGACGGTAGTGACCATAAGCAGCAGGTGTCGTCCTTATTTCGGTATCATAATTATGTGGTTGCAGCAGGTGTCGTCCTTATTTCGGTATCATAATTATGTGGTTAACTCATTGACATGAGATTGTCGGGACCACCATGACTGTGTATGTGATTAATACCGCAGTTTTAGTCCTCTCGTCAAAACTATGTCATCTAATCAAGCCTAGGGTACCGTCAAACTGTCAACCCCAATAGCTCAAAGCCGGTTAGTCTACATCGGTTCTTAGTCAAATAATGTTGGACTTCTTCCAACATACTTTGGCCAAAGTTTTTCACTAAAGACCGAACCAACACATGCGACACTAACCCCCCATAACGGGAGAGACAAATTCTCTGTTGGTCATCACTCTCCTGGCACGCTTCAAGTGTCACCCAACCAAAGACCATTCGACGGGCCTTGCCTCGAAGCTATGTCAAAAATCTAAGTGACACTGTTCACGTATAGGTTCGTACAATGACCTTAAGTCTAAGGACCAACTTGCCTATCATCACAGAGAGTTATCACTGACAAATTAGTTATGTTAACCATGTGATAACTCTCGTTGGGTCGTTCAGTGAACTCATTCTCCAATGAGCACATGCATCTCATCTCCGACTTCGCCAAGTCGAACGAACATGAGATCATTGTCACCACAACACGGTGAAGACAAAGACACAATGGTCTATCCGATGTTCCAATATCCTTTTCTCGAAACATCTATGACCATGAACTATTTCAGACTTATGCTACTAACGGTCAAACAATTCTCCATGATCGAGATCCTCATTTCGATACTTGTTTAACCTCGCATTAAGTCTTAGGAATTTTACCTAAGTTCTAATGTCAACTACATTATTATTAACTTATATAAATTCTTACCATACAACTTACTGTAATTTTGAACAAGATGTTTGTACACTCACATAGAGATAAATTTCCTCGAGTTCGAGGGCACCTATCTCCTAATGTCTTTCATTTTCACTCAGGCTCATTTATCCCAGTATCTTTTACCGCATTTACCATAAGTCTATATAGACTTTATGTGACAGAGCCTTCATGAGTGAATATGCTAAACCGTCTTTAGTATAGATCTAAGGAATTTCTATGTTCACAATAGACCAGACATTTGAATCGCATCCAAATAATTTCTGTGGTCTCTTGGAATCCATAATATTTAATTTGCCTGGAACGCATCTAGCTCATCGTATCTTACGCGAATGATCCTATATAGTTACTGGTCAACTGCACGGTTCATAATAATTTTTGATAAAGTGTCATACTCTTTGACCACTTGGTCAAAATACATGTTCCGGCACCTTGTGCCTCGCATGCTTTTATTTCTCTCCCACTGACCTTGAAAACTCTCTGACTGATTCATATAAGTTCGTTCTTCTAAATCTTATTTAGAAAATAGACTATACATGAATACACCAGTTTTCATAGTCATCATTAGCATTTACATCGAGTCTAATCCGAATAAATCTGTACACAGTTATTGGTGAGAAAATTTCATCACAATTCATTTATAGGAGTTATGATGATAACTATTCTTAACTAGCATAACTTGTACATCACTCTTTTCCATCTGCACTAATCTTCTATCTTGAATATTCACTTGCAGCAAGAAAAAACACTTTCCTTGGGCACGTAAACTAAATTCTATACTTTAGTTACGTGCACGGACCTTTTCAGATTGCATCAAGCCGTTTCTTAGAGTCACTACTCCAAATGGCCTTTTGGAAGTTGTCTAGGCCATCATCAACTATGATGTCTTACTCGACTTTTCCGTCTCACGAGACTCGATTAATCCTTTAACTCCTTAACGATTAATTTGAGGAATATCACATTGATAAGGTCCTCACAGAAACTTATCAAGAACCTATGCATTACTATCTGGGACATAACCCAGATGGAGGATTGTAACTAAGAGTCACTTACCATGCATCGCACCATGTCTAACAAAGTGCGATTCATGCTCTCCAAGACACCGATGTACTAAGAGACTTGACCTGAGAGAAAATCACATTTTCTTTTAATTACACAAGAATTATATAGCTAAGTATTCGACTCTTCGATATGATCGAAGCAGTTCAGATACTTCTGTTACTGTGTACTCTATTTTATTAGACTTGTGGTTCATTAAGAACATGTGTCGTAATAAAATAAGTATAACATATCTAGGCTAATTTAGACTTGGGTCTGAATACATCCGTATGTATAAGACTGCGAGTTCTCCAACTCATTCTCCCCCTATCTTACAGAAGGTGTTTGGCCATCATACCTTTGAGACAAGACTTACAAGTGTCTTTCGACTCATAATACGAGAGATCAAAACTCTCTTTATGTGACTTGTCAAGTTTGTTGTCATCGGTACGGCCTAGTATATTTTGCCATAAATTAAGTTTCTACAACTTGCCCATTTGTGTATTAAAATTTAATGCAATATCATTATACAAAACCTTCACACCGAGACATTACTTCAGAAGCAAAGTGACGACATTCGCCAAAAAGGGTTCTCCTTTTGTATAACAATCATCCTGAAATCATGATATCAAATGTCACATTTTTAGTTCCTCCTACTTTTGCCTTTGCTTATCATAGTCAAAACTTTCTTTCTCAACTGACTTTCCTCAATGCCTTCTCTGTTCTAAATCACATTTAGACAATACTTTCCCAACAAAAATTATTAGATGTGCAAGCACCTCACGTTTCCAAACACTTGAGCTTCACAACCTTGAGTTGACTCAACAAGTTGATTGACTTAAGATCTGATTTTGATACATTGTCTTGCATAGTTGTTGCACTCATCTTCGAGTCAAACAGTTTGATCGAAGTTTCGAATCTTGTGGATCGAAACCGTTTTTCATTCAACCTTGAGTTGACTAAACAAATTGTATGAATAAACTTGCTTTGAACATCAATATGTTCAAGCCGCCCCTCATAGAGGTGAGTGACAGGTAGCGTGCTTTTATTTTGTTGGACACAGAGCTCAAGGAAATCATTGTCTGTAAGCTTGTGCTAGGAAGGACAGTTTAATGTCAGTGAGAACCTGGTTTAGACTATCAAACTTGATTTGAGTTGATATTTCTTAAATAATCATCTTGACCAGTTTACATTTTCCTGTAGGATGTTATTTTTGGATTCCATCATGTATAACATACAATTTCCCTAGTTTAGCATATGTTCAATGATTTTTAAATATAGTTAAAATAGATTTTTATTCGACTATATCCTCCCACTATTTTTACGATCATCTTAAGCCATAAAGATGAACGAATAATAATATTTAGTGGGAAAACGATCTGACCATCCTGAGTCTCATAACCTTTAGTTGGCTCAACAAGTTTCTTAACTCTACGATCGGTAGACGACTCTTCATCAATCACATCGAATGTGATTCCTTTATATGTTTTTACACCTAGTCACTTATGACCTTGAGTTGGCTCAACAAGTCATAAAGACTAGTCTAGTCAGACCCTTACTTTCTTATCCAATCCTAACTTACGCCGGCACTTGGTTTGTTCACGACGAGACGGGTTGGGTTAAGTCGAACTACATCACATGTTTAATGGAATTTGTTCCCAGAATATAATCATGTTATAGCTTGAGTTGACTCAACAACTATAACATGAAATCCATGGTTCCCAAAGTCCAAACGTAAGGAGGGCTACAGCTAACCTTGAAGAAGATTTTTAACGTAATTGACTAGATATAGTCGACGGTGTCACATAATCATAATTCGCATCCTTGCAGTCCAGTGGAACACGGCCAGGGATTTGGCTAGGCCAGGATCACTAGCCCTAGTCGAGCTAGGGTGATCCACGACACTAGTCAAAAAAAAAAACACTAGACCGGATCATGGTCCATTAAAGGTAACTTATAATTCATATGTGTGCCATCAACTAGAATTGGCTTCATTAAAACTAGTTAATCCTATCAACTAGTTGAATCCTATCAACTAGTTGAATCCTAAAATTTGAAATTATTAGAATTGGTTAATAACTTTTATTAATGTCATTATCAATTATAAGGATTTTTGAGGGTGCTATCCTAATCATGTATTAGGCATTTAAACAAATTTAAATCATAGCATGTCCTTCCAAAAATTATCATATAATTTTCTTAAAGTTTTTAAAGGCTAACCTAATAGTGCGTCTTGTATTATCAAATAATTAATAAGAAACATTATTTAACAATTAAAATTTAATATCTAAACATTTTAGCATGATAACATAGCAAATGAAATTATCCCATAAATTTTTGCTAAACATGCAACTTAAATTTTATCTCATAAGTTTAAGTTACATTAAAATTATCACATAATTTTAAAGAGTTAATTATTAAAATAATCACATGATTTTAAAATTAAATCTAATTTTCAAAAACAAATTTGAACATTAAATGTCACATGAAAACGACAATTTCATAGTTTAAATAAAACCTCCATCTGATGAAGAAACATAGTGTATCACATACAATTTATAACTACAAAACATAGATCATGTAGACTGGCTCTGATACCACTGATGGGTTTTCAGGGTCCTTAGGGCCATAAAATCGACGTCTGGCTTAAGTCAATCAGACAACAAAAATAAAATTGCAGCAAGAAAACATATTTAAAATATTTTCAAACAAAGCCCTAAAGAGAAAAATCCTAGCCAGAATCTCTACTATCACAGGGTTGGGTCCAACCAACCCCTAAGGATAGATCTATCAACCTATTTGCAATTATAAACGCATGTTTAATTTAAATTACATACCTGTCACTTCGTTTTCGCAGAATACGAAGCGTGGTTTTCAGCAACATGTCTTTGGCCTCGCGCCGCGTCTCTCGAGCCGAACCGCGTCCTGAGCAGCACATCATCCTAAGCCGAACCACTTTTTGAACCACATCGTGTCCCGATGCAGGCAACACCCTTGTCGTCGAGCCAACCACACATCGAACAAGATTTCACCTTGAGTGGATCCTTCATCAAGATTTCTAATCCAATCTGAACTCCTTCGTAGCTTTGCTAGAGACTGATCAGGACTAAGGAAGAATTTTAGGGAGAGATGGAATAATTAATTTAAGTCTTAATCCGAGCGTGCTCCAAACTTTTGGGAGCTTCTCGGATTTGGAGACTTGGTGCGAGTTTTCAAGGAGAGTGTTGGCCCCTATTTATGTAGGCGGCTGACCCCTCCCCTTCTCTTCATATTTGATGTGGGACTAAAGATATAGTGTGTGAAAAATTAACTAAAGTTTGCCTTTCATAAAGACAATGTTTAGCGAATTTTTCATCCCTCATTGTTGAGCTTCACAAGTGATACAACCAATCAAATCGAAGAGCACTGAACGATGATCGCATAGAAACAAACAGGGCTCAATTCTAGCTTCGTTTGACCCCTCAAACGTCGTCTCAAAGTATAGCAAAAATCTGATTTTTGCAAAGAAAACCAGCTGCCAAAAAAGAAAAAAACCCTAGCAGGTGGGGTCCACTAGTTGGCCCCACCCACTCAAATCTGGACCCCCCAGCCCGCAGGCTGGGCACCCACTTCGGCAGGCCGGATCCGCCCAGTTAGGGCGGACGTGGCCCTGCCCGCTGGGGTGGGCGCCCAGGCCCGTCTTGGGCCTGGGCACCCAGCCCAGTTGGGCTGGTGCGCCTAGCCCCTTTTTGGGGATAGGCTTGGGCCTAAATGCCCCCCCCCCCTTTGTATTTGTTCTTTTCCTATTTAAAACGCCTTTTAAATAGGTTTTTTGGACCCGTTTGGATTCCGATTTGAAAGCGGTTTTCTCCCCGACTTTCGTGGAAAAATCCTCTTCCTATCTATGCCTTTATAAAATATATTTGTTAACATTTTACAATATTTTTTTATTATTTTCCATTTAATATTAAAATCCATTTGAATCAAATACAAATGAACTAAGGACACACATCACTCAACAGTTTGGGGGAGCTAATCGGGCCTGCTAGTACCAGCACACATTCCTTAAACTGTTAAAAGGCTGATCTGATGAGATCTGCTCTTAATGCAGGATGTGAAGAGTCATTCCTACTCTCTAAGGGGATGATAATATGGCAAGCACTGATTTGTTAAAGGAACATCGTACAGAAGATAACAAGTTGCACGAGTCTAAAGGTTGGGATTGACTTCACACAGAGTGCCTCGATAGCAAGGCTAAGGTCGATTACTGATATTTTTTTGGAGTAGGATAAATGGTGAAGGAAAGCAATAGTCTTGCACTTGCCTTTTTGATTTCCCTTCTCTTTGTCTGTTTCGCACCAAGATCATGGCTGGTGTTGCTAGTTCCTCTTTGTCGATGTTACCATCAGGGACCTAGGACCCCCGACAGAGGACTGTTAAATATTGGATTCCACAATGTGGTTTTGATGAAAAACAAATATAATCAATTGTGACTAATCCCCATGTTTTGTAGTTAAGGAGAGCATCCACACTACAGTTAAAGTCATATCAAATGAAGATGATGACTCAGATAATTGATGCAAGGATATCAATCAATAAAGCATGGAAATCAAGGAGTGAATGCAAGGAAGTCAAAGCATTGAACTCAACAAGCTCAATGGCTATCAAGGAGTGATCTCAAGGAAGTCAAAGTGTTGGACTTCACAAGCTCAAAGGAAGTCTTCAAGGCATTCAATAAGAAGTGAAGGGGATAAATATGTAAACATTCTTTCTTTACTTCTTAATTGAATTATCATTTTAAGACTTGAATAGACTCATTAGAATATCATTCATAACACTCATAAAAAAGTTTAGATCATATATCATTGAGTGTCACAGGGTTAGAACTTGCATAAAATTGAAGAATAGTTTTTCAGCCCACCAAGACGCCTGGTGCTTGGTCTCCAGATGCCTAGTGCTCATATGCATTTTGTTCTCCAAATTCTTGAGGCGACATATGTAGGTAATAGTAAAGTTAAGATTTCTAAAACATCTCTTTATGTGAGTATATATCAAGATTTTGAGATGAAGACTAAAAAGACAATCACATAGATGTATTCCCGCTTCACGGAAATCATCAACACACTTGTGGCACTTGGGAAGAGCTACATTCAAAGTGATCACGTAACTAAGTACTTGAGTCACTCACACCCAAGTGGGAAAGGAAGCATCAGCAACTGGAGAAGTAAATGATTTATCGAAAATGAATTTGGAAGACTTAGTTGCCAATCTCACATCTTATGAATTCCGACTCCAACGAAAGCATGATAAGGAGGAAGTCAAGAAGAATAAAGGCTTAGCTCTCAAATCTACAATAGAGAAGGAAGAATTTGATGACGAACAAATTTGCTTTATGACAAGGCATTTCAAGAACTTTCTCAAACTTAAGTCAAATTTCAATAAACAATTAGTATCTAATGATATTAGCGATGGCAGTAATGGCCTGACCCGACTAGCCCGACCCGATTTTGACCCGGCCCGCCCCGGCCCGCAGACGGGTCGGGGCAAGCTTGGGCTTCTTATGTAACCCGGCCTGCCCCGGCCCACCCCGGTAAACTACAGAAGTTCTAAAATACTTACTATTTTGATGCAGACCATGCAGCCAGTCCATAACCAATAACTCATACTATGTTCCTCTGTTCCCCCAATTGTGTTAATTCCCAATTCCAAATTACCAAATATATCACAATTCTCCCAATTTTGAAATAAAAATTTTGTTTTGGATTCATAGGGATGGTAGTAATGACCTGACCCGACCCGGCCCGACCCGGTTTTGGTTAGAAGTTACTCGCCCCGCCCCGGCCCGAGACCCGCCCTGCCCCGACCCGTAGACGGGACGGGGCAAGCTTGGGTAGTTAAATACCCGCTCTGCCCCGCAATATTGCCATTCCTAAATGATATGGTTTGTTTTGGTTGTAATAAACCAAGACATGTCATTTTACTCGTCTCAAAAGATGTGAGCGCTACTCCCAAGTGTAGGAGATAGAGCAAGCAATATAGTCATGGTGAGTCCAGGGACAACTGACCTGCAAAACCATAGTTTTCAGTTCATAAAGAGTACTAATTTGATGAGAAAATTACCACTGTTTGAAGATGAGAGAATTGTATCAAAGGTTTTAAGTACTAAAAAGTGATCCTAAAAAAACTACGGGAAAGTCGATTCTGGGGTATCAGTATGAAGAGTATGTGTCGATTGTGATTTCGTTAGGGTGTTTGCAATGAATGATCATTAATATATTTTCTATAACTCTATGTTTCATCCTACATGTGTATGAGAATGTCGGAAAATATAACGATTAAGATCACAAAATAATGCCATATGTAATCAAGTGAATTATTAGTTTCATAAATAAAGTAAGCTTGGATGCCCACAAGGGTCACGATATGTCCACAAAGATCATATCACAAATAAGTCTGCAAAGGTCATACTTGATTTAAGCATGTTAACAATGATCACACTCAAATAGTATATGTAGAAACCGATATAACACTTGATATGACGTTAAAATAGGGCGAAAAGACATTAATAATAACGATTACATAACCCTAACTACATCACAACCAACACATAAGAGAATTAGTTAAGGATTGAGAGAAAAGACTCAACTTTTATTAGTAAAAACATCATCTTTAGTATCTAATACAAGAATCTAATTCAACATAATAAGAAAGTTGAGATTTGTATCACCAAAGCCTTCAATTGAGCCCTAAAACTATTTTTTATCACTACCAAATTTTCCTGTTGCTGTAACCACCTCCCTGACATGCTCCTTGGAAATACACAAATTTTGAGTATTTATACGAATTTTTTGGACGTCGTTTGATGCCCCAAAAGTCCCAAAACCGTGAATATATGGGCGAATGATTCCTATTGGGTTTAGGACTGGAAACGAGTCAAACCACACTCAAATCCTACACCCAAACCCGTCTCTATGCATACTGACGTCATCATGATGTCATAAATGACTTTTTTTATTTTCAGAAAATCATGTTTGCCTACAAAAATTCATAATAAGATCCACTAAGCTCAGAACAATCTGGAAAAATAGCCGTTAGAACCTGGAGATCGTGCTCTTCAACTGAAAAATATATGAGAAGAGCAAAATAATCAGTAAAAATAATTTTTTGTGCATAAATAAAGAGATTCTTCTAATAATTATGAATAATCTTAATATGCTTGTATTAGATGCCAAATACACATCAAATATGCACAAAATGATACTAGATGAGGGGTTAAAAATGCAATATTTATCCGGAATCACACCCCAACTGGCGTTTTTCTAGTCCCTCGCAAAAGAAGCGATTAAATTGGATGTTTAGTAAAAAATATTAAATTCTATCAATCGCCTATGGCTTGGCTCAATATTTCGCTTTCCATCATGATTTTTTGCCATCAATATACACAATCTATGAAGAAGATCAATCACATGACATTTTCTCTAATTTAGCTTAAATAAATAACATATAAGCATCATTTTGCATTTGCTAAAGTGTAACACGATATCATGTCATAATTTTTTCAAACTTCCAAGGAATTGGCATCACATAAAAATTGTCTGATTCATGGGCATTGAACATGCTTTGTTTATTCATCATGTCTCTTTATTTTTTTGATATATATATATGTGTGTGTGTGTGTATGTATATATTGAAAGGTAAATAAAATCTATATTAAACACCAAAATATTTTACAAAAGGGTACAGAGGATTATAGGAATGTTATATATATATATACACACACACACTAGCAAATAACCCGTGCACACGTGCACGTGGACTGGAAAAAATGGTCGGGAAAGGGGGGAAGAATAAAAAGTGTGGGTGTGTGTTGAGGAGGGTAAAGACAAAATGCAAAACCGGGGGTTGTATGTGCAAAATTCCCCACCTCTTCTCTTATCTATCAAAATCTCATCACAAAATTCCCCACCTCTTCTCTTATCTCCTAAAATCTCATCATTTATCCAATTTCTCTTGTCCAAATTCTCTTATCGAATTTCTCTTGTCCAATTTTTCTTATCCAATTTCTCTTGATAACATCCCTATTTTATAGAATAGATATGTATGTATGTATATGTATGTATATATATGTATACTCTTATCCAAATTCTCTTATCCAATTTCTCTTGTCTAATTTCTCTTATCCAATTTCGCTTGATACCATCACTATTTTATAGAATAGATGAATGTATATGTATATATGTATGTATATACTCTTGTCCAAATTCTCTTATCCAAATTCTCTTGTCCAATTTCTCTTATCCAATTTCTCTTGATAACATCCCTACTTTATAGAATAGACTAGTCATAACCCGTGCCCGCGGGCACGATTCATTTAAGATTTCCCCCGCAAAATCTGTGTTCCCCAAAAAATTATTTCCACAGCCAAAATTGCATGGAAAAACAAATTAGCGTAAAAATATTTAGCGGCACGGGTACCTTCGGTGCGAAACAACAAATTCGGGGCGGGCGACTTCGACACGGAACAACAAATTAGCATTAAAAATCGACACGGAACACCAAATTCGGCATAGAACAAAAAATTTGTGTAAATGATTACGTTGGCGCCTTCAGCACGGGAAATTATTTTCATCTTGTTGCTTTATGCGTCGAAGAGACGGTGGGCCCCGGAGAGATCATTCGATCTGCAACAGCATTCGATCTGCAGCATTAAGTGCAAGTTAAAGTTTTTTTCAAATACATTAATTGCGTACACTCTGATACCCTAGAAAATTTTAACTGAACCTTACTACCAGACGATATGATCAACAATTATATAGGGACATACAAATTGTTTTGTTAACAAAGCTAATCAAAACATACAGGCTAAAGGTGATTTTAATCTGAGCACCTGGGGGTTCTAACAGTATGTTTCTAATTAGCTCCCATATAGCTCCCATATTCCTAGTGGCTCAGCTTAGGTACTGCAGCTCCCATAACCTACGAATTAATCTGTAATGTGTATATATCTTCATTTAGTTTAAATTGCATGGTTTTAGAATTTAACCACTTAGGTTGAAGTTGGTCTGGTTCTTCTCTGGTTTGTCCAACCTATAAATATAGACCAAATACAATACATTAACACAGTAATTCCCAGTAGCACATTAACTTTGCATATGTACAATAATTCCCAGTGGCACATAAATTGCTATGGAACACATATTTATATATGTGGTTATGAGTACTGTGTATACTCAAAAAAACACAAAATTCACTGTAGCATATAAATTCCCAGTATGCAAATATACAACAATTCATAGTAGCTCATAAATCCCCAGTATGCATATGTACAACAATTCCCAATAGCACATAAACTTGTACATATTGAATATGATTCCCAGTATCACAAAAAAACTCAAAAAATAAGTTCATACATATGTAAAATAATTCCCAGCAGTTCATACACCTAATTCCTAGTATGCATATGTACAATAAACACTTTGCATACTCAAAAACATACTACTAATACAGAAGTTTCTTCTTCCTAGTAACATTGCCTCCTTATCATTTGGCCAGCACATTCTTCCTCATAGCTGAAAGGTCTTCCTTGCAATAACTTTTGAACCAATCCCTTGCAATTTGTACAGTTAATTCATCAAAGTTAATTCAACGAATGATCAAATTGTGTTTAACTCAAATTTTGAGGATTGAAGCAGTACAAATTTTGAGTTTTATGAAGCAATTCAACTGATATTCACCTGATATTCAGTTCACTTGATATTCCGCAAGTTTTATGAACTACTAATTACCATGTTTAAGCAGGATACATAAATGATACATCATTATTGTTTGGATTGAAGCAGGATACATAAAAACTACTAATTAACTGAATTGTCAATGAAAAACTTGGAAAAGAAAGCTAGCATTTTTTATAGGTAGGATTGAATCTTTAAAATATGTTAGAGAGAAAGCTAGCATCGAATATAAAAATGCCTATAAAATGCTATGATGCTATGATGGTAGTAGAGAGCTAGCTAGCATTTATATAGGCAAAATTGAAGATTAAAGGATTGAAGGCATTTTGGGATACATCGGTGAATCTTCAAAATTTTATAGGCAAAATTTTATAGGCAGGACTGATGAAGTTATAAACATTCTATCAAACCCCACCAACATTTACAGTGTAACACAAAAACATTCTCTCAAAAGAACATATTATAAACAAAAGTGAATGTAATTACCAAGTTCTCTCAAAAAAGTGAATGTTCATTAGTTTATAAACAGTTTATAAACAAAAGTGAATGTAATCACAAAAAAATTCTCTCAAAAGAACAGTTTATAAACAAAATGGAATGTAATTACCAAGTTTTCAATACACTGTAAATGTTTGAGATTAACACAAAAACACATTAACATTCGATATAACAAACGTGAATCTTTACAGAAGTGTTTTGCAGGTTATGAAACATATATTTATGAAACACAAAAGTAGCAAAGTAACACAAACCTTTAGAGATTAACACCTACAGGTTATGAAACACAAATACACTCAACAAATGATCAACAAACACCTTATGTGCTCAACTGATATTGAACATGCCAAAAAACACACTGACCAACAAATAATTGTGGGTTGTGTTCTTGAGATTCTGTAAACACAAAACCACACTGACCAACAGGTTATGATATTCACCGTGTATTCTTGAGATTCTTATGGAAGGGATCATATATCCAACAAAAGGTCCCTTAAAGCAATGATACTATATGAAAATCAAAATCCAAATCTCAATATGTATTTCTAGAATTCATCCCATTTCACACACAAAAGAAGAAAGTGAATTCCGTTATGAACTGAATTCTAAAGGAACATCAACAAAAATGGAAATAATCTGGATAGATCACAATCCTTTTTGAGTGAACAAATCAAAGATCTCAACTTTTGAAAACAATAATACATGCAAAGTAAAAAACAGAAGAATACCTACATTATACCTTTTATGGTTATGACCCTTGATGCCCCTTCCTATTAAAATACATTGTTGATCAACCAGTTGAAAGATTCTTATCATGCACCCAATTTTCTTCTGCAATTCTGGGTTATTACCAGTGAATGCATATACAAAATTTGCTGACATCCTCGAACTTCTTTCCCTAATAATTTACTTAACGTTGCATATCAAATTCTAATTCCAAAGTTAACTTAACGTTTCATATCAAATTCTAATTCCAAAGTTAAATCACTAATATTAAAGTTTTCTTAGGTTAAATCAGTAAAATATCTCTTATAAAGTTCTGATATTTGTCCGAGGGTTTCTATAATAGTGATGCATGACCAAATTGTTCTTCCTTGAATAATATGATGCTTTTATCTTCTTGTTATCAGCACATATAATTATAATATGATATTATAACGATCATTAATATTTTAAGATAACGCAAATGAGTTGGTTCGCGGAGGCAAATGTCCATTGTGCCATGCGCCCATTGTAGAGGTGATCCGAGCTTACTCCATACTGTAAAAAGGATAAAAATATGTTAGGTAGGAAAGATAGGGGTTCATTTGCTCGAGGGCCTTCAAGTTTTGTTGGCAGGGATTTGCTCATTAGGCAATCCTGGTCACGCTGAAAATTGCCCAGTCCTGTTTTGTTGCATCCGGTGCCATAATTCTTTTTCCGGACATCTAAATGTTTTTGAGTTGACTGATTAAATGCAACATCTGCTCATCATTAATTCCCGAATAATTTTTTTAATAAAAAAATTGCATTGTTCCTCCCTATTTTTGGGTTGGTGAATATTTTTTCCCAATTATCATTGTTGTATTTATGCATCCATAGTCTCTTTCATTTCCTTTTTTCAACATCTCTTCTATTACCCATCTTGGCCTTGGTTAGCAACATGGTTTTAGTTTTAGGAACAAATGTTTGGTGGAGTTCGAGACATATACCGAGGATTTTTAAACAGAAACATGTTCGGGGAAAAGTAAAGTAGATTTTATCAAAATGTCGCTTGAAATCACCCAAACCTTGTGAAATTGAGATCTGAAAAAAAAATTCAGTCAGTTTGGTTTTCACATCCAGGGGGTTACAAATACGAACATTGGTTTCAGTCTACTTTCAGAAACTTTGTTGCCAACCATTCATATATGTTTATCCTCAGTCAAAGCTGTCCAGACTCTTGATCAAACTTTCATGTCCTCTTGATCTCTTTCTTGTCATTAATGCATCCATTTTCATCAAAAAAAATCAGGTCGTGGATCCCATTTCCTTCGCATGGTTGTTTAAGTTTTGGTAGCTCGCTCACTTGTTGCGTCCTTAGTGCCGACTTTGAGACAATTTCCAGGGAACAGATAAGGCATTTCCCATCACGCTTTGTTTCGTAAATTCCAACATGCTTGCATGCATGTTGTCGGATTTCAGAATGTGACTTCCACATCATTCGGACATGCATTCCTTTATACAAATGAAAAGTATCATGTGTGTTGAGACTATTCTAGCATGAATAATGATCTAGTGACCATATGTTCTAGTTATCGCTACGTTTCAAACACTTTGCTTGTCTTCTGATCCTACATAACATATTCTTTTCTGAGAGTTACGCACATGCCCACATCATATTTAATAAACATTCGATTGCTTTTTGATCAACAAATTAATTATTGATCGCAGCCCCCTTTTGTGGACTGATCCCTTTGTATCATCAATGTTGAAAGTCACTGACTCGTGCCAACTACACCCAACAAACCATATTCTGTACTATCTTATCATTTTATCATTTTGATTCTTCTTTTTATGATGTCTTTTATATTTTAATGCACATGGTTTATAGCAGATACACCAGTATCTTGATCATACTTGGCTGTGTTGGATGGAGAAACATTCGTGTTTTCTATTCACAGAAAAGAAATTAAGGGCTTGTGGCATATTCCTCTTAAGTTAATAATATTGATTACCTTAATTGCTATTTGTGCAATTTGTAATTAGTTTATGTTTTATGTTCCCTTATTTCTTATATTGATTATTTAATCAAAGAACCGTCAATTATCTGCTTGCTCTGGTAAAGTTAATGTGGTGTACATGTTCAGTACTGTTACCCTGGGATTAGCTGTAGCATGTCATAACACAATCATGTTTTTCATAGTGAATGTTTTTTATAATTATCTGCCACTTTTACCAACGGTCTGGTTAAAGTTTTTCCAAAAATATATATTGACGAAAATGTGTAAATCAATGATATCTTAGAAAATTTTGATTTATTTACATGTTTCAAGCTTCTATAACCAAATCTTAAATTTGTAGGTGAGTGCAAATGCACAATCCAGGATCTGATGGACACACTAACTGGGTTAGCTGGGTCCGATTCAGCCCAAACATTCATTCATCGACAATTGTCTCCAAATCTTGGGATCATACTGTTAAAGTTTGGAATCTAACCAACTGTAAGATCAGATGCACCCTTACTGGGCATGGAGGGTATGTTAACAATGTAGCAGTGAGTCCTGATGGTTCACTATGCGCCAGTGGAGGGAAAGACGGTGTAACACTGCTGTGGGATTTGGCAGGGGGGAAGAGGTTGTACTCATTGGATGCTGGTGCTATCATTCATGCATTATGCTTCAATCTGAATAGGTATTGGATTTATGCTGCGACTCAGGAGAGTGTGAAGATATGGGATCTGGGGAGCAAGTCTATTGTTCAGGACTTGAAGCCCATGGAACCAGCATCTACCCAAACGTCCCAAAATCCCCAAAATACGGAAAAAAAAGAGTAAGGTATGTATTGTCTTAACCAGTTATTCCTTGATATGCTATCTTTCTCTAGGGTATTCAAATTTTGCTTCTCATCCAAATGCATCATTGGTGCACATACATATTTTAGTTGATTGGCTGGATTTGATTGTCTATGTTTTTCTTTAAGTTAGATATTATTTGAGTTATTTCTATTATTTTCCGAGTGGCAATTGCAACCAAGCTCTGGGGACCATTGTTCTCTTATCAAGCATGGGTTAGGATCATTATGGTTCTAATTAACCCAACTAAAATATCATGTTAACTAATGTTGATACATTTAGGATGTAGTGGTTGTCAACAAAAGTTAACACAAAAATCAACTTATGACAACCACTACATTATTACACATGTATCAAAACATCCTGGAACCGAAATTAACACAAAAATTTAACAACATGATCATGTAAAATAACATAATGTAGTGGTTGTCAACTTAATACTATCACATCACAGGGTATATGTAATTGTGATCCTGATCATGTTAATTAAAATTCAAAATGAAAGAGTATATTTGTGATCCTGATAACTAACAACAACAAAATGAATCAATTTTAAAGTTGAGATCAACCACCAATTGGATGTAAACTAAAACCTCTCACTTGGATGTTTTACTTGGACCATGAAACTTGAACCATCATGCGATCAATTTTAACTAATTTGAGAACTTGAACATATTAAATTATTACACATGTATCGAAAACATCTTGGAATCGAAATTAACACAAAAATCAAAAAGATTAAGCCTAAATAAAAAACAAAGAGATTAGTCAAATTGATGTTGAGGGAACCTGAAAAACATACTTGAGATACAACAAACACCAACGATTCACAAACACCAACTGTTACACCTATGGTCAGGACCAAAATCAGAATCGTACAGCTTAGCAGATGAAGCCCGCCAGGCCCGGTCTAAGAGTCATCGATTAACTAAGTCAGTGCCCATCAGTTATCCGCCCGTTATGCTTTCACTCAATGGACGTGGGATTAATATCCCCTCCAAAATACATACACAACTAAAATACATACACCCTCAAATACATACATGCATATTCTCCAATTTGGACGTTTTAGGCAATAACATATTTTAAGTTGTTGAAATATGTTAAAGCAGATCGTCCAAAGTTGAACATTAACATTTTCATTAACAATGGCACAATAACAATCTGGAAGGTATTTATAAGTTGCCAAAATTTGGACAATCTGCATTAAGTGATACAAATCTGGATTTCCTAAAAGCATGTTAATGAAAGCATGTTACAAAAAAATACAAATCAGCAAAGAAAGCATGTTGAAAAGTTTTGAAATTTTTTTATGCATGTTCGATTTTAATTCATGTTCGGTTCTGAAACAAATCTGAAATTTTTGGGCTTGCATCTTATCAAAAATTCTGTTGGATGCATCAAAATGGTATTAATGTCTTGGGAGTCAACACCAAAATGGTATGTCTTGATGCATCAAAAATTCTTGATATTAATGTCTATCATGTCTTATCATATCAACTTATCAAAAATTTGGTCAAAAATTTGGGCTTGAATCGATGCAACTATGAATTTTTGCTAAGCATTTCTTGCAAATGGGTTAAAATGGTATCAAGACATGCATGATCAGTGTTCTAAAAATCGGCCTGGGCGGCCGCCTAGGCGGCGCCTAGGCGCTAGGCGGCCAGTAAACGCCCCGATTATGGCCTGGGCGGTCAATCTGGGCGTTTTTGGGTTTAATCGGCCGCTTAAGCGTTCTGGGCGGTGTCTGGGCGGTTCCTGGGCGGTTTCTGGGCGGTTTCTGGGCGTTTTTGGTAAATGGCTTAATTGCACAAGAGTATCTTTTAAATTTTATTTTGTTGCACACAAATACTCTAAAGTAGGTAAACTAGAATTGATTTATTATGTATTAAATAATTGATGTATTTTAAATAATATATATATTTATATTTATATATAAACATAAATATATTATATAAAAATAAATAAAATAATTAAAAACTGCAAATCCGCCTAGGCTGATTAATCCCCGATTAATCCCCGATTAATGCTCTTGGCGCTGGGCGCTAGCAATCCGAACGCCTAGCGCCTAGCGTTTTTTACAACCTTGTGCATGATTCAACAACAAAATGCCGAAATCATATCAAGAATCAAGACATGATAGAAAGGCATCAACAACAGAATTTTGCAAAAGAAAGAATCAAGACATACCATTTGGATGTATTAAAAAAGATTAGGACAGGACTCTAATTTTGCAAAATGAAGATTCAAGACATACCATTTTCACCAATTTGCAGGAAAATGCTTAACAAAAAATCATAGTTTTGATACAAATCTGAATTTTTTTGATATAGGTTGTTATTGTATCAAAAATTTCCTGCATGTTGAAAATATACATCATAGTTTGAAAGTAATACAAATCTTGATTTCATGAAAGCATGTTGAAAATATAACTCTGGAGTTCAAATTTGTTAACTTCAAATCTGTTAATTACATAATTGCAAATCGGTTAAAATATGAATGTGATACAAATTTGGATTTCAGACAGGCATGTTAATGAAAGCATGTTGAAAATATACAAATCTGGAAACAAAAGCATGTTGAAATTTTTTGAAATTTTTTGATGCGGGTTCAGTTGTGAAACAAATGTGAAATTTTGCGTAATTCATATCAAAATTCTGTTAGTTGCATCAAAATGTTATCAATGTCTTGAGAGTCAACATCAAAATGGTACGTCTTAATGCATCAAAAATTCTTGATAACAATGTCTATCATGTCTTAATCATATCAACATATCAAAAATTTGGGCTTGAATCGATGCAACAATGATTTTTTTTGTTAATGATTGGTGAAAATGGTGAAAATGGTATAAAGACATGAGAGAATTTTGCAACAACAAGTTGCCTGAAAATTGGTGAAAATGGTATCAAGAAGGCCCAAAGCATATAAAAAATGAAATCCAGATTTGTATCACTTTCAAACTATGATTTATATTTTGAAACACCAGAATTTTGCATGATATCACTTTAAATCTGGATTTCATGTCTTGACATGTAACAACGGAATTTTGCAATAGGATGTGTTTCACTTTAAAACTATGATTTATATTTTGCAACAACAGAATTTTGCAACAGAATTTTGCATGATATTACTTTCAATCTAGATTTCATGTCTTGACATGCAACAACATAATTTTGCAACATGATATCAAGAATGCCCAAATCATATCAAAAATGGTATCCGGATTCAACATCAAAATGCCTAAATCATATCAGGAATCAATACATGATAGAATGGCACCAACATCAGGATTTTGTAAAATGGAGAATCAAGATATACCAGATATACCATTTGGATGTATTAAAAAAGATTAGGCAAGGACTCTAATTTTGTAAAATGAAGAATCAAGACATACCATTTTTACCAATTTGCAAGAAAATGCTGAACAAAAAAATCATTTCTATTGGCAAAATAAAAAAATCATCTCTACATGCAAACAAAATCATTTGAAAATTTTCAACATCTCTACAGGCATATTAAAACCGAACCTGTGCATTTTCAACATCTATACATGCATCAACATCTCTATATGCATTAAAATGGCATCAACAACTAAATGCATCAAAATTTTGAAGCGGTTGAGTAAGGGCATACCATCCAATATGGCACCAATCAGAGTCCCGTCGGTCAGGTGGTGAATGATGCAGATGTGAAGAGGGCAGATTGACCCAGGATTTCAGATGCCTGTGTGGAGAGATAAATAAGAATCCAACTTGCTCACTTGAAAAATTAATATAAATAATATAAAAATATAAATCAAATTTGATGAAAAGAACAACTTACCAAACAGAAGGTAGTTATATTTAGGACCATGGCGATATTAGCCTTCGATTTCCATTCCGATCGGTTACAACCTTCACAAAATAACAAACCGGCGTCAGAAGTTTTATCTTAAATCAAAGATGAAATCATTCTTTAAAAAAAATCCTAAATTATCATTTTTTGCTTCAAAATGATGATGATCCTCCTCCTCATCTTCATCATCGCCTAACATTTAATCCTCATACTCCCATATTACATTTAAAAGTCAAACAGGCATCAATATGATGGCCATATTGAACTGGAGAGTTTCTACTACTCCCTTTGTAGTGCAAACACTATATCCCATGATAAGGCACACTGCTTTGCTCCGTACTGAATGAATTTGGGAGCTACAAATGATTTGTGGCTGTTATGAGCATACCAACTTTTTCTTGTGAGCATGCCATCATATTACAAAAGGAGTCAATATTACCTACTGCAAATATGATGGTATGCTCACAACAGCCATAACCCAAATCTTTCTTAAAAGTTTGGGACCTGCAAATGTTTCGTGGCTGTTGTGAGCAATATGATGTTGTAAGCATTTGCTAATGCAAAATGAGTTTCTAGAGGAATATGATGATTAGAGAGGTATGCTCACAATAGCCCAGTGCAAATCCAAAGCCACAGAGCAATCGCCCAAATTCTTTGCTAGTTATACTCGAAGAAGAGCGCGGGTGATGCCCTTCAAAATTTCAATCTCAAAATCACACATTACAAAACAGCAGGATCCCCCTCAGTTTGAAGGAAATCACGTTCAGCGACATTCTCTATGTTATATTGATTGGAATAAAGCTTGGTGCCTACATAATTGAAGGTCAAACTACATCACGCTATACTATAGAACTTTGCCAAATAGGTATACATTTAAAACAGAACGAATAGATTAGCATAGCATGAAAAAGAAGCCCAAGCCCAAAAAAGAATAATTCTGGTTTTGAAATGTTGTGCTGGAATCAGCACCTAATTTCCATTCTAAAAACAGTGAAATGAACTGAGTGATGAACCAAAACAACCAAGTGACCAACTGTTTTGTTATGATAATATGACATATAGGAATATGTTAACAACACTGCTTGTAAATCAGGAATCATGTTATATATGTTATACTACATAACTACCAAAATATATTCGATAACTTCCACAGTGTCATCATGCACGCACACTTCTTTAAAAAGGAAATGCAAACAAACACCGTGCACACACACTTCTTTATCAGTTATCAGTAAACATCAAAATGATTTTACATTCTCAGGTTCTTTACTCAATGAATAATTAGCAACCACATGCATTTATATGAGTTAAAATGTATGCAGTTAACACATTATCAGTTAACGTCGGTGTAGTAATCAATTATTGTGTTCACAATGACAACAAATTTTCATATGTTTGCATGTTCATATGTTTGTTGTAAACCATACATATTCCTGTAAACAATATCCACATAGGATATTTTAAGCCATGGTTATCAATATTTCCAGGAAGTTGTTTTCGTAATCCACATATTTTATTTTCGATGGGTTTCACATAATTATCTTGATGGATATTGTAAACCATCCACTTCTTAAACATGCACACACAACCCTCCACATAGTTATCTTCCTGGATATTGTAAACCATCAAAAAACATATTGTAGTCAAGCTCCAGGAGAGAACAAAAAATTTATTATGCTCATGGATGATGGATATTGGTATCCAAGCTCCATTTTGTATCTTGGTTCAGCATCGCCACATAGTTATCAAGGGAAAGTGAAATTTTTTTCTTCCTAGATATTAGCATCCAATCTTCATTTTGTATAGTGATTGCTTATATAGGCTAGAATATGGAGATAAAGCTAGAATTTCATCAAGAATGTCTCAATACAACTTGGAATGTTAGTATGAAAAATGAATTTTTTGTTGAACAAAAATTGATTACACAAAAAGTACACAAACAGATCTCAGCTCTGTCAAACATTTAATCAAATGGATTATTGGTTTACACAGAAATATAAAAAATCCCCCCCCAAAAAAAATTGAGTCCCCCCAAACTTGAATTTTCCCCCAAAATGTGACTTCCCCCACCCATCATTTTGAGTACACAGCAAAAAAAACATAACTTGATTTAAATTTTCCCCCAACGCTGTGAGGACACAACAAAAAAACAGAAGTTAGTTTTTTTGTTTAAACTGCATATTAATTTTATGAACAAACATCATGGAACACTTTCATATCCAGTAAATTTCTGCCAAAGTAACAAAGAAATGCTTAAGATTTCAATTTAAAGCACATAAATTAACCTGATGGGTCCAAGCAACCTCAATTAAATGTGTGACATACTCTTCAAGCATCTCATATAATAGTAGAAAGACCTTCCATCTTTATTGACTACTCAAATGAACACCCATGGATTTGGCTTCCTTCTCTGCCAACTTATTCTGAGTCAAAGGAAGAGAAAAAGCTATTAGCATGCTTATCTGAGGTAGATGAAATAAATTCTGAGTCACAAGAAGAGAAACAGCTATTGTAGTTATCGTAAGAATAATATTCACTCGATGATACTTTAAGAATATGTAATGCTTGCTTTCTCAAGCATGGATCCTTATCAACCTGCAGATAAATACATGAGGAAAGCAATAGTAAAAGCATTCAAATTGAATGCCTCGATGTATAAAAAACAGAAAGGAAAAAAAGAAATGCCAGGCCAGAAGGTATACCAATCCGCGTCGTATCTCTACCCAAAATTATTTTTCATCTCTTAAGTCAAATTCTTTATGAATGTCACCTTTTGGCAAATTTTTATTTGGATCCTTGCTGTAGAATGAGGAGAAATACAAAGAGATCATGTTGTATGCATCTAGCCGCTCTGCGGTGTCCGAGAGAAAACAAAGACATGTAAAGTTTCCATACTTTCTTTGCAAAATATGACCTGCAATATCATGCCAAATACTAAAGGTAAACATAATATTATATCTAATCATGATGCATATTGTTAGGGAAGAATATGACCTGCAGGTATTGTTTCCAGCCAAATTGTTTTCATCAAACCTAGTTCACAATAAAAATTTGATATCCCAATTCGCATATGATGAAAACAAAATCGCCAAATTGGGAACCCATTTTCTGCAAAATGAGAATAAGAGAAAAATGAAGTAATTCCATGTCAAGAGTCGTTCTTGAAAAAGAAAATCAAAGTTAAAAAAGAAAGGAAAGAACCTTTTCTTTAAAGGCAAATCCAACACTCCGGCTTCATCTTAGCCATCTTCAGTTTGTTTAGGTTCTAGCACTGCATTAGGAAAACAATTAAAGAACTAAACAACAATTAGCCAAAAGACCACAGAGAGAAAAGGGGGGACAGACCGAGACGTCATGCAAATGACCATGAAGTCATGCATATGTCGAAGCTCGTCTAATGATCAAAATCAGTCTCTATATTTAAATCCTTTTCATGTTAACATCACAAAAATGTATTAGCTAAATTTCTGAAGATGCTTTTCAAACAATAAAAAACATATAATTTAATTTAATTTAGTTCAAATCGTTAACTTTTATTTTTCTAATCTGAATTTGTTTTTCAATTTTCTAATTTGAATTTAATCACCATCATATAATTTCATCGAAAATTGGGGAAGAGGGCACAGACCAAGACGGTGCTCCAACTTGAATGAACTCTTCACAATTGGATTCGTCTTCGCTTTCTTTTTAGTCCTGCAGTTTCAAACGATGATTAAATATAAAATATATGAATGCTTGCCCAAAAGAAAACCCTAATTTAATATAAACCTCAAACTGAATCATGTTTTTATAACATCTAGATGAAGGAAAACAGAAAATCAAATAGCATACATGCTCTTCCCCTCAGATCAAGGCCGAATCTTCAAGCCTCCATCCAAACTACACCAAAAATCAAAATTTGAAGATTACCCAACACAAAAAATCAGGTTTTTAGAACAACCAGATGAAGAAAAACAGAAAATCAAATAGCTTACCTACTCTTCCCCTAGATCAAGGCTAAATCTTCAAATCGCAATCCAAACCACAAAAAAAATCAAATTTTGAAGATTACCCAACACACAAAATAATGTTTTTAGAACAACCAGCTGGAGAAAAACAGAAAAACAAATAGCAAACCTGATCTTCCCCCAGATCAAGGCCGAATCTTCAAATCTCAACCCAACACACAAAATCGTGCCTTCTCTGCCCCCAGATCTAGGCCGACACATCCAGATGCTCCCAAACCTGATCTTCCCCCAGATGAAGTAGCATGCCTTCTCTTCCCCCAGATCAAGGCCGACGCATCCAGATCAAGGAGTGCGTTTAGACTGCAAGAAGATGCACTGCCAACTGAGGGTGTGAGGGTTTGAGGAAGATGTAATGGCTGTGAACTGAGGGGTTTCCCCCCAACTTTTTGAGGCTGTGAACGAAGGGCTTTTCCCCCCAACTTTTTGAGTTTCCCCCCATTTTACCGATCTGTGCGCGTTGGAAAGAGTGTGGATGCGGGGCCATTCACATACGTGGATACGTGGAAAGGGGAGGATGCTTTTCAGATTTTTTTTCTTTTTTTTCTCTCACATGCGCGTGACTGCGGTACTTCTCACATGCGTTTGGTTGCGGGACACACTCTTGGTGACTGGGACAAACAAAGATATGACTGGACTTATGACAGGGACAAAATTCAAAAAAGGTTGTGTTTTATAGAATAGATATATATGTATGTATATATATACACATATATATATATGTATATATATGTATGTATATGTATACGTATATATATGTACATCTATTTACATATACATATATATATACATACATATATACATACATTCATACATATATAGATATATATATATAATATGTATATATATGTATATATATACGTATATACATACATACATACTTACTTACTTACTTATTGTTCGTGTAGTGTTGTAGCTGCTGTTGAGTTTTTGTAGTAGCTGGTGGTGTGGGTTGTCGCCATGCAGCTGTGTCTGCGTTGGCAGGATGTATGTGTTTGAGTGCGTGGTGGCTTTCTGGTTGTTTTGATTTGGGGTCGGGGCTTGTTGGCTATTTGTGCTGGTGCTTGGTGACTGCTTCCCAGCCTCTCCCAGGTCTGTGACTCTTGGCTACCTGTCATGACATTCCCTTGGTTCCTATATGAATATTATCACTTACTTTTCAAAACAAATACATACATACATACACACACACACACAGATATATATATATATATATATATATATATATATATATATATATATATATATATATATATATATATATATATATATATATATATATATATATATATATATATATAGGAAAAGGGGGATCTAAGGTGCCTCCTTAGATGAAATCTAAGGAGGTGCCCTTATTTCCCCAATCTCCTACATTTTTTTGAAATTATTTTTCATGGGGTTGTTGTTTACATGGATGATCAACATACCAAATTTTAAGGGATTTCAGTACTTTTTGAGCCACCATCTACCCCGTACAACTTCAACGGTCTGAAAACATGCTTAAAACCCCATGAAGTTGCAAGGGTAGGTGGGGGCTCACAAAGTATTGGAATCACTTGAAATTTGGTATGTTGATCATCCATAAGGTGAACAACAAACCCATGAAATTTTTTTTCCAAAAAAATGTGGGAGATGTGGGAAAATGGGGGCGCCTCCTTAGATTGAATCTAAGGAGGCGCCTTAGGATCCCTTTAACCATATATATATCTATATTACATTTGACAGAGTTTTTTGAATCCTAGGGCTGACTAGGACAAGCTGACTAGGACAAAGGGGTAGATAAAAGACGGCCGGGATTTAATCTTGGAGAATCAACGGTTGGGATGAAGGTTTGATAGCTTTGTTTGAAAATTTGTGGGTCCCATTTGAGTTCCATTTGATTGATAGACAATTTAATAACCCTTTTATATTTTGGAAAACAATCCGCTTCTTTGCGTGACTTGGGAGAGAGCAAAAGTCTTTTCATCTTTTGGGAAGAGCAACAGTCGTTACGGGAGCAACCCAGAGATCAGCATTTCCCCACAAGAAAACAGTTTTGTGTGGTCAGATCACCTCGGGCCGCACGCATTGTCAGCTAGCTGACTCCCTGCCTCCATCCGCTCTCTCTCTCTCCCTTTCCCCCCCTCTCTTCACTTCGTCCCTGCATCAAACCCTCTCAGCATTGGTCTCTCATATATCAAACCCTCTCAACAGTCGATGCTGACTCCGCTGACGCCAACGCCGCTGAAGAGGAGAGACGCCAACGCCGCTGACGCCAACGCTGCTGTCGACCCGCGCCAGCCCTAGAGACGACGCCTCGCATCCGGGTCTGCGGCGGTCTCATCCTCCAGCGAATGTTCGTCTTCGCCTTTGTCCAGTGAATGTTCGTCTCCAAGTTGAAGCTCTCACCGGAGGCACACGCCAGCAACACAGTCGTCGCCTCCAGCTCGCCATCTCTGAAGGTCGGTTCCATCTTTTGCCCCTTTCGATTTCTCGCAGATCTGGTGTTTTTTTGGGTTATTTTCCTCATCTTATGAAGGAGGATTTTGTTAAGAAATGAATTTTTTTAAGCTGCTTATTACTGAATATGCTTGCAAAAGGGGGTTGTTTATTAACAGTATTTGAACTTCAAGTAGTCTTAGGCAACATGCTCTGTTTGATTCCTATGTAACAGTATTTGATTGATGGGTTGTTTATTATTATTTTGAGAGGGTTTGATGCAGGAGGAGAATTATCAGCACAGTGTAACAGGAAGAGAACTTTAATCATGATATGTTTCTGCAAAACAGGTGGTCTTCGACCTTGAAGTCACAGGTATACAGTGCTTACATGTCTTTGATCAAATTGCAGTTAGTTTTGCCCATGTAATAGTGTCCATTTCATATAGTTCAATTGGGGTCAAGTTTCTATTCTCTCATTACATGATTTATGTTTAGGATGGGGATATTGATGATGGTGATAGCAGCAAAAGCGAAGAACAAGAAGAAGAATAAGAAGAAGAAGAAGAAGAAGCAAAAGAAGGGGTTGATGAAGAAATCCACTTAAGGGGCTGCAAAGAGTAAGTTTGATTTTTATTTGGACCAACAACTAAACCATTTGTCTAGGTATATGTGTAGACATTGGGTCCAACAAATTATCGGAACATGAAATTCTTTGCGATGCAAACATGGAATTATCAGCACATTAAAAAAATTTCTTTGCAATGCAAGCTGTTCTTTGCGATCTGAATTTTGAGAACAAGAAACCTATTTTTGAGAACATGGACAGACTCACACTGGGGACACTGGAAACATGAAATTTGTCTTGATAATTCCTCTCAGTGTAATGTGAATTTTTGAGAACATGAAAAATGTGTGCTATTCCATGTTTCTTTAAATTGTTTATGCTTTGAATAGTTATCTGATCTTGCCATGAATTAGACTCAGGTTATACCAGTTTGAGGTTGTATGCGTTTAAGCATGTCTATGTTTAAGTTTGAGTTTGGGTATGTTTATACATTGTTTGAGAATGTCTATGTTTAAGTTTAAGATTGAGGTTTGTTCATCTTTGGCATGTGTCATCCTCTTAATTGCATGTGTGTCATCCTCTTGATAAGGAATTCACGAAACAAAAAAACAATGAATGTAATTTATAGGATCTCATCTTTAGCATGTGTGTTACCTCAACCTCAACAAACATTGTTTATTCTCTCAAATTGTCAAACACCAGGACTCATGTTACATTAAATTACAGGATGTTCATCCTCTGGTTAATCTCAACAAACACTATTTATTCTCTCAAATTGTCAAACACCAGGACTCAAGTTCCAACAAATTACAGGATGTTATCCTCCGTTTAATCTCATCTTTGCCATGTGTGCCATCTCTCATCTTGGGTGTATGTTAGTTCTTTGAATGATATTCTGAAAATGTAACTTCGCGGGTGTATGTATGTGAATGATGGGAATTTGAGGTTGTAGTTAAAAAACTTACAGTTCGAATTTTTTGAGAGACTCATCTTTGGCATGTGTTTCATCCTCTTAACAAAGATATATGATGTTTATTGTTTGAGGTTGACAAAATTATTCTCATCTTAGGTGTATGTAATTTCTTTGAACATGTTTCTTTATTATTCTGAAACTGTGGGTATGGAACCACGGCAACACCAATGTGTTTATCCCAAATTTCAGAAGTATAACCAAAAGATATATCTCAAACAAAAGAAAGTTATAAAATAGCGGTAACGTTCAGGTTTATTCAAAGAAAAAAATTAAGAACTTGGTAGATAGCTGCACGTTCTAAAAATTGCATCCATTTACATCATAAGAAAGTTGCATTTGTCTCTGACGCACCAATTAAAATATAGAATACCATGTCAAACGTTTACTTTCATATTGGATCATGTGTTTATTTGCTAATGTCTGAAAGGCTTTCTAACAATGTCTGAAAGGCTTTCTTTTGTGCATGCAGTTCATTTGCTATTATAATGAGATAGAGATAGTATTGGTTTTTTTGATATGTTTATATAGAAATATTGTTGTGAAAAATTTGTTCCTTAAATTAACATATTCATAATGTGAAAGAACGACAACTAGCAACGCGATACTTTGAACTTAATGTAATACCATATGATAATAGCATTCCTTGGAGAAGTAAATTTTGGGGTGAACTAAAATTATTGAGTGAACTAAATAACAATTATTGTCCATTAATTCTTGGTGGGACAAATATTTTGAGGGGGAAATATCTTAAATGAACCGTGCCCGTAGGGCACGGGTTATGACTAGTATATATATATATATATATATATATACACACACACACACACACACATAGAGCGATCTTCCGTTGCGAAAAAAACCCGTGCGAAAGCAGTGCGAAAACATTTTTTTTATTTTTTTGAAATTTTTTTTTCAAAAATTCTTTTTTTGATGTTTAATCCATACAAATATATATCCCAGTGAAAAAAATGGGTGAACCCGTTGGGCATTAGAGCACTCATCCACCCGTTACAAAATTAACGGTCTCAAAACGTGCGAATTTGTTGAAATGCCTTGATCGAAGGCCAAATGACATTATTTCTCAACCATTATTTTTTGAGGGGGGTATAACAACATATAATGAGGGTGGAAAAAAGAATTTTTGAAAAAAAAATTTCAAAAAAAACTAAAATTTTTTTCGCACGGTGCGAAATGTTCTCATTTGAAAATTTTCCTATATACATATATACATATATATACATATATACATATATATATTACATTTGAGGGATGTTATCAAGAGAAATTGGATAAGAGTTGTTTGATAAGAGAATTGGTTAAGAGAATATGGATTAGAGAATTTGGGTAATTGGGTAATACATTTTGTTGGTTAATACATTTTGTATGAGAGAATTTGAATATGAGAAATTGGGAGATGAGAAATTGGTTAAGTCATATACATTGGGGTTGTGTATTTGAAATCAAGTTAAAATTTGTAAAACCAAACCCTTTTCCCTTGATATGGATAAGACAAACTTTGAGAGTGAACTTTGGGAGGGAGGCTTTTTTTTAATTTTAAACCAAAATCCACTTTCAATTTTAAACCAAAATCCAAATTCTCTCTCTTTGGGGACTCAAAATCCCACTCCTCCCTTCGTAGAAACCAACCACACAGTTGGGTTCTCAAAATCATTTTGAATTTTAACAAAATTGGGGGAAAACTCAATTTGGGAGGAAAATTCAACTATTTTTCTCACACTAACCGAACCCATTTTCTTTATACCAAAAAAAAGACATCAGCCCAATCTCTTTGTGTTCTTTATTCCTTCTTCTTTCTCTCAGCTGCTCGTAGAGTTGGGAGGCCAAAGTTGAAGTCGATGCATCCTCCATCACTCACACTCTCTCCAAGCAACAAGTTGAGGGGAAGAGTGTCTGTCCGAGCTTTGGATTGGCGAGAGTCGAAGAAAGTTAGGGTTAGGATTTTTGCTCCATTTCAAACAGAAGGAAAATATGAGCGTGTACCATATCAATTCGGCCTTTTTCTCTAGATCGATTGCTCAATAAATTTGATGCACCAACTTTTGCTTCTAAAAAGGTACAATTTTTGTTCTTCTCTGTCTCGATCGATTGCTCTTTCACGAAAGAAAACAATTACGATGCAACAAATTAAGATTTTTGATTACAGAGATATAGATATCGGATCTTCTAAAGCTTCTTGATCTCGATTCAAAAAAGGTACGATTTTGTTCTTCTCTATCTCGATGGGTCCACACCTTGATGGGTCCGTGCATGTCGTCGAAGTCGCCATTGATTGAAATTGAATTCCACTCCAAGTAATTTTGATGATGAGCACACCAAATGAAAGCTTGATGTACTAACTACACTACACTCAAGTGTGCAGAATTTGTGAAGCTCTACTTATACTCAAAGAAGCACACTTCAATGCTCCAAGACAAAGACGAACATGACTAAATTCAAGTGATGAAGCTCAAGCTCAAACAGAACAAAAAGCACAAAGAGAAGCTTACTTTCGCTTCACCAAATTGATCAAACTTCCGAAGACATGTTCTGAGTCCATAGTGAGTGTGTCGTGTCTTTTTAGGGTATTTGTTAAAGCCATATCAAATAGACGAAAACACACACACACAAACAATTTCGAAA
This sequence comes from Scilla litardierei, assembly GCA_030789695.1. NCBI lineage: Eukaryota > Viridiplantae > Streptophyta > Magnoliopsida > Asparagales > Asparagaceae > Scilla > Scilla litardierei. Next base: position 452,011,686 of record CM061142.1, read on the forward strand.
ATACTTTTAATTATCTTCAAAATATTTTCGAGACCTTTTTTTTCTAGTCACTCCATAATTTTCGTAGTGAAACTCCACGCACCCTGGAGTTAACTACTCGTCTGACTAGACGAGCAGCAGGAAAAACTCCTCTGGGAGTCGACTACCAAAAGTAGGGAGTCGACTACCTGTCAGAGATCAAGAACTCCTGGAACTCTCTGGGAGTCGACTACCTATATGAGGGAGTCGACTACCAGCTGTAAATTTCAGACGTTTTTAAATTTGAATTTTGAAATCCTTTGAGCAATTTACTCCGTAATTTTTGGGACAAAAGTCAAACGAAATTTGAAATTCAAATCTCAGTTTTTCCCTATAAATAGAGCTAATTTCTTTTGTGAAAAATACAACATTGAAAATCAATCTCTTGTGAAAACTCTCTTGAATTCAAAGCTCTCATTTTCTCTCTAGCCAAATTGATTTTATTTAATCTTGCAATATTCTTTTATAAATTCTTTTGAAGATCATACTCTTATTTTTATTGGCTAAAACGTTTTCAAAATCCTTACTTTTATTCTCTTTATTTTATTTAAAGGATTTTTGAAAAGATATAGATCACAAAGAACTTCTCTCGTATCTTTGTGTGATCTAGACTATCATTCTATCAAGCCACTACACAAATTTGTCTAAACTTTGATTGGCTATAGAATTGGGTGTATAAACCAATCTCCATCATTTATTGTGATGTATTGGATAAATTCTCACTGTGTTGATTGTTGGAACACTAGACAAGTCTAGTTGTTGCCAGTTGGAAAGTCCTCGGTTTGTTAGGCAAGGGTAAATCCTAGACAAGTCTAGGTATTGTGGTTGGAAATCCTGTTTGAGACTATGTACTTGTATTTGCCAAGGCAGATAGTGGAAATCTCGTACCGGATTGGTCGGGGACTGGACGAACCCGGGTTGCGGAGAACCAGGATAAAATCCTTTTGTTTGCGATTGTTTTCTGTGATTTGTTGTCTTTCTTGTACAAGCATTCCTTACTTATTAAATGTTCATCTGTGTAATTCATTGTTAACTTATTGTAAAGATTGTCTCTTTAATTTCCGCTGTGTATAAATCTATTTGTCAAGATCTATTTGTCAAAGTTATATTTATCTGATCTTAATCCAATCTCTTTCATATTCTTGTTAAGATTGTTTTGTTGATTAAGAACCAAGCGTAGATCACTCTACTTGGTTTCTTAGGCAACATTAGAAGGAATTTATTTGTGTTAATATTGTTGAGTGAAAAAGTTTACTATATACACAACACTATTCAACCCCCCTTCTAGTGTTGTTTGCCATCCACAGGATCCAACACTTGGTATCAGAGCAAGGTTAAAACGATGGAATCAACAAACGTCTACAACACTCATACTCCTCTAATCTTTGACGTCAACTTTTATTCCCAATGGAGAAGGAGAATGGAGATCTTCTTGGAAGCACAAGATCTAAGCTACTCAAGATCTCTCGGTGAACGATATGAGATTCCAACCACTCCTCAAAATCAATGGAATCCGGATCAAGAAGAAGCCTACTTCAGAAACATAAAGGTAATGCATTTACTTTATACCGGTTTAACTAATAAAATGTTAGATCTTGTAGAAAGGGCTGAAACCGCACACCAAATCCTCAACTTATTGGATGAGAGATTCGGATCAAAGTCAAAAGAAATTCAAACACCCATAGAGACAATCAAATCCGATGATGAAAAGTATGAAAAGGAGATTGTTGAAGATGAATGGACTTTTGACACCATCACCAACGAAGAAGAGGAAGAGCAATCCAAAAATCATATGTGCATGATGGCCTGTCAAGACAATCAGGAAAAGGTATGTGAATCTAGTTCTGACGATGAAGATGATTTTGACATTGCTAGTGCATATGAAAATCTGTATAGAGAATTTGAGAGATTGAATAAGAAATACAAAAGTTTAAATAATAAGTACAAAGCTTTGCATAATGACCATGATGACTTATATAAGAAACATGATAGTTTGCTGGATGATTATAATGCTTTGAAAATTGATCGTAGTAATATTTCATTACATGATCATAATTCCTTAAAGGCAAAATATGATGCATTATTGATTGATAATAATTTATTGAAAAATGAATATGCTTTGTATGTTTCCTGTCTAAATGATAAGATAGATTCACTTGAAAATATTATTGCTTCTAGTCGTATAAAGCATGAAGAATTAATTGCAAAATTTGATTATATCAAGAGTAGTTCTACTTCTTCTTGTTCTTATACTCCTAGAAATGTTGTTAATAAATCTACTCATGCTCAAGCTTCTACATCTAAAGATATGGGTAGAAATGTAAATGTTGTGCATGCCAATGTTAAAAAGTATGCTTTCATGTATGGGAAAAATGTTAGATACAATAACGCATCTCACGCCTCACATGATCTACATGCTACACATAATACACACAATAAATCTCATGTTATATCACATAACACGGCACACAAAAATATTGTACACAATACACATCAAAGATCACATTCTGTACACAAACCTCAAAATATACACAATGCTAGAAATAACATAATATGGGTGCCTAAACACTTAGGCTTGCATGATAAAAATGCTTATATTCATAATTTGACTAGCAGTATGCATAGATTCCATAAAGATTCATTTGTTCATATGAAATCAAATTCACATCGAATTTGGGTTCCAAATAAGTAACTTCATTTTTTAAAAAACATTAGGGTATCCACATACTTCATGTATATCATTTTGATACCCAAACGCTTAAAATAATATGTAAATAAAATTCTGTTTTTTTTCTAACATATCAGACCCAATTAGAAGTGGGTACCAAACGTGTAGAGATTATTTTATTTCAGGACATTTGGATAATGGATAGCGGATGCTCCGCTCATATGACGTGGAACGCAAAATTACTTAGCAATCTAAAAATGTATGATGGCGGAACCGTGACATTTGGTGACAACAAGAAAGGTAAAATTGTCGGAATTGGCAATATCGGCAGTCACTCAAAGTTGCTCATCAAAGATGTAAGTTTGGTGAAAGGATTAAAGCATAATCTATTAAGCATAAGTCAACTATGCGACAAAGGTATGAAAGTTATATTTACTCTTGACTCATGCTTAGTCTATGACAAAGATATGAAAAATATCCTTGTTAAAGGTAAGCGAGTTGAAAATATCTATGTACTTAGACTAAATGAGTATGAATCAAATGTATGTTTAATTGTTTCAACAAATGATCCACTGCTCTGGCATAGACGCTTTGGCCATGTGAACATCAAAAACATGGATAAGATTTCCAGGAAAGAGTTGGTGCAAGGACTTCCTAAGATAAGTTTTAAATTAGATAAAATATGTGACTCATGTCAATTTGGCAAAATGCATAAGAGTTCATTTAAAAATATTGGAGCTCTCAGTTCTAATGGACCACTTGAACTACTCCATATGGACTTGTTTGGCCCAACTAGAACTCCATCATTATGCAACTCTAGATACGTATTTGTCATAATTGATGATTTTACTCGATATACGTGGGTATTATTCTTAACTCATAAGAATGATGCCTTCCGTGAATTCGAAATATTTTTCAAAAGGATTGAACGTTTATATTCCATGAAAATTATTTCCTTAAGAAGTGATCACGGTGGTGAATTTGAAAATGAACATTTTAAATCATTTTGTGAAGAACGAGGCATTTCTCACCCTTTTGCTTTTCCCAGAGCTGCTCCTCAAAATGGGGTAGTTGAAAGGAAAAATAGAACACTCCAAGAGTGTGCACGAACAATGTTGTGTGAAAGCAACCTTCCAAAGAGTTTTTGGGCGGAAGCTGTAGCAACCGCGTGCTATATTCAAAATAAAGTTTTAATTAGAAAACCTTTTGAAAAGACCCCTTATGAATTACTGCTCCAACGAATTCCAAAAGTATCTCACTTCAGAGTTTTTGGTTGTAAATGCTATATTCTGAATACTAAAGATAACTTAGATAAGTTTGACTCCAAAGCGGATGAAGGCATATTTATCGGTTACTCTTTACGTAGTAAGGCATATAGAATTTACAATAAAAGTTCCGAAACTATTGTTGAAACTCTACATGTAACATTTGATGAATCTTTACCTCATAACATTGCTCATGATGATGATGATAGCATGCTCATTGCACCCACTCCTAATAATGAATCTTTCAATGATATCCCTAGTTCTTTGCCTAAATCATTTCCTGAAGTCACACATCACCCACACACACAAGTCTTAGGTGACATTGATGCATGAATTAGAACTAGATCTCAAATAGAACACTTAACACATGTTGCATTTGTTTCTAACATTGAGCCGAAAAAGGTAGAAGAAGCTTTTGCAGATGAAGCATGGATCGAGGCTATGCAAGAAGAACTTCTACAATTTGAACGCAATCAAGTATGGGAGTTAGTGCCTAGACCGGAAGATCGTCCTGTTATCGGTACTAAATGGGTATACCGGAACAAACTAGACGAAGATGGAAATGTGATAAGGAATAAGGCAAGGTTAGTAGCACATGGTTACTCTCAAGAGGAAGGTATAGACTTCGATGAAACCTTTTCTCCTGTTGCTAGACTAGAATCTATTAGGATGTTACTCGCATTTGCATCATATAAGAATTTTAAACTGTATCAAATGGATGTAAAAAGCGTTTTCCTAAACGGATTCATAAAGGAGGAAGTCTACGTTGAACAACCTCCAGGATTTGAACATGATAAGAAAACATGATTTGTTTACAAGTTAAATAAAGCATTATATGGGCTAAAACAAGCTCCAAGAGCTTGGTATGAAAGACTAAGAAAATTCTTAAGTGACTCAAGTTATACTGTTGGAAAAATAGATACAACCTTATTTGTTAAGAAAGATCATAATGATATCATTCTTATCCAAATCTATGTAGATGACATCATTTTTGGATCTACTAATGATGATCTTTGCCAAGAGTTTGCCAAGTTAATGCAGGAAGAATTTGAAATGAGCCACATGGGGGAGCTAACATACTTTCTCGGATTACAAATCAAACAAGGAAAAGAAGGAACATTCATTCATCAAACAAAGTACGCAAGAGACTTGATCAAAAGGTTCGGGATGGAAACTGCATCAGGAAAGAACATACCAATGGCAACGTCCACTTCCTTAGACAAAGACGAAGCAGGTAAGAAGGTTGATCAGAAAAAATATAGAGGTATGGTCAGTTCTTTACTCTACTTAACCGCCAGCAGACCTGACATCATGTTTAGTGTTTGTGCATGTGCTAGATTTCAATGTGATCCTAGGGAATCACACCTCAAAACAGTAAAATACATATTTAGATATTTTAAAACCACATCTGACTCTGGACTCTTCTATCCCAATGGAAGCACATTCGATTTAACTTCATTTAGTGACGCTGACTATGCTGGTTGTAAAGCCACAAGAAAAAGCACAAGTGGAACATGTCATTTCCTTGGACATTCTCTTGTTTCGTGGTTTAGCAAAAAGCAAAGTTCTGTTTCACTATCCACTACTGAGGCAGAATATATAGCTGCCGGACTTGCCTGTGCTCAAATACTTTGGATGAAACAAGTGCTCGTCGATTATGGTGTTAATACATCTACATGCGTAATTTATTGTGATAATAAAAGCACCATAAATCTCACTAAAAACTCTGTTCTTCATCCTAGAACAAAACATATTGATATCAGACACAGATTTATTGATGATCATTGTGCCAAAAAGGATGTTGAACTTAAGTTTGTCTCCTCTGAGTTTCAAGTTGCAGATATTCTAACAAAACCCTTACAAAAAGATACATTCTCTAGAATTCGTCGAGAATTGGGTATTGTTGGAGAAAAAGAATTGAATAATGATCAGTTATAATATCTTTTTGTTGATGACAAGGGGGAGAAAATAAATGAAATGCAAAAATGAATGTATTATTTTTAACGGCTTCGATGCAGGGGGAGAACCGCATCAAAGCAGGGGGAGTAAGTATACTATGTTCATACTTTTTTACTTACTTCATTTTTTTTTCATTTTCGGTGTCATCATCAAAAGGGGGGAGAGTGATGGAAATTGAATTCCACTCCAAGTAATTTTGATGATGAGCACACCAAATGAAAGCTTGATGTACTAAATACACTACACTCAAGTGTACATAATTTGTGAAGCTCTACTTATACTCAAAGAAGCACACTTCAACGCTCCAAGACAAAGACGAACATGACTAAATTCAAGTGATGAAGCTCAAGCTCAAACAGAACAAAAAGCACAAAGAGAAGCTCGCTTTCGCTTCACCAAATTGATCAAACTTCCGAAGACATGTTCTAAGTCCATAGTGAGTGTGTCGTGTCTTTTAGGGTATTTGTTAAAGCCATATCAAATAGACAAAAACACACACACACACACAAACAATTTTGAAAATACTTTTAATTATCTTCAAAATATTTTCGAGACCTTTTTTTTCTAGTCACTCCATAATTTTCGTAGTGAAACTACACGCACCCTGGAGTTAACTACTCGTCTGACTAGACGAGCAGCAGGAAAAACTCCTCTGGGAGTCGACTACCAAAAGTAGGGAGTCGACTACCTGTCAGAGATCAAGAACTCCTGGAACTCTCTGGGAGTCGACTACCTATATGAGGGAGTCGACTACCAGCTGTAAATTTCAGACATTTTTGAATTTGAATTTTGAAATCCTTTGAGCAATTTACTCCGTAATTTTTGGGACAAAAGTCAAACGAAATTTGAAATTCAAATCTCAGTTTTTCCCTATAAATAGAGCTAATTTCTTTTGTGAAAAATACAACATTGAAAATCAATCTCTTGTGAAAACTCTCTTGAATTCAAAGCTCTCATTTTCTCTCTAGCCAATTTGATTTTATTTGATCTTGCAATATTCTTTTATAAATTCTTTTGAAGATCATACTCTTATTTTTATTGGCTAAAACGTTTTCAAAATCCTTACTTTTATTCTCTTTATTTTATTTAAAGGATTTTTGAAAAGATCTAGATCACAAAGAACTTCTCTCGTATCTTTGTGTGATCTAGACTATCATTCTATCAAGCCACTACACAAATTTGTCTAAACTTTGATTGGCTATAGAATCGGGTGTATAAACCAATCTCCATCATTTATTGTGGTGTATTGGATAAATTCTCACTGTGTTGATTGTTGGAAACTAGACAAGTCTAGTTGTTACCAGTTGGAAAGTCCTCGGTTTGTGAGGCAAGGGTAAATCCTAGACAAGTTTAGGTATTGTGGTTGGAAATCCTGGTTGAGACTAGGTACTTGTATTTGCCAAGGCAGATAGTGGAAATCTCGTACCGGATTGATCAGGGACTGGACGTACCCGGGTTGCGGGGAACCAGGATAAAAATCCTTTTGTTTGAGATTGTTTTCTGTGATTTGTTGTCTTTCTTGTACAAGCATTCCTTACTTATTAAATGTTCATCTGTGTAATTCATTGTTAACTTATTGTAAAGATTGTCTCTTTAATTTCCGCTGTGTATAAATCTATTTGTCAAGATCTATTTGTCAAAGTTATATTTATCTAATCTTAATCCAATCTCTTTCATATTCTTGTTAAGAATGTTTTGTTGATTAAGAACCAAGTGTAGATCACTCTACTTGGTTTCTTAGGCAACATTAGAAGGAATTTATTTGTGTTAATATCGTTGAGCGAAAAAGTTTACTATATACACAACACTATTCAACCCCCCCTTCTAGTGTTGTTTGCCATCCACAGGATCCAACAGCCATTACCGAGTAGAAGCCTAGGGAGGATACCAAGAAGCCAAACAATGATCCCACCGAAGGCACCACTTAGAGGAGGAGGCGGCTGAGGATGTCAGGGTGGCCCAAACTTTCCATTTTAAAGAAGGGAGCAACATCGACGCTGATTTCTGAGGTATTTTCTGAGGGAAATTTTCTAAAGTGAAGAAAATGCCCGATTCCAGATATTCTCACTAACTTCCATTCCTCCTGATGAGCAAAATTCATGGCTTTTCAAACCATTCCTCTAATTAGTTCTCAAATGGTTCATTTGTTTACTACAGCAAAGGTTGGTAATTTATTTAAAGTTAGAGAATGGTCATGGGGGCAAAAAATTTGTTTTCGTGTTATACTATTTTTATTTTAATGAAAATTTTGATAGTTTGTTGGAGTTTGGGGTGTTGTGATCTAAGAACATGGTGAAAGCAAAGAATTGCAAGATTTTGGTTACGCAGTGGATGTAGATCATCAAATGTTACCTGGAAACCAAAAAGGCAATTTTGTAATGCTAGAATGTTACATCATGAGTGAAGAATTGGAGCAATCTTCAGTTTAAAATGAGAGAGATATTGGTTGCATCATTTACGTAGAAATATTCTTTTTTGAGATTCCAATATAACGTAATATGGTCCAAGAGGTTACAACATGCCCATGTTGTGTCTATTCTTATTAAGTTTGTTGCATAAAAAGCTAACTTGAGCAGATTGGTCTTGATTGTGTGGGAAAACAGATGTTTAAAATTATATTTATGATCATGAAAAAAGTCTGCTTTTTTCGGTGATTCTCATCTAATCTTATTTTTTTGATGAAATTATATAGATTTGAATGTGGATGCTTCAATTACGAGCATAGCTGAGAACATAATTTTACTGATTGATGTACTTGCTGCCTTATTGGAAATTTTTTTCAACATATCAGGGCAATGGCCAGTTCTTTTGAATATTCCCCAATCAGAACATTTTAAAAGCAATTTTACTAGAAGATGAGTTGTTTTAATCGTTTTATCAGCTATATGTTAGTGACATGAAGATCATGACATCCCATAATGCCACAATGAGAGAGATCAATTTTTTAGGACTCTTCATATCTGATTTGTCGCTACAACATGTGGATGAATGATGAGATTCTAGCTGTACAAAAATACAACCTGCTGTGTTTATTTGTGATTTTTAAAGTTGGAGGGGGTTGCAAGATGTGCCTGTTGTTCACTACTTTATTTACTAATTTAATGCATGTCTTTTTGTGCTTAAGTACTCATAGAGTACTTTCAATATCAGATATTAATTATTTTGAGTGAATCTAAATTTCTTGATGTTGCGATTGCAATCTTTATGGTATGTTCAACAAGCATCTTGCAGATAATATTTCTAATGTGTTTTCAATATCTGTGATTGCTTTCCAAACGAGAGATGCAACTGCTTTCAATTACATGTTCCTACTAGAATTTTTTGATTATGGACTTCTTTGGAATTGGATTGGTTCACTTGGCCATATCTAAATGGACTAGTGCCTTTATAATTGATGCATGATATATTTTCTCTCTTCTCCATGACATGCCTCGAAAAAAGATGTTTATGAATGTGATGAACTCCGAGGATGAGGGCAAGCTGACGGGATGGGCGAGCATTCACCATTGTTGCATACATGTAATTTTTGTGGATATTCTTGACCTGGGGATGGAAAACTCTTTGTTGTACAATGATTATCACTCTTTTGTATTAAAATTCGGTACAAATCCAGAGAATTTCTTAACCTGGGGATGGATGGATGTCATAAATTTGGGTACAAATTAAGTCAATATAATTGGAAAGAAGCAGACATCATTCCAAGGAAAATAAAAAAAAGATAAAACAAATGGATGTTTTAGAAAAATACAAGCATTCATCTCCCCAGTTTAAATTTTGTTAAAGACTTCAGGAATTTTAAACTATTAATAATTAATCTGTCCAAAACACCTAGACATTGAATTAATATAAACTAAATGTACAGCTTTCCTATTTTTTTTGATTAAACAACTGTCTATAATGCGCCCAAATTTATTATGATAGCTATTCTATTGTTCAAGTCATATATTTAAATCCATTTTAGCTTTAATTAGCTTCTGATATTTTCCTTACCGATCCATTTAAAGCACATGGATGCATGAGAATGATCAGAAAGCCACAATGCCCTACCTTTTTTGTACACATCTATCTTCTTTGTATAGAAAACTTGACTCTTATCATAAACCTCACATTTATAACAACATTCTAAGTTCTAATGCTATTCATGTTTAACCTGTAGCCAGACTCTGAAACTCAATTGCTAACGCTTCAGTTTGAATGGAATGGCATCCTAAAATCTTTCTCCAGCTCTTTTATAGGAGTCAGCCTGGAGCTCGAAATTGTTACCATTTATACTCTTTGTTTCTTTATGGGTGCAAAAGATAACCACGTTCTTCTAGGTCCTTATGCTGTCAACATTAAGTGTTATCGTCTAGGAAATGACAGAATTGGAACTTTTGGGAGAAATATATTTACAAAAAGGATGCAATAGCTTGGATGCGCTTGAAAAGCTAGGGAGGGATTTAGAGAAGTTGATGAAGGATGTTAAGGCGAGGAGGCACCAGATTGAGGCTGGGGTTCATCGTCCCAATGGCATTGCCAATGGTTCGAGTGGTTATGCTAACGACGAGGGTGTATTGATCTATGCTCCTGCTGGCAGGTTTGGTTACAGGTTTGAGTTTTATAACCCTAAGGGGTTTTAGTTGAATTATTGCTTGATCGGTCAAAAAATTGAATGAACTATCGTTATCTTCCATGGGATCTGGTTATTATTTCTTCATTTTGCAACTTATATTGGGATTCATAAGTTGGCTACACATGTTTGTTGGTTTAGTGGTGATTTTTAACTATTTGGCTATGTATCTGGTTAATACTAGGCAATTTGAATCCTTGAATTATTTGTGATATTGCAAATTTTCACCAAAATCAACCAGAATTCTTGATTAATGGTCACAAAGGTTCCTAATGCATTTCAATTTCTTGGTTGATATTGTGTCATTGCCGCATGAATATCTACTTAATTTTCTTTTCAGCTTTCCTTCGTGTATGTGAACTTCAATGTCCCACTAAAAAGTGTGCGAATTATACGATGACTGATGGTAACAATGCATCTTTCGATGATGCGGGCACAAAGAGTTAGTACATGTACGAACACATTCGAGATATAAGCTAAATTTGGAATGAATATTTTCCTGGCATTTACAAAAAAGATATTTCTCCCATATATTTGGTAGTTCTGTGTTTCCTATAGCCAAATGTTGACTATGAAACATTCAAAAATAAGATCAGAACACTTATATAAGCTATAGCTTAATGTTGCGAAACAATGATGATTGAGAATAGTTATTTTAACTGACTCAATTACTGTAATTTGTTGATTTGTTTTGACTCAGCATGTTCCATAACTTGCAGTAATCAACTATATATTTATGCATTAATGAATATTGTATCCAAGTGCGAAGTGCAAACTATTTGTTATGCGTGTTCTGTAACTGACTCAATTGATGTAGTTTGTTACATCGGATCCATTATAAAGTATCATATTTTTTCCATTATGAAAGCTGCTTAATGCAATGATGGAGCAATTAAATATGTAGGGGCATGGGGCAGCATTATCTGGATGCTAAATTTTGAAATAGAAGGATTAGTTAAAATTAAGTAATTAAGCTGGAAACATATATACCATAAACAATATGATTTTTTGAATCATAGAACAATAATGTAATTTGTTTTTTCTTTGGGCTGAACAGAATTTTATGGTTTAATCATGTTGTTTACTATTTCCCATTCATTTTAACTTCTAATCATTCATTTACTGTTTATCCAAAGGAAACTGCTAATCAATATAAGCTTTTAGATTCTATCTACTCAGAGAAAGATCTAAGATTTTTTGGCAATTATATTGGATTGGGATATGCTAGCATATAACTAATGAATTGCTCCAACCCCCCATCTCTCTCATGGTGCGCTGTTAAAACAAGAACAAACATGAAGTTGCCTCCAAAATCTCCTCCCATTTCTAATGGGTTATTCAATTATAATGTGTTATATGCTTCCTCATAGCTTGGAGGGCGGTTATCTTTCATCATCTATATTTGGTTAGACTTTTCTCTTGATCATGCTACACATGCCATAGTCTCTCTCAGTGGTTTTCTGATTTAATTTATGGAAGGTTGCAAAACGATCTGCCTGTGGGGATCAGTGGCACCCCATGGGGACCTGGTGACGATGAACAAATCTGGAACACTCTGATGGTGGGGAGGTTCGTTTCCTTCAAGTTTATCCTTATTCCAATTACTTCTGTAAAAACTCTGATTGTAATATATTTGATCACATAAGCTTTCTATGTCTGAGTATTCATTTGTTGTACTGTTTTTGTGATCATGTTATAATTTATTTTTCGCAAATAAAATGTGTTTCATATTATAAAATGAGTGTTTCAGTGCAAAAGAGATGTGGAAAAATTAAAGAAAGGTTTGATCTTTTTGATCATTTAATCATTCAGGCTTGATGAAATTCCTTGGGATGAATGTGAGTTGGTTTCTTAACTTCAACCTGAAAATGAATTGTTGGTGATATGAAGTTAAAGAAGGTTTTATCTTTTCGATCCTTGATCTTTGTACATTTTTGTTTAATTTTTTGATTTAATTTATTGTTTTTTGATTAAGTTTTGATTTGCAGGCCTGATGAGATTTTAATCTTTGTGGTAGCAAAGATTGTTGCCAATGCAATGACGTTGCGATGGAGTAGTTGAGATGGGTCAACCTGCATTTTGATCGGTTTATTAAGGATCTCAATGTTGGGATTTTACTGGTTTGGACTGATCAAATTGGAATAAAGATGGCTTTTTTGGCCAGTGTGTTAATTTGTTTGCGATTGTAATTAGAAAACGTGAAGCTCTGCACTTTTGAAGGGGGGGGTTTAGATTTCACGGCACCAATCAAACAACGAAAAAATAAGTGCAAATTGTTTTTCCGAAATCAAGAGCGAATTGAATACAACTTCACATTCTTTTGTTGCCACATTAGGCTTTTTTTGTTTTTTCTTTCTCCATGATCTATCCATGGTTAAGTGTTTATATTATGATTCATTCTGGTATAGTTTGAGCACTAGGGCTTCATTTCTTTTGCTATATGGTTGTTAGTTTGATTTTATAGTACCTAATTTTGTGGACATGGTTTGGATTTTGTTGGCAAGTATTATTGTGTGAAAGCTTTAATTATGTCTTCAGAGCAATTTCTTTCAGTTGGTGGGCAATTGGAATATTTTTGTTTAATTTACAGTTTTTAAATTGCTTATAGATGCTAATACATGTTATAAATATGGCCAAGTAATAGTTGTAATTCAATTGCAATCATGATTATCAGCTTCATATTTAAAAGACAATCATGATCCAAATGGCTTGGCATCAAAGTTTACTTAGATTGAAATCATGGTAATCGACAGCACACTTAAAGACAATCAATGAGCCAAACATCACGGTAGCAAAGTTTACTAAGCAACATTATTGCGTACATGTAACTATGTTTATGCAATAAAAGAAACATCCAAGAGTGTTTCACCAAAACGAGGCTACGAATGAAGAACACAAATTAACCATGTTCAGTGGAAGAAATAACTAACTTCAAGTAACAGTTCGTCAAATTTCAAATAACAACAAAAAAAAATTAAAATAGTACAAATAGTGACTACACTTAGAATGTCGCCTTATTAATAGAATAATTTACTAAAATAGAATCTAAAGAAATCCTCAGAAATCAACTCAACTAGAGAAAATCAAGACAAATTTGCTAATAAAACGATGCATAAGTTTATGAGGCATGGTACATGTGCATCAAATGCAATTGAGAATACTAAATATAGCGGGCGTCTCACCTTCGTTCCGTGCCGAATTTTTCGTTCTACGCCGAATTTGTTGTTCCGTGCTGAAGGTGTCTGCGCCGAATTTGTTGTTCCGTGCTGAAGGCACCCGTGCCGCTAAATATGTTTACGCTAATTTGTTGTTCTTTTCAAGTTTGTATGTGAAAATAAATTTTTGGGGAACTAAGAGTTCGCAGGGTAAAATCTTAAATGAATAGTGCCCGTGGACACGGGTTATGACTAGTGTGTGTGTGTGTGTGTGTGTGTGTGTGTGTGTGTGTGTGTGTGTGTGTGTGTGTGTGTGTAGAGAAATATGCCCTCGGATCATTTGTATTTGATGCAAATGATAATTTAAGCTTAGATAGGGACTATTTTGCATTTGATGCAAAAGAGATTAAATGTGTCTTAAATTGTTTAAGACTATATTTAATTAAATAAACACGTTAAAAAGGTTACCTAGATGACGGGATCGACCCGCTCTAAACGCATGTTCAAACCGCGTCAAAAACGGAGTCCAAATGCACAAGTTATAGCCAAAACAAGTCAGCCCAAACTGTTCGAGGAGCGGTTCGGGGAGCGGTTCGAGGAGCGGTTCGAGGAGCAGCTCGGCGTGGGACGGGGAGCGGCTCGAAAGACGGTGCGGAACATCTCGCTTGCCCCAGGGCTGAGATTCCGGGTATGTGTTTAATTAAGCATTAGTTTAATTTAATCGCAGTAGGCTAGATCCTTCTTGGGATGGTCAAACCCATCCCAAGTCGGCATAGATCTTGAATTAGGGTCGTGGACTTTAGGGTTAAATGTTAATTAGATTAACATGTTTTTTTCGCTGTTTTTTCTGTCTATGTCCCATCCGACTTCGGACGGGCATAGAGTTTTTGTCCCCTAAGGGTCCCGGAAATTCCATTCAGTGGTATCAGAGCGTAGGTCTGCGTAACGATCTAGCCTGCGATTATTATTAAACTTTAAAATGCTTTTAAATACTTTTAAAAATGTTTTTAAAATTATGAGATAATTTTTAAAAATGTTTTTGATGTTAAAAAATCTATGTGATAAATTTTTGAATATGAAAATTTTTTAAATGACGTTTTAAATTTTATGTGATAATTTTTAAAACTAATTTTAAATCTTTTAAAATTTATGCGATAAGTTTAAAGTGCCTAAAAATTTTATATGATAAATTTTTAAGCATGAAAGTTTTTTAAAATGATGTTTTAATTTTATGAGATATTTTAAAACTGATTTTAAAGGTTAAAATTTTTATGCGATAAATTTTTTAAAGTAGCATGCAAATTTGTGATTTTAAAGACAAGTTTTTTATGAGATAAAAATAAAATATTTTTAAAATCATATTTTAAATATAAATGTTAAATTTATGTTTGCATGCTAAAATTGTTTATGTGATAGACATTGTTCTATTTAAATTGTTAAATAGTTGTACACCTTTTATGCGATAAATTAGGGTAGCTTTATTTTAATGGCTAGTTCATCTTGTCCCTTATTTGATAACACAAGACAACCTTTTAGGTTAGCCATTAAGAAATTATTAAAATTTATTAATTGAATTTTAATGACATGCTATGTTTTAATAAAACATTAACAACACTTCAAGACCTAATTCCTTTTTAGGGTAGTCCCTTTAATGATTTTTTAATTCTAATTGTTATAATTAATTTTCATTAAAGGACTTCGCTTTTAGCGTTGGTTAATAATTTTATTAAAATCCTAATAACGATTAGGATAGCACGTGAACCTTATAGTTAATAAGGACTTAATAAAAGTTATTAAACAAATCCTAAAATTTTGAATTTTAAGGATGCAACTAGTTGATAGGATTAATTAGTTATTAATAAAAGCTGTTTAGTCTATGGCACACATACAAAAATGACAAGCTTCATTCAATGGACCATGATCCAGTCAATGTGCTTGGCTAAGAGTTCTGGATCACCCTTTAAGTGATAGTGATCCTAGCTTAGTCAATTCCCTTGTTGTGTTCCGCTGGACCGCAATGTCGCGAATCATGATTGTGTGACACCCTGGACTATATCTAAGTCAAATATCTTAATAATCTTTTTCAAGATTAATCCGTATCCCTCCTTGATTTTGGAGCTTGGACTATATCAATCATGAAGCTCAACGGTGAGTGAGTTATAATTCACAGAAGTTAGCACTTTGTGAAGTGCAAACTTGATTTTGATTAACTCAAATTAATAGTCCCACATCGGATTTTGAGAAAGGGGAGTAGTCAGCCGCCTATATAAATAGGGGTCTGCTCTCCTCCTCAAAACCCGTCCCAAGCTCTAGATCTGAGCAGCTCTCGTAAATGTTGGAGCACGCTCGGATCTAAGCTAAATTAATATTTATACTCTCCCTATAAATTTCTGCCTAGCTCCTGAGGGCCCTAGCAAAGCCGCAAAGGAGTTTGGATTTGGATCCGAAATCTAGGCGGAGGTTTCACTCGCGTGAAAATTTCTTCGACGATTGGTTGGCTCGGCGACATGGGATTGATCGCCTCGTTTCGAGGAGCGGTTCAGGGAGCGGTTCGAGGAGCAGCTCGGTGTGGGACGGGGAGCGGCTCGGAAGATGGTGCGGAACATCTCGCCTGCCCCAGGGCTAAGATTCCGGGTATGTGTTTAATTAAGCATTAGTTTAATTTAATCGCAGTAGGCTAGATCCTTCTTGGGATGGTCAAACCCATCCCAAGTTGGCATAGATCTTGGGTTAGGGTCTTGGACCTTAGGGTTAAATGTTAATTAGATTAACATGTTTGTTTTCGCTGTTTTTTCTGTCTATGTCCCGTCCGACTTAGGACGGGCATAGAGTTTTTGTGCCCTAAGGGTCCCGGAAATTCCCTTCAGTGGTATCAGAGCATAGGTCTGCATAACGATCTAGCCTGTGATTTTTATTAAACTTTAAAATGCTATAAAATACTTTTAAAAATGTTTTTAAAATTATGAGATAAATTTTAAAATTTTTTTTGATGTTTAAAAATCTATGTGATAAATTCTTGAATATGAAAATTTTTTAAATGACGTTTTAAATTTTATGTGATAATTTTTAAAACTAATTTTAAATCTTTTAAAATTTATGCGATAAGTTTAAAGTGCCTGAAAATTTTATATGATAAATTTTTAAGCATGAAAGTTTTTTAAAATGATGTTTTAATTTTATGAGATATTTTAAAACTGATTTTAAAGGTTAAAATTTTTGTGCGATAAATTTTTTAAAGTAGCATGCAAATTTGTGATTTTAAAGACAAGTTTTTTATGAGATAAAAATAAAATATTTTTAAAATCGTATTTTAAATTTAAATGTTAAATTTATGTTTGCATGCTAAAATTGTTTATGAGATAGACATTGTTCTATTTAAAATGTTAAATAGTTGTACACCTTTTATGCGACAAATTAGGGTAGCTTTATTTTAATTGCTAGTTCATCTTGTCCCTTATTTGATAACACAAGACAACCTTTTAGGTTAGCCATTAAGAAATTATTAAAATTTATTAATTGAATTTTTAATGACATGCTATGTTTTAATAAAACATTAACAACACTTCAAGACCTAATTCCTTTTTAGGGTAGTCCCTTTAATGATTTTTTAATTCTAATTGTTATAATTAATTTTCATTAAAGGACTTCGCTTTTAGCGTTGGTTAATAATTTTATTAAAATCCTAATAACGATTAGGATAGCACGTGAACCTTATAGTTGATAAGGACTTAATAAAAATTATTAAACAAATCCTAAAATTTTGAATTTAAGGATGCAACTAGTTGATAGGATTAATTAGTTGTTAATAAAAGCTGTTTAGTCTATGTCACACATACAAAAATGACAAGCTTCATTCCATGGACCATGATCCAGTCAATGTGCATGGCTAAGAGTTCTGGATCACCCTTTAAGGGATAGTGATCCTGGCTTAGTCAATTCCCTGGCTGTGTTCCGCTGGACCGCAATGTCGCGAATCATGATTGTGTGACACCCTGGACTATATCTAAGTCAAATACGTTAATAATCTTGTTCAAGATTAATCCGTATCCCTCCTTGATTTTGGAGCTTGGACTATATCAATCATGAAGCTCAACGGTGAGTGAGTTAAAATTCATGGAAGTTTGCACTTTGTGAAGTGCAAACTAATTTGATTTTGATTAACTCAAATTAATAGTACCACATCAGATTTTGAGAAAGGGGAGTAGTCAGCCGCCTAAATAAATAGGGGTCTGCTCTCCTCCTCAAAACTCGTCCCAAGCTCTAGATCTGAGCGGCTCTCGTAAATGTTGGAGCACGCTCGGATCTAAGCTAAATTAATATTTCTCCTCTCCCTATAAATTTGTGCCTTGCTCCTGAGGGCTCTAGCAAAGCCGCAAAGGAGTTCAGATTTGGATCCGAAATCTAGGCGGAGGTTTCACTCGCGTGAAACTTTCTTCGGCGATTGGTTGGCTCGGCGACACGGGATTGATCGCTTCGTTTCGAGGAGCGGTTCGGGAAGCGGTTCGAGGAGCAGCTCGGCGTGGGATGGGGAGCGGCTCGGAAGATGGTGTGGAACATCTCGCCTGCCCCAGGGCTGAGATTCCGGGTATGTGTTTAATTAAGCATTAGTTTAATTTAATCGCAGTAGGCTAGATCCTTCTTGGGATGGTCAAACTCATCCCAAGTCGGCATAGATCTTGGGTTAGGGTCTTGGAAGGGTTAAATGTTAATTAGATTAACATGTTTTTTTCGCTGTTTTTTCTGTCTATGTCCTGTCCGACTTAGGACGTGCATAAAGTTTTTGTGCCCTAAGGGTCCCGGAAATTCCCTTCAGTGGTATCAGAGCATAGGTCTGCATAACGATCTAGCCTGTGATTTTTTATTAAACTTTAAAATGCTTAAAAATACTTTTAAAAATGTTTTTAAAATTATGATATAATTTTTAAAAATGTTTTTGATGTTTAAAAATCTATGTGATAAATTTTTGAATATGAAAATTTTTTAAATGACGTTTTAAATTTTATGTGATAATTTTTAAAACTAATTTTAAATCTTTTAAAATTTATGCGATAAGTTTAAAGTGCCTAAAAATTTTATATGATAAATTTTTAAGCATGAAAGTTTTTTAAAATGATGTTTTAATTTTATGTGATATTTTAAAACTGATTTTAAAGGTTAAAATTTTTGTGCGATAAATTTTTTAAAGTAGCATGCAAATTTGTGATTTTAAAGCCAAGTTTTTTATGAGATAAAAATAAAATATTTTTAAAATCATATTTTAAATTTAAATGTTAAATTTATGTTTGCATGCTAAAATTGTTTATGTGATAGACATTGTTCTATTTAAATTGTTAAATAGTTGTACACCTTTTATGCGATAAATTAGGGTAGCTTTATTTTAATGGCTAGTTCATCTTGTCCCTTATTTGATAACACAAGACAACCTTTTAGGTTAGCCATTAAGAAATTAATAAAATTTATTAATTGAATTTTAATGACATGCTATGTTTTAATAAAACATTAACAACACTTCAAGACCTAATTCCTTTTTAGGGTAGTCCCTTTAATGATTTTTTAATTCTAATTGTTATAATTAATTTTCATTAAAGGACTTCGCTTTTAGCGTTGGTTAATAATTTTATTAAAATCCTAATAACGATTAGGATAGCACGTGAACCTTATAGTTGATAAGGACTTAATAAAAATTATTAAACAA
Organism: Scilla litardierei; assembly: GCA_030789695.1. Taxonomy (NCBI): domain Eukaryota; kingdom Viridiplantae; phylum Streptophyta; class Magnoliopsida; order Asparagales; family Asparagaceae; genus Scilla; species Scilla litardierei. The sequence continues at coordinate 452,031,055 of CM061142.1, forward strand.
ATCCTAAAATTTTGAATTTAAGGATGCAACTAGTTGATAGGATTAATTAGTTGTTAATAAAAGTTGTTTAGTCTATGGCACACATACAAAAATGACAAGCTTCATTCAATGGACCATGATCCAGTCAATATGCTTGGCTAAGAGTTCTGTATCACCCTTTAAGTGATAGTGATCCTAGCTTAGTCAATTCCCTGGTTGTGTTCCGCTGGACCGCAATGTCGCGAATCATGATTGAGTGACACCCTGGACTATATCTAAGTCAAATACGTTAATAATCGTTTTCAAGATTAATCCGTATCCCTCCTTGATTTTGGAGCTTGGACTATATCAATCATGAAGCTCAACGGTGAGTGAGTTAAAATTCATGGAAGTTTGCACTTTGTGAAGTGCAAACTAATTTGATTTTGATTAACTCAAATTAATAGTCCCACATCAGATTTTGAGAAAGGGGAGTAGTCAGCCGCCTAAATAAATATGGGTCTGCTCTCCTCCTCAAAACTCGACCCAAGCTCTAGATCTGAGCGGCTCTCGTAAATGTTGGAGCACGCTCGGATCTAAGCTAAATTAATATTTCTCCTCTCCCTATAAATTTGTGCCTTGCTCCTGAGGGCTCTAGCAAAGCCGCAAAGGAGTTCAGATTTGGATCCGAAATCTAGGCGGAGGTTTCACTCTCGTGAAACTTTCTTCGGCGGTTGGTTGGCTCGGCGACACGGGATTGATCGCTTCGTTTCGAGGAGCGGTTCGGGAAGCGGTTCGAGGAGCAGCTCGGCGTGGGATGGGGAGCGGCTCGGAAGATGGTGTGGAACATCTCGCCTGCCCCAGGGCTGAGATTCCGGGTATGTGTTTAATTAAGCATTAGTTTAATTTAATCGCAGTAGGCTAGATCCTTCTTGGGATGGTCAAACCCATCCCAAGTCGGCATAGATCTTGGGTTAGGGTCTTGGAAGGGTTAAATGTTAATTAGATTAACATGTTTTTTTCGCTGTTTTTTCTGTCTATGTCCTGTCCGACTTAGGACGTGCATAAAGTTTTTGTGCCCTAAGGGTCCCGGAAATTCCCTTCAGTGGTATCAGAGCATAGGTCTGCATAACGATCTAGCCTGTGATTTTTTATTAAACTTTAAAATGCTTAAAAATACTTTTAAAAATGTTTTTAAAATTATGATATAATTTTTAAAAATGTTTTTGATGTTTAAAAATCTATGTGATAAATTTTTGAATATGAAAATTTTTTAAATGACGTTTTAAATTTTATGTGATAATTTTTAAAACTAATTTTAAATCTTTTAAAATTTATGCGATAAGTTTAAAGTGCCTAAAAATTTTATATGATAAATTTTTAAGCATGAAAGTTTTTTAAAATGATGTTTTAATTTTATGTGATATTTTAAAACTGATTTTAAAGGTTAAAATTTTTTTGCGATAAATTTTTTAAAGTAGCATGCAAATTTGTGATTTTAAAGACAAGTTTTTTATGAGATAAAAATAAAATATTTTTAAAATCATATTTTAAATTTAAATGTTAAATTTATGTTTGCATGCTAAAATTGTTTATGTGATAGACATTGTTCTATTTAAATTGTTAAATAGTTGTACACCTTTTATGCGATAAATTAGGGTAGCTTTATTTTAATGGCTAGTTCATCTTGTCCCTTATTTGATAACACAAGACAACCTTTTAGATTAGCCATTAAGAAATTATTAAAATTTATTAATTGAATTTTAATGACATGCTATGTTTTAATAAAACATTAACAACACTTCAAGACCTAATTCCTTTTTAGGGTAGTCGTTTTAATGATTTTTTAATTCTAATTGTTATAATTAATTTTCATTAAAGGACTTCGCTTTTAGCGTTGGTTAATAATTTTATTAAAATCCTAATAACGATTAGGATAGCACTTGAACCTTATAGTTGATAAGGACTTAATAAAAGTTATTAAACAAATCCTAAAATTTTGAATTTAAGGATGCAACTAGTTGATAGGATTAATTAGTTGTTAATAAAAGCTGTTTAGTCTATGTCACACATACAAAAATGACACGCTTCATTCAATGGACCATGATCCAGTCAATGTGCTTGGCTAAGAGTTCTGGATCACCCTTTAAGGGATAGCGATCCTGGCTTAGTCAATTTCCTGGCTGTGTTCCGCTGGACCGCAATGTCGCGAATCATGATTGTATGACACCCTCGACTATATCTAAGTCAAATACGTTAATAATCTTTTTCAAGATTAATCCGTATCCCTCCTTGATTTTGGAGCTTGGACTATATCAATCATGAAGCTCAACGGTGAGTGAGTTAAAATTCACGGAAGTTTGCACTTTGTGAAGTGCAAACTAACTTGATTTTGATTAACTCAAATTAATAGTCCAACATCGGATTTTGAGAAAGGGAGTAGTCAGCCGCCTATATAAATAGGGGTCTGCTCTCCTCCTCAAAACTCGTCCAAAGCTCTAGATCTGAGCAACTCTCGTAAATGTTGGAGCACGCTCGGATCTAAGCTAAATTAATATTTCTCCTCTCCCTATAAATTTCTGCCTTGCTCCTGAGGGCTCTAGCAAAGCCGCAAAGGAGTTCGGATTTGGATCCGAAATCTAGGCGGAGGTTTCACTCGCGTGAAACTTTCTTCGGCGGTTGGTTGGCTCGGTGACACGAGATTGATCGCCTCGTTTCGAGGAGCGGTTCGGGGAGCGGTTCGAGGAGCAGCTCGGCGTGGGACAGGGAGCGGCTCGGAAGATGGTGCGGAACATCTCGCCTGCCCCAGGGCTGAGATTCCGGGTATGTGTTTAATTAAGCATTAGTTTAATTTAATCGCAGTAGGCTAGATCCTTCTTGGGATGGTCAAACCCATCCCAAGTCGGCATAGATCTTGGGTTAGGGTCTTGGACCTTAGGGTTAAATGTTAATGAGATTAACATGTTTTTTTGCTGTTTTTTCTGTCTATGTCCCGTCCGACTTTGGATGGGCATAGAGTTTTTGTGCCCTAAGGGTCCCGAAAATTCCCTTCAGTGGTATCAGAGCATCGGTCTGCGTAACGATCTGGCCTGCGATTATTATTAAACTTTAAAATGCTTTTAAATACTTTTAAAAATGTTTTTAAAATTATGAGATAATTTTTAAAATTTTTTTTGATGTTTAAAAATCTATGTGATAAATTTTTGAATATGAAAATTTTTTAAATGACGTTTTAAATTTTATGTGATAATTTTTAAAACTAATTTTAAATCTTTTAAAATTTATGCGATAAGTTTAAAGTGCCTGAAAATTTTATATGATAAATTTTTAAGCATGAAAGTTTTTTAAAATGATGTTTTAATTTTATGAGATATTTTAAAACTGATTTTAAAGGTTAAAATTTTTATGCGATAAATTTTTTAAAGTAGCATGCAAATTTGTGATTTTAAAGACAAGTTTTTATGAGATAAAAATAAAATATTTTTAAAATCATATTTTAAATTTAAATGTTAAATTTATGTTTGCATGCTAAAATTGTTTATGTGATAGACATTGTTCTATTTAAATTGTTAAATAGTTGTACACCTTTTATGCGATAAATTAGTGTAGCTTTATTTTAATGGCTAGTTCATCTTGTCCCTTATTTGGTAACACAAGACAACCTTTTAGGTTAGCCATTAAGAAATTATTAAAATTTATTAATTGAATTTTAATGACATGCTATGTTTTAATAAAACATTAACAACACTTCAAGACCTAATTCCTTTTAGGGTAGTCCCTTTAATGATTTTTTAATTCTAATTGTTATAATTAATTTTCATTAAAGGACTTCGCTTTTAGCGTTGGTTAATAATTTTATTAAAATCCTAATAACGATTAGGATAGCACGTGAACCTTATAGTTGATAAGGACTTAATAAAAATTATTAAACAAATCCTAAAATTTTGAATTTAATGATGCAACTAGTTGATAGGATTAATTAGTTGTTAATAAAAGCTGTTTAGTCTATGGCACACATACAAAAATGACAAGCTTCATTCCATGGACCATGATCCAGTCAATGTGCATGGCTAAGAGTTCTGGATCACCCTTTAAGGGATAGTGATCCTGGCTTAGTCAATTCCCTGGCTGTGTTCCGCTGGACCGCAATGTCGCGAATCATGATTGTGTGACACCCTGGACTATATCTAAGTCAAATACGTTAATAATCCTTTTCAAGATTAATCTGTATCCCTCCTTGATTTTGGAGCTTGGTAACTCAAAGAAGACAATTATAGTTGTTGAGTCTCCTCAAGCTATGACATGTTTATCTTTAAGGAACAAACTCCAACATACATATGATGTAGTCTAGACTTGACCCAAATCAATACGCGGGTCTCCTCGAGAATCGATCTAAGTCAAATCTGGACACGAAATCAAGGGTCTGACTAGACCAGTCATTATGATTTGTTGAGTCTCCTCAAGATCATAAGTGACTGTGGGTAAAAAACGATAGGGAGTCACATGTGATGTGATTAACTACGAGTTAGTCTACCAATCAAGGAACCAATCAACTTGTTGAGTCTCCTCAAGGTTGTGAGATTCAGGATGATTGGATCCCTCTTTCACTAAATTTTAAATATTTTAATTTGTTTAAATCGTTCGTTATTAAGCTTTGAAACAATCGTAAAAATAGTGGGAGGATATAGATAGATAAAAACCATTCTACCTATATTTAATTTTGAACATATGCCAGAACTAGGGCAAGACTATGTTTACCGAAGGAATCAAAATATAATTTTTTAATGGAATTAGTTAATTGGTCAAATTGGTTGATTAATTGAATATCAAGTTAAATTCTAATTGATAGGATTAAACTATACTCTCGTTGACATTAAAATGACCTTCTAAAGAACAGACTTAAGAAATACGATTTCATTAAGTTCTGGGTCCAACAAATAAATTCACGCTACATGTCACCCGTCTCTATATGAGGCAGCTTGAACATATATGATATTCGAAATATGTTTCTTCCCATAACTTGTCGAGCTACCCTCAAGGTTGTATGAACAAACAATTTTGATCCGCAAAGTTCGAGAATTCGATCAAACTGTTTGAGTCGAATACGAGTGCATGAGCGGTGCAAGACTATGTATCCCAACCGGATCTTGAGACAAGCAACTTCTTGAGCTACACTCAAGATTGCACCTCTCAGGCGTTTGGATACATAAGATGCTTGCATAGCTATTTATTTATGTTAGGCTATTTATATCTAAATGTGATTTAGAAAAGGAAGAAGGCACTCCGGAAAGTCAATCGAGTTTAATAGTTTAATTTATCAGTAGTAAAGGCATAAGTAGGAGGAAATGAAAATGTGACATATTTTGATGTCACGATTTTATAATTATTGTTATACAAAAGACGTCTAACACAATTTGACGAATGTCGTCACCTCGCTTCTGAAGCAATGTTTTGCGTTAGTAATTTATGTATAACGATAATATATATATTAAATATTAATATATATAAATACACAAGATAGTAGCAAACTTGTATGGAAAAATAGACTAGGCCGTATCGAGAGACGAAGCTTCACAAGTCACATAAAGAGGGGTCTGACCTCTCGTATTATGAAGTCTGCAGACACTTGCGAGTCTTATCCTCTTAGATAGAATGGCCGAAACCCATTTGTAAGACAGTGGGAGAATGAGTTGTCGAACTCAGTCTGGTACATACTGATGAACCCGAGTCTAGATTAACCAAATTAAGTTATTCGTATATTTTATTAAGACACGTGTTCTTGATGAAACACAAGTCTGATAAAATAAAGAACGAAATGACTAAAGTACTTAAATTGATTCGATTAGATCGAATGGTCAAATACTTAGCTACATTAAATCTTGCGTAATTAAAAGAAAATGTGATTTTCTCTCAGGTCAAGTCTGTTAACACATCTGTGTGTCAAAAGGTATGAATCACACTTAGTTAGACTTGGTGTGATCCATTGTAAGTGACTCTGAGTTAAGTCCTCCTTCTGGTTAAAGTCCCAGATAATAATGCCTAGGTTTTGATAATGTTCTGTGAGGACATTATCAATAAAATATTCATTAAATCAATCATTAGGAAGTTGTATAATTACTCGAATTTCGTGAGACGAAGAGTCGAGTTAAACATCATAACTGATGATGACTTAGTCAACTTCCGGGATGAAATTCGGAGTAGTAACTCCGATTTAAAAACTTGATGCAATCAGAATAGGTCCGTGTGCGTAAATAAATTTTGGAATTTAGTTTACGTGCACAAGGAAAATGTTTCCTCACTTTCTGCAAGTAAATCTTTAAGTTGAAAGATTGGTGCAGAAAGGAATATAGTGAAGTGCAATCATGTTGGTCGAGAACAGTTTTTCCATACTAATTCCTATAAGACAGATTATAATGAAACCGTTTTTCCACCAGCAGATGTGTACAGAACTACTCAGACCAAACTCGATGTAAACGCTTAAGTTAACCATGAAAATTGGAGCATTCACTTACAAGTTCGTTTTTCTAAATATGATTTAGACGGACCAACTTATATGAATTAGCTAGATAGTTTTCAAGGTCAGTGGGAGCATGTAAATTACATGTGAGGCATCAAAGGGATGGAACATATATATTTTGATGAAGTGATCAAAAGAGTTTGATACTTTATCAGAAATAGATATGAGCCATTTATGACAATTAACTAATTTAAGATTATTATCGCATGGTACGATGAACTGGATAAGATCCAAATAAATAAAATATTATGGATTCCGACAGACCAAATGAATTATTTGAATGAGATTCAAATGGTTGGTCTAATATGAACATAGAAACTCCTTAAATCTATAGTGTAGACAGTTTTAGCAGATCCACTCACGAAGGATCTACCACATGAAGTCGGGAAAACTTATGTGTAAAAACGGTATTAGATACCGAGATAAATGGGCCTGAGTGCAAGTGGGAGATGTTGAGAGATGATACCCTCGAGGCTATCTATCTTCATGTGTGAATATCACAAACATCTTGTTCGAAATAACAGTAACCTGTTTGGTAATAATTTATCTAAAGTTATGTTATAATGTAGTTAACATTAGATATTAACTTAGGTAAAGTCCTGAGACTTTATGCAAGGTCAAACATGTATCGAGATGAGTATCTCGATCATGGAGAAATGTTTGACTGTCTGTAGCATAAGTCTAAAAGGGTTCGTAGTCATATATGTTTCGAGACAAGGATATCGAAACATCGGATAGCCCATTGTGTCTTAGTCTTCACCGTTTAGCGGTGGCGATGATCTCATGATCGCTTGACTTGGCGAAGTCGTAGACGAGAAACATGTGCTCATTAGAGAATGAGTTCACTGAACGATCCACAAGAGTTATCATATGGTAATATTGACCAATCTGTCAATGATGACTCTGAGTGATGATAGGCTAGTTGGTCTTTTGACTTGAGGTCATTTTGACAAACCTGTGCGTGAACGGTGCCACTTAGATCAAATGACCTAGCTTCGAGGCAAGGCCTGTCGAAAGGTGTTTGATTGGGTGACACTTGAAGCGTATGAGGAGAGTAATGACCAAGAGAGGATTCGTCTCTCCCGGTCAATGGGAGTTAGTGTCGTAGGGTTAGTTCGGTCTTTAGTAAAAACTCTGGCCAGAGTATGTTGGAAGAAGTCCAACATTTTTGACTAAAAGATCGATAGAAACTAACCGGAGTCAAGTTATTGGGGTTGATAGTTTGACCGTACCCTAGACTTGATCTATACGACATAGTTTAGACGAAGAGACTATAACTGCGGAATTCATCACGGAAACAGTCAGGGTGGTCCCGATAATACTCATGTCAATGAGTCAACCACATAATGATGATTCCTGAAGCATGGACAACAACCACTGCTCGTGGTCACTGTCGTATAGGGCTTCGAGCCCAACCTATTGTAAGGGTCAGGCTGTAGGGTCTCACACAGAGTGCGATCTTCGTCTAGTAATAGGTAGAAATTAGTTAGGGAGAATAATTTGCATTTGATACAAGGGATAAAATATTGCAAAAGATGTTTGCAATCATCTCCTGCATTCGGGATAAATGATCCTGAGTGCAAGTGGGAGATGTAGAGGAATATGCCCTTGGATCATTTGTATTTGATGCAAATGATAATTTAAGCTTAGATATGGACTATTTAGCATTTGATGCAAAAGAGATTAAATGTGTCTTAAATTGTTTAAGACTATATATAATTAAATAAACGCGTTGAAAAGGTTACCTAGATGACGGGATCGTCCCGCTCTAAACGCAGGTTCAAACCGCGTCAAAAACGGAGTCCAAATGCACAAGTTATAGCCAAAACAAGTCAGCCCAAACTGTTTGGCTGAAACCAACGAAAATGGAGGCCCACCAAGCCCGAATTTTCTGGGTAGGGTTTTTTGAAACCTGGGATTTTCTTGACGGCTACGTTTCTAAGAGAAGCATGACTTTTGGCTAACTTTGGACAATTGTTTTAAGGGTCAAACAGACTCGGATTGACGAGCCATTTTTTCCTACGCGTTCATCGTTGAACACCCTTCGAATTGATAGGTTGTATCAATAATGAAGCTCAACGGTGAGTGAGTTAAAATTCACGGAAGTTTGCACTTTGTGAAGTGCAAACTAACTTGATTTTGATTAACTCAAATTAATAGTCCCACATCGGATTTTGAGAAAGGGGAGTAGTCAGCAGCCTATATAAATAGGGATCTGCTCTCCTCCTCAAAACTCGTCCCAAGCTCTAGATCTGAGCGGCTCTCGTAAATGTTGGAGCACGCTCGGATCTAAGCTAAATTAATATTTCTCCTCTCCCTATAAATTTCTTCCTTGCTCCTGAGGACTCTAGCAAAGCCGCAAAGGAGTTCGGATTTGGATCCGAAATCTAGCGGAGATTTCACTCGCGTGAAACTTTCTTCAGCGGTTGGTTGGCTCGGCGACACGGGATTGATCGCCTCGGTTCGAGGAGCGGTTCGGGGAGCGGTTTGAGGAGCAGCTCGACGTGGGACGGGGAGCGGCTCGGAAGACGGTGCGGAACATCTCGCCTACCCCAGGGCTGAGATTCCGGGTATGTGTTTAATTAAGCATTAGTTTAATTTAATCGCAGTAGGCTAGATCCTTCTTGGGATGGTCAAACCCATCCCAAGTCGGTATAGATCTTGGGTTAGGGTCTTGGACATTAGGGTTAAATGTTAATTAGATTAACATGTTTTTTTCGCTGTTTTTTCTGTCTATGTCACATCCGACTTAGGACGGGCATAGAGTTTTTGTGCCCTAAGGGTCCCGGAAATTCCCTTCAGGGTGTGTGTGTGTATGTATGTATGCCCATGAGAGGGTGCTCTGGTGGTAAGTCATTCCACTCCAAAGCCATGAGTCATGGGTTTAAGGCCTATGGCCTACATGGGTTGGTATTTGTCGGGGGATTATTTACAATGGGGCTACATCTCCCCTCTCGGGGGGCCGTTGAGGGCACGTCGGTTTCCCTCCAGTTTACATAGTCTCGTCCGGGCTCCTGCCTTACCCGCCTATGCCGAAGGCTGGGGGAGGGGGTTGGGGATTTTTCTGGGTTGTCCATATATATATATATATATATAAGTCTATTTGAAGACATATCAGCTGATGTCCGGATTGCGTTGAAAGATATTGAGTCTGATGATGGGGTGGCTGCCGGAGTGATGTCCAACTGGGAATTGCGAGACAAGGGCTGATTGTTTTCTCTTGTAGTTCCATGGGATTTATAGGCCCTCTTAATTTTGTTTTGGTTTGTATTTCTCATTGGTGCCTTGGGGGTTAGTTTTAATAGTAGGAAGTGTCGGCGCTTGTGCCCTCTCCTTACTCTATTAAACATTAATGCCTAAGCCTACCAATAATGTATAGCCTGTACAGATTTATAATAAAGACTAACGCTTACCTTTCATATATATATATATATATATATATATATATATATATATATATATATATATATATGGCGATCTTCATGTGCGAAAAAAGGAAATTTCGCACGGTGCGAAAACTTTTTTTTATTTTGTGGAAAAAAAATTTCAATTTTTTTTTTGATGTTTAATCATACAATTATATATCCCAGAAAAAATAATGGGTGAACCTTTAGGGGATTAGAGCATTCATCCACCTGTTACAAATTTAACGGTCTCAAAACGTGCGAATTTGTTGAAATGCCTTGATAGAAGGCCAAATGACATTATTTATCAACGATTATTTTTTGAGGGGATTATACCAACATATAATGAAGGTAGAAGAAAGAATTTTTGAATTTTTTTCAAAAAAAGATAAAATTCTTTTCGCAACGTGTGAAATGTTCTCAATGGAAGATTTACATACACACATGTGTGTATATATATATATATCTAAACGACTTAGACTGATCCATGTAATGAGATTTCAGTTAATGACTCATAGGCCTGACGGCCTTCGGGCATTAGGCTTAGAAGAGCCACTCGAACCTAATAACTCGAATCATCTAAGTTTTTATTATCTCTTTTTTTCTAATGAACTCCCTATTGTCTATATTTCGACGCGAATCTCCAATGCTTCTTAAGGCACGAAGACCCGGCTACTTAATAAAACAAGGAACGATGAATATTATTATTATTATTATTATTTTCCTTTTTTTAGTTTTTTGCAAGCAAATAAACACCCATAAACGTAGATATAAACTTTAGCATGAATAATGGCCAAATTCCTCTTCAATTCAAAAACTAATCCAATCAATCATGTCCACTTTAAATTTATGCATCACAATAAATTGCATGAAATAAATTCAAACTATTTCGAGATATTAATCATGGCAATTGAAAGTTTTCATAAAAGGCATATTAATGATTAATTCCATGAAGAAAACATAATTAATTCAAGTAATAAAAAATTTGTAGAATTCAATCGATGCATAATCATTCGCTAAAGTGATATATGAAGGAGTATTAAATGATGAAAATTGGCGATTGATTCTTTTATCTCCTTTTATTAAAAAAATCCTAAGGTCTCATTTCCCCCCAACTAAAGATGTACATTGTCCTTAATATCGAAAAGGGTACGAGTTTATTCAAAAGCAATTATCATAGAAAGCATATAAAAATCTACGCTAATGGAAAGAACACACTGTGATCAAATGGATGATCAAGGATCTTTAATGGTGGAGGAAGTTGTTCCATAAGTTCTTTGCACTCTTCGACGATTCTTCTTCATCCACTAGCTAAAGTGGACCCTAGCATTACAACTCCAAGCATCTCTATAAAGTGATTACGCATATCCTGCAAGAGATGAGTTATATCAGTCTAATTTAGTCTACAATTCTTCTCAATTAACATATTCCAAATATAGTCATCAAAATGAGTAAAATAAAGTAAAGCATATTGATGACTACTTCCTGCAAGAGATGAGTTATGCAGGAATTGCACTACTCTCGGTATGATGCTCAGCTATGGGGGAGAGGAATGAATGAATTTGGGAAAAAACTGGGAGAAAGAACAGTTCGGGATCCTTATTGATAATCTCTAAACTTGTGTCCCTAATTGTCTCCTCCTCATGTTCATCCAAAATTGCTTGCTCGTCCTCTCCTTATTTGCACAAACTTCCTGCCATGTTAATAATTTGATAAGTGCTTTCATTGTGACATGGCTCACTCGGTATGCCTGCAATAGAAGATGAATATATATTAGTTATTTGAATTTGAATTTCAAAAATATTACTTTCTTCTAAGAAAGTGGAGATTGAGGTAAGATTTTCAATTGTTTGCTGAATGTGCCGATTCCGAGCAAGGAAATTTTGTTGGAATTGATGGGATTTAGCATCCGGTGTCTGAATTAGCAATTGAACTTCCTGTTTCAAGGGTTATAAGGGTACGTCTACGCTTTGCTCTCTTTGATCAAGACAAGTCCCGGTGTCTTCGCAAGAAGGCTCTGTTGAATCACGCTCTGAAGTCTCTTTCATGATTTGGTCATTCTCTTGTAAGGACTCCATGTACTTCCAAGCCTCTGTCGACGTCATGGCTCCTAAAAATTCCTGCATCTTTGGTTGTAGTCCAAAGAAGAAAGACTCTATAAGCTCTTTCATTATATACCCATGTTGTGGATAGCCCAATACTAGATCTGTAAACCTCCTCCCAACCTGATAAAGAGTTTCACAATCTTTTTGGTTGAAGTTGACCATATTGGCTTTCTCCATTTTGTGCTTATGCTCAATAGCGTACTCTGCATCATACCAATAGTCTGTGCCATAGAATTCCATATATTCCATTTTTTTAAAAACAAAAAAACAAAACAAAAATGAAAACAACCTAATAAAAGTCATAAGCTCTAAAGATGGAAGGATCTCACCGAATATTCCTCCATACAAACTGAAATTGTAGATCACAAGTACTGTTGTCTCAGACAACGGCACCAAAAACATGACTCGTCTCAAAAGATGTGAGCGCTACTCCCAAGTATATGAGATCGAACAAGTAATAAAGTCATGATGAGTCTGGGGTCAAATCCATGGGACAACTGACCTGTAAAAGCACATATTCAGTTTATAAAGAGTACAAATTTGATAAGAAAATTACCACCTTACGAAGATGAGAGAATTGTATCAAAGGTTTTAAGTACTAAAAAGTGATCCTAAAATAACTACGGGAACGTCGATTCTAGGGTATTAATATGAAGAGTATATATCGGTTGTGATTTTGTCAGGCTGTTTGCAATCAATGATTATTAATATATTTTCTATAACTCAATGTTTCATCCTGCAAGGGTATAAGAACGTCGGAAAATATAATGATTAAGATCATAAAATAATGCCATATGTAATCAAGTGAATTATTAGTTTCATGAATAATTTAAGCTTGGGTTCCTGCAAGGGTCATGATATGTCCGCAAAGATCATACCACAAATAAGCCTGCAAAGCTCATATTTCATTTAAGCACGCAACAACGGTCACACTCAAATAGTATATGTAGAAACCGATAACCCACGTGATATGACATGAAAATAGGACGAAAAGACATTAATAACAACGATTTCATAACCCTAACGACATCACAACCAATATAAGAGAATTACCCAATTATTGATAGAAAAGACTCAATCTTTATTAATAAAAACATCATCTTTAGTCTCTAATACAAGAATCTAATTTAATACAATAAGAAAGTTGAGATTTTTATCACCAAAGCCTTCAATTGAGACCTAAACCCCTCTTTTATGATTACTGCCAAATTTTCGTATTGCTGCAACCACCTCCTTGACGTGCTCCTAGGAAATACAGAAAATTTGAGTATTTATATGAATTTTTTGGACGTCGTTTGATGCCCCAAAAGTCCCCAAAACCGCGTGTAAATAGGCAAAGGATTCCTATTGGGTTTAGGACTTGAAACAGGTCAAACCCCGCATAAAACCTGTGCCCAAACCCATTTTTGCACATGTTGACAGTGTCATGATGTCATAAATGCCTTTTTTATTTTTATAAAATCATGTTTGCCTTCAAAAATTCATAGAATATTGCACAGAGCTCAGAAAAATCTGGAAAAATAGCCGTTCGAACCAGGAGATCGGGCTCTTTAACTTAAAAAATGTAAAAAGATAAAAATAATTAGTAGAATAATATATTGTGCATAAATGAAGAGAGTATTCTAAAAATTATGAATAATCTTAATACGCTTGTATTAGAAGCCAAATACACATCAAATACACACAAAATGATACTAGATGAGGGGTTAAATATGCAATATTTATCCTGAAGCAGCATTAAGGAATGTCCACTACAAAAGAAGAAGGGCTAGGGAAAAGGTAAAGCCAAAGAATAATCAAAATGGCCAAAGCCCAAGAAACAAGCATTTGCGGCTTAGGATCAAGATTCCATTGCTTCTTCTGTTGATGCATCAAGTGAGAGTGAAGGAGAAAGGGAAAAGAAAGAAAGAAACAGAAAGCCTACATGTGCTTCAAGGGCATTCATGATGGAGTTACTGACGTGCGTTTATATTTCATATATTTGCGCATGTTTTCTTCCGTGTTTTTTCGCTATTTTCCGCCGTCTTGTATTCGTTTTCTCGTGTTCTCTTATTTTCTTTCACTTTTCCGTGTTTTTGTATATTTGCAGGAGTTTACCGGCGTAGGAGACATAAAACGACGATATCATGAGTCCCCGGAGCAACGGCAGGAGTCACGCGTGATCCAGGGGGGTCAAACGACGAAGATCGCATCTTTCAGCCCCTCACCCGACCGGTTGGTCACTTCCAACCGATCGGGTGATGCACGCGTGCACCACCCGGACACAAGTTGGAGCGGCCAAGAAGTCACCCGATCGGTTCAGAGACCGGTTCAAACGTCCCAACTCTCTGGAATTCTGATGCTGAATGCCAACCGATCGGGTGACCTTCACCCGATCGGTTCACATGTAGCCGATTCTCCGAAGCCAAGACACGGAGAGATCAACCGATCGGTTCACCCGACGACACGAAGATCCAACCGATCAGCTTCAACCCTCAACCAACCGTGCCGTGTGGACCGGGTGAAGTCCTACTCTGAGCTGCTGAAGAAACGAAGCAGGTCACCCGATCGGTTGACTTTTCAACCGATCGGGTGATATCGTATTCTATATATAGGACCCCTAGGTTTTCCAGAAACGGGAGTTGTTATTTTTTGCTGTTTTTTCTCTCTCTTGACGGCTGTAATTTTTCAGATATTTGTAAGTTTTCCGATCTTTGTCAAACTTTAATATAGTGTTATTAGCATTGCTCTTACTGCTTTTCAATCGCCTGATCATGATTTTTACGGTCGATTTTGATTTAGATCGCTTTTTACTAAATATGTGTGAGTAGTTCCCAAATCTGGGATTTTGGTGGAAACCCCTTCGTGGGCTCTCCCAGATGCATCCATAGGACTAGGAAATCGATAGGGATTAGGAATCTACCGGTTACGTGGGGTGTTTTATTGTCATCGGTGGGAAAAAGACCGTCTTTGACCATTGGGCCAAGGGGGAATAAACTTGGCGGTTGACTCCCTAGCCATAGCTCACGCCCTTAGCGTAGACGTCGAATCCTAGCACGCGGGAGCGGCAGGATGAGAAGTTGGGAGTTATCGTTGAGAGCTTAGTGCTCCCGGAGTCGGTCAGTGTTAATGGACAAGGGAGTGCCCACTGACCGAACCCGGGGAGTCCGGTGTATCATCCTGGGCACCGACCGAAATATCGGGCCAATGAGATGCTGGTACCACTTTCAGAGGCAACGTCTCACCATTAGACCCTAATTCCGATCGTTATCCTACCCGTAGGTCGTATCGGCGAGAATCACATGATGGGGTGGAAACCAAAGTCCCGGGTTTTCCCTTTATATTGTTTATCCCTCGCATTCCATTTACTGTGACACCCCATTATCCGATTCGGGCTAGCTCGCCCATGGGGTGAATTTGGTTCTTCTTGACATAAGCACATCCACGCCTCCCTGAGTTCGTCCCCCAAGCCACACTACAACACCGTGTGCTTTCGGTTACAAATATTTAAATCTCACGCCCCCGATAATACATTGAACGCAACATCCTGACGAGTTAAAACCGGGGGGCGTCAAGCTTTATGGTGCTGTTGCTGGGGAGGCAACGTGCTTGTTATTTTAGGATTTCATGAACCCTTGAGTCTATCTCTCATCCCTACCTCGCGATAATTTTCGCATTCTTCCTTTTCACTTTTATTTTCTTATTTCTATTTTTTATTTTATCTGTTTCTTTCCCACTTTTCGCTTCACGGTTGTTTGTTGTTTTTCATGTGCAGGAGTTCAAGAAGTCTTGACGACTTGATTCCTGTTGATCTAGAGATAAATGCCACCCTAAGGCATTTGGCCGCCGAGAAGCGAAGAAGAGAGGATCCTGAAACCATGGGGGAGAACACCCCGCCTCACAAGTCCCTGCTGGAGTACTCGATGCCATCCATCCAGTCCACCTCCGTCATCTGTCCTCCTGCTATTACGGCGCAAAGCTTCGAGCTTAGGCCGTCTTTGGTGACGTGGATCCAACAGGATCAATTTTCGGGTGCACCCATGGAGAGCCCCATTGAACATTTGGACTCCTTGGAGAAATGTGACACCTTTCGGATAAACGGTGTCACAACTGAGACGATCCGTCTGAAGCTATTCCCCTTCTCTCTGTGAGATAAGGCCAAGCTGTGGCTTAGGGGGAAGGACCTGAACACATTCAACACCTGGGAGAAGCTTTCAAACGCTTTTCTGACGAAGTTCTTTCCTCCGGGGAAGACCATGAAGCTGAGGAGTGAGATCTCCTCCTTCTCCCAGGCCAGCCACGAGTCTCTGCACGAAGCCTGGACCAGATACAAGGAGATGCAATGGAGATGTCCCCACCGTGAGCTCCCCAAGTGGCAGATCATAAATCTGTTCTATAATGGGTTGAGGGGTGATTTGAAATCTTCCATGGACGCCGCGGCTGTAGGGTCATTTATGTCAAGAAGTGATGAAGATGCCGGGAACATTCTTGAAAATATGACATCCAACAATGAGCGGTGGTGTGACGAGAGAGCCACACCTAGATCTGGGGGCATCCACAGGGTTGAGGAAGTCAACAAATTATCCATCAAGTTTGACTTGCTGTCGACCCAGATCTCCGCATTGATGGTAGGAGCCGGTGGCGCCGGTACACAACATATTGCCATGGTGGAAGCTGAAGTCATGGGAGACTTCGAGGGTGGTGACATTTCACCACCATTGGACCAAGCTAGCGCACTATTCTACAATCCTACGGGAAATGCGCCATATCCACCACGGACTAGCTCCAACCCGACCTACTCTCCTAACAACCGAAATCATCCCAACTTTAGCTACCGGGTGCCTTATCAACAGCCGACTCAGCAGCAACAACAGCAGATATCAGCCGGCTAGGCCTCAGTAGCAGTTTCAGCAGCAGCAATTTCAGCAGCAGTAATTTCCACAACAATATCAGCAATATGCTCCAAGGAATCAGCAGCCCATCCAGCAGTAATATGACCAGCAGAGGGCCATCTCTCTGGTTGAGTCCCTCTTGACTCAATACATCGCCAACCAGGAGAAGACAAATCTGAAGCTTGAGATGGGATAGAGAGTTCTAACTGATCAGGTAACCCAGCTGGGGTTACAAGTGGTGAACCTTCAGAGACCGCATAATCTATTACCGCCACAGCCGGAGGTGAACCCGTGGGGGGGGGGGGGGGTGAATCAGACCGTGGCGCTCACGCATGAACATGCAAACGTGGCTGCTATCGTCTTAAGGAGCGGAACACAAATCCCCACAAGAGTGCCCCCCAAGGGACCGGAAGCACCGTTGGTCGTGGAACGACCAATTGAAAAATTAAATGACGACGGTGCTTCGTCGCCAAAGCCAACTACTCCGGAGGGAGTCCATGGAGAGGAGAAGAAAAAGGATGAGGAAGGGAACCTCAGAGTGTTCAAGCCCTTTGTGCTTTTTCCACAACGGCTTGCCCAAGCCAAAATAGACGAGAAGTTTGCAAATTCTTTGCCATGGTCAAAGATCTGAGCTTACAAATCCCCTTCCTTGAAGCTATCGAGACGGTTCCCTCCTACGCCAAATTTCTAAAGGACTTGGTGACAAGAGGATCCAGAAAGGAGAAGGTCGTATTAACGGCAGAGTGCAGCGCCCTCATTCAGCGTGCAAATCTGCCCAAGTTCAAAGACCGAGGAAGTTTCTCCATCCCTTGTTTGATTGGGGAAGTGCAAATCCAGAGGGCACTCGTCGATCTAGGAGCGAGCGTCAGCTTAATGCCCCTATCGCTATACATGAGAATAGGGATGGGAGGCTTGGAGCCCACTGGCATGACATTACAGCTTGCTGACCGTTCGGTGAAATACCCGGTGGGAGTAGTTGATGACCTCCCTGTTGATGTGAGTGGAGTGCAAGTACCGGTGGATTTTGTGGTGATGGACATGTCGGAAGATAAGCACACCCCTATTATCCTTGGACGGCCCTTTATGGCAACCGCCGGTGTGATAATAGACGTTAAGAATGGGAAGCTTTCCCTCAACGTCGGCCAAGAAAAAGTTGAATTTGACTTAGGGTTGTCAATGAAGCACCCCGATCCCCCAGACGATCAAAGATGCAATGTGCTGGAGCTGGAAGAAGAGAGAGCTCAGGAGGCAAGCTCCTGGGAAATTCTCTCGAGAAATCCCCCCGATAGCTTGGGGGATCTTGGAGAGAAAGTTAGCTCACCAAAGAAAGAAGTTGTTGATGAGGCGGTCGCCCGACATGTGATCCCTCCCGGATTCCCAAAAGCTCCTCCTACGAGGAGAAAAGGCAAAGAGCCCATGGGGCTCACCGGGGATGAGATCCGGGTCCTTAAACGAGTGGCGATGGATGCCAATATGAAGGAGAAGCCCACGGACCCCGTCAACAAAGGGAGAGTCATGGAACACGTTTTCTTGTCGCCACCACCTACAACAAAGGGAGAAGTTGAAGCGATGCCAGACCTTGGGCATCACCCGTATCGCCCACCTTGAACATCATCAACGGGCATCGAGCTAACGACATTAAACAAAAGCTCTTCATGGGAGGCAACCCATGCTCTAAACCTTTGTTTCCAATTTTTAGAACTATTTTTAATTTTATTTTGTCTATTTTAATAAATAAATCCAGCCGCAAGAACTTCCGTTGAGGGACTTAGGCCATTTGTGCACTTTTGCAGAAAACAAGGCCCCAACCGATCGGTTGATAACTCAACCGATCGGTTGGGATGTATCAGCTGACGGCCGTATCAGTCACTCAACGAACCGATCGGGTGAAGGCATGTGAAACTGGTTGGCAGACCGGGTGAACTGGGGCTAAAGTCTCGGGAAATTTTCAGACTTTGTCAACCGATCGGGTGATGAGAAGCATGACATGTTGACAGACCGAGTGAGCTGTACCAAACTCTCGGGAAAATTTGTGGTGCGGCCAACCGATCGGGTGAGTAATCAACCGACCAGTTCGCCTGTAGCGTCTCTTCAGCCGAAAATCTCGCCCTAATAGTCAACCGATCGGGTGACAACTCACCCGATCGGTTCGACTTAAACCCTATAAATAAACCCCCGCCCCGACCGTTCATTTCCTCGCCCGATCTCGCAGATTTCGTCGTTGTTTCGTCTCGCCCGCTCTCCCAACGGCCGAAAAACTTCTCCCACGACCTCCACTCCCCCTCTAGCCTCTCTCTCCACCTACCCCTTCCATCTCTCCATCGTTTTCCCTCTCTCCTTCTCTCCCATTTCGCTTTCTCAAGCCCTAATCCCCCCATTTTCGGATTTTTCACTAAAGAGAAGTGCCGCAGCTCCACACTCCGTCCGATTGCACGGTATTAGGGTCAATTTCAAGCAAGGAACTCCAACCTCTGCTGGGTAACTTCGCTCCACTGCTCAATTTTACTTTTTACCCTAGAATTTCTACTCGCTTGATTGTTTGTGTGTGCGTGATTTTATCGTGTTCTACCCTCATTTGCATCACACTCACGCACCCACTATGGCCTGGGATCGTGATAAGGGGAAGGGTAACATGCAGGAGGAGGAACCATCTCGAAAGAGACGCAAATAAACACGTCCTCCTCCCAATACACCACGTGCACTATCACTAGCTCCTCCTCCACCTGTTATCCCCCCTCCGGACCCAATGATGGGCCCGCATGGGTATCAATTTCGGAACCAAGAGCACAAGGACTTCTACCTTAGGCTGGATGCTCGGGGGCATCTGTCAACCAAATTCGCCCATACCCAATCGCTTATCGATCTCGGTGTCTTCACCGAGGTTGAGACTCTTTTCGAGAACCTAGGTTGGTTAGCCTTCCTGAACACCGCTGCGATGTCTTACCCGTCCCTCACACTAGAATTTCTTTCCATACTCATTTATGAGTCGGGGTCGACCGTCATTTTCCGGGTGCGTAACAAAACCCTCCGCACCAACCTGAACACGATCAATGATATATTTGGTTTCAATATTCTTGGGGACGACGCTATCTGACACTACGGATACCCGCCGGAATTCGACGTCGATAACTTTTGGTTCCGCCTCACCATACTCCCTCGCTATCCCCGAGGTAAAGCCAAGGCCTCCTCAATCATCCATCCTATATTCCGTCTGGCCCATCGGATCATATCCTCTGAATTTTTCCCCAGAGATGAGTCAGGCACAGTGACCATCCCTGATCTTCTTATTCTATGGGCCATGACTTTCCCTTTTGTTCGAGATGATGATGGGATTAGCTTTAGGGCCCCCACTGTCCCTGTCCATGCCGGCGACTGGCTTATTTACAAGCTCCTAGAGATTAGTCGGGTCGGCAAGGACAAGCTTTGTTGTGGGGGAATAATCACTGTCATTGCTTCTTATCTCCAATTTAATATCCACATCCCCCGTGATCTTCCCACTGTCGCAGGACCCTCACGTCTAGATCTTGATGTCCTGCGACATATTCATGTGATTAAGCCCAACCCTGATCGTCGTTTTGATTTCAACTACGGCCACCCCCAAGCCCCCTACACCATTCTCCCCAACCCCGCTCGCATGACTATTGCTGTAGTGGGAGATTGGACTTTCCCGCCCGATCCCGAGTTTCTAGCGGGGTTGTGCCTTCCTTTCTTTCCCCCGGACGCACACAGACCACCTTCCCCTGCCGTCTGCTTAGGCGAGCAGGATATTCCTGCGTCCCGGGGAGACATCGGGGCTGGCCCGAGTCACACCACCCGTGCTCCTTGCCCTATCACTGCTGAGGATCTTTCTGCGGCCATATCCGGTCTTGTGTCTAGTGCCGGCATGACCACTGCCGCCGGCACTACTTACAAATCACTTTCCGGCACCACTTCCGCTTCACGTCAGTCCGCTTCTTTTGGTCGCCGTCAGGCCTCAGCTTGTCTTGCTCTCGAGGCCGATATCGCTGCTCTCCGTGCTCTTGCCACGTCCTCTGTCCCCTCGGACCCATCACCGTCCTCCTTTCTCACTCACCCACGTTTCCTCGCACTTGAGAGGAATGTGGCCGCCATCCTCTGCCTTCTCACTCACATCCACGGACCACCACCACCTACACCACACCCCTCACCACCACCTTCACCCCCTCGACGATCGTCACCTCCCCATCACATTCTTCTCCTCCTCTATCCCACCCATCCCAACCTACTTCACCCCCAACTAGGCGATCATCTCCCCCTCCCACATCTATTCCCATCCCCGTATCCACTTCTCCTCTCACGACCACTTCTGTCGCCCACACACCACCTCCTCCCTCCTCCTCCGTCACTGCATATGTGCGCCACAAGAAATTGCAGGTGCGCTCCAGATCTCTCCCACCGCCACCTACTACCGTCACCATCACGTCTTCTCTCTCCATTTCTATCCCTTTTACCACCGCCTTGATCGCCGTACTTCCACCACCACCCACCACCACCGACACTCTACCCATCATTCACACCCCCACTGCACCTATTCCTCCACCTCTTTCCCCACTTCTCCGCACACCCCCCGCCTCCCCCGACCACCCATCCACACCCTCTTCCGAGGAGGGTGAGGACTCCCCATCTCTTGCTTTTTGATTTCATTTTGTTTTCTGACCTCCCCCTTGCATATCTCTGCATTTTCACGATCATATCATCTTGCTAGCATTGTCACGTTTAGCTTGGGGGAAGTCATATTTTTTGGGTGTGCTGTCGTGTTTCGTTTTTCTTTGTGTGCTTGTTTATTTGTCGTATTGTGTGATTTTCCTTTTTATTTATTTTATTTTCTATTTATTTGTCGTGTGGTGTGATTTTTATTTCTTTTCTTATTTTCAGTTTCGTTTGTGTGATTTTCTTGTCTTTCGTGTCTTTTTGTGTCTGTGCGTAGTCCCCCCATATTCATTGCCCTCCCGTATTTAATTCTATTGCATTGAGGGTAATGTAAGTTTCAGCTTGGGGGAGTCGCACTTCGTGCGTCATTTGTCTCTTTTTCTTCGTTATTTGAGTCGTTTTTCTCCGTGTTTTTCTTTTTCTTTTTATTTCTTTTCTTCTTTTTACCTCTTTCTCCTAGAGTTGAACCCTATGATGAATTGCCACAAATTCACACACACCTAGCATGGCATCGATAATCACATTCACTAACTCTAGGATATCGAGTACTCTTGCATTTCATGCATCGTGGGTCTACTTAGCTTCTTGTGAGTCGTGCGTCGTGCCTAGCAGTTGGGTGTGCTTCTACTTTGTGATTGTGTTTTATATACCTGTCCAGGAATGACCCCTAGATTATCATGCTTCAATTTGAATATGCGGTATTTGTTTCTCATGTTTGCTTCTGCATGATATATATATGTATATATATATATATATATATATATATATATATATATATATATATATAATATTTCATTTCGTATGTGTCGGGATTCCACAATTAAGGACTAGGATAACCCATTTAGCCCATGCTCTAATTAGCGAGAATAGTTTCCTTTGCCCAAGTGTTTAGATTTCGATTTCTTTTTTTATTTTACTTGGTGCAAATCGCCTCGTCGTGTACCGTTCTCCCACTTGGGAGAGTACACATGTGTATAGCCAAAAAACCCAAAAATCCAAAAACAAAGAGAAAAGAATAGAAAAACCCAAAAAGAAAAGAAAAGAAAAAAATTGTATAGCCAAAAAGCCAAAAAAATACAAATACCCAAAACCCAAAAAAAATTCCAGTGTGAATATTTTCCTACTTACCGAGAATAAAGGGAAGGCGAGAATTTGCACCGAGTGTTCTACTCCACGTCATCTCAACCCCCTTCGTTTTCAAAAAACACTTGGCTTAGGAAACTTTTTAGCTATTATATAGGCTATAGTGTGGTGATTTCCTTAACCCTAGTTGTGGAGTCCCTGACGCATGATATGTTTCGATTCTCGCTCTATTCTCATGCATGCTTGAGCTATATATTCACCGCTTCATTCGAATCGAATCGATATTTGGGTCATTTCTTGGATTTGTGTATATCGAGCTTTATTGCACATTGTAGATAGTGACACCGACTGCTACCACACGACCACACTCACTCGTGCTTCACCGCGTGGGCCCACGGCACTTGTCTGGACCCGTATTCCTTGGTTTAGTGATGTGATTTGGCGTTTGCTTGCTTGGTGTGTCGTTTTTGGTTTTGTTGGCCCTGACGGGCGATCTAGGATTTAGAGTTCTCTTTTTTCCTCTTTCTCTCTATTTTCTCCCTCAGAGCTCCTACTCTCACTCGTCTTCCTCGAGGACGAGGAAGAGTTCAGCTTGGGGGATTTTGACGTGCGTTTATATTTCATATATTTGCGCACGTTTTCTTCCGTGTTTTTCCGCTATTTTTCACCGTCTTGTAATCGTTTTCTCGTGTTTTCTTGTTTTCTTTCACTTTTTCGTGTTTTTGTATATTTGCAGGAGTTTACCGACGTAGGAGACATAAAAAGACGATATCATGAGTCCCCGGAGCAACGGCAGGAGTCACGCGTGATCCAGGGGGGTCAAACGACGAAGATCGCATCTTTCAGCCCCTCACCCGACCGGTTGGTCACTTCCAACCGATCGGGTGATGCACGCGTGCACCACCCGGACACAAGTTGGAGCGGCCAAGAAGTCACCCGGTCGGTTCAGAGACCGGTTCAAACGCCCCAACTCTCTGGAATTCTGATGCTGAATGCCAACCGATCGGGTGACCTTCACCCGATCGGTTCACATGTAGCCGATTCTCCGAAGCCAAGACATGGAGACATCAACCGACCGGTTCACCCGACGGCACGAAGATCCAACCGATCAGCTTCAACCCTCAACCGACCGTGCCGTGTGGACCGGGTGAAGTCCTATTCTGAGCTGTCGAAGAAACGAAGCAGGTCACCCGATCGGTTGACTTTTCAACCGATCGAGTGATATCGTATTCTATATATATGACCCCTAGGTTTTCCAGAAACGGGCGTTATTATTTTTTGCTGTTTTTTCTCTCTCTTTACGGCTGTAATTTTTCAGATATTTGTAAGTTTTCTGATCTTTGTCAAACTTTAATATAGTGTTATTAGCATTGCTCTTACTTCTTTTCAATTGCCTGATCATGATTTTTATGGTCGATTTTGATTTAAATCGCTTTTTACTAAATATGTGTGAGTAGTTCCCAAATCTGGGATTTTGGTGGAAACCCCTTCGTGGGCTCTCCCCGATGCGTCCATAGGACTAGAAAATCGATAGGGATTAGGAATCTACCGGTTACGAGGGGTGTTTTATTGTCATCGGCGGGAAAAAGACCGCCTTTGACCGTTGGGCCAAGGGGGAATAAACTTGGCGGTTGACTCCCTAGCCATAGCTCATGCCCTTAGCGTAGACGTCGAATCCTAGTGCACGGGAGCGGCATGTTGAGACGTTGGGAGTTATCGTTGTGAGCTTAGTGCTCCCGGAGTCGGTCAGTGTTAATGGACACGGGAGTGCCCACTGACTGAACCCGGGAAGTCCGGCGTATCATCCTGGGCACCGACCGGAATATCAGGCCCATGGGACGCTGGTACCACTTTCAGAGGCAACATCTCACCATTAGACCCTAATTCCGATCGTTATCTTACCCGTAGGCCGTATCGACGAGAATCACACGATGGGGTGGAAACCAAAGTCCTAGGTTTTCCCTTTATATTGTTTATCCCTCGCATTCCATTTACTGTGACACCCTATTATCCGATTCAGGCTAGCTTGTCCATGGGGTGAATTTGGTCCTTCTTGACACAATCACATCCACACCTCCCTGAGTTCGACCCCCAAGCCACACTACAACGCCGTACGCTTGCGGTTACAAATATTTAAATCTCACGCCCCCGATAATATATTGCACACATCCAGACGCGCAAAGCCCGGGGGCGTCAGTTACGTTCCGAATCCGAATTCTCTTGTAGTGATAATGATGTTATTGACAAGGATGATGCAACGTTTAGGAAGTTACTTTCCACCTATGAATAATTGCTTAAGGAACATAGTAAATTTAAAAATATTCATCGTGATTGCATGACATATGTAGATGTGGAAAAGATAAGAGAAGAAAATTTAAAATTGACTATTAGAAATAGAGTACTTAGTGAAGAGATTAGATAAGCTCTTGACTACTAATAAGACCAAATATAATGAGTTACATAAAAATGTGGATAAGCTCTGTTGGGGGGTATTTTTGGCCCCCCAATAATGAAGGATCGTGCAGAGACGATGGTGGTGGAGATGCTGTAGCAGCAGCTGAGATCGGTAGATGACGGCAGTTGTAAGAAGACTGGGCAAGCTAGCCCCCGGGTTTGAGAGGTTTTGGCCGAGCTTATCTTAGTCCGAGCTATCGTCAACAAGATCAAGCTATCCCCGAGCTGGATTCGAGCTATCACCGTGTTCCAACCTCTGAGCTATGGACTCCGACCTGTAAGCTGTCTGCAACATGAATAATTCGTGAGGGTGGGCCGGATCTAGGGTCTGGCCTAAGCCCCTCAGATGCTTAAGTCATTAAGAGGCTCAAGATGGCTCATGACATCTACGACCGATCTGTTTGGAGATCGTCAGTAGTTGTCGTCGAGCTAAGAGAGGAAATAGGTAGGCCAGAGGAGATACTGTTTAAAGAATAACTGAGGTCGGATGTGTGATCCGACCTGACTGTTGAAGGTGATCGTATGAGGATGATCTAGAGGATGAGGAAGGACATGAAGATCATGCCCCCGTTCCTAGTCGAAGACCTCCAGTCTAGTCTGGAAGAAGATGAAGAGCCCATTTCCTTATTGTTATCACGTTTCTCTATAGGGAGGAGGCCCTGATTCCATGTCCTTGATGGCGAATAATGGCCCGCCATTGATGGTGCGTAATGGCACATTAACTGCCCACTATTGATGGCGAATAATGGCCCGCCATTGATGGTGCGTAATGGCAAATTAACGGCCCGCCATCGATGGTGTGTAATGGCTCATTAATGGCCCGCCATTGATGGCTCCTTGTGAGCAAGGTGGGATTTCACCCAGTCAACTACGGAACGTTGGGATGTAGGCTGGCAAAGCTTATTTTATGTGTAACAATTGCCCCCATCTCCTGAGCTCAACTGTTGAACTATAGCGATAGTTGAAGTTAGGTGATGTAATCTGATTGATCATATCGGGGACTTCAATATCCTGAGGAAGCCCATGTTAGGTGGGTTGTATCCTCGTCGCTGCCATAAATGAAGAGTCCCACCAATAGTTTGGTCGCAATATAGACTGGGTCGCTCTCTTCATTCAAGGGTCTTTGTTGTCGGCTGAGATAGATCACTGAGCTCAGACAAACAGGGGGGCCGAGCTAGGATACCAAGGTCGAGCCAGCGGAAATCCGAGCAAGGTTACCGAGGTCGGACCAATGGGCGAGCCGAGCTGGGATGCCAAGGTTCTAACCAGCGAAATGAGCTCTGCTCGCATACCGAGGGTTGACCAGTCGAAGAGCCGAGCTGGAATGTTGAGGTTCTAACCAGCAGAATGAGCTATGCTCGCCTACCGAGGTTTGACCAGCAGGAGAGCCGAGCTATGGTGTCGAGTTCAAACTAGCGGAATAAGGTATGCTCGCCTACCGAGGTTTGACTAGCCGGAGAGCCAAGCTGGGATGCCGAGGTTCTAACCAGCGGAATGAACTGTGCTTGCCTATCAAGGTTTGACCAGTGGGAGAGCCGAGCAACGGGGCCGAGGTCAGACCAGTGGAATGAGTTGTGCTCGCCTACCGAGGTTTGATCATCAGGAGAGCCAAGCTACGTGGCCGAGGTCAGACCAGTGGAATGAGCTATGCTCGCCTACCGAGGTTTGACCATTGGGACAACTGAGCTACGTGGCCGAGGTCAGACCAGTTGAATGAGCTATGCTCGCCTACCGAGGTTTGACCAGCAGGAGAGCCGAGCTACGGGGCCGAGGTCAGACCAGCAGAAGCCGTGTTGGGATATCACGGTCAGACCAACATGTGAGCCGAGCTGGGGCGTCAAGGTTTGACCAACGAATGGGCTCTGCCAATGCTTTTGCATCCCAAGGATGGATAAGCTTGTATCGCTGATCATGTGCCTGGCTAGGCCATGCTATCACCGGGCACACTTCAAATTTAAGTCGGCTCGTTTGGCTCTTTATGTTGAGCAATAAGCCTACATACTTTAGTGAATGTAAAGCAGGGAGAAGGCCGATTAAATGCTAATACATTTGTCAACAATATTGTTAGCCCAGCCAAATATAATATAATCTTCTTTGAAATGGAAATAATCAAAAAGGTAGGATAAAAGATGGCAGAATGAGCCAATGTTAGTGAAGATGTGGATGCTGACATGGGTGTTCAACTCGATCCCACAGACGGTGCCAGATGTTTACGGGTGTTTTCTCACCGCTGAATTGTTGACCAGATGGCAGGTGGTTAACGTGGTCAAAAGGGACACCTGGGACCTCCGGGATCGGTTGAAGGCGCGTTCACTCGATGAGGGACATGCGGGCGTCGACTTACTGACGGGTAGCCTCGACAAAGAGACGACCTCCTGGTGGTGGAGACTAGCTGGCTCGGGGACGAGGGCGCTCGGCTTCTGCTGGAAAGACGCTGAGGGGTAGCCTCGACGCCGTTGGATCTCCTGGACCTCCATTGTAGATCTCGAAGATCATCCCCCTTCCTATGATGCATCTCTCTCTTCATATACTTGAGCCCCATGCGATAATGGGCCATTATTGCCATCATTCATGTGGACGTGCCAAGTGGGAAGTATTGACCCCCACCAATTGCACCCGTTTGATGAGGGGATGAATGCCATGAAGGTGGCCATGATGGGTGAGTGATGGACATGAAGTCGGTCCATGATTGGTGAGTTATTGCCATGAAGTTGGCTGCCATAATTGGCGAGTGCTCCCTCAATTTGGGGAGTGGTTTCCTCCACTACGGATAATGGGCGGTCTTTTGAGCCTTCCTCTTGGGTGGAGAAGCATGACCTGCCCGTGAGATCCTTGGGTTGGAGCCCAAGGCCGTAGTAGGCTGGTTGACTGGTCGTGGTAGACTTGGCTCCTCCGGGCCCGGTCAAAATGGTCGTATCAATGGCCCCCAACTTTCGAGCTCTACCGTCGCTGAGGTTGAGGTTGGGAGATGTATGTTGAGTATTGATTCCCCGGATTGGGTTTTGGGTGATGAACAAACATAAATATCTCGTACTAACTCTTTGTGAGCGTAGTTATGGAGATCGTCGCCAAAAGAATACGTACATCAAAAGCGGCGTCTCAAGACTTCTCAATACGCGTGATCGTGTGCCTGAAGCTTCGTTGAAGCTCAAGGAGTTTTATTGAAGTCAAGAGTGAAGATTAAAGCTTTGAAGACGGTTCGTCTTGTTTATATTTATTGTCTTCTAGCTTCATAGAATAGAATGTTAAGCCTTGAGTAGGACTTACATTATAATCTTCATTTCGCTCATATCATAGAGCTAGGATTATCTTAGAAGCCATTAGAAACTTTCCCGAAGCCTATCGCTTCTTCCCTCGGCTTCTTGTGCATCTTAGTTGGTTCAAGTAGAAGAACCAACCGACTAGATGACGATCTAGTCAGTCGGCAATTCCTCTTGAACCGACTAGATGTCGTTGCCCATTTCAGCCTGGCACTGTTGATCAATTAGTCGGTCAAAGAAGAGTCATCGACTGAGTAGATGACGATCTAGTCGGTTAGGAATACTTCTCAGACCGACTAGTTATCATTGCCTCTGTACAGCCCATCTTACTGTTTACAGTTAGTCGGTCAAAGCACAACGACCGACCGACTAGTTGAGAAACTAATCGGTTGGAAGTTGTTCATAAACCGACTAGATGTACTTGAATTCAGCCTATTCGATTTGGACTCTTAGTCAGTCAAAGAAGACTCACCGACCGACTAGTTCATATTGCCTGGAACTTTCTCATTTGGCTGTGAGCCAGTTAGTCGGTTCATGAAGAATCACCGACCAACTAGTTTCCAATCTAGTCGGTCAGTGATCCTTCTTTGACCGACTAATTGCTTCAGAAATATGACCGTTGGGAATCTTTTGAGCACGATTTTTCTTGCCTCTATAAATACAAACCTGATTCGTTTGAGGCAAGGTAAGAGGTCCATTATCAAAGTTATTTCAGACCTAAGAGAAGAGTTTTCTCAAGCTTTTTCCAAGCTCTCTCTTCTCACCAAGAATCACTCCTTCACTCTTTGAGCCAAATTCCTCAAGAGAGATTCTCTCCATTGTGAGCTTTCCAAGCCAAGAGCTTGATTCTAGTCACCATCCTCCATCCTAGCCTTCGATCGCTGATCATATTAGTGGAGCTTCGGTTTGGTGACATCTTGTTCCTCAAAATCCCTCTTTGCCCTAATTTGGTAAGTATACTCAAGGCATAGGATTTTGTGGTAGGTGTTTCATTATTTCATCGCGTTTGATATTTGAATTGTTCTCTCGGTTGTGAGAGAAGTGTGTGATCCCGGGTTGTGGGAGTCACATTTTCATTGTGTATGATCTGGTCTTGTAGAGCTTTTCTACAAGAATTTCATAGTGCTAAATCTTGGGTTAGTGGTTTCTAACTCAAGTATCCAGAGGGGATCGGGGTGGTTGGGACGTAGGATCACCGGGAACAAGTCGGGGAGACTTGGGTGGATTCGAACCCGTTACATGCTTTGTTTGCGTGTGTTAATTCTTGTCGATTGTTGTTTGTAGTCTAATTCCGCATTGTTGTTTGTATGTTTGCACAATAATTAGGAATAACTCTCTTGATTATTTTAAAGTACTATTCACCCCCCATCTAGTACATGTGCAGTAGCTTCTTAGGGCATTACAATTGGTATCAGAGCCAGAGTTCAAAGCTATGACAAACAACGACTACAACGTCTTCAAGGATCGTCATGGATCTTCTTCAGTTATGGAAGGACAATCCTCTGTCAGGCCTCCTCACTTCAACGATACCAACTATGGGTACTGGAAATGCCGGATGGAAACCTTCCTCCGGAGCGCTTCACTTTGGAGAGCCACATTGACGGAGTATGTCGAGCCCGACGAACAAGACTTCACGAAGTGGACTACCGCAGCGGT
This sequence comes from Scilla litardierei, assembly GCA_030789695.1. Lineage (NCBI taxonomy): Eukaryota > Viridiplantae > Streptophyta > Magnoliopsida > Asparagales > Asparagaceae > Scilla > Scilla litardierei. The sequence goes on from CM061142.1 coordinate 452,061,031, forward strand.
TGCCGCGGAGGTAAACAATGCCAAGGCAATGAAGGCCTTGCAATGTGCGTTGGAGCCCGAAGACTTCAACAAGATATGCACATGTAAGAGTGCATATCAAGTATGGAACCAACTCCTCATCTTGCACGAAGGAACGAGTACAGTAAAAGATTCTAAACTCGTTGTCGCTAACAAAGAATTCGAGTTGTTTCATATGGAACAGGGTGAAACTATGAAGGACAACTATGCTCGCTTCATGGACATATCCAACGAATTGGAAGCTCTTGGGAAGATCTACACCCAAAAGGAGAAAGTCGCGAAGATTATTGACGGACTTCCTTCTTGTTGGGAAAAGCGTACCTTCGCCATCGAGGAAGGTAACGATATGAATAAGTACACGGTTGTACAACTAATGGGTACCTTGTTGTCTTACGAGGTACGCAAGGAAAGTAAGATCAAGATGAAGGAGAAGATGAAGGTGTACTTGAAGCAAGACGAGCCAAAGAAAAAGGTGATTGCGTACAAGGCCGCTCCATCTACCGATGATGAAGAATAGGAAGAAGAGTTGGACATGGAAGCTTTGGCCGATTTGGCAAAGAAGTTCGACCGATTCTTCCGACAAGGTAAGTTGAAGAGTAAATCAAAATTTATTTCGACTAATGTCTCCTCTCCCATGTGTTATAAATGCAACAAGCCAGGACATATCAAGCCGGATTGTCCTCTAAACCAACACAAGGAGAAGTGGAAGGCATCCAAGTATGACAAGTCGAGAAAGTACAAGAAAGGACTTGTCGGCACTTTCATTGACTCCGACGAGGACTCCTCAAGTGGAGAGTCGGACAATGAAAATGTGGAGAAAGCACGCACGTGCTTCATAGGAAAAGAGGAATGTGATCAAGAGACCTCCTCCGATGAAAGCGGTGATGAAAGCGAGGATGAAGGCGAAGAGGTAACTATGGATGAACTTAGATTAGCCAACGAACAACTTTGGAATAAGTTTTCTAATTTGGAAACTAGATTTATTAAGACTAAAAATGAGTTAACTAGTCTTCAAACCTCGCATAAGCCTATCATCGTCAACAACGACACCGTTGTTGAAGATGTGAGAAATGAGATTGCAAATCTCAAATCTCAACTTAAGCATGTTCATATCGAGGATTCGGATGAACATGTGATAGCGTATTTGACGTCTCAAAACTCAACTTTGAGTATTGAGAATAAAAATCTCAAGTCACGTGTTTGTACACTCACATCGCAAGTGTCCACCTTGGATGCTTCGATGCATTCTCTCACCGAGAAATATGAGTGCACATTAGGCCGAATCAATGAATTCAATAAAGGTAAGGGCCATTTGAATAATATCCTAAATGACTTATTTCCGGCCAATCATCACATTGGTTGGGGTGTAAGATGGGAGATTCATCCAAATCGTCTGCCACCTTTGTTAGGCCAACGTCCGATGCTTCTACCAGTTGGAGTAAACACTTCATGGGTAGTTCTTTTACCAATGGTGCTTCCGCTAGGTACACACCCCCATTTGGAAAGAAACCCACTTTGGGTGGACCTCCAAAGAGGGGTCATGCTTTCATGTATACCATGCCACGTAGGAACGCACATCCTACTCCACATGTTAGCACGTAAGATGATTTTTATGCTCCGCATCCACGAGCACGTGCACACCATGTGAGACACACTCATGCACGTGTTCCACCATATGCATATGTTCATTCACATTCTCATATGAATAAGTATTATCATGCACCATTGCATCATATGCCATATGCTTACCCACAACATGCATCACATAGAAATCAACAACGGATGCATGTTTCCAATAGGATTAGGACTCCCAAGACATACACTATTTGGGGTCCGAAGAACGTAAGCATGCATGCTAAGGATATGTATGTGAGATCGTATATTAATGATATTATTTTGAATGATGATTATGTTGGAAAATCACGGTCCTCTTGGACTTGGTTTCCGAAGGGTTAGTTTCCGTTGACCCTTCATTGCTTGGTACCATAAGTTTATGGTTATTTTATGGGTACCAAAGCAATTGTGGTAAGAATTGGTTTATTCTTTTTATTTACATATTGGTCTTGGATGTGCATGATTGCTTGAAACTTAAATTCATATTGATTTTGAATTTAGTTGGGTTATGGGTTACGTTAATTTGAATTTAGTTTGTTAAAATTGTTACCTAACCCATAGGATCCAAAAGGGTTTTTGGATACCAAGAATTGTGTTTTCTAGGTTCAATCCATCATGGGATACCAACCCTACCAACTCTTTGATTTGCAAAGGATTTTCATTCAAATGGAGTTGATTGTGCTTAAGAGATGCACCAAAGTAGGGGGTCGTAATGGTGTAAGTATATTCTTACATTTGATATTCATTAGGTATCCATGTGGATTGAATGCATGCATTGTTAGAATATTCACATTGGTATCATTTTGTTTCAATTAAATGCTAGAATTGCATATGCCATTGTTCTATGATGTTCTATCTATTTTTGGCATAACATTTTTGCATATTACTTTTGGTATCAATTTGCTACATTTGGTTTCCTCATTGGATTTATTTGTTTCTGATGTTGATTTCGTCGCTCGACGATTAACTTGGTTAAATAGAATTGATTTTATGAAAAACATAGAATTGATTTTATGAAAAACATAGAATTGTTTTCCATGCACTTAATTAACCAAGAATGTTGATATTGGAGAGTATGTTCCAAAAATCAATACGTGAAATTGATTTGAGTTTTGATGATTTCGTTTTTCGATTTTCGCCCATGGCTTGGTGAATTCGTTTTTCAATTTTCGCCTATGGTTTGATGATTTCGGTTTTCGATTTTCGACTATGGTCACGTTGGCATGCTTTGATTTTCTTCGGTATTTTAAATTGATGTCATTTGGACCGTGGTCGTATTCTTAGACTCTCATGCTTTTATTTTTTAGCCATTGTAATCTTGTCGTTGATCTCCTCCCGCTCTTTTTGCTAATGCCAAAGGGGGAGAGAATTAATAATGACAATGTGCTAATTGATTGATTATTCAAAGCAATTTACCATGAATCTAATTTGATATGTTAGATTCAGGGGGAGTTAAGATATAAAATGGATTTAGATCCAAAATTGCAAATAATAGGATTCATATTTTATATTTCCCTCGCCTGCTTGATGCGTATGTTTATTATTGAATACGGAACTAACGTGTCATCAATGCAGGGGGAGTAAGTAAATTTCATTTGAATCATTATTATTGATTATTATTTATGATGGTGTGTCATCACCAAAAAGGGGGAGAATGTTGAGTATTGATTCCCCGGATTTGGTTTTGGGTGATGAGCAAACATAAATATCTCGTACTAACTCTTTGTGAGCGTAGTTATGGAGATCGTCGCCAAAAGAATACGTACATCAAAAGCGACGTCTCAAGACTTCTCAATACGCGTGATCGTGTGCCTGAAGCTTCATTGAAGCTCAAGGAGTTTTATTGAATTCAAGAGTGAAGATTGAAGCTTTGAAGACGGTTCGTCTTGTTTATATTTATTGTCTTCTAGCTTCATAGAATAGAATGTTAAGCCTTGAGTAGGACTTACAATATAATCTTCATTTCGCTCATATCTTAGAGCTAGGATTATCTTAGAAGCCATTAGAAACTTTCCCGAAGCCTATCGCTTCTTCCCTCGGCTTCTTGTGCATCTTAGTTGGTTCAAGTAGAAGAACCAACCGACTAGATGACGATCTAGTAGGTCGGCAATTCCTCTTGAACCAACTAGATGTCGTTGATCATTTCAGCCTGGCACTGTTGATCAATTAGTTGGTCAAAGAAGAGTCACCGACCGACTATATGACGATCTAGTCGGTTAGGAATACTTCTCAGACCGACTAGTTAGCATTGCCTCTGTACAGCCCATCTTACTGTTTACAGTGAGTCGATCAAAGCGCAACGACCGACCGACTAGTTGAGAAACTAGTCGGTTGGAAGTTGTTCATAAACCGACTAGATGTACTTGAATTCAGCCTATTCGATTTGGACTCTTAGTCAGTCAAAGAAGACTCACCGACCGACTAGTTCATATTGCCAGGAACTTTCTCGTTTGGCTGTGAGCCAGTTAGTCGGTTCATGAAGAATCACCGACCGACTAGTTTCCAATCTAGTCGGTCAGTGATCCTTCTTTGACCGACTAACTGCTTCAGAAATATGACCGATGGTAATCTTTTGAGCACGATTTTTCTTTCCTCTATAAATACAAACCTGATTCGTTTGAGGCAAGGTAAGAGGTCCATTATCAAAGTTATTTCAGACCTAAGAGAAGAGTTTTCTCAAGCTATTTCCAAGCTCTCTCTTCTCACCAAGAATCTCTCCTTCACTCTTTGAGCCAAATTCCTCAAGAGAGATTCTCTCCATTGTGAGCTTTCCAAGCCAAGAGCTTGATTCTAGTCACCATCCTCCATCCTAGCCTTCGATCGCTGATCATATTGGTGGGGCTTCGGTTTGGTGACATCTTATTCCTCAAAATCTCTCTTTGCCCTAATTTGGTAAGTATACTCAAGGCATAGGATTTTGTAGTAAGTGTTTCATTATTTCATCGCGTTTGATATTTGAATTGTTATCTCGGTTGTGAGAGAAGTGTGTGATCCCGGGTTATGGGAGTCACATTTTCATTGTGTATGATTTGGTCTTGTAGAGCTTTTCTACAAGAATTTCATAATGCTAAATCTTGGGTTAGTGGTTTCTAACTCAAGTATCCGGAGGGGATCCGGGTGGTTGGGACGTAGGATCACCGGGAACTAGTCGGGGAGACTTGGGTGGATCTGAACCCGTTACATGCTTTGTTTGCGTGTGTTAATTCTTGTTGATTGTTGTTTGTAGTCTAATTCCGCGTTGTTGTTTGTATGTTTGCACAATAATTAGGAATAACTCTCTTAATTATTTTAAAGTGCTATTCACCCCCCATCTAGTACATGTGCAGTAGCTTCATAGGGCATTACAATGTAGTTTAAGGGGAAGAAGTGCCTCCTTTTGTAAATTTGGTCCGACTTGCAGAGTAAGCTAGTGACAATAATTTATCGGTTCGTTATTCGTGTGATGGCGAGGGGAGTTGCCCCTCGACTTACGGTAGACGAATGAGTGGGTCGGCCAGCTGTGTGAGTTGCCCCAGCCTTATGACCGGTCTTGTTCGTTCGGTGGCGAGGGGAGTGCCCCTCAACTTACGGCCGACGAAGGAGCGGGTCGACCAGCTGGGGGAGTTTCCCCCAGCCGTACGGTCGATGTGGTCGGTCTGTTGGGAGAGTTGCCCCCAGCCTTACGATCGACGGGTCGATTGGCCTGCTAGGGGAGCTACCCCCAGACTTATAGTCGATCAAGTGATCGACCAGCTGGGGGAGTTTCCCCCAGCCTTACGACCGATCCGTTCGTTCGATCGCGAGGGGATTTGCCACTCAGCTTACGGCCGACGAATGAGTGGGTCGGCCAGCTGGGAGAGTTGCCCCCAGCCTTACGATCGATCCATTCGTTTGTTCACGAGGGGAGTTGCCTCTCGGCTTACGGCCAACGAATGAATGGGTCGGCCAGCTGGGGGAGTTGCCCCCAGCCTTACGATCGATCCGTTCATTCGGTCACGAGGGGAGTTGCCCCTCGGCTTACAGCGACAAATGAGTGGGTCGGCCAGCTGGGGGAGTTGCCCCAGCCTTACGACCGATCCGTTCATTTGGTCGCAAGGGGAGTTGCCCCTCGGCTTACGACCGACGAATGAGTGGGTCGGCCAGCTGGGGGAGTTGCCCCCAGCCTTACGACCGATCCATCCGTTCGATCGAGATGGGAGTTGCCCCTTAGCTTACGGCCGATGAATGAGTGGGTCGGCTAGCTCGGGGAGTTGCCCCCAGCCTTACGACCGATCTGTTTGTTTGGTCGTGAGGGAAGATGCCCCTCGGCTTACGTTCGACAAATGAGTGGGTCGGCCAGCTGGGGGAGTTGCCCCCAGCCTTACGACCGATCTGTTCGTTTGGTCACGAGGGGAGTTGCCCCTCGGCTTACAGCCGACGAATGAGTGGGTCGGCTAGCTGGGGGAGTTGCCCCCAGCCTTACGACCGATCCGTTCGTTCGGTCACGAGGGGAGTTGCCCCTCGGCTTACGGCCGACGAATGAGTGGGTCAGCCAGCTGGGGGAGTTGCCCCCAGCCTTACGACCGATCCGTTTGTTCGGTCGCGAGTGGAGTGGCCCCGCGACTTACGGCCGACGAATGAGTGGGTCTACCAATTGGGGGAGTTGCCCCCAGCCTTACGACCGATCCGTTCGTTTGGTCGTGATGGGAGTTGCCCCTCGGCTTACGGCCGACGAATGAGTGGGTCGGCCAGCTGGGGAAGTTGCCACCAGCCTTATGACCGATCCGTTCGTTCGGTCGCGAGGGGAGTTGCCCCTTGGCTTTTGACTAAAAAATGAGTGGGTCGGCCAGCTGGGACAGTTTCCCCCAGCCTTACGACCGATCCGTTCGTTCAGTCGCGAGGGGAGTTGCCCCTCGGCTTATGGCCGACGAATGAGTGGGTCGACCAGCTGGGGGAGTTGCCCCCAGCCTTACGATCGATCTGTTTGTTCGTTCACAAGGGGAGTTGCCCCTCGGCTTACGGTCGATGAATGAGTGGGTCGGCCAGCTGGGGGAGTTTCCCCAGCCTTACGACCGATCCATTCGTTCGGTCGCAAGGGGGGTTACCCTTTGACTTACGGCCGACGAATGAGAGGGTCGGCCAGCTGGGGGAGTTGCCCCAGCCTTACGACCGATCCGTTCGTTCGATCGCGTGGGGTGTTGCCCCTCGCATTACGGTCGACGAATGAGTGGGTCGGCCAGCTGGGGGAGTTGACCCCAGCCTTACGACCGATCCGTTATTTTTGTCAGGAGGGCGGTTGGCCTTCGGCTTTCGGTTGACGAATGAGTGGGTCGGCTAGCTAAGGGAGTTGCCCCCGGCCTTACGACCGATTCGAGCTCTAACTCCAGCTATTGTCTGGATCCTAGCTCCTGTTCTGGCTCCAGCTTGTCCAGATCCATTACCACCGGCCGTGACTCCGATCATTGGTAGGTAGAGCTAGGCGAACTTCGACATGACTACCTGGCATGTGCAGCTCACCTTCCTCGAATAAAGGTAGGTTCACAAGCTCAACGGGATCAGCACCAATGTGGCGATGCGCATCAGCCGGTCTGATTATCTCTGATTGATAGAGGTGCCCATAATGGATCGGCTGCTTGGCTGAATGTAGATCAGCGTTCTTGGCAGCTCGGCATGGCCGCCAGTCTAAGAGCAAAGGAGCTTGGATGATGGGTGCTTCAGAGTTCTGTCATCGATGATGTGGTCCCCGTCACGGCCCTCGAGCTACTATTGAAACAAAGGACAAGCTTGAACAACGACAAGGGTCATTGGCAAGTCTCGGTCGGCAGCTCTGCTTACTCCATGGAAGCGGAGTCGGCGGAGGTTTTGCGTCGCCGCCTCAGATTCTGCTCCGTTTCCATTTAGGTGAGCTTCGAAGGTAGAGGTAGTCGGGTCCTCCCATTCACATTATCCTTGCCCCCTCCATCGCTTGGGTTTGCCTAGGGAGATGGTGAACTCGAGTCATCGGAAATTTCATTGTGTTGCCGCAAGTCGACGGGCTCGGACTGAGGTAGGTCTGTTAGCTCGGCTGGTTTGGACAGGGGCGAGAAATGCTATCGGCAGCTTGTCATGGTCGGCCTCCTCCTGGATGGGTCGGCCTGGTATGATCGGCATCCTCTTGGGTCTGCCTCGTCTGGTCGCCCACCTCCGAGATGGGTCGGTCTCGAGGCTCGGATGCTTGGCTCGGAGGCTCGACATGGATGCTTGAAGGCTCGGCACGGATGCTCGGATGCTCGACGATGAGGCCCGAATGCTCGGCATGGAGCCTCGGGTGCTCGACACAGATGCATGTGTGCTCGACACAGAGCCTCAGGTTGTTTGGGCAGGCTCATGTAGAGCATCAAGCAAATGGTGCCTATCCGAATAGATAGCTCTTGGCAATTCCCAAGCTCTGAAGGTATATTCCCACTCAAGCTGTTTCTGGAAACATTCAAAGATCGAAGTTTCGTTAGCTTACCAAGCTTAGATGGGATCACATTATCCAACATATTTGAAAATAGCAGTAAAGTTTGAATCTTGCTTTAGTTTTGAGAAAGACCAAGGTGCTCCAAGCTTTCTCACCCAGCTCCAATTTCATTCGGGATTGACCAAACAAATTGATTAAAAGAGAGGCATATGATTTCAAATGGTCCTACGCATTGGTGGCGAAGGGCCTGAGCCCCCACAGTGGAGCCATCAGATAGAGGGGATGGCCTCGAGTTTGAGAGACGAGGCAGCGACCTCTTTGGTTGACAGCATTCTTGATCCCAGAGGTACTCGGCATCGAGGGGAATGAAGATGCAAACAAGCGATGGATCATAGATGGTGGAGTTGGGCTGCAATTTGTTGAGTGATGGATCATAGACGGTTGTATCTCAATCGCCTAGAGGGGTGAAGCCCTTCGATCTGCCCAAAGAGAATAGGATTGGCGGTGGCGGTTGTCATCCCTGTGGGGGCCTTTTGCTTCGCCCAAGTGATTGGGCAAAGCCATAGGCCGAGCAGGGATCCTTCTGATCTGTGAATTGGGCTGGACCTTGAGGTGACGAAGATGAAGCATAGCTCAAAAACAATGATCCAATCTGATCTGTGCTCAATTCGGAGAGTGACGCCCTTGGGGACGATCGGCTCTTTTTCGAAACTGCTGGCCGCCAAGCTCGGATCATCTTGTTGATGGCATCAGAGAAAATGGCGGATGCCAAGAAGAGATGCATTGATTATTGTCTTGAGGCAAAGAACAGAGGGTTGAAGGATCGAGGTGATCGCTGTTCCTCTCGTTGAAGCTAAGTGTGTAGCTCGGTGGATTGCACCTGAGGTCGGTAGATTGTCCCATTTGGTGGCGACATTTTCCTATTCCTGAGATCAGCAACCGGCACTCCTCGATTTCTGGGAGCTCGTGAGCCTTAGATTGGATCCAGGTCAACGAGGATCAGATCGGAGAGGGGGGTTCACCCCGGCGGTGGAGGAGCAGAAGCGGCCACATCACGACAGTCATTGTCGCTCCCAGGGGTAAAATCTATATCGTGCTGGCACAGGTGCCCATCATCAAAGGAGAGGCAGGCGCCAAGGGCGTGGAGCCAGTCATTGGCACCACCGAGGTGGAACATATTGCTGCACTGGGGGAGGAGCCCTGATGTCTTGTCATCCTCTAGCTCAGAGAGATCAGACGGCGCACTTGAGTGGCCCCTCACCAATCTGGGGAGATTCTTGTAAAATCAATATGCGGGGCTTGGAGTCTACCACCACACGGCCTTTTAAGCCTTTGATTAGATTAGCGGAATGAATCATTGTCGATGTGGTTGACGACATGGGTGTTGACTCGTTCCCACAGACGGCGCCAATTATTGGGGGTATTTTTTGGCCCCCCAATAATGAAGGATCGTGCAGAGACGTTGGTGGTGGAGATGCCATAGCAGCAGCAGAGGTCGGTAGATGACGTCGGTTGTAGGAAGACTGGGCAAGCTAGCCCCCGGGTTGGAGAGATTTTGGCCGAGCTTATCTTAGTCTGAGCTATCGCCGATAAGATCAAGCTATCCCTGAGCCGGATCCGAGCTATCGCCGTGTTCCAACCTCCGAGCTATGGACTCTGACCTGTAAGCTGTCTGCAACATGAATAACTCGTGAGGGTGGGCCGCATCTGGGGTCCGGCCTAAGCCCCTCAAATGCTTAAGTCAGTAAGAGACTCAAGATGGCTCGTGACATCTACGGCCGATCTGTTTGGAGATCACCAGTAGTTGTCGTCGAGCTAAGAGAGGAAATAGTTAGGCCTGAGGAGATCCTATTTAGAGAATACCTGAGGTCGGATGTGTGATCCGACCTGACTGTTGAAGGTGATCGTATGAGGACGATCCAGAGGATGAGGAAGGACATGAAGATCTTGCCCCTGTTCCTAGCCGAAGACCTCTAGTTTAGTCTGGAAGAAGATGAAGAGTCCCTTTCCTTGTTGTTCCCGCGTTTCTTTATAGGGAGGAGGCCCTGATTCCATGTCATTGATGTCGAATAATGGCCCGCCATTGATGGTGCATAATGGCGCATTAACTGCCCACCATTGATGGCGAATAATGGTCCGCCATTGATGGTGCATAATGGCACATTAATGGTCCGCCATTGATGGTGCATAATGGCACATTAATGGCCCACCATTGATGGTGCGAAAATGGCACGTTCACGGCCTGCCATTGATGGCTCCTTATGAGCAAGGTGGGATTTGACCCATTCAACTACGGAACTTTGGGATGTATGCTGGCTAAGCATATTTTATCTGTAACAAGTTCAATAGGGGTAAAGAGAAATTAGATGACTTGATTAGTTATCAAAGGCACTCTAATAGTAAATTTGGCCTCGGATATGGTACATAAGATGATAGTCCTAAAATTAAGAACACTAGGACTCGTAGGTCTAGAAATGGCTTCATCCAAGTTTGGATTCCTAAATATGGGAAGATTCAAATGAAAGATGAATGTATTTCTAGGTTCATGCATGACATGCATTATTGTAAATATTATAAGTATATGTGTAATGGAAAATCAAAACCAAATTGGGTTTGGTTCCCCAATGTATGATTTTTGTATCTAACCCCATGGACTCAATTGAAAAGAGGACAAAAATTGTATGTTCGATTTGTAGGTTCTCAAATTTGATGGGGGATAATAGCTTGCTCAAAATAAAAGTTCAATTAAGTGCATAAATTGCAAGAAACGTCAATTTGCAAATTGTGCACATATTTAAGGGGAGCTTGAGCATAATTTTTGTAAGAAAACTTCTATCTCTACATGTGGTATTATATTTTTTATGCACAACACTTGGCATATGTTATTTTTGAATATTGGATCCCCACAAGCATGTATTTAGGGGGAGAGTGAATAAATATTATTTCTTTTTGATAATTCCAAAAGGGGAGAAGAGGTAGGGAGTTGTGTTAGGGAGAGAGATGAGAACACATACAGTCATGCATTGTATTGAAAATTCATATTTTTATGCAATATGTTGTCATCATCAAAAAGGGGGAGAATGTTGGATAATGGGTATCCCTAGCTTATTTTGATGATGTGCAACATATTGGTACTAATTATTTCATTGAGTGTATTAGTAGATTAACGTGCTTAATTGATCAATTCAAAAGAAATCAAGGAGATGCACTCAAATATGTTGTGATGAGCTATTAAGGGAATAAACCATTGGATCTAAAGCAAGATGAATGACGAAGAAGATTTGTTCTTCAATGTATTTAATTTATGAATTTTTCTTCATTTTGTTTAGCTTTGTAAAGCCTTGCATGAAGCTTACACACACACACACACACACACACACACACACAAGAATAGAATCAAAACTTTTTCGAAAGGGTTTAAATTATATTCCTTAAGTATAAAATTATTTTGAAATTATTTCTTGAAGATTTAAAGCTTAAAACCCAAGTATTAGTGAAGTAGGCAACTACTTTTATGTTTTAGTCGATTGATTTGAATGGAAGAAGAGTTGTGCACTTTGGTCCCTAGAAGTTCCCAAAGTATCCAACTAATTTATAAAAGTAGCCGAGTAATTTACTATTCACAGCCCAGAAAATTTTCTTTTTACCATCGTTTAGCCATTTGAAGGGTATTTTGGGCACTGTTTTGTGCATAGTTTGGGCTCTTTAATATGGGTTTGGTGCAGAATTTATTGAGCTATTCATTGATCAATATTTCAAGAAAAAAATCTTTTTCCTCATCCAAAATCTTTTACACACAAAACACATCTTCATTGGTCATTAAGTTTCATCTTCCAAATTCATTGGCCAAAACTCATTCATCTCTAACAAGCTTCACTTAGATTTTTTTAGGAGATCACCATCGATTTCACGTTATCACAAGAAGATCTTCATCTAAGGCTACTGGTAAAATGAGGTAAAAGAGTAAGTGTGGTAACCTTTATTACTTTTATTCTCGCTTTGTGAGAGGTGTTGTCCATTGCATTGGACATGGTGTTGCATTTGGAATGTGTGTCTCATTTGAGACGTGTTCTAATCCTAAAGTATAGTGGATTAGGTCCTTATTGAGAATGTGTTGCTGGATATACTCAAGTTGGAGAACAGTGGTAAATCTTGTCCCATTGTGATTGTGATTTGTGCTTGCTTTGTTATTTCGCCTTTGCATTTACTTTTATTATTGCAAGCTATTTTGTTAATTAGGGTTTACTTGGGTAACTCGATTTGATAATCTAGATAGATTTACAAGAGAGGTTTAAGAATTTTAAAGATACTAATCAGCTTCCCATCTAGTATCTACTTAAGCATCCACATGATCCCAACATTTTTTAGTCATATGACAAGCCTTCTTCAGACGGTTGGTCACAAGTGTGTGAGAAGAGATAGCTCTCATGAAACTAAACCCATAATTATTCAGACGTCTGTAGTTTGACGTCCCCTAGTTTTTGAGAATAAAAGTGAAATAGGATTGGGGATACCAGATTTAAATATTTATACCGCAAGCGCACGGTGTTGTAGTGTGGCTTAGGGGTCGAACATAGGGAGGCGTGGTTGTGCTTGTGTCAAAGAGGAACCGGTTCACCCTATGGGTGAGCTACCCCGAACGATCGATGGTTGTCACGGATAATAGATGCGAGGGATAAACAATATAAAAGGAAACCTAGGACTTTGGTTTCCACCCTATTATGTGTTCTCGCTATTACAACCTACGGATAGAAATACGATCGGATTTAGGGTTTAGTGGTGAGACTTTGCCTCTAAGAGTGGTACCAGTGTCCCATGGGCTCGATATTCTGGTCGATGCCCTGGATGATACGCCGGACTACCCGGGTTCGGTCGGTGGGCACTAAACACCGACCGACTCCGGGAGCACTAAGCTCGCAACGATAACTCCCAACATCTCATCCTGCCATTCCCACGCACTAGGATTCAATGTCTACGCTAAGGGCGTGAGCTGTGGCTAGGGAGTTAACCGCCAAGTTTATTCCCCTTTGGCCCGACGGTCAAAGGCGGCCTTTTTCCCGCCGATGAAAATGAAACACCCAGCGTAACCATCTAAATTCCTAATCCCTATCGAAATCCTAGTCCTATGGACGCGTTAGGGAAAACCCATGAAGGGGTTTCCACCAAAATCCCAGATTAGGGAACTACTCACAAATCATAGCTAAAAAGCAATCTAAATGAAAATCAACCGTAGAAATCATGATAAAGAGATTGAAACGAGATAGTAGCAATGCTATAAAGATAGTATTAAAGTTTGAAAGCAATCAGAAGACTTACAAAATGTGATAAAATTCCAGTTGTCACCGTACAAGAAAAAGACAGAAAAATAACAACTCCCATTTTCTGAAACCTAGGGTAACTATATATACAAACCGACGTCACCCGATCGGTTGAAGCGTCAACCGATCGGGTGAGCTGCTTGGCGCTTCAGCATCGATGTTTCAGAACTTCAACCGCTCAATTGGTCCGACCGGTTGGCATCTCTGGGTCGTCGTTTGGATATTGCGGCATCAGGTGAACCGATCGGTAAAGTATTCAACCGATCGGTTCGAATTATCTCCATAATATGGCAGAGAGTTCTGTCGATTTGGCACGATCAGCGAATCGTCGGTTGAGCTCTCCGGGTCGTTATTGGGAAAATCAGCTACAGATGAACCGATCGGGTGAGATGTCACCCGATCGGTTGGAATTCGTCTCCAAATGGCCGAGAGCTCTGTTGGATTGAATCGGTCGACGAACCGGTCAGTTGAGCTGCTCCTCACTCTAGCCTCCGTCCGGGTCGGACACGCGTGCATCACCCGATCGGTTGGCTGTGTCCAACCGATCGGTTGAGGGCTGAAAAATAGCGATCTTCGTCGTTTGACCCCCTGGATCGCGCGTGACTCCTCCCGTTGCTCCAGGGACTCATGATATCTTCGTTATATCTCCCCTATGCAGGCAATCTCCTACAAATACACAAAAACACAAAGAAGTGAAAGAAAACTAGAAATCACAAGAAAATGGATACGGGACGACGGAAAACAACAGAAAAACACAAAGAAGATGTTCATGAATATATAAAATATAACCACACGTCATGGGCCCACGCGGTGAAGCGCGAGTGAGAGCGGTCGCGTGCTAGCAGACGGTGTCACTATCTACATTGTGCAGTAAAGTTCCATATACACATATCCAAGGAAAGACCCAAATATCGATTCGATTTGAAATAAGCGGTGAATAAATAGCTCAAGCATGCATGAGCAGAGCAAGAATCAAAGCGTATCATGCGTCAGGGATTCCACAGCTAGGGACTAGGAAATCACCACACTATCGCCTAGATAATAGCTAGAAAGTTCCTATTCCAAATGTTTTCGAAAACGATGGAGGTTGAGAAGATGTGGAGTAGAAGACTCAGTGCAAATTCTCGCCTTCCCTTTATTCTCGGTAGGTAGGAAAATATTCACACATGAATTTTTTTGGGTTTTGGATATATGTATTTTTTTTGGATTTTGGCTATATATATATATATATTCTTTCTTTTCTCTTTTATTTTCTTATTGGGTTTTTCTTTTCTCTTTTTTTTTGGATTTTTGGATTTTTGGATATATACATGTGTACTCTCCCAAGTGGGAGAACGGTACATGACGAGGGGATTTGCACCAAGTAAAATAAAAAATAAATCGGATTCTAAACACTTGGGCAAAGGAGATTTTCTTTGCTAATCAAAGCATATGCTAAATGGGTTATCCTAGTCTTAATTGTGGAACCCGACACATACGGATTGAAGTATACGATATAAATATATTAATGCATATAGAAGCAGACAGGAGAAGCAAATACCACATATTTAAATCGAAGGATGATAATCTAGGGGACAACCCAGGACGGGTATATAAATTAAAATCACAAAGTAGAAGCACACTGTAAGCTAGTCACAACACACGACTCACATAAAAGCTAAGTGGACCCACGATGCATGAAATGCAAGAGGACTCGGCTTCCTAGGGTTAATGAATGTGATTATCGAAGCCATGCTAGGTGTGTGTGTGATTCTGTGGAAATTCATCATATGGGGTCATCTTTAGGAGAGAGAGAACAAAAGATGAGAAGAAAAAAGAAAAACACGATGAAAACGACTCAAAAACAAAGAAAAAGACACAAATGACGCACAAAGATCTGGTAGAGGATCTGATTATAGGTTTATGGAGAAAGTTGAAGTTGCAATCAAGTTTGTTGATTGGTATCAATCTGAAGCATACACTCTGGAGGTATCAATTTTTGTTATTTGTCACTCAACCCCTCCATATGTGATTAAAGAGATCAGAGTAATGCTTTAGCAAGAAAGTAATGCTTTGGCAGTTCATTTATATTTTGATGCTATTATCATGTTTAGTGGCTGGATAAGCTTTTTTGGTGGAGGGTATATCATGTGTGATAGGTGTATACGCATTCATATTCATTTTTAGTTAATTTATTCCTACAAAATTCTTCTGTCCTCTGTTACTTCTTACTCTTAGATCTATATGAATGAGGTTGTGATGCTTACTCATAAATTCATATGTCTTTTTTGTTTACTATTTCTCATGAAATTGAAGAGGTTATGACGCTTTAAACACTGGTCCAAATGCAGTTCGTTTAGATGTGGTCATGTCTTAGGTTAACCTCACAATGCAAAATCATGGTCGATCACTGTCGCTTCATAATTATGCCATTCCGTCACCTGAAGAACCACTAATCGGACCCCAAATCGCGTCATCTAGGTTAGTTTCTCATTTCTTGAATTTTTATGTCAAAGATTTTACATTTTTCTGTTTGACTCCACATTTTGGAGCAACAAAAGAAACTTTTTTGACAGTCTGTACCCAAAATTTTCTGTTGTATCCAAATTTTAATTTTTTGTGCTGAACTAATCTTGGTCTCAGAAAATATTGATCCTATGTAAGCTATTTGTGGGCATCACATTGACGTTTTACCCCCAAATCATGTCATCTACGTAAGTTTTTGCTTTTCTTGAATTTTTAATCTAAGACGAAATTTTTATCTAAGGCGAAATTTTTAATCTCACATATTTCATGTTTGCTAGGAATACATCCAAGATGGCATAGACTAGGCCAAAGTTGATGTTTGTATCTTTTTGAGAAAGTATGTTCGCTATAGTCCATTAAACACATGATGATACATTTTATAATATATATTAGCTGTAATTTCTCCTTAATGAGCTTTCAGTTTGATCAATTTGAACTATTATAGAAATGCAGTTTTGTGCAGTAGCTTTCCTAATTCTTTGTCTATGAAGTTGTTCTTTTGGTTTGTTCTTTTGGTTTTTCACACTACCATGTACAATTTTGATATGTTCTTCCAGGATTGTCTATATTCCAAGATTGTATAAAGATATTGTGATATCAGATTTAAATTAGTCTAAACATTTTGTTCTGGATGTGTTGGAGCCATATTTGATATATTTCAGGCACTATTTTATCTCATCCTTCCTTAATACCTCCAAAGCATATGTGATACTATGGTGTTATTTTAGTGCAGGTCTTAGATGAAAATTGCATATCTCTCACCTTGGCTAGGATTAAATCCAGAGATTTAACGCATTATGGTTTTATTTCAGGTTTCACTTTCAATGGAGCATGTCATACTTTATAAGTGTTTATGCTATGACTTGGAAGTATGTCATGTGCAACTTAAATTGAGACCAGTAAAAGTGGAAGTAAAATTTTATCCTATGACTTGGAAGTATGTCATGTGCAACTTAAAGGAATAATTTTTTTAATTTCAAATGGTAACTGATGTCTGGGGCCTCGAAAATTTTCTACGAAATGGATGTCAAAACTCCCCTTAGTTTCCATAGCTTCAATCCACAACCGTCAGCATTTCATCATCCACAACCATTTGCAGGGTATGTTGAGTCGTAAAATTTAGAAGTTAATGTTGTGTATGCAAATTTTGGGGGTATAATATGATCTGGTTTTTATTTAGATGCTCATATTAATTTCGTTTTTGTTAATGATTAGGGTTGGGATACATTGGATTGTTGTTTAGCTCATTTTGGTTCCATATCAGAATCTTGGCCAATACAAATGATATTTCAATTGTTTATTATTAATCATCATCTCCATGGCAGTTGTGTTTCTTTATCAAGCTTATTTACTGCTACTGAGTTGATCTTTTGCTTGGAAATTTAGTGTGGAGTACAACGTGCCATATGTCTATCATGCCATGTTTACCTATTTCGATCAAGACAATGTTGCTCTATAAGGCTTTGCCAAGTAAGCTATAATCTGATATGCTTTTTTTTCTTCAAAATTTGTAATCTATTTCGTTCAGATTTATTCTCTGTTCAACTGGATTTATATTCTTTAAGGAATCGAGCGAGGAGGAGCGAGAGCATACATAGAAGCTAATGGAGTACCATGTACTTTTCTACTCTACTCGAATCTTTGTTAACGCACCGAGGCTGTCAATTCAGCACTAAGAACATGATACAATGGATGTGGAAGAGACCTAGCTGACTGCGTATGCTCTCTCACTCATTGAAGTTGATCGATAATTCTGAAGATATAAGAGATAGCATATGCTCTCTCTCATTGAAGTTGCTAGCCCTATGTCAAGAGATGTCTATGCTTTTAACCAACTGTAACCCCCCAACTCTTCCTTTCTCATTATGCTTTTAACCAATTGCATCTTTTTTCCTTCTGCACATTGAATTCTTTTTCTACTTTGACACACTGTACTATGGCAATCAATGAAGCTTATTATTGACGTTATATTTTTAATATTTTTGCAGGATTGCAAGAATCATTTGATATTGATAAGATCACTTTCTCATCTGGCTTTTGTAAATATGGCTCGGTGGTTAACTTCTATAAGAGGAATCCCTCTCTATTAAGAAAAAGTAGGGTGTCTAACTGTTTGAGCAATTGGATTATAGGCATGCCATAGTCGAGAGTTAGCCTGGCTTGGGGCATCAGTTCATACATGTGCAAGGAATGGATCAGAGATATAGAAATGCTTGAAAGATTAAAAAAACTTGAATTGTCATGTCATGGGGTCAGAATGCGATGTATCTTCTCGACGAACTGAATTTTCATGTCATAGTGGAGCAACAACTATGAGCTATGAATAATTTGTCAACAAGTATGCTACATACGATTTTTTTTCTTTTTTCATTGTATAATTTTTATTGGTGAATTATACTGTGAATTTCTTGCGAACAAAGTGTCCCGAAAAAAATATTTTGAAAGATTGATCTATAGTTATCTTAGGTAAAAAATCTGGAGTTTTTTTTGCCTTTTTCCGAGGATAAAGTTAAAATTCTGAGCCATGCTTGGCAAAATATACGCCCCTTACTACATGTTTCATTTAATATGTTCAATCTTTTATCTATTGTTGTAATCATGGTTTTACATGGATATATGTTGCACTCGCACGGCCATGCTGCTAGGGATATATGTTGCACTCACACGACCATGCTGCTGAATAGGACACAACATACCAACACACAAAAATATTCCAAAATATACATCCAAAACAAGTGCAGAATAATGTTTTAGTATCAGGACCTGGCATAATAATGTGTGACTATAAAAATATATGGATTAAACAAATATCTTCAAAACAATAGTTACGCAAAAAAACACAGCCTTATCTGGGGATTTTGTTATGCAAACAATTTTTTGAATGTAACCGCAAGCACGTCATTGCACGTTCATTCAAAAAACCCTTTCAGTTTGTATTACCTCAAACACATTGCTCTTTCCGGATTACTCGGTGTCCAACGCGCTGTCCGGAGACCGGTGGTAAAAACAAAAAAAATCCCTTTCAGTTTGTATAACCGCAAACACATTGCACGTTCTCCTTCCCAACTCACGTTCATGAAACTACAAATTAACACAGCATTTGCAACCTCGTCAATCCTAGCACTTCCAACTAATTTAATTCCCAACTCACGTTCTCCTTCCCTCCACATCCAATCTGCAACCTTAGCAAGCGAGTTTCCAACCTGGATTTGCAACCACAGCAACAATCGATTTCACTGTATTTGCAATACAAGCCCGTGCCGAAGGGGCGCGCTTGCGCCGAAAGGCGCCCGCTAAATTTTTGTTCGTTTAAATTTTGGAGGGAAAAATAATTTTTGGGAAGAACAAAGATTTTGAGGAGATATATTAATTGAACCGTGCCCTACGGGCACGGGTTATGACTAGTATATATATATATATATATATTCTTTCTTTTCTCTTTTCTTTTCTTTTTGGGTTTTTCTTCTCTCTTTTTTTTTGGATTTTTGGATTTTTGGATATATACATGTGTACTCTCCCAAGTGGGAGAACGGTACATGACGAGGGGATTTGCACCAAGTAAAATAAAAAAGAAATCAGATTCTAAACACTTGGGCAAAGGAGATTTTCTTTGCTAATCAGAGCATATGCTAAATGGGTTATCCTAGTCCTAATTGTGGAATCCCAACACATGCGGATTGAAGTATACGATATAAATATATTCATGCATATAGAAGCAGACAGGAGAAGCAAATACCGCATATTTAAATCGAAGGATGATAATCTAGGGGACAACCCAGGACATGTATATAAATTAAAATCACAAAGTAGAAGCACACTGTAAGCTAGTCACAACACATGACTCACATAAAAGCTAAGTGGACCCACGATGCATGAAATGCAAGAGGACTCGGCTTCCTAGGGTTAATGAATGTGATTATCGAAGCCATGCTAGGTGTGTGTGTGATTCTGTGGCAATTCATCATATGTGGTCATCTTTAGGAGAGAGAGAACAAAAGATGAGAAGAAAAAAGAAAAACACGATGAAAACGACTCAAAAACGAAGAAAAAGACACAAATGACGCACGAAGTGCGACTCCCCCAAGTTGAAACTTGCAATACCCTCAATGCAATAAAAGTAAATACAGGAGGGTAGTGAAAATGGGGGAGATACGCACCGACACAAAGAGAATGAAAAACAAGAAAAACACACATACGAAACTGAAAAATAAAGAAGGAGGAAAAAGAAATACAAAAAATAAAAGATAGAAAATCACACCACACGACATATATAAACAGCACACCACAACGAAAAACACGACATCACACATAAAAAATCGACTTCCCCCAAACTGGACATGACAATGCTAGCAATATGATATGATAATGATGATGTAGAAATATGCTAGGGGGAAGATCGAATAAGAAAAAGAAATCAAAATGCAGGAGAGGAACTGTCCTTGTCCTCCTCGGTAGAAGATGGAGGGGTGTGGACGGGAGAGGTGGGGGTGTGGACGGGAGAGGTGGGGAGAGGGGTGGAGGATGTGTATGGATGGGTGCGGAGGTATGAACGATGGGTGGTGTGGTGGCGATGATGGTGAGTGGTAAGGAAATGGCGACCAATGCGGTGGTAGATGGGGTAGATACGACGATGGGAGAGGATGGTATATGAAGTGATCTCGAGCGCACCTACAATTTCTTGCGGTGCATGTATGGGGTGACGGAAGTGCAGGATGATGGATATGTGGGATCGATGACAGTGGTTGTAAGTGGATGTGAAGTGGCAGAAATGGAAACAGTGGTGGCGGGAGAGGAAGGTCGTCTAGGGGGGTGATGGGCGAGGTGATGAATGTGATGGGGGAGGTGAAGAATGTGATGGTGGACGTGGAGGGGGTGGTGAGGTGGGAGGAGTGGGTGGAGGAGGATCGAAAATGTGAGTGAGGTGGCAGAGTATAGTGGACACGTTCCTCTCAAGTGCGAGGAAATGTGGGAGCGAGAAGATAGAAGAGGATGGGTCCGAGGGGGCAGAGGACGAAGCGCCAGTGCACAGTGAAGCTAGCTCAGCCTCAAGAGCGAGGCGAGCGGAGACGGCTCAACGAATGGAAGAAGTAGTGGCTGGACGGGGAGTGGAAGTGGTGCCAGCGGCAATGGTCATGCCGGCACTGGAGGCTAGGCCTAAGAGGGCCTCAGTGAATGCCTCAAAAAGGATAGGGCCAGAAGCCGGGGTGGCACTACTAGGGCCAGCCCCGGGTCTCCTCGGGACGCGGGTATGTCCTGTTCGCCTAAGTGGGCGGCATGGGGAGGTGATCTGGGTATGGATAGTTTTGTTTCGGACGCGAAAAACGACGATCGATCCCGACTCACGTTTTAGGGAGGACATGAATTCTAGTGTGAGGGTGGGGTAGGACGCCGCGTGGGCGTTCAAGAAAGCTAGCCATCCTAAGTTAGCGAAGAGAGTCTCGACCTCGGAGAAAACTCCGAGATCTATAAGAGTTTGGGCGTGTGCAAACTTGGTGGAAAGGTGTGAACGTGCATCGAGTCTATTATAAAAATCTTCATGTTCAATACTCAGAAAACGGTAACCACGCGGTCCCAGCATTGGGTCCACAGGAGGGATAATAGGTTGGTGTGGGGGTTGTGTAGGCAGTGTAGGAGGAGGACGTGAAATAGGTGGACGTGTGGACTTCCGTCTCTTGCGAGACGGCTCCTCCTCATGCATGATATCTTTACCCTTATCTTATTTGTGGCCATGATAGTATGTGATGTAAGTGTATGCAGTTCTATATGGGTGCACACAACCAAAAGACAATCGAGCAAAAATATAGTACTATGGTAATATTAAAAAATGGAGCTAAGGAGCGAAGTTACCCAGAAGCGAAGTTAACCCTTGCTCGCAAATCACCCAACGCAACGCACTTGGGAGATGTGTGAAGCCGCGGCACGCCTTTCCAACAAATTTTCGAAACGGGGGGGAACGACTAGGGTGAGGGCGAAGATTAGGGTTGGATGTGAGAGAATGAGAGTGTGATTGATGGAGAGAAGGGAGGATGAAGTGGGGAGATCGGTTGAGAGGCAATGGGGGTCGTTCGGGGGAAGAAGTTGGCCGGTTGAGGAGTGAGGAAGTTGAAACGACGGAGGAAAATTGAAATCGGGTGAGAGAAATGAATCGGGTGAAGCGGGGGGGGGGAGGGGGTATTTATAGGGTTCAGACGAACCGATCGGGTGAGATCTCACCCGATCGGTTGGGCTAATTTTCGAAAAATTTGTTGAAAAGTGGCTATATGAGAACCGATCGGTTGAGTTTTCAACCGATCGGTTGGCCGCTTCACGATTTTCCCGAGAGTTCTGTGCACTTCACCCGGACTGCGACACGACCACTGCTTCATATCAACCGATCGGTTGATTTAATCCCAAAAAAGTCCGAGACTTCTGCTATTCTCACACGATATTCCACCCGGTCTCAGTTTGCTCCACCCGAGCGGTTCGCTAAAGAACCTATATAGGCCATTGTCAGATACGTCCCACCCGATCGGTTGAGGGCTCAACCGATCGGTTGGGGGCGTGTTTCCTGCAAAACATCAAAAATAGACTAAGTCTCTTGACGAAAGCTCCCGTTGCTAAATTTATTCAACAAAATAAGAAAAATAATCCTAAAAGTAATGACGAAAGTTTAGAACATGGGTTGCCTCCCATGAAGCGTTGTTGTTTAATGTAGTTTGCTCGATGCCCAGTAGATGATTTTCAAGGAGGACGGGGGTGATGCCCAATGTTTGGCATTCCTTCAGATGTTGGAGCGGTGGCCTTTGGTGTTGTCGGCGGTGATAAGTAGACTTCCTCAATGATCCCTCCGTTGGTGGTATCCGGGGGCTTCTCCCTCATATTGGTGTCGACTGCCACTCTTCGTAATGTCCAGATCTCATCAGCGGTAAGCCCCATGGGCTCCTTTCCTTTTCTCCTCGTCGGAGCAGCTTTTTGGAATCCGGGAGGGGTCGTATATGAGACACCCACTTCCCGAGAAATTTCTTCCTTCTTCAAACCGATATGCTCTTCAAGGTCCCCCAAGCTGTCGGGGGGCTCCTTGAGAAAATTTCCCAGGCCGCAGCTTCTACAGCTCTTTCTTCTTCAATGTCTAGCATATTGCAACCCGGTTCATCCGGAGGGTGCTTCATAGATAACCCCAAGTCAAATTTGACCTTCTGGTCGCCAACATTAAGGGATAGCTTCTCTTTCTTCACATCTATCAGCATGCCAGTAGTGGCTATGAAGGGCCTCCCGAGGATGATGGGTGTATGAGTGTCTTCGGGCATGTCCATCACCACGAAGTCTACCGACACATGAACTCCACTGACGTTAACTGGTAGGTCGTCTACAATTCCCACCGGATATTTGACTGATCTATCAGCTAGTTGAAGGGTCATACCCGTGGGCTCCAGGTCTCCCATCCCTATCCTCCCGTATAGTGACAGGGGCATCAGACTGACGCTCGCTCCCAAATCCACGAGCGCCCGATGGATCTTCACCTCCCCAATCGAACAAGGAATAAAGAAGCTTCCTGGGTCCTTAAGCTTGGGCGGATTCACTCGCTGAATGAGAGCCCTACATTCTGCCGTGAGAACGATCTTTTCCTTTCTGGAACCTCTCGTCACCAAATCCTTTAAGAATTTCGTATAGGAAGGAATTGTCTATATGGCTTCGAGGAAAGGGATCTGCAAGCTCAAATCCTTGACCATAGCAAAGAACTTCCAGTATTTTTCATCAATCTTAGCTTTGTCAAGTCATTGTGGAAAAGGCACAACGAGCTTAAATACTCTCATGTTCCCCTCCTCGTCCTTCTTCTTCTCTTCTTTTGGTGACGAAGCTCCATCGTCATTTGATTTTTCAATTGGTCACCCACCGACCAACGGAGCTTCAGGTTCCTTAGCGGGCACTCTTGCAGGAATTTGTGTCCCGCTTCTCAAGACGAAAGCGGACACATTCGCATGATCATGTGTTAGTGCCAATGTCTGATTTGCCCCCCTTGGATTTACCTCCGGTTGACCCAGTAATTGGTTTTGCGCCCTCTGAAGGTTCGCCACCTACAACCCCAGCTGGGTTACTTGGTCGGTGAGGGCCCTCTGCCCCATCTCCAGCTTCAAGTTGATCTTCTCATGGTTCGTAATATACTGGGTCAAGAGGGTCTCGACCGGGGAGATAACTCGCTGCTGGCCATATGGCTGCGGCTGCTACTGCATGGGCTGCTGGTTCCTGGGGGATACTGTTGGTACATTTGTTGTGGCTGCTGCTGTTGTTGATACTGCTGCTGATGTTGCCGAGGCGGCTGATATACTTGTTGCTGCGGCTGCTGGGGCTGCTGATACGGTGCCCTATAGCTCAAATTGGGGTGGTTTCGGTTATTGCGAGAATAAACGGGATTCGAGCTAGTCCTTGGTGGATACGGCGCATTACCCGTCGGGTTGAAGAAAATTGCACTAGCTTGATCCACCGGTGGTGAAATATCACCACCCTCGAAGTCTCCCAGGACTTTTGCTTCCACCACTGCTACTTGTTGGGTGCTGGCACCACCAGATCCTACCATAAGCGCTGAGATCTAGGTCGATAGAAAATCGAATTTGCTAGACAACTTGTCGACGTCATCGACTCTATGAATGCCTCCAGATCTGGGCATGGCACGCTCATCGCACCACCGTTCATTGTTTGATGCCATGTTTTCTAAAATGTTGCCGGCATCTTCCTCACTTCTAGACATAAAGGACCCCCCAGCAGCGGCGTCCATCGAAGACTTTAGGCCATCCCTCAACCCGTTATAGAACAAATTGATAATCTGCCACTTTGGAAGCTCGTGATGAGGGCATCTCTGCTGCATCTCTTTGTATCTCATCCAAGCTTCGTGTAAGGATTCGTGGCTGGCTTGGGATAAGGAGGACATCTTACTCCTAAGCTTCATTGTCTTCCCCGGAGAAAAGAACTTAGTCAAGAAAGCGTTCGAGAGCTTCTCCCAAGTTTTGAAGGTGTTCGGGTACTTTCCCCTAAGCCAGTGCTTGGCTTTATCGTACAGAGAGAAGGGGAATAGCTTCAGTCGGATAGCTTCAAATGTGACACCATTAATCCTGAATGAGTCACACTTCTCAAGGAAGGAGTCCAGATGTTCAGTAGGGCTCTCCATGGGTGCCCCAGAAAATTGATCATGCTGGATCCACATCACTAACGATGGCTTAAGCTCGAAACTCTGGGCTGCAATAGCCAGAGGTTAGATGGAGGTGGTGGACCCGATGGAGGGCATCGAGTACTCCAGCAGGGACTTCTGGGGAGGAGTGTTCTCTCCTACAGCTTCAGCTTCTTCTCTTCTTCTCTTCTCTGCGTTCAAACGCCTCACGGTGGCGTTGATCTCCGAATCTAAAGGAATCAAGTCGTTGAGACTCCTTGTATTCATGCGCATGAAAAATCACAAACACCCCGTGAAGCAAGTATGGTATGGAAAAAGATAAAAACAGAAAATAAAAATATAAAATAAAAAATGAAAATGAAGAATACTTAAATTATCGCGAGGTGGAGATGTGAGCTAGACTCAAGGGTTCAAATGGTCCTAAAATTAACAAGCACGTTGCCTCCACGGCAACGGCGCCATAAAGATTGACGTCCACTAGTTTTTGAGCATAAAAGTGCAATAGGATTGGGGATAACAGATTTAAATATTTATACCGCAACCGCACGGTGTTGTAGTTGTAACGGCCCCTTTCCGACCATTCGTATATTCTGCGTGCACGTGCTTTGACGTGCACGTATTTTATTTGGCTATCTCTGAGCTCCGGCATATGTGATGTGATATGCCATTGTGATCATTTTGGGGTGCTGAATTTTATAGTAATTTTTGGGAACGTCTTTTCACGGCTCGTTTTCTCGCAAAACGACTTTGAATGATATGGGCGTTTTAGTCATTTGACTCAAAACACCGTTCCCAATTTTACGTAAATTTTTGGTAGGCATTACGCATGATCAGGCTCCGTAGATCTGTGCATCTCGTCTCCACGTTCACCCCGGTATTTTCGGATTTTTTTTCCGACGCTCGGATTGAGAGATATCGCTCGGGGAAGTCTCGACCGTGGATAGCCCTAACAGATTCAAATTTCGAATTTGTTAGCCAAATCTGGCAATATCCCTAATTAATCTGTATCTTTCCTTAACTGTCTCTCTATTGTCCCCTAGACTTACCCCTAACTGCACACCCTCTATCTCTATCTCTCTCTCCCAAATAACAAAAATCATATGGCTATATAGCTAATTAAATCTTTTTATTAACTAACACTAACACCCATTATTCTGATTCACGTGACCTGGGCTTTACGGATCTCAGCCACACGTTTTCATCACAACACACTTTAATATTTTCCTTTTTAAACAAAAGCCCTAGGGAACTCCTTCTCACAGCCGCCACCAAAACACGAGAGGCCTTCGACTTTTCTCTCCCTCTCACTTCTCTTTCTCCCTCATCCTCAACCCCCGTCAGCGGCCCGTACCTCCGACCAACACCACCGACGTCAGTCCCCCCTAACGACCTTACCGGCTCCGATCGAGGCGCCATCGCGACCCCGCAGCAGCTCCGCACGACACCGATCGTTGCAGATCGCCGGTGAAGCCGCAAACCGCCCCGATCACCGGCAAACCCTTCCTCGTCGCCGCCCCGATCGCTTTCAGACCCTCAACACCGACAGCTTCTGTCACCGAGCGCCGGCGGTCTTCTACATCGCGCAAACGACCGCGCAGCCAATCAGTTTGCTAGTTTCGGATTTTTTAGCCAATCAGTTGTGCTAGTTATATAGGTACTAGTGTGTTTGTGAATGCTATTTGGTGCTGGGAGTTTGCATGCATGTAATCCTAGCAGATGTGTTAGTATATTTATACTTGTATCAGCACACAGACTTTTAATGAGTAATGTTATATGTTAGTCATATATAGGTGCAGTTATGGTTTAAATGTTAGTAGTTAGCTCTAGTTATAACCCGTGAGCCCCTTTTATTGATGTCGCATGTTAATAGTAGTTAGTTATTGATAATAATTAGATAATAATGAGAATTAACCTGTTAGTGGTGCCGTTAGTATATTAGGGATTTTATAGCAGAACTCAGCTCGTTGGTTAGTTAGTAATATTAGTGTGATAATATGAATTCCATTAGAGAAATCAATAGACTAGTTCGTAATGTGGTATTTTTTGTTAAGAAAAAGAAAGCATGTGTTAAAATTCATTAGTTTGATGATTAAATCGCCTCATGACGCAGAGACAGTCACATTTTCGTTTGACCCCGTGAACATTAAAGATCAGTGGCGAGACGTTCCGGAAAGTTGGAGTCGTGACACGATCCGCTACTACTGCCAGACCCGACGTCGGATCCGTGCGCGATCATCAAAAGGTTAGGTACCTAACTCGTAGCAAACCCACACCGTAGCAAAACTAAACCCTAACTAAAATCGGACAACTGTAACTAAATTTATTTTCTGCTCCCTTAAAACGATGTGGAACCGTAGATCGACTATCGGACAATTTTCTGTGCATATATGGTAGTGGTCGATTTAGGCTGAACACGAAACATCAAAAATGTGGCATTGACGAATAGGATAGCCCCGATAACCTAGAAACAAACCTTAATAGGATTTGATGAAAAATGTGACTTGACACAGTCGCCGTGACACTGTTTCAGACGGACTACTGCAGACGCGATGCTTGGACGGGACGCTCCGGACGGACGACACACTCGCCATCGCATGCAAGTGTATCCCACTTGCACTTTTGGCCGTGCTTAGGCCTTAGTTGGTTAGAACTGATAATTGTGAACAAATAGAACCGAACGTGAAATGATAGCATCCGGGACGACCACTGACGGCTCAGACTTGACGACGAAGTCTGAGCCTAACAACAACAAACTTTTGACATTGTAGGGCTATCATGTGTGTGCGTGTGTGTGGACACCCTAGAATAACCTTTCCCGTATTGTCACGTCCCGTCCCGTCTTGCATTGCCTGCGGGCAATAGGGCACTCACCAAGCTAGAGCGAGTGATCCATTGTACTGTTTGTCTTGTCTTGTCTTCCTCGGGGTTTGTGGTTGGGTTGAGCGTGCGCACGGCAAGAGGGTCTGATCCCCCTCAAACCGTAAGGCGTGAACCCTTTCGTGTCTCACTTGTCTTGTCTTGTTTTGTCCCGTCATATCCCGACTTTTCTTGACACCTGTAGGTTAGTCCTGTAGTTGGTAGCACACGCTACGACTACTACATGTCCCGTTTTACTTTCCTGCTACGTTACTTCCTGTTGTGTTACTCTGTTATAACCACAACATGCTAATCAACCAGTAAACTATTGTGTAATAGAACCTCAGCATGCTAATCAACCAATAAACCGTTGTTTAAAGTTCGGTGCACTTGCAGTAAAGTCTAACCCTTCTTGTAGACTTTACCAGACGTACAGTTTCTTTCTTTTGGGTGATGTACGTCAGGTGTTCAGCCAGAGTTCATGGACGAAGCAGACTTACTGGAGTACGTGGAGCCGAGGACGTCGACCCAGAGTACGTGCCTGACGAGGACCAGACGTTGAGGTCTTTTTAGTCGTCACTTTCAGAGGTTACTACTTTTAGTTTGCTTTTAGATAGTCGGTTGCCATGCTTAGGCTTCTTTTAGACTTTGTACTCGTTGGATATTATATCTCTAATTTAATGAATGCAACTTCCTTTCTGCACTTTCTGTTGTTTCGAACTTTATAAATGCAAGAACCTAAAACTTTTTAAATGGTACCCATACAGACGCTTATTGGGTCCTAGCTTCACAACTCCGGCCTAAGCGGGCCTTAGTCACGCTTCGCCTCCGTCGTTTTGGGAAGCGGGGTGTGACAGGTTTTAGTAGTGGCCCATGCAGGTCTTGCAAAAGTTCGGAACAATAAGAGTAACACATTCATTTAATATCCATGTACAAGTCTAAATTAGGTTTTCCCAGTCTTAGATGGTAGGGAGACTTAGATAGACACCCAGGTTGGATAGTTTGACGCCTTGGTTAATATTTAGTCGTCCTCGTTCTAGAATACCTTAGTAGCCCCACTTGACTCTGACCGTGTTAGATTTTCAGAGCCATTCTTTTAGTCGTTCGCTCGGGTCCATCGACTTCGGGCCCAGCAGAACGTGACCTTGATTCTCTTTGGAACCTCCCCCTTAGGTCCTAATTATAGTCTAGCTCCTTAGGATGTCTTAGGGCTGAGTTATCCTGATCATTAGACGACCCGATGACTAGAACTCCTGACTTCTAGCGTCACCCTGACCATTACAATTTTGTGTTGTCAGCTGTAGAGTTCCGTCGTAGCCCTTCATGATTCGTATCTTACACATATTCTTCATGAGATCATTTTTCTTCTCTCCCGATTCACGTGATCATTCCTGACGAGTATCGATGATCCTTCGAGTCTTTTCCCTTGCCAAGTCTGCTGCCTCTAAAAGTATTTTTGAAATTCCTATTAAGTTTTTCGCTCAGCTTAACTTCTTTAAAAACCCCTATATTATATATTTTAAAATTTCTTGTTTTTTTCGGTTGAGTTAAAATTCTTTCACTTATTTTAAAACCTCCTTGGTCGTAAAATTATTTTACTATCTCGTGCCTATTTTCAAATCGGTATCTTTCGTATTTCAGTTTTAAACCTTATTATCAAATTCTATAATCCAATATATATATATATATATTACTTTTCTAAACAACAAAAATTATTTCTAACCACTTACCGTACGTACCTTTAAAACATTTTCTAAACCAAAGATAACTTTAAATGTCTTCTTGTATATGTATAAACATCTCTATGTTCATCGTGCTCATACTTCAAGAATCTTTGTTTAACTTACTTTCATTTGCAAAGCAACCGCTACCTCACCCTACCTTATCTCCTTCTCCACATTGTAATAATTTTACCATCTGCTCGCTTTTCTCAACATATTTTTATAAGTATAAAGTATACGATATCATATTTTACACGTAAATCTCCTTCATCTACCTAGTTATTCAGAGAAATAATTTTGTCTCATCCAACCAACTATCTCATTACCCCGTCTTATTTGATCTCGTTCTTTCCGATCTTATTTCGTTACGCTTTTGATCTAGTTTTCTTTCCTTCTATTATCTAGACAGTAGTCCTTGTAGTTGTCTATGATGTCTTCAGTTTAGGAATAGGCCCTTTGGTAGGTGATGTCGTCATAGTGCATGAGCATAGGTAGAGTGTGTAGACCTGTATGAGTGTGTCATCACTAGGATCCTGATGATTGCCCTTGTGTCTTGAATGTGTGCTCAGTGTTAACCATGATATGATTGAATTGTCTGAATGACGGTATTCATACGTATATGAATAGGGTCATGACAGACAATTTCCTTAGACGTATTTTTTCGCGATTATAGAATAGCTTATCTTTGACTGCATGTGATTGTATCAAAACTTTGTTTGTCTTTTTAACCAAATCTTTAAAGTTTTTGAAACTATCTCACAAGATCACAAATCACATATCCTCCCTCGTCCATTACCACGACCCGCACGTTTTTCCAAATGTTTAAAAAAATTTGTATCACTGGTTTTAAGTTTCCCTTTCTCTTCTCTCTCTCCATTTAGGAATGTTACGTTATGGTTGTTATAGTTTTGGGACTAGCTATTATTATTGTAGGATTTTGTTTGCGGGTAGGCTCAGGGAGAGATGAGATTTGTTATAGCAATGATTAACCGATATTGGAACAATATGATGTTGGAATAGATTTCTCTCGGATGCGAAGAATGGGCTGTCCAGGAGCTATTTATAAAACCGAAATGTGGCGGACTCAATGGAGAATTCTGGTTGAATGAGATTATATGCGTGAAAATAAGAACTCATCGGATTTGAGGCTTAGACGAATGGTAGATAGGGATGGCTACGGAGTATGGTAGGAATTAGGGTGATCATGAGATTGAGTAGAGTTTTTATTAGCATCGAGACTTGATTGTTGAGTTGACGTGAGAAGACATTGGGAGTAACACGACGTGTTAAGATAAATGGATGGTTAGGTTACCGGATTTAATATTGGTTGAAAATAATTATAATAAGTAGGAGGAGATGTGTTTTTGATAGTTCAATTATTTGGCGGATAAATTTATGGGAAGATATGACACGGAATGTATTGAGGACACGGCGATTGTTGATTGTAAAAGTGTTATAAGGTAGACAAAGTTGTTGTCTTTGATTGGTGATTGACTAGAACATCATTTTAGCGATTGATTAATATTGGGAAGAGATCGAGGGTTTAAAAGATTGTTTTTTGAGTAATGATGTTTAGTGAAGTGGTATAGTATGAGATGATGATTATTATCCTTTTTAAGAGAACTTGGACTTGGGAAGTTGAACTGTAGGGATGAGCCTATAGCTAAGTATTAGGATGTGAGTTTAGTCGTAGCATTGTTCAATGAAAAGAAGGATTATGATGGATTATTTGAGGAACAATGTTGAAATTATAGGATTAGAGACCATTGTGTGGAGGATGGGAATTATAGGCTTAAGTATTTATGGATTTTATAATTAGTTTTAATATGAGTGATTCTGAGGACGGAATCATTTCTAAGGTGGGTAGAATGTAACGGTCGCTTTTCGACCATTCGTAGATTCTGCGTGCACGTGCTTTGACGTGCACGTATTTTATTCGGCTATCTCTGAGCTCCGGCATATGCGATGTGATATGCCGTTGTGATCATTTTGGGGTGCTGAATTTTATAGTAATATTTGGGAACGTCTTTTCACGTCTCGTTTTCTCGCAAAACGACTTTGAATGATAAGGGCGTTTTAGTCATTTGACTCAAAACGCCGTTCTCAATTTTACGTAAATTTTTGGTAGGCGTTACGGACGATCAGGCTCCGTAGATCTGTGCATCTCATCTCCACGTTCGTCCCGGTATGGTCGGATTTTTTTTCCGACGCTCGGATTGAGAGATATCGCTCGGGGAAGTCTCGACCGTTGATTAGCCCTATCAGATTCAAATTTCAAATTTGTTAGCCAAATCTGGAAATATCCCTAATTAATCTGTATCTTTCCTTAACAGTCTCTCTATTGTCCCCTAGACTTACCCCTAACTGCACACCCTCTATCTCTATCTCTCTCTCCCAAATAACAAAAATCATATAGCTATATAGCTAATTAAATCTTTTTATTAACTAACCCTAACACCCATTATTCTGATTCACATGACCTAGGCTTTACGGATCTCAGCCACACGTTTTCATCACAACACACTTTAATATTTTCCTTTTTAAACAAAAGCCCTAGGGAACTCCTTCTCACAGCCGCCACCAAAACACGAGAGGCCTTCGACTTTTCTCTCCCTCTCACTTCTCTTTCTCCCTCATCCTCAACCCCCGCCGGCGGCCCGTACCTCTGACCAACACCACCGACGTCAGTCCCCCCTAACGACCTTACCGGCTACGATCGAGGCGCCACCGCGACCCAGCAGCAGCTCCGCACGACACCGATCTTTGCAGATCGCCGGTGAAGCCGCAGACCCCCCCCGATCGCCGGCAAACCCTTCCTCGCCACCGCCCCGATCGCTTTCTGACCCTCAACACCGACAGCTTCTGTCACCGAGCGTCGGCGGTCTTCTCCATCGCGCAAACGACCGCGGAGCCAATCAGTACGCTAGTTTCGGATTTTTTAGCCAATCAGTTGTGCTAGTTATATAGGTACTAGTGTGTTTGTGAGTGCTATTTGGTGCTGGGAGTTTGTATGCATGTAATCCTAGCAGATGTGTTAGTATATTTATACTTGTATCAGCACACAGACTTTTAAAGAGTAATGTTATAAGTTAGTTATATATATGTGCAGCCATGGTTTAAATGTTAGTAGTTAGCTCTAGTTATAACCCGTGAGCCCCTTTTATTGATGTCGCATGTTAGTAGTAGTTAGTTATTGATAATAATTAGATAATAATGAGAATTAACCTGTTAGTGGTACCGTTAGTATATTATGGATTTTATAGCAGAACTCAGCTCGTTGGTTAGTTAGTAATATTAGTGTGATAATATGAATTCCATTAGAGAAATCAGTAGACTAGTTCGTAATGTTGTATTTTTTGTTAAGAAAAAGAAAGCATGTGTTAAAATTCATTAGTTTGATGATTAAATCGCCTCATGACGCAGAGACAGTCACATTTCCGTTTGACCCCGTGAACACTAAAGATCAGTGGCGAGACGTTCCGGAAAGTTGGAGTCGTGACACGATCCGCTACCACTGCCAGACCTGACGTCGGATCCGTGCGCGATCATCAAAAGGTTAGTCCCCTAACTCGTAGCAAACCCACACCATAGAAAAACTAAACTCTAACTAAAATCGGACAACTGTAACTAAATTTATTTTATGCTCCCTTAAAACGATGTGGAACCGTAGATCGACTATCGGACAATTTTCTGGGCATATATGGTAGTGGTCGATTTAGGCTGAACACGAAACACCAAAAATGTGACGTTGACGAATAGGATAGCCCCGATAACCTAGAAAAAAACCTTAATAGGATTTGATGAAAAATGCGACTTGACACAATCGCAGTGACACTGTTTCAGACGGACTACTGCAGACGCGATGCTTGGACGGGACGCTCCGGACGGACGACACACTCGCCACCGCATGCAAGTGTATCCCACTTGCACTTTTGGCCGTGCTTAGGCCTTAGTTGGTTAGAACTGATAACTGTGAACAAATAGAACCGAACGAGAAATGATATCATCCGGGACGACCCCTGACGGCTCAGACTTGACGACGAAGTCTGAGCCTGACAACAACAAACTTTTGACATTGTAGGGCTATCATGTGTGTGCGTGTGTGTGGACACCCTAGAATAACCTTTCCCGTCTTGTCACGTCCCGTCCCATCTTGCACAGCCTGTGGGCAATAGGGCACTCGCCAAGCTAGAGCGAGTGATCCCTTGTACTGTTTGTCTTGTCTTGTCTTCCTTGGGGTTTGGGGTTGGGTTGAGCGTGTGCACGGTAAGAGGGTTTTTAGCCCCCACGAACCGTAAGGCGTGAACCCTTTCGTGTCTCACTTGTCTTGTCTTGTTTTGTCCCGTCACATCCCGACTTTTCTTGACACCTGTAGGTTAGTCCTGTAGTTGGTAGCACACGCTACGACTACTACCTGTCCCGTTTTACTTTCCTGCTGCGTTACTTTCTGTTGTGTTACTCTGTTATAACCACAGCATGCTAATCAACCAGTAAACTATTGTGTAATAGAACCTCAGCATGCTAATCAACCAATAAACCGTTGTTTAAAGTTCGGTGCACTTGCAGTAAAGTCTAACCCTTCTTGTAGACTTTACCTAACGTACAGTTCCTTTCTTTTGGGTGCTGTACGTCAGGTGTTCAGCCAGAGTTCATGGACGAAGCAGACTTACTGGAGTATGTGGAGCCGAGGACGTCGACCCAGAGTACGTGCCTGACGAGGACCAGACCTTGAGGTCTTTTTAGTCGTCACTTTCAGAGGTTACTGCTTTTAGTTTGCTTTTAGATAGTTGGTTGCCATGCTTAGGCTTCTTTTAGACTTTGTACTCGTTGGATATTATATCTCTAATTTAATGAATGCAACTTCCTTTCTGCACTTTCTGTTGTTTCGAGCTTTATAAATGCAAGAACCTGAAACTTTTTAAATGGTACCCCTATAGACGCTTATTGGGACCTAGCTTCACAACTCCGGCCTAAGCGGGCCTTAGTCACGCTTCGCCTCCGTCGTTTTGGGAAGCGGGGCGTGACAGGTTTTAGTAGTGGCACATGCAGGTCTTGCAAAAGTTCATAACAATAAGAGTACCGCATTCATTTAATATCCATGTACAAGTCTAAATTAGGTTTTCCCAGTCTTAGATGGTAGGGAGACTTAGATAGACACCCAGGTTGGATAGTTTGACGCCTTGGTTAAGATTTAGTCGTCCTCGTTCTAGAATACCTTAGTAGCCGCACATGACTCTGACCGTGTTAGATTTCCAGAGCCATTCTTTTAGTCGTTCGCTCGGGTCCATCGACTTCAGGCCCAGCAGAACGTGACCTTGATTCTCTTTGGAACCTCCCCCGTAGGTCCTAATTATAGTCTAGCTCCTTAGGATGTCTTAGGGCTGAGTTATCCAGATCATTAGACGACCCGATGACTAGAACTCCTAACTTCTAGCGTCACCCTGACCATTACAATTTTGTGTTGTCAGCAGTAGAGTTCCGTCGTAGCCCTTCACGATTCGTATCTTACGCATATTCTTCATGCGATCATTTTTCTTCTCTCCCGATTCACGTGATCGTTCCTGACGAGTATCGATGATCCTTCGAGTCTTTTCCCTTGCCAAGTCTGCTGCCTCTAAAAGTATTTTTGAAGTTCCTATTAAGTTTTTCGCTCAGCTTAACTTCTTTAAAAACCCATATATTATATATTTTAAAATTTCTTGTTTTTTTCGGTTGAGTTAAAATTCTTTCACTTATTTTAAAACCTCCTTGGTCGTAAAATTATTTTACTATCTCGTGCCTATTTTCAAATCGGTATCTTTCGTATTTCAGTTTTAAACCTTATTATCAAATTCTATAATCCAATATATATATATATATATATATATATATATTACTTTTCTAAACTACAAAAAGTATTTCTAACCACTTACCGTACGTACCTTTAAAACATTTTCTAAACCAAAGATAACTTTAAATGTCTTCTTGTATATGTATAAACATCTCTATGTTCATCGTGCTCATACTTTAAGAATCTTTGTTTAACTTACTTTCATTTGCAAAGCAACCGCTACCTCACCCTACCTTATCTCCTTCTCCACATTGTAATAATTTTACCATTTGCTCGCTTTTCTCTACATATTTTTATAAGTATAAAGTATACGATATCATATTTTACACGTAAATCTCCTTCATCTACCTAGTTATTCAGAGAAATAATTTTGTCTCATCCAACCAACTATCTCCTTACACCGTCTTATTTGAACTCGTTCTTTCCGATCTTATTTCGTTTCGCTTTTGATCTAGTTTTCTTTCCTTCTATTATCTAGACATTAGTTCTTGTAGTTGTCTATGCTGTCTTCAGTTTAGGAATAGGCCCTTTGGTAGGTGATGTCGTCATAGTGCATGAGCATAGGTAGAGTGTGTAGACCTGTAAGAGTGTGTCATCACTAGGATCCTGATGATTGCCCTTGTGTCTTGAATGTGTGCTCAGTGTTAACCATGATATGATTGAAATTGTCTGAATGACGGTATTCATACGTATATGAATAGGGTCATGGCAGACAATTTCCTTAGACGTATTTTTTCGCGATTATAGAATAGCTTATCTTTGACTGCATGTGATTGTATCAAAACTTTGTTTTTCTTTTTAACCAAATCTTTAAAGTTTTTGAAACTAGCTCACAAGATCACAAATCACATATCCTCCCTCGTCCATTACCACGACCCGCACGTTTTTCCAAATGTTTAAAAAAATTTGTATCACTGGTTTTAAGTTTCCCTTTCTCTTCTCTCTCTCCATTTAGGAATGTTACGTTATGGTTGTTATAGTTTTGGGACTAGCTATTATTATTGTAGGATTTTGTTTGCGGGTAGGCTCAGGGAGAGATGAGATTTGTTATAGCAATGATTAACCGATATTGGAACAATATGATGTTGGAATAGATTTCTCTCGGATGAGAAGAATGGGCTGTCCAGGACCTATTTATAAAACAGAAATGTGGCGGACTCAATGGAGAATTCTGGTTGAATGAGATTATATGCGTGAAGATAAGAACTCATCGGATTTGAGGCTTAGACGAATGGTAGATAGGGATGGCAACGGAGTATGGTAGGAATTAGGGTGATCATGAGATTGAGTAGAGTTTTTATTAGCATCGAGACTTGATTGTTGATTTGACGTGAGAAGACATTGGGAGTAACACGACGTGTTAAGATAAATGGATGGTTAGGTTGCCGGATTTAATATTGGTTGAAAATAATTATAATAAGTAGGAGAAGATGTGTTTTTGATAGTTCAATTATTTGGCGGATAAATTTATGGGAAGATATGACACAGAATGTATTGAGGACACAGCGATTGTTGATTGTAAAGTTGTTATGAGGTAGACAAAGTTGTTGTCTTTGATTGGTGATTGACTAGAACATCATTTTAACGATTGATTAATATTGGGAAGAGATCGAGGGTTTAAAAGATTGTGTTTTGAGTAATGATGTTTAGTGAAGTGGTATAGTATAAGATGATGATGATTATCCTTTTTAAGAGAACTTGGACTTGGGAAGTTGAACTGTAGGGATGAGCCTATAGCTAAGTATTAGGATGTGAGTTTAGTCGTAGCATTGTTCAGTGAAAAGAAGGATTATGATGGATTATTTGAGGAACAATGTTGAAATTATAGGATTAGAGACCATTGTGTGGAGGATGGGAATTATAGGCTTAAGTATTTATGGATTTTATAATTAGTCTTAGTATGAGTGATTCCAAGGACGGAATCATTTCTAAGGTGGGTAGAATGTAACGGTCGCTTTCCGACCATTCGTAGATTCTGTGTGCACGTGCTTTGACGTGCACGTATTTTATTTGGCTATCTCTGAGCTCCGGCATATGCGATGTGATATGCCGTTGTGATCATTTTGGGGTGCTGAATTTTATAGTAATTTTTGGGAACGTCTTTTCACGTCTCGTTTTCTCGCAAAACGACTTTGAATGATAGGGGCGTTTTAGTCATTTGACTCAAAACGCCGTTCCCAATTTTACGTAAATTTTTGGTAGGCGTTACGCAAGATTAGGCTTCGTAGATCTATGCATCTCATCTCCACGTTCGTCCCGGTATTTTCGGATTTTTTTTCCGACGCTCGGATTGAGATATATCGCTCGGGGAAGTCTCGACCGTGGATTAGCCCTTTCAGATTCAAATTTTGAATTTTTTAGCCAAATCTGGCAATATCCCTAATTAATCTGTATCTTTCCTTAACTGTCTCTCTATTGTCCCCTAGACTTACCCCTAACTGCACACCCTCTATCTCTATCTCTCTCCCCCAAATAACAAAAATCATATAGCTATATAGCTAATTAAATCTTTTTATTAACTAACCCTAACACCCATTATTCTGATTCACGTGACCTAGGCTTTACAGATCTCAGCCACACGTTTTCATCACAACACACTTTAATATTTTCCTTTTTAAACAAAAGCCCTAGGGAACTCCTTCTCACAGCCGCCACCAAAACACGAGAGGCCTTTGACTTTTCTCTCCCTCTCACTTCTCTTTCTCCCTCATCCTCAACCCCCGCCGGCGGCCCGTACCTCCGACCAACACCACCGACGTCAGTCCCCCCCTAACGACCTTACCGGCTCCGATCGAGGCTCCACCGCGTTCCCGCAGCAGCTCCGCACGACACCGATCATTGTAGATCGCTGGTGAAGCCGCAGACCGCCCCGATCGCCCGCAAACCCTTCCTCACTGCCGCCCCGAACGCTTTCTGACCCTCAACACCGACAGCTTCTGTCACCGAGCGCAGGCGGTCTTCTCCATCGCGCAAACGACCGCACATCCAATCAGTACGCTAGTTTCGGATTTTTTAGCCAATCAGTTGTGCTAGTTATATAGGTACTAGTGTGTTTGTGAGTGCTATTTGGTGCTAGGAGTTTGCATGCATGTAATCCTAGCAGATGTGTTAGTATATTTATACTTGTATCAGCACACAGACTTTTAATGAGTAATGTTATATGTTAGTCATATATAGGTGCAGTCATGGTTTAAATGTTAGTAGTTAGCTCTAGTTATAACCCGTGAGCCCCTTTTATTGATGTCGCATGTTAGTAGTAGTTAGTTATTGATAATAATTAGATAATAATGAGAATTAACCTGTTAGTGGTGCCGTTAGTATATTAGGGATTTTATAGCAGAACTCAGCTCGTTGGTTAGTTAGTAATATTAGTGTGATAATATGAATTCCATTAGAGAAATCAGTAGACTAGTTCGTAATGTTGTATTTTTTGTTAAGAAAAAGAAAGCATGTGTTAAAATTCATTAGTTTGATGATTAAATCGCCTCATGATGCAGAGACAGTCACATTTCCGTTTGACCCCGTGAACACTAAAGATCAGTGGCGAGACGTTCCGGAAAGTTGGAGTCGTGACACGATCCGCTACCACTGCCAGACCCGACGTCCGATCCGTGCGCGATCATCAAAAGGTTAGTCCCCTAACTCGTAGCAAACCCACACCATAGCAAAACTAAACCCTAACTAAA
The DNA here is from genome assembly GCA_030789695.1 of Scilla litardierei. Classification (NCBI taxonomy): domain Eukaryota; kingdom Viridiplantae; phylum Streptophyta; class Magnoliopsida; order Asparagales; family Asparagaceae; genus Scilla; species Scilla litardierei. The sequence continues at coordinate 452,100,121 of CM061142.1, forward strand.
ATCGGACAACTGTAACTAAATTTATTTTCTGCTCCCTTAAAATGATGTGGAACCGTAGATCGACTATCGGACAATTTTCTGTGCATATATGGTAGTGGTCGATTTAGGCTGAACACGAAACACCAAAAATGTGACGTTGACGAATAGGATAGCCCCGATAACCTAGAAAAAAACCTTAATAGGATTTGATGAAAAATGCGACTTGACACAGTCGCCGTGACACTGTTTCAGACGGACTACTGCAGACGCGATGCTTGGACGGGACGCTCCGGACGGACGACACACTCGACACCGCATGCAAGTGTATCCCACTTGCACTTTTGGCCGTGCTTAGGCCTTAGTTGGTTAGAACTGATAACTGAGAACAAATAGAACCGAACGTGAAATGATAGCATCCGGGACGACCCCTGACGGCTCAGACTTGACGACGAAGTCTGAGCCTGACAACAACAAACTTTTGACATTGTAGGGCTATCATGTGTGTGCGTATGTGTGGACACCCTAGAATAACCTTTCCCGTCTTGTCACGTCCCGTCCCGTCTTGCACAGCCTGCGGCCAATAGGGCACTCGCCAAGCTAGAGCGAGCGATCCCTTGTACTGTTTGTCTTGTCTTGTCTTCCTTGGGGTTTAGGGTTGGGTTGAGCGTGCGCATGGCAAGAGGGTCTGATCCCCCTCGAACCGTAAGGCGTGAACCCTTTTGTGTCTCACTTGTCTTGTCTTATTTTGTCCCGTCACATCCCGACTTTTCTTGACACCTGTAGGTTAGTCCTGTAGTTGGTAGCACATGCTACGACTACTACCGGTCCCGTTTTACTTTCCTGCTGCGTTACTTCCTGTTGTGTTACTCTGTTATAACCACAGCATGCTAATCAACCAGTAAACTATTGTGTAATAGAACCTCAGCATGCTAATCAACCAATAAACCGTTGTTTAAAGTTCGGTGCACTTGCAGTAAAGTCTAACCATTCTTGTAGACTTTACCTGACGTACAGTTCCTTTCTTTTGGGTGCTGTACGTCAGGTGTTCAGCCAGAGTTCATGGACGAAGCAGACTTACTGGAGTGCGTGGAGCCGAGGACGTCGACCCAGAGTACGTGCCTGACGAGGACCAGACCTTGAGGTCTTTTTAGTCGTCACTTTCAGAGGTTACTGCTTTTAGTTTGCTTTTAGATAGTTGGTTTCCATGCTTAGGCTTCTTTTAGACTTTGTACTCGTTGGATATTATATCTCTAATTTAATGAAAGCAACTTCCTTTCTGCACTTTCTGTTGTTTCGAGCTTTATAAATGCAAGAACCTGAAACTTTTTAAATGGTACCCCTACAGACGCTTATTGGGTCCTAGCTTCACAACTCCGGCCTAAGCGGGCCTTAGTCACGATTCGCCTCCGTCGTTTTGGGAAGCGGGGCGTGACAGGTTTTAGTAGTGGCCCATGCAGGTCTTGCAAAAGTTCGGAACAATAAGAGTACCGCATTCATTTAATATCCATGTACAAGTCTAAATTAGGTTTTCCCAGTCTTAGATGGTAGGGAGACTTAGATAGACACCCAGGTTGGATAGTTTGACGCCTTGGTTAATATTTAGTCGTCCTCGTTCTAGAATACCTTAGTAGCCCCACTTGACTCTGACCGTGTTAGATTTCCAGAGCCATTCTTTTAGTCGTTCGCTCGGGTCCATCGACTTCGGGCCCAGCAGAACGTGACCTTGATTCTCTTTGGAACCTCCCCCTTAGGTCCTAATTATAGTCTAGCTCCTTAGGATGTCTTAGGGCTGAGTTATCCTGATCATTAGACGACCCGATGACTAGAACTCCTGACTTCTAGCGTCACCCTGACCATTACAATTTTGTGTTGTCAGCCGTATAGTTCCGTCGTAGCCCTTCACGATTCGTATCTTACGCATATTCTTCATGCGATCATTTTTCTTCTCTCCCGATTCACGTGATCGTTCCTGACGAGTATCGATGATCCTTCGAGTCTTTTCCCTTGCCAAGTCTGCTGCCTCTAAAAGTATTTTTGAAGTTCCTATTAAGTTTTTCGCTCAGCTTAACTTCTGTAAAACCCCCTATATTATATATTTTAAAATTTCTTGTTTTTTTCGGTTGAGTTAAAATTCTTTCACTTATTTTAAAACCTCCTTGGTCGTAAAATTATTTTACTATCTCGTGCCCATTTTCAAATCGGTATCTTTCGTATTTTAGTTTTAAACCTTATTATCAAATTCTATAATCCAATATATATATATTACTTTTCTAAACTACAAAAATTTTTTCTAACCACTTACCATACGTACCTTTAAAACATTTTCTAAACCAAAGATAACTTTAAATGTCTTCTTGTATATGTATAAACATCTCTATGTTCATCGTGCTCATACTTCAAGAATCTTTGTTTAACTTACTTTCATTTGCAAAGCAACCGCTACCTCACCCTACCTTATCTCCTTCTCCACATTGTAATAATTTTACCATCTGCTTGCTTTTCTCTACATATTTTTATAAGTATAAAGTATACGATATCATATTTTACACGTAAATCTCCTTCATCTACCTAGTTATTCAGAGAAATAATTTTGTCTCATCCAACCAACTATCTCCTTACCCCGTCTTATTTGAACTCGTTCTTTCCGATCTTACTTCGTTACGCTTTTGATCTAGTTTTCTTTCCTTCTATTATCTAGACAGTAGTCCTTGTAGTTGTCTATGATGTCTTCAGTTTAGGAATAGGCCATTTGGTAGGTGATGTCATCATAGTGCATGAGCATAGGTAGAGTGTGTAGACCTGTAAGAGTGTGTCATCACTAGGATCCTGATGATTGCCCTTGTGTCTTGAATGTGTTCTCAGTGTTAACCATGATATGATTGAAATTGTCTGAATGACGGTATTCATACGTATATGAATAGGGTCATGGCAGACAATTTCCTTAGACGTATTTTTTCGCGATTATAGAATAGCTTATCTTTGACTGCATGTGATTGTATCAAAACTTTGTTTTTCTTTTAAACCAAATCTTTATAAAGTTTTTGAAACTAGCTCACAAGATCACAAATCACATATCCTCCCTCGTCCATTACCACGACCCGCACGTTTTTCCAAATGTTTAAAAAAAAATTTGTATCACTGGTTTTAAGTTTCCCTTTCTCTTCTCTCTCTCCATTTAGGAATGTTACGTTATGGTTGTTATAGTTTTGGGACTAGCTATTATTATTGTCGGATTTTGTTTGCGGGTAGGCTCAGGGAGAGATGAGATTTATTATAGCAATGATTAACCGATTTTGGAACAATATGATGTTGGAATAGATTTCTCTCGGATGAGAAGAATGGGCTGTCCAGGACCTATTTATAAAACCGAAATGTGGCGGACTCAATGGAGAATTTTGGTTGAATGAGATTATATGCGTGAAGATGAGAACTTATCAGATTTGAGGCTTAGACGAATGGTAGATATGGATGGCTACGGAGTACGGTAGGAATTAGGGTGATCATGAGATTGAGTAGAGTTTTTATTAGCATCGAGACTTGATTGTTGAGTTGACGTGAGAAGACATTGGGAGTAACACGACGTGTTAAGATAAATGGATGGTTAGGTTGCCGGATTTAATATTGGTTGAAAATAATTATAATAAGTAGGAGGAGATGTGTTTTTGATAGTTCAATTATTTGGCGGATAAATTTATGGGAAGATATGACACGGAATGTATTGAGGACACGGCGATTGTTGATTGTAAAGGTGTTATAAGGTAGACAAAGTTGTTGTCTTTGATTGGTGATTGACTAGAACATCATTTTAGCGATTGATTAATATTAGGAAGAGATCGAGGGTTTAAAAGATTGTTTTTTGAGTAATGATGTTTAGTGAAGTGGTATAGTATGAGATGATGATTATTATCCTTTTTAAGAGAACTTGGACTTGGGAAGTTGAACTGTAGGGATGAGCCTATAGCTAAGTATTAGGATGTGAGTTTAGTCGTAGCATTGTTCAGTGAAAGAATGATTATGATGGATTATTTGAGGAACAATGTTGAAATTATAGGATTAGAGACCATTGTGTGGAGGATGGGAATTATAGGCTTAAGTATTTATGGATTTTATAATTAGTCTTAGTATGAGTGATTCCGAGGACGGAATCATTTCTAAGGTGGGTAGAATGTAACGGTCGCTTTTCGACCATTCGTAGATTCTGCGTGCACGTGCTTTGACGTGCACGTATTTTATTCGGCTATCTCTGAGCTCCGGCATATGCGATGTGATATGCCGTTGTGATCATTTTGGGGTGCTGAATTTTATAGTAATTTTTGGGAACGTCTTTTCACGTCTCGTTTTCTCGCAAAACGACTTTGAATGATAGGGGCGTTTTAGTCATTTGACTCAAAACGCCGTTCCCAATTTTACATAAATTTTTGGTAGGCGTTACGCACGATCAGGCTCCGTAGATCTGTGCATCTCATCTCCACGTTCGTCCCGGTATGTTCGGATTTTTTTTCCGACGCTCGGATTGAGAGATATCGCTCTGGGAAGTCTCGACCGTTGATTAGCCCTATCAGATTCAAATTTCGAATTTGTTAGCCAAATCTGGCAATATCCCTAATTAATCTGTATCTTTCCTTAACTGTCTCTTTATTGTCCCCTTGACTTACCCCTAACTGCACACCCTCTATCTCTATCTCTCTCTCCCAAATAACAAAAATCGTATAGCTATATAGCTAATTAAATCTTTTTGTTAACTAACCCTAACACCCATTATTCTGATTCACGTGACCTAGGCATTACGGATCTCAGCCACACGTTTTCATCACAACACACTTTAATATTTTCCTTTTTAAACAAAAGCCCTAGGGAACTCCTTCTCACAGCCGCCACCAAAACACGAGAGGCCTTCGACTTTTCTCTCCCTCTCACTTCTCTTTCCCCCTCATCCTCAACCCCCGCCGGCGGCCCGTACCTCCGACCAATACCACCGACATCAGTCCCCCCCTAACGACCTCGCCGGCTCAGATCGAGGCGCCACCGCGACCACGCAGCAGCTCCGCACAACACCGATCGTTGCAGATCGCCGGTGAAGCCGCAGACCGCCCCGATCACCGGCAAACCCTTCCTCGCCGCCGCCCCGATCGCTTTCTGACCCTCAACATCGACATCTTCCGTCACCGACCATCGACGGTCTTCTCCGTCGTGCAAACGACCGCGCAGCTGCAGCGGCTGCTGCAGCTGCCTTCCGGAGCCACTCTGCCGTCGGGAGGCCACCGCACGCCTCCCTCCGACCGCCTGCGAGACTCCCGCCGTCGCTACAACCGCTCCCTGTGCCGCCCTCACCACCAAGGCCTCGACAGCCATCCTGCCTGCCCACAAGCCGGCAGCAGAGCCAACGGCCAGTCGTCGGAAACCGCTCGTCGCTGCCCTGTCAACCACCCGCCACTCCTCCCTGACCCCGCCGGCAACCGCCCCAACCACTCGCAACTGTCGCGTCGCTTCACCTGCAGCAAACACTAAGAGGAAGCACATGTTCATGGTTAGTATGCAGTTGTTATTAGAGTTAATTATTTATAAGTCGATATATATATGATAACATGTTAAGTATAATGGCAGTACGCTAGTTTCGGATTTTTTTAGCCAATCAGTTGAGCTAGTTATATAGGTACTAGTGTGTTTGTGAGTGATATTTGGTGCTGGGAGTTTGCATGCATGGAATCCTAGCAGATGTGTTAGTATATTTATACTTGTATCAGCACACAGACTTTTAATGAGTAATGTTATATGTTAGTCATATATAGGTGCAGTCATGGTTTAAATGTTAGTAGTTAGCTCTAGTTATAACCCGTGAGCCCCTTTTATTGATGTCGCATGTTAGTAGTAGTTAGTTATTGATAATAATTAGATAATAATGAGAATTAACCTGTTAGTGGTGCCGTTAGTATATTATGGATTTTATAGCAGAACTCAGCTCGTTGGTTAGTTAGTAATATTAGTGTGATAAAATGAATTCCATTAGAGAAATCAGTAGACTAGTTCGTAATGTTGTTTTTTTGTTAAGAAAAAGAAAGCATGTGTTAAAATTCATTAGTTTGATGATTAAATCGCCTCATGACGCAGAGACAGTCACATTTCTGATTGACCCCGTGAACACTAAATATCAGTGGCGAGACGTTCCGGAAAGTTGGAGTCGTGACACGATCCGCTACCACTGCCAGAACCGACTTTGGATCCGTGCACGATCATCAAAATGTTAGTCCCCTAACTCGTAGCAAACCCACACCGTAGCAAAACTAAACCTTAACTAAAATCGGACAACTGTAACTAAATTTATTTTCTGCTCCCTTAAAACGATGTGGAACCGTAGATCGACTATCGGACAATTTTCTGTGCATATATGGTAGTGGTCGATTTAGGCTGAACACGAAACACCAAAAATGTGATGTTGACGAATAGGATAGCCCCGATAACCTAGAAACAAACCTTAATAGGATTTGATGAAAAATGCGACTTGACACAGTCGCCGTGACACTGTTTCAGACGGACTACTGCAGACGCGATGCTTGGACGGGACGCTCCAGACGGACGACACACTCGACACCGCATGCAAGTGTATACCACTTGCACTTTTGGCCGTGCTTAGGCCTTAGTTGGTTAGAACTGATAACTGTGAACAAATAGAACCGGACGTGAAATGATAGCATCCGAGACGACCCCTGACGGCTCAGACTTGACGACGAAGTCTGAGCCTGACAGCAACAAAATTTTGACATTGTAGGGCTATCATGTGTGTGTGTGTGTGTGGACACCATAGAATAACCTTTCCTGTATTGTCACGTCCCGTCCCGTCTTGCACAGCCTACAGGCAGCAGGGCACTCGCCAAGCTAGAGCGAGTGATCCATTGTACTGTTTGTCTTGTCTTGTCTTCCTTGGGGTTTGGGGTTGGGTTGAGCATGCGCACGACAAGAGGGTCTGATCCCCCTCGAACCGTAAGGCGTGAACCCTTTCGTGTCTCACTTGTCTTGTCTTGTCTTGTCCCGTCCCGTCCCAACTTGTCTTGATACCTGTAGGTTAGTCCCGTAGTTGGTAGCACACGCTACGACTACTACCTGTCCCGTTTTACTTTCCTGCTTTGTTACTTCCTGTTGTGTTACTCTGTTATAACCACAACATGCTAATCAACCAGTAAACTATTGTGTAATAGAACCTCAGCATGCTAATCAACCAGTAAAACGTTGTTTAAAGTTCGGTGCACTTGCAGTAAAGTCTAACCCTTCTTGTAGACTTTACCTGACGTACAGTTCCTTTCTCTTGGGTGCTGTACGTCAGGTGTTCAGCCAGAGTTCGTGGACAAAGCAGAATTACTAGAGTACGTGGAGCCGAGGACGTCGGCCCAGAGTACGTTCCTGACGAGGACCAGACCTTGAGGTCTTTTTAGTCGTCACTTTCAGAGGTTACTGCTTTTAGTTTGCTTTTAGATAGTTGGTTGCCATGCTTAGGCTTCTTTTAGACTTTGTACTCGTTGGATATTATATCTCTAATTTAATGATTGCAACTTCATTTCTGCACTTTCTATTGTTTCGAACTATATAAATGCAAGAACCTGAACCTCTGTCGTTTTGGGAAGCGGGGCGTGACAGTAGTGTAGCTTGGGGGTCGAACACAGGGAGGCGTGGTTGTGCTTGTGTCAAAGAGGAACCGGTTCACCCTATGGGTGAGCTAGCCCGAACAATTGATGGTTTTGACAGATAATAGATGCGAGGGATAAACAATATAAAATGAAAACTAGGACTTTGGTTACCACCCTATCATGTGTTCTCGCTATTACGACCTACAGATAGGAATACGATCGGATTTAGGGTTTAGTGGTGAGACGTTGCCTCTAAGAGTGGTACCAGCGTCCTATGGGCCCGATATTCCGGTCGATGCCCAGGATGATACGCCTGACTATCCAGGTTCGATCGGTGGGCATTCCCATATCCATTAACACCGACTGACTCCGGGAGCACTAAGCTTGCAACGATAACTCCCAATATCTCATCCTGCCGTTCCCACGCTCTAGGATTCAATGTCTACGCTAAGGGCGTGAGCTGTGACTAGGGAGTCAACCGCTAAGTTTATTCCCCCTTGGCCCAACGGTCAAAGGCGGTCTTTTTCCCGCCGATGACAATGAAACACCCAGCATAACCATCTAAATTCCTAATCCCTATTGAAATCCTAGTCCTATGGACGCATTAAGGAGAACCCACAAAGGGGTTTCCACCAAAATCCCAGATTAGGGAACTACTCACAAATCATAGCTAAAAAGCAATCTAAATGAAAATCAACCGTAGAAATCATGATCAAGAGATTGAAACGAGGTAGTAGCAATGCTATAAAGATAATATTAAAGTTTGAAAGCAATCAGAAGACTTACAAAATGCGATAAAATTCCAGCCGTCACCGTACAAGAAAAAGACAGAAAAAATAACAACTCTCGTTTTCTGAAACCTAGGGCAACTATATATACAAATAGACGTCACCCGATCCGTTGAAGCATCAACTGATCGGGTGAGCTGCTTGGCGCTTCAGCATCGACGTTTCAGAACTTCAACCGCTCACTAGGTCCGACCGGTTGGCATCTCCGGGTCGTCGTTTGGATATTGCGGCATCAGGTGAACAGATCGGTAAAGTATTCAACCGATCGGTTGGAATTATCTCCAAAATATGGCGGAGAGTTCTGTCGATTTGGCACGGTCAGCGAACCATCGGTTGATCTCTCCGGGTCGTCGTTGGGAAAATCAGCTACAGATGAACCGATCGTGTGAGATGTCACCCGATCGGTTGGAATTCAGCTCCAAATGGCCGAGAGCTCTGTTGGATTGAACTGGTCGATGAACCGGTCGGTTGAGCTGCTCCTCACTCTAGCCTCAGTCTGGTTCGGACATGCGTGCATCACCCGATCGGTTGGACACTGTGTCCAACCGATCGGTTGATGGCTGAAAAATAGTGATCTTCGTCGTTTGACCCCCTGGATCATGCGTGACCCCTCCCGTTGCTCCGAGGACTCATGATATCTTCGTTATATGTCCCCTACGCTGGCAATCTCCTGCAAATACACAAAAACACAAAGAAGTGAAAGAAAACTAGAAATCACAAGAAAATGGATACGAGACTACAGAAAACAACGGAAAAACACAAACAAGACGTGCATGAATATATAAAATATAACCACATGTCAAAGTTCACTACCTAGACATCTGAGAAAATGTTCATAAGACTAGTCTTTGAACTTCATATGGTTGATACCAAGCTGTGTCCGAGAAGAATAAATCAGACATTCCAGACGTCTAGTGACTTTATTCCAGACGTCATATCCTGATCTAAAAACACTATGAAGAGTGTTTCTGTCATGGAACCTATTAAAATGGGTACTAGGATATTCCTATGCTTCCATACGATGGAAAATGATACAATTGAGTGTGTATGTGCGCGCGCGCGTGTACGTGTGTGTCCGTGTGCATGCGTGCATGAGGGCGTGCGTGCGTGCGTGCATCTATTCGAGTTTACAAATATTCTATGAAATTAATACCAAAATACATGAAGAAACTATAAAATTGCACTTGAGATACAATGTCTCCATGTAATTTTCTCTATATCCTTGAATCCATCATCCCATTACCTAATGCTTTGTCTCCTTATCTAGATAATCAATAATAAATCTGAGACTAAAACATATAAGATGATTATCACACTACATAATGTTGATTATCATTAAAAACAACATTGGTCTGGAACCCAAGAACCAACAATCTTCTGCAGCCTGGTTTTTGCTTTCCACCATTGGGCAAAGTAATGGAAGGGTCGTTATGACGGATAAGGGCATTGGTAAGGATGTTGAAGCAGGGGATTGCGAGGAGGATAGAGGCAAAAGGTATAAAGATGGTGATGAAGAAGATGAGGATGAAGAAATTTGTGGAGATCGTTGGGCAAGATCCTTTGCGACGAGAGTTGTCACAAGGCCCTTACTCTAGCACCAACTGTTGATGCATGGATTCTTGCATGGCCTATATAAGTCCTTGGAAATGAGCAATCCCGCAACAGAGAGGCCGGACAGGGCAGTTTCACTGGGCTGATGATGAGAAGTCCTTTGCTAACGCTAAAAATATACTGAAAACACATCACCTTACTGGATAGGGTGGCCTTCCGACTAGACTCTGATACTTAAGTTAGATTCAAGCAGAGGAATGAGCAATGCCGGCTAGAGGTAACCATCATTAAGGGATGAGGAGCACTAGGGTTTTGTTGGACAAATGAGTGTACATGATGAAGGGAGTTTTTTTCTCTTTTTAAGGGGTCGGGGGATGGTTCCATCACGTCAGCCGACTTTCTACGCCATTGTGTAACAAACCTGCCGGGGGATTTAGCGGGATGTGGAGTACCCGACACAACCACTCCGCCGACAAAGCTGACTGCATGTCGCCTGACAAAGCAGAAGAGAGATACATCTGATATGGCTGATCGTGCACCATCTACTCGGACAGACTGTTTGTCCTTTCTAATAAAGCTGATCGACATTCACATGGGGCATGCCCATGGGTTACTGCTCGAAAGGAGTCAAGCGGGACGGCCTCGAGGCTCGGTCAGGGAAGAGCCAATGTTTGCGGGGCTGACCTGCAGGAGGTCGTCTCATTGAGAGCTACGGTTAGGGGGATTGTTGGAAGATGTGTTTGCCCTCGAGGCAAATTTATCTCTATGTATATGTACAAGCATCTTGTTCGAAATAACAGTAAGCTGGTTGGTAAGCATTTATCTAAGTAAATAATAATGTAGCCTTCATTAAAATCTCGAGACTCAATGTGAGGTCAAACAAGTATTGAGATAAAGATCTCGATCATGGTGAAGTGTTGACCGTTTCCAGCATAAGTCAAAAATCATCTGTGGTCATAGATATTTTGAAAAAAAAGGATATCGACACATTGGATAGACAATTGTGCCTTTGTCTTCACCATGTATTGGTGATGATGATCTCATGGTCGTTCCACTAGGCGAAGTCGGGGACGAGACACATGTGCTCATTATAGAATGAGTTCACTGAACAACCCAACGAGAGTTATCACATGGTTAACATAAACTGATCTGTCAATGATATCTCTCGGTGATGATATGTGTCGTGTGGAAATAAAGACTCAAATTTGTACCGCAAGCATATGGTGTAGTTGTAGCTTATACGGGTTATCCATAGTGAGGAAGTTGTTGAGTACCAGTTTCTCCCTAAGTTTGTTAGCTACGAAATTGATTTGGGACTAGAAGAGTGAATAATACGAGAGAATATCAATATAGAAAAGCTCTAAAAACCTAGCGCATCTCCACCATTGGATTAAACTTAGGATTGACTTATTATTGAATTCTTGGGCTCGAGAGAGGTCGTCTAACCTAAGGACATTCTCCTACCCACCACTTTTGTGATGCAATGATAGGATATTCCCTTATGTTATCCCTACCCCCACTCTCATGATGCTATGATAGGACTACCTAACCTATATCGAATCCAACTCTCGTTGGTGCATCGATAAACGTTTGGTGCATTACGTCCGACAAATGTCCCCGATCTTCCTCCACGCTACTTTCGTGGATTAGGATTTGGATCTTTGCTAGGAGGGCTCTGATTCATGACTGACTCCTGTCAGTCGCATGGATAGTATGGATCAATGTAGGGATTGAAACCCCTAGATTAGCTCCGACTCCTTCCATCGACTAATCTTTTTATCCATAAAGGGGGAGATTAATATGCATTGATAATCAACATCCTAGCATACCCTAAATCACACATTATTCAACAATTAATTAATATCTCATAAATCTATAGCCAAATCAAATGGGGTTAAACCCATGACCCTAGATGGGTGACTAATCACGATCCATATATGCAAAGAGGAGTCGAGTGGGGGTGACAGCGGTCGGAGGGGGCGGCCAGAGCGGCAACAGCGGGCGTTTTCCGGCAGAGTGCATAGATCTGTCAATTTCGGCCTGGGCAGCTCTTTCTTTGGGTTTACAAGGGTGTTTGAGGGAGAGAGAGGGAAGAGGGAGAGTGAAGGAACGGTGATAGAGGGGGATCACCGGAGATGGCCGGCTGTGCCGTGCAGCGGCGGGGTGTCCGGGAAAAACGGGTTGGTGGGTCCACAGTTTCGGCCATAGAAAGGAGTTTTTGGGTGTTTTAATGGGGAAGGAGAAGAGAGAGGAGGGAGAGAAGAGAGAGAGGAGGTAGGGGAGAGGGAGATGACCGGAGATAGGCTCCTCGCCGGTGGCCAAGGCTGGTTGCGTGGGGAGCAAAAGGGCGGCTGGCTTTGTGCGGTTTTGGGTTTGAGAAAACCCTAGGAGGTAAAGCTTTAAAGATGGAAATTTGCTAAACACCTTTAGAATATAGGGTTAGTTGGGGGGAATAGAGATAAAGGAAGTGCAAAGAGATGGAAAGGAGGGTAAGAATAGAATAGGAAATCTCATCCCCATGATACGTAAGAATCAAATTGGATTTGGGTTAATGTGAATTTTCGAAATGGATTAGGCTAATTGGGCTTGGATTTTGATTAGTGATTTGGGTGGGCTAGGAGTGTCAGAAAATTATGAAAAAAATATTGGGATGACCGTGACAAAGAGAGGCTCGGGGATACGGTGGTCAATCGCTTGTTTGGTCCACGGAAAAAGAACTAAAGAATAAAAAGATCCGGCGACTAAGTCTAAAGCTACGACGATCCTGCAATCAAACCTGATTTGTGGGAGAACGAACCATGAAATGACGTTCACCAAAAACCCACAAATAACTACTCTTCCATACGGTCACAACGACATATCACATCATATAGTCCTGATCCAAGAAGAAGCCAAATAAAATACGTGTACGATAAACGTACGTACACACAGAAATACGAACGGTCGAAAAGCGGCCGTTACAGTAGAGACTCTGATAAATGGTTTGATGCAATCCGAAAAAGGTCCATGCAAGTAAATAAAGTATGGACTTTAGTTTATGTGCCCAAAGAAAGTGTTCCTTTTGGCTGCAAGTGAATCTTCGAAACAGAAGATTAGTGCAGATGGAAAATATTGATGTACAAGTTATGCTGGTTGGGAACAGCTATCATCCTAACTCCTATAAATGGATTAGGATAATACTTTCTCGCCAGCAGATGTGTACATATCTGTTCGAATCAGACTCGATGTAAATGTGAATGATGACCACGAAAACTGGAATATATATGTTTTCTAAATTTGATTTAGAAGAACAAACTTATAGAGTTTTCAAGGTCAGTGGGAGCAAATAAAAGGCATGCGAGACATCAAGAAGCTGGAACATATGTTTTGACAAAGTGGTCAAAGAGTTTGACACTTTATCAGACACAATTATGAACCGTGCAGATGACCAGTGACTATTTTTGGATTATTATTGTAAAGGATGATAAGCTGGATGAGATCCAGGCTGGACATATATTATGGATTCCAATGGACCAATGGAATTATTTGGATGAGATTCAAATGTGTGTTCTAATATGAACATAGAAACCCCTTAACTCTATACAGTAGACTGTTTAGCAGATCCACTCACGAAGGCTCAACCACATGAAGTCTAGAAATACTTATGAGTAAATGCGGTATGAGATACAAGGATAAATGTGTCTGAGTGCAAGTGGAATATGTAGTGAGTTGGGTTTGCCCTCGAGCAAATTTATCTCTATGTATATGTACAAACGTCTTGTTCAAAATAACAGTAAGCTGTTTGGTAAGAATTTACCAAAGTTTAATAATAATATAGTCTTCATTAGAACTTAGGTATAGTCCTGAGACTTAATGTGACGTCAAACATGTATCAAGGTGAAGATCTCAATCATAGATAAGCGCTTAACTTATTGTAGCATAAGTCTAGAAACGTTCGTGGTCGTAGATTTTTCGAGAAATGTATATCGACACATCGGATAGACCATTGTGTCTTAGTCTTTACCATGTAGTGGTGACGATGATCTCATGGTCGTTTGACTTGGCAAAGTGAAAGACAAGACACAGGTGCTCATTGGAGAATCAGTTCACTGACCGACCTAACAAGAGTTATCATATGGTTCAAATTGACCAATCTGTCAATGATAACTCTTAGTGATGATATGTAAGTTGGTCTTTTGACTTGAGGTCATTGTACAAACCTATGTGTGAACGGTGTTAATTAGATCCTAATCTAGCCTCGGGAAAGCCCCATTGAAAGGTCTTTGGTTGGGTGACATTTGAAACGTGCGAGGAGAGTAATGACCAAGATAGGATTCGTCTCTCTGGGTCAAGGGGAGTTTGTGTCGCAGTGTTAGTTCGATCTTTAGTGAAAACTCTGGCCAGAGTATGTTGGAAGAAGTCCAACATTACTTGACTAAAGATGAATGGAGACTAACCAAGTTCAAGCTAGTAGGGTTGACATTTGACCACACCCTGGCTTGACTAAGCGACATAGTTTTGACGAAGAGACTAAAACTGCGTTATTCATCACGGACACAGTCAGGATGGTCCTAATAATACTCATGTCGATGATTTAATCACATAAGTATGATATCGAAACAGGGATGGCACCTGCTGGTCGCGGTCACTACCGTCTAGGATTTCGAGCCCCACCTATAATAGGTTCAGCTGTAGGGTCTCACACAGAGTGAGACCTTCGTCAATTAATTGTTAGAAATTAGGGAGAAAATGCATTTGATGCAAGGGACAGAAAACTGCAAAGAGTTCATTTGTATTTGAAGCAAATGGGTTTTTATATGGAAATTAGGGATAAATGATCCTGAGTGCAAGTGTGAGATGTTGAGGGATGTATGCCCTAAGTTCATTTGTATTTGAAGCAAATGGTTTTTTAATATTAGATGTGGAAATTTTGCAAATTATGCAAAGGGAATTAAATGTGTCCTAAATTGTTTACATGCATATTTAAATACAATAAACGCGTGGAAATGGTTACCAGAATGATGGGATCGTCCCGGTCTAAATGTAGGTTCAAACTACGTCGAAAAGAGACTCCAAACGCTTAATATATTGCCAAAACAGCTAGAGAAGCACATTTAGGGCATTGCAGTTCGGACCCGCATCAGGGGCGCCCGACCCGCATGCACTTGCGCCCGCAAGGCGAGCGGGCATGCGCCCGCTAAGGAAGGCCATGCCTACGCCTGCAAGGGGGCGCACCCGCTAGGGCGGGCGCACGCCTGTGCACGACAGGTGGGGCCTGCCTGATTGAAGTGGGCGGGACCCTGCCCGCTGTGCATGCGCCCTGGCGCATGCACATCTTGTACACGCATAGGAGCAGCCCGCATGGGACCTGCGGGGGGTCCCACGACCTAGGGCTTTGTGCCCAGCTATGGCGGCTGCTTTTTTGGAAACAACAAGGTTTTTGGCTGACTTTGTAGTGTCGTTTGTGGGGTCAAATGAACTCGGAATGAGTCCCCGTTTTCCTACGCCTTCATCGTTCATTGCTCTTCGATTTGATAGGTTGTATCACTTGTGAAGCTCAACGGTAAGGGATGAAAAATTAGTTGAAGTTTAGCCTTAGTGTAAGGCAAGCTAATTTAATTTTTCCCTCTCCAAAAGTGTAGTCCCACATCTGATATGGAGTGAATTGAGGGGTCAGCCACCTATATAAATAGGGGCCTACTCTCCTCCTTGAAACTCGCTCCAAGCTCCAGATCTGAATAGCTCCATTAAACGTGAGCAAGCTCGGATCTGAGCTTAAAACTATATTCTCTCTTTCTCCCAAAAGTTCTTCCATGCTCCTGATCAGGCTCTAGCAAAGCTACGAAGGAGTTCGGATCGGATCCGAAGTCTTAACGAAGGATCCACTCAAGGTGAAATATTTTCGACGCGTGGTTGACTCGACGACAAGGGTGTTGCTTGGCTCGGGATGAGGTGCGGCTAGGAATGCGGTTTGCCTTGGGAGAAGCGGTGCAGGGCCAAAGAAATGTTACTGAAAATGATGCCTCGTATTCTGCGGAAACGAAGTGAAAGGTATGTAGTTTAATTAAACATGCGTTTACAATTGCAAATAGGTTGATAGATCTATCCTTAGGGGTTGGTCGGACCCAACCCTGGGATAGTAAAGATTTCGTTCTCTTTAGGGCTAGATTTAAAATAGTTTTAACTCTATTTTTCAGCTGCTAATTTGATCACGTTGTCCGTCCGACTTAGGCCGGACGTCGATTTTATTTCCCTAAGGACCCAGAAAACCCTTCACTTAGGGCATCAGGCCAAGAGGGACCCCTCAGACATACTAGCTCAAACCAATCATAATCTTTATTCGTATGCACTCTCCCAAGCTAAACCTTTTGGCGTGACGCCCCAATGCTTCATGAGGCACGGGGATCTGGCTGCTTAGCGTAGCTGGGAGAACGATGCAAATATCTTTCTTTGTCTTTTTTTGAAAAATATGGATCGGTCAACAAAAATCACTCCTCAATATTATGTGGTGTGTTGTTATCCAAGTCTCGAAAGATTATGCACCATTATGCTTAACAATCAATTCTACGGTCCATGCATAAAGTGGACCCATAAGAAAAATCAAACATAGGTCGGTTTCGAGTATTACTATCCTAGGGACTACGATAATGGGCATAACTAGCATATTATATGGTATCTGAGACTAAAAAATGTCCTAATCAAATATTCTTATCGATTTCTAGAATCTGAGTGCAAAATATAGGAAATGAAATTTGATTCGACAAACCACACATATGAAGTCTCGATTTCGAAAAATTCTTAAAGCGTATGTTCAAGGGTTTGGATAACCCAAGTCAAACCCGACTTGTTCAAGGGTTTGGATAAAAATGACCATGTCATAGCTAACAAACAAAGATGAAAATCCTAACAAATAAAGATGCGGAATTAAAATGAAATAACAATGAACAAGCAAACACAATATGTTCAACGGTTTTGATAACCCAAGTCAAACCCGACTTGTTCCCGGGAATCCTGCATCCCTACCACCTGGGATACCACCCATAAACTCAAGCTAAAACCCTAGCTTGAGTTTTCCTTTCAACCCACTTGTAGCAATCCTACAAGTGTAATCAATACAAGATTGATGTCCTTGAATCCCACAACTTGGATCAAGCCGACCACTCTCATAAACCGAGAGTAAAACCAATAACGAAAGTTAAATGAAATTTGAAATACACACTTACAAATCACATATGCATTGAAGTAGAACTTGAAGGAGCAAAGTGAGGAGTGTGTTGATTTGTTCCTAGAAGAGAGAATAGCCCTTTCACTTGTCTTCACCAAAGCTAGAGGAAGAGAGTTGATTCTAGTTGGAAGACAAGTTGAGATTTGGATTCTAGGGCTTTTGATTGCAAATGAGATCTTGAGAGAGATTAATCTTGAGAGATGAATCAATGGGGTTCCAAGAGAGCTCTAATGGAATAGTAGGATACCCTTTTATAGGCTCTCTAAAACCCTCAAACATTTTACCCAAAACCCTCAACAAAATCTGTGTTGGAAAGGCTCAATGGCTAAATTAACGTGACAGACAGGCAACTGATGAAGAATATGTAGGCTCCTGCTGCACTGTGTCAGAGAGTAGATGAGAATTCAAATGGTAACTTACCACATATGACATGCGACTGATGAATGTTGGACAGGTGCCTAAAAACAAGCAGGCGCCTAAGAAACCTTCGACAGGCATCTGAGTGGTAAAGTGCAAAAGTTACCAAAACTCAAGAATTCTGAGAAGAAAGGACATGCGACTGATGTGGTATACACAAGCACCTGTTCCATAGGCAGGCGACTGGAAAACCAACGTCATTCATCTGTGTGGATAAGTGCGAAACTTGCCAAAATGAAAGATCTGGGCAAGGATAGACAGTCGACTGATGTGGTATACACAGGCGCATGTGCAATGGACAGGCGACTGTGAAACCAACATCAAGCGCCTGATTGCACAAGTGCAAAATTTGACAAATCTGGAATATCTTGGGCACGATGATATATGCAAGTATTGAACAATGTTCAAGTGCCTGCAAGGAGCTAGGCGCATGTACATTGTACATAAGTCGCCAGTTGAAACATAAGAAGGAAAGTCCCAAAATATCATGTCAAAACGTGTGCATTACAGACGATTGTAGAACAATTCGCAAGCGCCTGTATGGAGACAGACGACTATAATTTGTTCTTCAGTCGCTTGTCGGAAGTCCAAAATGCACATGTTAGGGAATTTAAAGTTAGAGTCCTAGGAAATGAGTTCTAATGGATTCCTAGGCTAGATTGATTGAAGTGTGAGTGTTCTAAGAATATTCTACTTCAAGGCTACATTATAATAAGAAAGAAACAAGAGAATAAAAAGATTACATTGGGTTTTTGCTTCTCTTCTTTCTCTTGAATGAACTTGAAGTCTTCTTGAAGCTTCTTTCTTTATCTTTGATCACCAAATCGACTCTACGATCTTTGATTGATCGTTGACTGTCATTCACTGCACTTTGATCTTCATGAATGGATTAGGCAATGAATTAACTGCGTTGAGTGGATTAGTCACAAGTATTTATGTTTGGTCATCATCAAAACCAAGTGAACAGAAGTCAATACCCAACATTCTCCCCCTTTTGGTGATGATAAACAGTCATAAACAAAAATATATAATTGTGCTTAAAAAATACTTACTCCCCTTACTTAGATGCCAATCAAGTTAGACAATAAAGATATGTGCATCTAATGATTAATTTAAGCAATAGTGTTATATACGTGAATGGTATGAATTCTAGGATTTGAATTTAGGATTTTTGAATCCAAATTCATAATATCTTACTGCCCCTGAATCTACGAATATTTCAATATTAGATTCAAGTTTAGCTTCTAATTGGCACAAAATTATGATTTTTGTTTATTTCTCTCCCCCTATGGCGTTACCCAAAAAGTGGGAGTAGAGAAACAACAGCTAGTGATAAATAAAAGTACAACAATCATGGTAGTATAAAGAATAAGATAGGCATTTAATGTGATACCAAATGAAAAATAGGAAAACATGGAGGTGTATCACACAAATACGTATCAAAATCATAAAAACTAAGTTGACTAGAGGAATAGGAGTATAATAGCAACATTGAATCTCATACATCATACAATACAATATAATAAAGAGTACAAAGATGAGAAAAATCACACAATAATCACATAAGAGAATAATGAGCCAAACGATCTCCATATGTATGTGTGTGTGTGTGTGTCAAAATGTGAATACATGCAGTACACAAAAAATATCAACTCCACATACACAAATGTATATCATCAATCGGAAGAACTCTCGAGAGGAAGAAGAAGAGACACGGGCTTTTCAAATCGGAGGAGAGAGAGAATAACCCACGATCGACGGTTATAGATGAAGATGGAGATGATCATAGCCGTTGGATAAAAATGAATGGCTGAGATCAAGAATACGAACCGCCAATCAGTTCTGACAGGCGACTGATGCACAAAGTGCAGTCTCCTGTCAAGCCCTAAAATAAAAATGGCTTAGCTGAGTAACAAGAGCATGTAGAAGAAATCACTGTCGCATGTCGAGGGACATGCGCCTGTGAAATGACCTACAGGGGCCTGTTCGAAATTAAACAGAGTGATGATTTCAAAGGAAATTTCTCAAGAGCTGCAGCAGGTACCTGATAACCAAATTTCAGTCGCTTGGATGACAGCCAGGTGCCTATGAAATGTACATCAGTCGCCTAGTTGGGAGATGTGAAAAAGTATAGATAAACATAGGGTTGGGCAGGTGCCTGAAGAAGAATGGGTAGGCGCTTGTCCTGGTTCTGAAGACAAAGAAGTATGCACATAGCGACAGGTGCCTGAAGAAGTTGAGGCAGGTGCATGTCCTGGTTCTGAAATACAGAATTGAGGCAAAAACAAATTTTTAAGATTTCTCACCTTAGACTTATACTCTAAACACTGTAATGACATCAAATCATAATCAAAAACATATACAATGATACACATATCAAAGATCCAAAAGAATCATAAATTCATCAAAATCTCTAATAAATCTCATAGAAAACATAATTTGAAAAATAGACACATTGAATATGAGATAAGAAAATGATCTTAAAAGCTCAAAACATGATATAACATGTGAAAATGAAGTCCTAGATTTCAGATTCACCCATAATCCCTAATTCTCCACACAACCTCACAAATGAATCTTCTTTTAGAGGTTTTGTGAAGATATCGGCGATTTATTTTTGGGTTTCAATGAACTCTAAGATGATGTCCTTCTTAGCTACATGATAATTTATAAAATTTTGTCTCGCATCTATGTGTTTGGTACAGAAGTGATGTACCAGATTTTTGGAGAGACAAATTGCACTTTGGTTTTCAACTATGATAGGTCAAGTATCATGATTAATACCATAGTCTTTAAGAGTGTGTCTCATCCAAAGGATTTGTGCATATGCAAGACCTACGGCAATATATTCTGCTTCGGTCATGGACAATGATACGGAGTTTTGTTTCTTGAAAAACCAAGAGACAATGGAATTTCTTAGAAAATGACTAGTGCCACTAGTACTCTTCCTATCGGATTTGCATCCAGCAAAATCGGCATCATTATATGAGATTAACTCATAAGTGCTAGATTTAGGATAAAGTAATCCATAATCTAGTATTTGATTGAGATAATGAAATACTCGTTTAACCGCAATCAAATGTGATTCATTAGGTTGTGATTGATATCTAGGACATAAGCAAATGGAAAGCATGATATCGAGCCTACTTGCGGTTAAGTAAAGTAAGTTACATATCATACATCGATATAGAAGAATGTCTACATCTTTCCTGTTTTATCCTTGTGTAAATGTGTAGTCGTACTCATGGGAGTTCTCTTGCAAGAAGACGATTCCATCTTGAATCGCTTGATTAGCTCCCTGGTGTACTTGGATTGATGTATGAAGATGTCATCCTTCATTTGCTGAATTTGAAGTCCTAGAAAGTAATTGAGCTCACCCATGTGGCTCATCTCAAATTCATCCTTTATTGACATAGAAAATTCTTGGCAAAGATCATAGTTAGTAGATCCAAAAATAATGTCATCTACATAAACTTGAATAAGAAGCATGTCATTTTCATAATATTTCGTAAGAAGTGTTGAATCAACTTCTCCCATTTTAAATCCAAAATCCAAAAAAAAGTTCTTAAGGCGATCATACCAAGCTCTAGGAGCTTGTCTCGATACATATAAAGCTTTCTTAAGTATGAAATCATGATTTGTAAATTTTTCATGAATAAAACTAGGAGGTTGTGGAAACATAAACTTCTTCACTAACCATTTTAAAATGCACTTTTAACAGCCATTTGAAATAA
Organism: Scilla litardierei; assembly: GCA_030789695.1. Classification (NCBI taxonomy): domain Eukaryota; kingdom Viridiplantae; phylum Streptophyta; class Magnoliopsida; order Asparagales; family Asparagaceae; genus Scilla; species Scilla litardierei. The sequence continues at coordinate 452,121,413 of CM061142.1, forward strand.
TTTAAAATTCTTATGAGATGCAAAAGATAATAACAATCTAATAGCTTCTAATCTAGCTATCGGAGCAAATGTTTCTTCTAAATCAATACCTTATTCTTACCGGTAGCCTTGAGCTACTAACTTTGCTTTGTTCCTTGTGACGACTTCATTCTTGTCCTTCTTATTCTTGAAAATCCATTTAGTCTCAATGACTTGATGTCCACTAGGTAGAGGGACTAACTCCCAAACTTCATTCCTTTTGAATTAAATGAGTTCCTCTTCCATTGCCACTATCCAAGAGCTATCTTCACATGCATCTTGGATGTTATTTGGCTCAATTATAGAGACAAAGGCACGATGAGAGAATTCATCAAACCTTGACCTTGTCCAGACACCCACTCCAATAACTCCAATAATTTGGTCATGTGGGTGGTGACGAACAGTTGGATAAGCTTTGGGAACACCTGGATCACTAGGAACAATCTCAACATCTTCATTAGTATTGTTAGTCTCAATAACATCATCAATTTTAACATTATTGATAGAATCCCATAAAACATCTAAAGTATCATCATCAACATGAGGCAAATAAAAATCTTCATTAAAAGAAACGTGAAGTGATTCCTTGACCAATGAAGTGTTATTGTTGTATATCCGATAGGCTTTGCTACATGTGGAATATCTAAAAAAATCCCTTCATCGGTTCTTGCCTCAAATTTATCAAGATTACCAAACGTGTTCTTAATAAAACATTTTAAACCAAAAACATAAAAATATTTAACTTGAGACTTTTTATCATAAAATAGTTCAAAACAAGTTTTGTTCGTACGGGGCCTCACTAGGATCCTATTGAGCACATAACATGCCGTGTGCACTGCCTCCATCCAAAATTGAAGTCCAAGATGACTATCATGGAGTATTGTGCGTGCACAATCAATAAGAGTCCTATCCTCTCTCTCTCAACAACACCATTTTGTGGTGGTGCACGAGTAAAGGAGAAATTGTGAGTTACATCATGTTCATCACAAAACTTAGAGAAAATCTCATTCTCAAATTCCCCTCCATGATAACTACGAATAGTGATGATGGTGGTTCCTAAGAGATTTTGAGTTTTCTTGCCAAATTTGGTAAACTCTTCAAAGGCTTCATTTTTATTAGTTAAAAATGATACCCATGTAAATCTAGAAAAGTCATCCACAATGACTAATCCATAATGTGCATTTTCTAAAGATGCAACTCTAGTAGGCCCAAATAAATCTAAATGTAGAAGTTCTAGGGGCCTCTTAGAAGTAATGCCATCTTTAAGTTTAAATGATGCTTTACGGAGTTTGCCACGTTGACATGAATCACAAAATCTTTTCTTATTAAAAGATATTTTCGAAAAACCTTTAACTAAATCATGCTTAGCTAACTTATAAAGATGCTTAAAATGAACATGCCCAAAACAGCAATGCCATAATAGTTGTTCATTTGAATGCGCAACTAAGCAATGTTCTAAAGATTGATGCATACTTAAAATAAATATTTTTATGTCTAATGCCGGAAAATAAAACATCAAAATCATTACCAATGATGCTACACAAACCCTCTCCAAAGTTAACCTTGTAACCTTTGTCACAAAGTTGACTTATGGAAATAAGGTTGTTATTTAAATCATCTACTAAATGTACATTTTCAATTACATGTATAGATGGATTACCGACTTTACCCACTCCAATGATGGTTCCATTTTCATCGCCTCCAAAGGTCACCGTTGCACCGTTCTTGATGCGGATCACTTCGAAAAGCAAAGAGGTATCGCACGTCATGTGCTTGGAGCATCCAGTATCGAGAATGCATCCTTTCTTCTTAGAGCTAATATTGCATTTCTTGCTCTTTTTCTTTTTCTTGGGTACCTACATATTATACCATAAGCTCATGGTACCCATGCGTGTAGGTCCAAGGGGATTGGCCCTTTGGAAACCAAGTCCAAGTGGACTTTGGCTTTCCAACATAGGTATCACAATTAACAACATCTTTAAAATAAGATTTTACATAAGCATTCCTATCATGAATGCTAGCGTCCTTAGGACCCCAAATAGTGTATGTTTTGGGAGTCCTCTTCCTAGTTGCATGCACATGAGTTGGTTTTCTATGTGGTACATGAGATTTATGAGCATGTGATCTAGCATATAAGAATGGAGGAGGATATGCATGTGACATAAAATGGTCATATGAGAAATGAGGAGCATGCATATGATGTGGTGCATATAGATGATCATACAAATAAGGGTGATGTGTATGAGCATATGAATGTGTAGGAGCACGTGCATGAGTATTTCTTATGTGTTGGTTTGCATGTGTCCGTGGGTGTGGTGTATAAAAATCATCATATATGTTCACATATGAAGTAACAGTGTTCCTACATGGGTGAGTATTGGTGTACATGAAAGCATGTCCCTTCTTTTGATTTTCACCCGTGGTGGGTTTCTTTGCAAAGGAGGGAGTGCGTGAAATGATGAACGTCTTGGTAGGTTTGCTACCCAATGTGTTTTGGTCATCACTTGTGGATGCACCGGAGGTGGCCTCACAAATTTTATAGTGACACCACTATAGCTGGTGCTAGTTTTGGTTGCACATTCCTTCGAATAACCAAGCCCAACACGATGTGTGGCCGAAAATTGGTTTGAATGCAATTCATCCAATTGTCCTTTCCCTTTGTTAAATATTTTAACTTGGAAGGACATAAGCCCGTATTTATTCTCCAAAGAAGAAATAGTAGTGTCCAAGGTGGACACAAGTGTGGTGAGCTCGTGCACTTGGGTTTTGAGAGATTCATTCTCAATTTCCAATTGTGTGTTTTGAGATTGAAGATTTTCAATCTCACGATCATTGCAATCCACAATAGATACATGATCCAATTGAGATTTGAGGGTTTCAACCTCATTTCTCAATGACCAATTTTGAGTAAGCAAAGTAGCTTTCTCAAGGGTTAAATGGTGTCATTTTTGGTGATGGGTGGCATGGATGACTTACTAGCATTTAACTCCTTAGACTTAATATATTTAAGCATAAGAGATTGATACTAAGAAAATAATTCTTCATTAGCAATTCTAAGTTCATCCATAGTTACCTCGGTTTCATCTCTCACAAGAGCTCCCATCAGAGGGTGTATTCTCACATGACATAAAGCACATGTGTGCACTCTCACCCTTCTCATCCTCGGATTCACTTGAGGAATCCTCGCTCGAATAATCAAAAGTGCGAACAAGTCCTTTCTTCTTATCCTTTTTGTATTTGTCGGACTTGTGGTACATCAGTTATTTCCACTTCTCCTTGTTCTTTAGCATTGGACAATCCTTCTTGATGTGCCACGACTTGTTGCACTTAAAACAAAGAGAAGAATAATTGTTGGTGGAATCAAATTTGGATTTGGATGGGAATTTACCTTTGCGAAAGAAGCGTTGGAACTTCTTTGCCATGAGCGCCATTACTTCCAAATCCATCTCGTCACCGGACTCATCACTATCAGAGGATGAAGAAGTAGCTTTGAACACTATAGCTTTATTCTTTGCATCCGTTGGCATCATCATTCCCATTATCTTCAATCGGTTCTCTCTTCTTACTTCATATGACATGAGTGTACCGATGAGGTTCACCATGGTGTAGCTTTTCATGTGATTGACCTCTCCAATAGCTATTGTTCTTCTTTCCCATTTTGAGGTCAATGACATGATGATATTTCTCACCTTCTCTTGTTATGTGTAAGTCTTTCCAAGATCTTCAAGCTCGTTGGTGATGTCTGTGAAACGAGCATACATCGAGGCAATGTTATCATCTTTCTGCATTAGAAACATATCGAAGTTTTGCACGGCAACATATAACTTCGACAATTTTACATTGTTGATCCCTTCGTGGGCAACAATGAGATGATTCCAAATTTGATGTGCTCTCTTACATGTGCATATCTTATTGAAATCATCTAGCTCCAAAGCACAATGAAGAGAGTTCATTGCTTTGGCGTTGTTCACCTCTGCGGACTTCTCGGTGGTTGTCCATTTGTCGTAATCCTCTTCCGTAGGCTCTATGCATTTCCAATAGCCGAAATTCATGCCATTGAAGCGTGAAGGACGAACCATAGCTTGGCCTTCAAAAACAGAATAAGCACCATCACGATCATGATTATTGTAGGAAGTAGGTGGAGAACGTTGTTGTTGTTATTTGATGCCATAGCAATAACCTTGCACTCTAATACCAATTGTAAGGACCCTGTGTGATGAGGAAAACCCGAGAAAGGGGGTTGAATAGTATGTACAAAATTAAATAGACAATTACGCCTAATTAAAAAATCCTACCCCGTAAAGATGTGGAATTAAAATGAAACAACAATGAACAAGCAAACACAATATGTTCAATGGTTCGGATTACACAAGTCAACCCCAACTTGTTCCCATTAATCCTATGTCCATACCACCTAGGATACCACCCAGATACTTAAGCTAAAATCCTAGCTTGCGTTTTCCTTTCAACCCTACAAGTGTAATCAATACAACATTGATGTCCTTGAATCCAACAACTTGGGATCAAGCAAACCACTCTTTCAAATCGAGAGTAAAACACTTACAAATCACCTATGTCTTGAAGTTGAACTTGAAGGAGCAAAGTGAGGAGTGTGTTGATCTCTTCCTAGAAGAGAGAATAGCCCTTGCACTTGTCTTTACTTGTCACGCCCCGCTTCCCATTGTACTTGGGAGAGAGAACATGAGCGGGTCTGCATGTACTCAAAGTAAAGAAGAAGTACTTTATTCTTTCTTCTTTGACTTAGGCACAATAAGCGTTTTGTGTATATAACAACCAGGTCCTTGCAACCACATTATTCAAAAACAACACAAATAAGTATTACAACTTTGCCCAGAGTTCAAAAGTAAGTACACAAATACGTTAGGCCTAGCATGGACGTACATTTTATTACATGAGCAACACACCTGCAATAATGAATAAAACTAAACAAATGAAGACATCAGAAATAATCTAGTTCTCGGCAGGAAGAATCTCGGCGTCCTCGTAGCTCTGGTCCGATGGATCTGCTTCCTGATTCGGATCCTCGCAAGTGGGGTCCTCGCTATACTCTGTCTCTGAACCTAACATATATTTCATAGTTTCATTGAAATATATGTCAATGAAATGCCTCGGTAAGATTTTATAGTAATTGAAAGCAATGACTTAGTAACAGAAAGAAACGTCAGACACAGGTATGATAAGCAAGTGCGTAAAGTAAAGTTTGAGCATGCTGGAATAATTTAACAGGTGAGTTGCATTTTAAAGAAGTTAACACATTTACAAATGGAATATTCTCAGTTATTTGTGCTCGTACAAGACCATGTCTGAGTAAATATAGTGTTCTCGATACACCCTATCATCGGGGGTTTACCGTGACACTTCTTGCCATCCCTAACCTGGAAACTGGCCAAGATGCTTGCTTCCATTAGTGTGGTATGGAAGTAGTCGTAAGTGTACAAGACACACTTACAGACCCTACTACATGGACCAACCCCACCCAAGTGACAGTCTAGTCGTTCGACTAGGTTCATCCCATCTGTATTCGATGGTGTTACTTATGTTCATTTCGAGGGTTATGTCCTACCCTCTGTCTAGTTTGGTTCGTTTGTTAGCAGAAAGATAGTAATTGTTCTCAGCAATGACTGAAAACAACTACCAAAGAGAAAGCATATATTTCAGTTCTAAAGTACACATGTGTATCTATAACAGATTTCAGCATATGTTAATGTTGAGCAGTTTTGGTTTGCAATTCATTTAAAATAAAATACTTGCCTTGGGGTGGTTGGGTGTCCAGATGGTCGTAATGGGAAGCACGATTGTTTCTGCGAAGTTGGGCTTCACATCAGATAAATGGTTCTTAATGAATTAGTCACAACATTAAGTTATGATACCATGTTTTATACAACGTACTGTTAAAAATATACGCACCAGTATTTGATTAATAACATACTAATATCTTATATAATAGTTAAACTTGGTTATACTGACTGTTGTAAACTACGTATTATAATTACATCTTGTTAACGTAATAACGTTCTGGTTGATAATAAAATACTTATATGATAATGTAACATGTTGACCTTTATATGATAATATAATACTTATATGATAATGTAACATTATGTACAGTGCATAATATTAATATACTTAAATGAATTATATACTAACATGCAGACGTCATGAACAAGCAAGCTGTTAAATAAAACTATATGCTATATAAAATTATCGTACTATCACCCAACATGCTGACAAAAGATTATGTAAACTAAAATATCATTATATAACTAAGCACTGTTGATAATAACATACTCATACTAATTCTAACATAATACACTGACATGCAAATGTTAATAACTACATGATGTCATTAACCATGCATTATAATAACCTATATACTAATTAATAACAAACTGATGTAACGTACTAAACCATCAATTATAATAACGAGCTGTTATGATCCTAAGGGCTTACGTGTTTCTCATGTAGGCGGGGCACAGTGTCGGACGCTGCAGCGGAGCCCTGGGCGGCGTCGGTGACGCGTGGAGCCATGACTGTAATGGCTCCGAGCGGTGGATGAGGCATTTGAAGGTCTGAGTTCGTCGACGACGTCGACGTGGTTGACGTGCACATGGTGCTGGAAGCTGATGGTGGGTCGAGGGAGATGGGTTCATCGGAGGGAGGAGTTGTAAGGGATGCGAGGCAATGGCCTGGTGTTCGGGGGTCCGACGAGGTAGTGGAGTAGTTTGGAGCGGAGAGGTGCCGTCAACCGGGAGTTTAAAAGAGAGAGGGGGCAGTGAGGTCGGGGGTGACGGGAACGTGACGTGTATTTATATTTCATATATTTGCGCACGTTTTCTTCAGTGTTTTTCCATTATTTACCGCCGTCTTGTATTCGTTTTCTCATGTTTTCTTGTTTTCTTTCACTTTTCCGTGTTTTTGGTATTTGCAGAAATTTATAGCATTTGGGACATAAACCGACGATATCTGGAGTCCCCGGAGCAACGGGAGGAGTCACGCGCGATCCAGAGGGTCAAAACGATGAAGATTGCTATTTCTCAGCCCTCAACCGATCGGGTGGACCAGCTCACCCGATCGGTTGACGCACGCGTATCCGACCCGGACTGAGGCTGGAGTAAAGAGCATCTCACCCGATCGGTTCAGTGATCGGGTGAGTCCGTCAAAGTTCTCGGGAAAATGGAGCTGAATTCCAACCGATCGGGTGACCTTCACCCGATCGGTTCATCTGTAGCTGATTCCTCCGAACAATGACCCGATCATGCCACCCGTTCTCCTCTGCACCCGGTTGAAGCTCCCGAAGGCGACGGCTGAAGCAACAAGCTGCTCACCCGATCGGTTGACATGTCAACCGATCAGGTGGCCTATTCGTCCCCTTTCGTGCACCGCTGCTCATTCATTGAATATCTTCTATCATTCCAGAAGTATTTTTGGTGATCTCTTATTTTTCTAGCGTCGGCATCGTCGTTAGCTTTCCAACGATAGGTCGCATGCCCAAATCCGATTTTTCTAGATTTTTCTAGAATTTTCTGAGCGCATCTATGTGCTGAAATTGGCAGCAGTCTGGAATGTCATTTCACCTGATCGGGTGAGCTATCCACCCGACCTGGTGACCTCATTTTTTGCAGTTTCGTAGTCTCTGTTTATCCCACCCGATCGGGTGAACTTTCACCCGATCGGGTGGGCCTGTTTTGACAGTTCTGGACCCGAACCAAGAGGGTTTTTGAGGGGTTATATATTTGAGTTTTGGGGCATGCCTTAGAGAGCTTCTTCTTGAGTTTTTAGGGCTTTTTCAGCCCCTTTGCTAGGGGGCTTAGGTTAGTTTAGATTAGGTCTTTTGTTCAATAAATCTTGTAATGGATTGAAGACTCAATTGCAAGCTAAGTATTTTCTTCTCTCATTTTCCATTGTATTGTGTTATTTTCTTTGTTGCTTGATGGTGAATGTTTGTTTGTCATTATTATTGCTTTCTATTATGTTCTTCACCATCGAGTAGTGTTTGATGAACCCTAATACGGGTTAGGGTAGGATTGATGCTTGGAAATTTACATTTGGCTTGGTTGCATGGCATATGTTCGATGAAATGCGTCAATGGGGATTTCTAGTAATCTGAGTCCAATTCGTATGGCAACACACTAGTTGTGTTGGGGGTTGGGGTCCGATGCTTGTCCAGTCAAGATCCGCTTCGATGTATTGCTAGAAATCACATTTGACCTATTTGACCATTAGGGTTACACGGGGGTGTTTCATTGTCATCGGCGGGAGAAAGACCGCCTTTGACCGTTGGGCCAAGGGGGAATAAACTTGGCGGTTGACTCCCTAGCCATAGATCACGTCCCTAGTGTAGACATTGAGTCCTTGCGCATGGGAACGGCTTGGACGAAGTGTTGGGAGTTATCATTGTGGCCGTAATGCTCCCGGTTGCAGAAGGTGTTAATGGACATGGGAATGCCCACCGTCCGAAACTGGGTGGGCCTAGCGTACTTGGCTCCGACCGGAATATCGGGCCATGGACGCTAGGTACCATCTTTTGGGGCAATGTCTCACCCTGGGTCAAGTCAAATGCCAAGTGTCATGAATGCTCTAGCCCGTGTTGGCGGGGATTCTTTTCGTGTCTTATTCGTTTCTTCCTTTTATTCCTACACTTCCATCCTTATCACCCGCGTAGATAGCACACAACCTAGGCGAGGCTAGTAGCCTTTCAAGCCATCCACCTCCCTGAGTTCGATAAACTCGCACCCTACACTAACCGTGCACTTGCGGTAAAACGACACCGCGCCCAAACCGTAAACGGGGCGCCGGTCAAGTTTTTGGCGCCGTTGCCGGGGAGGTGTTCGGTTTTATATTAGCTTAGCTTGGGTTCGTTAGACTACGCATAAAAACACACAAAAAAAATTTCTTTTTCTTTTTTTTAAAATATATATTAAATAACCAAGAAATTTTTCCCCCACTATTATATTATCTATTTGTTATTCTCTTGTACTATTGACGCTCCTCTCTAGTTTTCTTATTTTTGTTGTCCAGGTATCTTTGGTGTAATCATGTGGAGATCAAATTTCGATGCTCAGATGGGAGAATACAATCCTTATTCGGTTGTGGTTTGTGAGACTTGTGGGATGACGGGGCATGTGTATTATGATTGCCCATTTATGCTCGAGAGCCTCCCCCCTACACCAAGGCCAAACATTTTCCCACAACCTTAGCCCAAACACCTACCATCCATTTTCTCAACCTTATATCCCTCCACCAACACAAGAAGAATCAAACCTCGTGTCTCTCCTTGAAAGTGCCATGTTTAACCAAGGCCAAACATTACGAAACTTGATGGTACCAATCATCGAGCCTACACCGAGGAGAGGGTATGAAGGAGAGGATATACCTACTTTCATGGTTGAGACTACCATGTCGTCGGCCACCATAGACACATCTCATGCTGATCCCCCATTTTTCCATCACTACCACTTGGATGACGAAGCATTTTTTGATGATGATAGTGAGGATGGGGGGATTTCTCCAGGATTTGTGGGAGAGACTTCTTGTCTTGATTTAGATACCCCACATGAGTCCTATGAGAGGACCGAGGAGTTTACAGAGCTTATGCATACGTGTGAGGAGGATGTGCATGAGGACGAGGACATGTTGACCACATACGAGGGGTCCGCTCCACATCCACCTCCACAGCCATCTCTGTCACAGCTTCCTCCTTGGTCGGTGGTCAACCATGAGGATGTCATTCAGGACATCGGGCAGATGGTGGAGTATGAGCATATCGTCGAGGAGGATGTGCATGAGGGCTTGGATACGATGGTCCACTCCATGGAGCCCGAGTCACATCTACCTTTACCGTCGCACTCCACTTCTTCTGCGGCTGAGCATCTACTTGAGCATATTGCCCCGATTCAGGGAGATTTTCATACTCACTCTCACTCAACTTTTGAGTCTCTCTTTTCACTTCCTATTTCTTTAGACTCGTATATATTTGACACACCATATCTCTCGCAGGACATAGGATCGACTTCCCTTGAGGTATGCTGCGGTGTGTCACCACTTGGAGAGCCACTTCACATGGAGAGCGGGGATTTGATCGTCGCTAGCACAGAGGATAGCATACCATTTCCAGGGAGTGTTCGCCACATTTCATATATTTTACCATCATTTATCGGCGACTATCTCTGGGATACATTTATTTTGGGAAATAATTTCTTGCCATGGACTAATGCACCTCGTCCTTTGCAGGTCACAGGTGGACACCTACGAGGGATGCTTGGAGGTGCATTGCTTGGGTCCATTTGCACACGTGGCACAACGCTTCTGGCGGAGCCACATAAGGAGCAGTTAGAGCAGCTACCTGCCCCACTTCAGATCTTGGATCCGCCTATGCTCAGGTGTATCCTAATCCAGTAGTGTTAAAATTTACCGCTTTCTAGTTTAGATTTGAATAATCTCGTCTCCTCTCATTAGCGAGGGGAGCGTATCTAGGATTTGCTTTTGCATCTTAATAACCCTTCATGTCGTGCCCTTCTATCATTTCACCATCGTCCTCTTCCGAGGAGAATGAGCACACCGTCTCTCCTGCATTTTGATTTCTTTATTTTCTTTTCCGATCTTCCCATTGCATATTTCTGCATCACATTGATCATATCATTTCGCTAGCATTGTCATGTTCAGCTAGGGGGAAATCAACTTTTGTGTGCATGTTTTCGTGTGTCGTTGTCGTGTGTTTGTGTCTATGTGTTCTTTCGTCGTGTTTTATATCTTTTATTTGAGTGTTTCTTTTTCTCTATTTTTTAGTTTCGTTTTTATGTTTATCATGTTTTTCACTTTTTGTGTCGGTGCGCACTCCCCCATTTTCTTTGCCCTCCCGCATAAACTATTATTGTATTGAGGGAAATGCAAGTTTCAGCTTGGGGGAGTCGCACTTCGTGCGTCATTTGTGTCGTTTTTCTTCGTTTTTGATTCGTTTTCCATCGTGTTTTTCTTTTTCTTCTCATCTTTTGTTCTCTCTCTCCTAGAGATGACCCCATATGATGAATAGCCACAAAATCACACACTCACCCAGCACGGCTTCGATAATCACATTCACTAACCTCAGGAAGCCGAGTCCTCTTGCATTTCATGCATCGTGGGTCCACTTAGCCTTCTTGAGAGTCGTGTGTCGTGACTAGCATTTGGTGTGCTTCTACCTTGTGATTATGTTTTCTATACCTATCCTTGGTTGACCCCTAGATTATCATGCTTCGATTTGAATATGCGGTATTTGCTTCTACTCTCTGCTTCTATATGCATGCTATATTTATATCGTATATTTCAATTCGCATGTGTCGGGATTCCACAAACAAGGACTAGGATAACCCATTTAGCATATGCTCTGATTAGCGAGAAATATTTCATTTGCCCAAGTGTTTAGATTCCGATTTCTTTTTTATTTTTACTTGGTGCAAATTCCCTCGTCGTGTACCGTTCTCCCACTTGGGAGAGTACACATGTAAATATCCCAATACCCAAAAATCCAAAAAAAAGAGAGAAAAGAAAAACCCAAAAAAAGAAAAGAAAAAAAAGTAAAAAATTTATATAGCCAAAAAGCCAAAAAATACAAATACCCAAAACCCAAAAAAATTCCCGTGTGAATATTTTTTCCTACTTACCGAGAATAAAGGGAAGGCGAGAATTTGCACCGAGTGTTCTACTCCACATCATCTCAACCCCCATCGGTTTCGAAAACACTTGGCTTAGGAACTTTTTAGCTATTATCTAGGCTATAGTGTGGTGATTTCCTTAACCCAAGTTGTGGAGTCCCTAACGCATGATATGTTTCGATTCTCTCTCTATTCTCATGCATGCTTGAACTACATATATTCTCCGCTTTGTTCAAATTGAATCGATATTTGGGTCTTTCTTTGGGTATGTGTATATGGAGCTTTATTGCACATCGTAGATAGTGACACCGTCTGCTAGCACACGACCGCACTCACTCGCGCTTCACCGCATGGGCCCACGGCACTTGTCTGGACTCGTATTCCTTGGTTTAGTGATGTGATTTGGCATTTGCTTGCTTGGTGTGTCGTTTTTAATTTTGTTGGCCCTGACGGGCGATCTAGGATATAGAGTTCTCTTTTTCTCCCTTTCTCTCTATTTTCTCCCTCCGAGCTCCTACTTTCACTCGTCTTCCTCGAGGACGAGGAAGAGTTCAGCTTAGGGGATTTTGACGTGCGTTTATATTTCATATATTTGCGCACGTTTTCTTCCGTGTTTTTCCGTTATTTACCACCGTCTTGTATTCGTTTTCTCGTGTTTTCTTGTTTTCTTTCACTTTTCCATTTTCTTTTGGTATTTTGCAGGAATTTATAGCATTTGGGACATAAAACGACGATATCTTGAGTCCCCGGAGCAACGGGTGGAGTCACGCGCGATCCAGAGGGTCAAAACGATGAAGATTGCTATTTCTCAGCCCTCAACCGATCGGGTGGACCAGCTCACCTGATCGGTTGACGCACGCGTATCTGACCCAGACTGAGGCTGGAGTAAAGAGCATCTCACCCGATCGGTTCAGCGATCGGGTGAGTCCGTCAACGTTCTCGGGAAAATGGAGCTGAATTCCAACCGATCGGGTGACCTTCACCCGATCGGTTCATCTGTAACCGATTCCTCCGAACAATGACCCGGTCATGCCACCTGCTCTCCTCTGCACCCGGTTGAAGCTCCCAAAGGCGACGGCTGAAGCAACAAGCTGCTCACCCGATCGGTTGACATGTCAACCGATCGGGTGGCCTTTTCGTCCCCTTTCGCGCACCGCTGCTCATTCATTGAATATCTGCTATCATTCTAGAAGGATTTTTGGTGATCTCTTATATTTCTAGCATCGGCATCGTCGTTAGCTTTCCAACGATAGGTCGCATGCCCAAATCCGATTTTTCTAGATTTTTCTGGAATTGTCTGAGCGCATCTATGTGCTGAAATTGGCAGCAGTCTGGAATTTCATTTCACCCGATCGGGTGAGCTATCCACCCGACCGGGTGACCTCATTTTTTGCAGTTTTGTAGTCTCTGTTTATCCCACCCGATCGGGTGAGCTATCCACCCGACCGGGTGACCTCATTTTTTGCAGTTTCGTAGTCTCTGTTTATCCCACCCGATCGGGTGAACTTTCACCCGATCGGGTGGGCCGGTTTTGACAGTTCTGGACACGAACCATGAGGGTTTTTGAGGGGTTATATATTTGAGTTTTGGGGCATGACTTGGAGAGCTTCTTCTTGAGTTTTTAGGGCTTTTTCAGCCCCTTTGCTAGGGGGCTTAGGTTAGTTTAGATTAGGTCTTTTGTTCAATATATCTTGTAATGGATTGAAGACTCAATTGCAAGCTAAGTATTTTCTTCTCTCATTTTCTATTGTATTGTGTTATTTTCTTTGTTGCTTGATGGTGAATGTTTGTTTGTCATTATTATTGCTTTCTATCATGTTCTTCACTATCGAGTAGTGTTTGATGAACCCTAATACGGGTTAGGGTAGGATTGATGCTTGGAAATTTACATTTGGCTTGGTTGCATGGCATATGTTCTATGAAATGCGTCAATGGGGATTTCTAGCAATCTGAGTCCAATTCGTATGGCAACACACTAGTTGTGTTGGGGGTTGGGGTCCGGTGCTTGTCCAGTCAAGATCCTCTTCGATGTATTGGTAGAAATCACATTTGACCTATTTGGCCATTAGGATTACGCGGGGGTGTTTCATTGTCATCGGCGGGAGAAAGACCGCCTTTGACCGTTGGGCCAAAGGGGAATAAACTTGGCGGTTGACTCCCTAGCCATAGCTCATGCCCCTAGTGTAGACATTGAGTCCTTGCGCGTGGGAACGGCTTGGACGAAGTGTTAGGAGTTATCATTGTGGCCTTAATGCTCCCGGTTGCGGAAGGTGTTAATGGACATGGGAATGCCCACCGTCCAGAATCGGGTAGGCCTAGCGTACTTGGCTCCGACCGGAATATCAGGCCATGGATGCTAGGTACCACCTTTTGGGGCAATGTCTCACCCTGGGTCAAGTCAAATGTCAAGTGTCATGAATGCTCTAGCCCGTGTTGGCGGGGATTCTTTTCATGTCTTTTTCGTGTCTTCCTTTTATTCCTACACTTACACCCTTATCACCCGCGTAGCTAGCACACAACCTAGGCGAGGTTAGTAGCCTTTCAAGCCATCCACCTCCATGAGTTTGATAAACTCGCACCCTACACTAACCGTGCACTTGCGGTAAAACGACACCGCGCCTAAACCGTAAACGGGGTGCCGGTCAGAATGACGCAGGGCGACAGTTTGGGTTCACGGCAAACGGTGGATGAGATGGAGTGGTTGTCGGTAGCTGTGCGGTTCTTGAAGGCTAAGGGGTTGTTGGACGGCGGGTTGTCGAAACGAGGAGGAGAATAGTGGTGGTTTACAGCTTAGGGTTTTGGTCGAGGCACTTGCGGTGGCCATGGGCATAGGCAAGTTGAGTTCGGAGGGGCGGCACGGAGTGTGGCACCGAAGAGAGGGGACGGGGAGTCCGGTGTTGTGGGTGGAAGGTGGAAGAATATGGGGTCGTCGGGATTCTATGGGCTGGTGGCTAGTTTGTCGTTGACAGAGGATGGAGGGGTTGACGGAGAAATGTGGCAGGGAGAGGGTGCATTGGAGGTAGGGTCGTGGATGGTGAGGGTGATGGCGGGTTCGCTAGCGGAGATGCCCGAGGGAAGGATAGTTGGGAGGTTTGTGAGGTTGGAGGTCGAGATGAGAGGTATAGGTGAGGGAATTTGTTTTAAGGGCATGGGTTTGGTTTCCTCTGATTTGATTTTTGAAGCAGGAGAGTGGGCAGTTGTGAAGCAAAGAAATACAAAACGTTGAAAGCCGTTGCACAAATCGTGGGTAATATATTACCCACTTCGTAACCAGGCAACGAACCCGTGCTTAAGATTATCCTGTTAGATTTATTAGGATTATCAAATTAGTTATGATAATTAGATTTATTAGATTTAAGTTAAATTATGAAAATTAATCTGGTTAAGATTTGATTTAGAAACAAATTCAGTACATTTAAAATAATTTTAGATTATACGATTTAACTTAAATAATGAAAATCGATTTGATGATGCTATCAAGTTAATTAAAATGTTTAGATTATTACGATATCGTCCCTACAATCAATGCCATCCAAAAATTATAAGGAAAATACCGGAGTGGTCGTGAAGACCTGAGGACCTCGAATATGGGGTCCGATCATGTGTTCGAGCTATGGAAATGATAAAAAATCATAAGGCAGATGATCAAATAATTCAATATATGATAATGATACGTACAAAATACATACAATAGTACCAGACCGTTACATCCTAACCACTTTATTAAAATTCCGCCCTCCGAATTTCTATCAACCAGGGTGTGGTGAATAAATAAGGATAGCGCTCGCACTTCCTCTTCCATTATACACACCACACTCCCTACTATGCACCCCCACCACAACGATCAACCATGCCATCCTGCATAACACTCAATTAACATTACTAGTACTAATAGGAATAACAGTAGTAATACTGCTAATAATACTAACTAATAATAATAATAATAATAATAATATCATACACATCCATTACTAATCACACATCAATCTCAATACTAATAGAACACTCTAATACACAACACACAGAATGCCATCACACAATATACTTAAAACCAATATTATAACTAAGGCAAATAGTCGCACTTTACTATACACACACATCAACTTACCAACTGTAAGTGTGCCCTTACCTTGTACCCCACGTTATTGCTAATACCCGTGCATTATCTATGTATATAACCATAATCCCCAATCATCTAATATTACGTGTCGTACAAACACACTACTTCATACTTAATGCATAAGCACAATCATATTCAGTCAAATAACACCTCAATAGTACAATTACTTTACACACTACGTAATACATTATCCACGCCGCATACTATACATGTATATGCACATGATACACTATACCATACACAAATATAGACATTCCCTACTATATATACACACAAGTATACACAACCATGGTAATCTACATAAAGCTAGTATACTACTACACATACACGTCTATTCATAGACACAAACACACAATCATGTATACCTCCTAGTATACATCTAAATACACGCACGCATATCACTCTGTAGGGTAAGCAATCACAATATAATATATAACCATACTATAATACTAAGGCACACACATATATATGCTATATATATAGATACATATAACTAAGTACATACCTATCCAGGCATGAGTACACGTCCAAACACACTATTATATATGTCCTTCAATAGGTATATACACCCAACTATAAGCACCCCATCATCATGTACATAACACCCAACATGCGCATAGCCTTACTAGCATAGAATTACAACATAGACAAGTACATCAAAGATATATACTCTCATAATAGGTAGTCATACACCAATTCCAATGCACCCAGATATCCTTATATTGATATAGTTATCCACACATACATATACGTACAACGCTCACCTATATATATATATATATATATATATATATATATATATATATATATATATATATATATATATATATATAATACTTTATATCTATCACGTATATCACCACATATGCATATACAACACAATATGCAAACATACTATACTAATATGCCAAGAGGATGCCCTCTCATACATGAGTGGGACACAGAGATCCACACACACACAGGTCCACACACAATATCCATACACGCACTACAAACGTCACGATTAATACCAATAGATCTACTATACATATACCATAAGCATTATAAAGGGCGGTTAAGCATTACCTAAACTCACTCGTTTCGTAGCTTCATCCCATGTGGCTATCATGGTGAATGCATGACGCCTCGGCTGGTTCTGCCTCACTTGTTCAAAATTCTTATGTTGCGGATTCAGAGATGGTCCATACTGAGTAGGTCCAGGAGGTCCACGTTGAATCGGTACAGATGGTCCAGATGGTCCAGCGATCATCGATTTGTGGTGCGGCGAGGAAGTCTCTGGTAGTATGCGCTGATGATCCATATATCAAACATAGATTCAGCAGCACTCGGCAGTCCTTCTCGACATGCCCCACTCGATTGCAGTGGAAGCACACCGTCTTAGATTGGTCATTGGCAGGAGCAGCAGGCCTCTTGAATTGTGAAGTCTGAGTAGGCCTGAGATTTCCTATGG